>JARHVA010004049.1:5000-1217500 GCA_037957365.1 Torreya grandis | reverse complement strand
ATATATATATATACATATACATATACATATACATATACATATACATATACATATACATATGACACTAGACTAGAATTTGAGATGCTAAATTTTATATGGATTAAATTTTTTATTTACATCACTTGTCCATAGAAAAAGTTTAAATTTTGAATTATAGATATTACACTACACATATCCCTAAAACACAAAATTATTAGCATGGTAGGTACTAGATTCTAATCATTTTATTAGTTTTTCATTTTTTCATAATGTTTAAACAAAATGGTAACATTTTTCAAGGTGGCCTCTACCACTTTATTTAGAATTTTTTTTTTGTATTAATTTTTAGATCAAATATTATACTCCAACTTTCAAATACTATCAATTCCTATCTAGCTACATAATGGTCCTGTCAATATCTAATAACATGGTTCACAAGGTATGTATTTTGTAAATGTTTTTTTCTAGATACCTTTTTTTAATCATTACTTCCTAAATTTGTAACTTATACTTTATAATGTCTAAATCAATTCAAATTCACATAATTTTATGTTATAAAACATTTGAATTATTCTTTTAATCTCTAATTATAGGCTTAAGGCAAAGAGAGAGAACATTATATGCTCATGTTTCTTGTATGGACATCTTTTTGGTCTAGGATCTAAGGTAATTTTTTGAAACTTTCAAATCCAAAAAGCTAATGTCTTTCAATGCATGTTGCCATTCCAAATGACACCTAAATTGTTAAAAGTATTATTTTAAATAAAATAGCACAATACCAAGTGATCCAAATAATCAAAGGTTATGCTATATTAGGCACATAATTTATTCATTATATTCCATAACTGAATGCAACCATATTATAATGTACGGACCTAAAATTCTATGCCCTTGTTAAGATATAGATTCATGGAGGGGGAATTATCCTAGGGTTTTATGGAGGGGGCTTGCTAAATTTATTAGAAAGTGTTATAGAGAAAATTTAGGATCCTTTAATAGTTTAGTAGTTCCAATGGATTTTTTATTCTTTTGTGCTAAAAAATTTTAGGTAAGGAATTCCAATAATTATATGCAAACAGGAGGTTCAAATTTTTATCAAATTTTTAAATCCAAAAAGTAATTTTAAGGTGTCATATGGACAAAAAATCCCTAAGATGGTGGGAGAGACTTTCAACCCCCTCTTTAATATCAAATGAAAGTTTGATGGCTAAAAATGTAGGGCTCTTATTTTACAGGACAAGATTCATTTAATTCCTGTAGATGTGCTTTTCAACTCTATGGAGCCACTCCTACTATAAAAACAAGAGTCCAATCCCCTTCCATGTGATTACATCCATCTAAATTTTCTGAGTGGGTGTTGTTTATAAAATTTCTGAGCCTTTTCTTATTTAGAGGTCCTATGCATTTTTAATTATTTGTTACTAAGAGATTTTAGGTGAGAAATTCTAATAATTATATACAAATAAGAGGTCAATTTTTTAAAATATTTTCAAATGTTAAAAAAATCATTTAAGGGACTATGTGGACAAAAAGTTCCTAAGTTAGTGGGAAAATTTTTGGCCTTCTCTTAAACAATAGTTAAAAGTCTGGTAGCTATAAATGTGGAGCTCTTATTTTATAGGAGAACATTCATTTTATTCCTATAATTATATTTTTTTGACTCAATAAATAAATCTTATAGTATAAAAAGGATAACAAACCCCTTCCATGGGATTGCACCCCAAGTCCCTTCCTCATACATGGTATAAGTGGATTGTTAGACAAGTTAGGATTTATCACCTATCCGAATATTTTTTTCTCCAAAATTTGCTTACTATCTACATTTGTAAATCAACACCACAAGGCAAGCCAAAATATTTAACCATTCACTAATATTATTTTTCATATTAGGAACACAAAATTTGAAATAGCTATTATATCAGTTTTCACTTTGTTTAAAAATATGCTATCACTCTTTATATATATCTAGATTCTATTTTTTAACTTGTTTTACATTATACTTAATGCTACTTTCTTCCTCATGGTTACTTTAATTTTCATTTTATTGTTGATCACATGCTCATTAATGTAATACTACATTTTTTTTATAAATATGTATGGAAAAATATTTTATTTTGATATAATTTATATAGTTTTCTTATTTTCAATAGTCATCTCTTCAAATTTGAAGGAAATGTAATTTTAATTTAAAAATGTAAATAAAATCAAAGAGAATATCATTTTTCAAGTGAATATCTTTTTGTAGTGTTTATAAAGTAACACTATGGAGAGCTATGAGCTTTTTAGAGACACTTTTCTTATTAATATTTTATTATATCAAAGATGATTCCCTAATGATAAAATGTTGAAAATATAAAAGAGTGTCATTAAAAATCTATAATTTAATAAATTTATTAATGTTATGAATCCATTTTTATTATTTCATCTATGAATCCAATAAAAAATTAACAATTGTCAATGGACTTAAAAGTAATATTATCAAATATTTAGCTTTTTACTTGTCAAATGTATCATTGATCTTTATAATTCAAAGTTATATCTTAACTATTTTTAATGAACCAAAAAAATATAAAAAACAACACTTAATTGACATTAAATTAAATCCTTGCTATCAAGTGCATTCAATTTATGTTTGAAATGACTACAAATAAGGATGACAAACCATACCTAATAAACTAAAAATATGCAAAGAAAAATATGGTTGTCGTACTTAAATGAAATTAATTTTTTTCACTAAAGATTATAGTCTTGGTTTGAAATGTACTTTCAATTATAATTTTATGTGAATCTCGAATAGATCTCCATCTCATACTATGGTTTGTAACAGGTATGAATTTAGCTTCTATAGATACCCAATATTTACTTTAGGTCTTTATTTGAATGTTGATTTTTTTGTGAATAAACACATTTTGTGCACTTATCTTCAATCTAAATCTTGGATTGTCACCTTTCTTATCAATGTAATTATTTTACTTTCACTTTTTATTCTTTTGGATATATTTAGCCTTTGCTCATTTTTATCTATCCATATTTTTAATAATTTATCTTAGGTGATGGTACACTTGAAATTGGATCTTTTGTGTTTACCTTTGGAATGTTTTCTTTACCTACTTTTCAATATTTGTAATGGGCTTGTTTGATCATGTTTCAATTTTTAAATTATCCTTAATTTTATGTGGGTCGTGGGTTTTAATGTGGTATTTATGTTCATGTTGGATTTGATATAAAGGATGTTTTTCTTCACATTTATTTTATTAAAAAAAGTAATATAATACCATCCAAAAATATGCATCCAAGCATTAACAAATATCCCTCTATGAATACATCTAATTCCCTCAAATCCAACTTAGCATGCTATTGATGAAGAGCTATGCCTCTTGAAAATCACATTTTCCTACAATTTCATCATCTCCTGACCCCAATGCAACTATTGTAGATGTTGTTATGGTTCACCCTTGAAAGATCTTGGGGGAGGTTATTAAATATTAAATGGGTAGATACAAATGGTTGATCCTGAGGTTTATTAAAATAGTCTTTACTATTTATGTAACGAGACAAATTATCTTAGAAAATTATTTTTAGTTCTTTTATCATGGACTTTTGTAATAATTGATCAAGTTTGCATCATTGGTCATATTTTGTGTCAAAATTTATATGATTCCTATCATATTGGTAGCGTAAACATTGGGGATTACCATTGTCTTCTATTTATGTTTAGAGATGTTTGATTAATCAATAAGGTATGGGTGTTATACCTCAATATTGGATTAATCAAACAATTAGCTTGGTTTTAAGGTTTACTATATGTGAAATTTAGAGTTCATATGTTATATATAAACCCAACAATTCAAGCCTTAATAAGTTCTTTGGTAAAGATGAGAATATACAATAATATTTCAATGTGACATATATGCTATTAGATGAGGTTGTGGGTGCAACTATAGTTAGAACATTATTAACTATGGGTGTCATGCTACATCAATTTTTCATTGTAAAGGTACTGGAACACACATAAATTATATATATATATATATATATATATATATATATGAGTAAATATATAATAGTACCTTATTCTCCTTACAAACTCCCCAGGTTCAACATATTCTTGTAAGCCTCTTTTTTAAAGAATGATTATAATTACAGAGAAAATAAATGATTTAAAGCTACTTAAATGTTATAGAAGATTTATAAGTGTTGGTTTAAGATTTATTTAGAGTAGTGAACATTAAAAGTGTTGGTGTGCTTTGAAGAAACTACATACAACCTTACGTTAGGGTAAGCTAAATTTTGAATAAATTTATTAACTTGTCTAAAAACTTTAAAGTGATTTTCACAAAATAGATACATCAGTTAGATTCCATATATTTCTCTTTGTTTCATGTAATTTGTTTATATTTGTTTTGGAGTACTATAAAATTTAACATTAAATTTTCCCACTAACATGGTCTCAAACTATAAATTAAATAAAAAGAAATATGTATTCCTCATTGGCACTGCATTTTGAGGGTTTGCAAATGTTTTTTTAAAATTTTGAACATATCAATTGAGATGTATGTTGATTTCTTCACTTTCTCAATTTTATGAAAGTTGTATGTGGGATTATATTTATGTCAAAGTTCAAAGTTTATAGAAGGACATTAATATTATGTATAACATATATTTTAATAATTTTATGCCCAAGTTTATAGGAAGTACACTATTGTGAAATTTGTAAGCCAACAAAAAACTTTTTATGAGTGTATATAGCTTATATAGGAGCTTTGTGAGGTAAATGTGTTATGATTTTTCATTATGATTTAGGTTTGTTAGGGAATGGGTGGGTGATTTTAAATTTTCAATTTTTATGCAGTTGTTTCATCTTTTATGTGTTTAACAATGAAAATAAACAAAACCATTGCATAGAGAAGATCTAACATTCAAAAATGTAAAAAAATACTATTAGATCTATCTTAGTGGCTAAAATCAATAAAAAGGTCTATTTGGAATTTAAAAATAATCAATGGACAATATGAAAAGTAAAAGAGTTAGAATAGTCACACCTCAATGAATTTTGGATTTATGAATGCAGTCTTAGACTATGAAGGCATATAGGAACCAATGTGTGTAGTTTGGAGTTATAACTCAATAGGGACATGATTAAAAAGCATATTTATTGTTTCTTAAGTTGGGAATGTGGCTTATTGATTGTGTCCAATGATCATGTCCTACCACTAATGTTTGTGTCATCCTACCACTATTTTGTTGGTGTAGGATATTTATTATTCCATTTACTTATTAAATAGATACTCCCTATACATGTAGCTTTAGATTACTTAGGTATGATAAGAGGTTAAGTGGGTGAGAGGGTGAGTTCCACCTATATTTCCACTTAGAGATCAACTAAGTAATACTATGAGTTCTTAAATGAATTCCATAGTGAGTTACACTCAATCCCATAGTGATTTCTCTTATGAGTTAACGCCCCCTACTCCTTATTTATATTCCTCTTTATTAGGATATTGTAATAGAGCAGATAGTTAGTAAGCAAGGTAGTTTAATACATCTGACACTTATGGCACATATTTTGGCATATTTTTAAATACAAGAAAAGTCATCATTGTTGTATAATTCTTTGTGTGATCACTCTACTAGAAGATCACCTACTAGCCTATTCTGACATGGTATCATAACTTTAGGTTCTAGTATGAGCATTCATTTATCTATTTGATTTATATTTTTGTATTCTTTTGAATTAATTGAGAGGAATTTGTATATTATTTGAATTGGTATTTCAATGATTTTGTATTGGCCATTTAAAGGTTTTGTTGTATGTTTGGTTAAAGTTCAAAGAGGTATTAGTGTTGTTGGCAAATGCTTAGGTGCAGATCCATCTTAAGGAATCTATAAAAACTAATCACAGAATTGCATATATTTATTCTTAGGAATTGGCTTCAAAAATGGCTTTGAATAGCTGATAATAGAGGGTAGATCAAATAACTTATCATATCTTGTTGTGTTCTAGTTTTAAAATACACCAACTGATCCAGTCTTCCAATCTCCTTACTGAGCCTTATCTGCATGTTGGCTAGCTTATGTGTTGATTTTCATGAGGTGCCAATGTAGTTCTTTTGATTTTCATTATAGAGGAACCATGCAACTCAGTCTCATAACCTACAAATAAACTACAAGAGCTCTAGGTTCTATTTTTCCAAATCATGTGTTCTAATAATGTCCATTTCAGAAGGAACATCCAAATAGATAAATCTAATGATGGTGGTGGTGGTAACGGTAGGAGGCACAGTCATTGAGGTTGTAAGTCTCATCATTTGTCTCTAGGACTATAAATAGCAATAGTTGCCCATGTAAATGTAATAAGATAAAACCAAATAATTCAATATATTTATTATTATAACATAGTAATATATCAAGAACTTCAAAATTGGAGTTATATGCTATTTAGATACTAACTTCAACTACAACTATAATTAAGTGAAAAGAATAATTGTTTGAATGAGAGTATTAAGTAGCGTAAAGGTTTTTCCTTGATAATTTGGCACTTAAATAGCTTTAGCTTCAAAAAAATAACTAGACATCAAATTTTAAGAGCAAGCAACCCCAAGGTATCATCCTCAGCCTTCCTGATGCCAACATTTACACCAATTCTAGCTCCATGGAGTCTCCCACATATCAAGACATCAAATTAAATGGTGACGCCACTCTAGCTCTCTTCTTTCTCTTTGCTAAGTCATAAAGTCAAAACCTAAAATTGGTTTTCATAATAGATTTTTTTGTTAATAAATGAGCCCTAAAATAATTAAAGCATGTTTTAATTTAAACTAAAATAGATTTATTAGGTATTTTGATTAATTAATTATGTATTTACATCTTAAAGTAAAGTTATTTGTCACTTTAGATCTTATAGAGGTGTATAAAGGCCCTTTTTTATTTTTGTTGACTTAAGGAGGTTCATCATTCTGTGACAATTCCAATGAGTGGTTGGAAGGATATCTTACTCTTTGTTTGGATAGTATATTTAAACTTTTAAGTGCAATTTAATTAAATATGCCATTAATGATGGAAAATATATTTTGATATAACTTTTGATTGGTAACTATAATTGAGTGCCACTTTTTTCAAAAGTGCATGTTTTTTTTGTCTTTTGTCCATTGGTCTAATTTTTTTTGTAAAATTATCTAAAGTTATAAAGTGCCATATTAAGAGGGGTTACATGTGTTATGGGCCCTACTACTTTCTACAACATACTTCATGCACTGATTGCTCTCATCTATATGGACTCATTTTTGGTAACTTTATAAGTCCATCTCTAGAGTGTGTACCATTATTTCCCTTACTCGATCACTAATTGCTCACTTGGGTAAATTCTTGATTGTGCTTGACATCCTATTCATGAGCATGATTTAGGGGTTTATTAGTATGTTATGTAGTTGTACACTTCCCTAATGTCTTCTCTCAATCATGTCGACCCCATTTGAGAGACTTCAAAGGAGGAGGGTTGTTTCATCTCCACTGATCCTTCTTGGGAAGGAAAATTATGCTTCATGGTATGATTACATAGAACACTTGCTCACACACAAGAACCATATTCCATTACTATATGGATATATTCATATACCCACTAATCTTGTTTGATTAGATAAGTGTAATAATATTTGTGAAAAGGTTTTTTTCACTCAGTTACTACATTTTTCATGGATCTTCATTACCATGTGGAATATGCAAAGTATCCCTTCACTATTTGGAGCAGTCTTCAAAGTATTTTTGGAGATCCTACTATGACTTACATCACACCTCATCCTCCACTTCTAATTTTCTCTTCTGAGACTTTTTCACTCTCTCCTCATGCTTTTATTTCTTATGATGATACATCCATGGTAGACAGTGTTCTTCCTACTATTGAGCCCTCATTATAGGACAAGATTCTACCAAACATTCGTTGTCTCATTATAGATTCTACATCTATTCCTATGTAAATTGTTGCTCTTCTAGAGCCTTCATAGACTTGAATTTCATAGCATTTTACTAATTTTAGTGAGATTATACACATTGATAGTATTGAAGACTCATATGTTCCTATGGACATTCATCTTATAGATTTGAGTGCTTCATTTGTAAACTAGTATTTAGTTTTGATAGTTGTTGAGCCTTGCTCTCCTCTTCTCATGTACATTATTTTAGCGAATGTTTCATATTTATCTTCTTCTCTAGTTGTTCTCTCCTCTTCATTGTATGTTTCTTAATTTACATATTATATAATTAGTCTTGTGATATCTAATCAGACTTGGGCACATTCAAGCATTAGTAGAGAGACATTTGAGCATTTTTTTAGAGATCTACATCATGATTCTTATTTACATTCCACTTGAGTAGGAATTCATCAATTTGATATCTCATGGTTTCTTTCTTTTGAAAGGAAGAGATAGAATTTATTATAGAGGGACCTACTACAACATTTGCCATGAGACATTCTATGCATACTTATCTCTCTTATTTGTAGAGGCACACATCCTTCACATTTTTTTGGATACTGGGATCATCTCTATATACTTGGATACCTCATCAGGCCTCATTATTGGGACCCAATTTTCTATCCTACATAATCTATGCTTAAGGGGGGTTGTTGGGGTGGGTTGTCTAGTCCTAACCTTATTTTCTTTGTCTCTCTTTTGTAGGGGAGTTTTTTTTTCCACTAGGTTTTCTCTTTTTACTCCACTTATTGAGAGTTAAATTTTACATGGGTACCTCATCAAGCCTTATTGTTTGGACCCATATTTTATTTTCCACCCACCTAAGCTATGCTTAAGGGGTATTTTGGTTTAAGATATTAATAATCATTTCATTTACTTATTAAATGGATAATCCCCACACATGTAGCTTTAGCTTACATAGGTGTGATAAGAGGTTAAGTGGGTGAGAAGGTGAGTTCCACCTAGAGTTCCACCTAGAGATCAATTGAGTACTACTGTAATTTCTCCTATGAGTTCCACAGTGAGTTAAACTCAGTCCCATAGTGAGTTCTCCTATGAGTTAACTCCCCCTGCTCCTTTATATTCCTCTTCACCAAGCTACTATAATAGAGTAGATAATTAGTACGAAAGGAAGTTTAATACATCAATCACTTATTACACATCCTCTATAATATTTATAAATATGATCAAGGTCATCATTATTGCATAATTCTTCGTGTGCTCACTCTACCATAAGATCACTTACTAGCCTATTCTGACATATTTGTGTCCTTGCTTACTAGTAAGCTCTATTTATTTTGTGTATATTCACCTCAATATTCCATCCCTACATATACCCACACCTTTTTAATTTGATGGATAAAAAAGCATAAATGATTTATTTTTTCTTTTGGCTTAATTTACCAATAATTGTGTGTGTGTGTGTGCGTGTGTGTATTGAGTATATAGGTCAAGAAACCTCAAAGGAGTTTCTCTACTTGTCTCACACATTGTAATTAGACTTAATATAGTTATATTTAGCTTAAATGGAATCTCATACAAGGGTTTTATACCTCCTTTTCCATAGACTTGAATATATAAATACATCAACATTTTCATAAACACTCTTGTGGTATAATTTGGTGATGGAACAAACTTGAAGAAAATGCAAAAAAAAATGTTCCATATGCAAGATCCATAGTAAATAACTATGATGTCCTCTTGATAAAGCTGGATATAATAAGGCTTGAGAGACTTGACTTATAATAATATTGAATGTGAATGCTATAAATAAAAATTAATAAGTGTACCTTTATATATATATATATATATATATATATATATATATATATATATATATATATATATATATATATATATATATATATATATATATATATATATATATATATATATATATATATATAACCCTTTACAACAAACCTACACATGGGATGACCTTAAAATATGGGATAATGAGACACTTTAGGAATATATATATATATATATATATATATATATATATATATATATATATACCCTTTACAACAAACCTACACATGGGATGACCTTAAAATATGGGATAATGAGACACTTTAGGAACAAGGGAGACATAAGTTAAGGAAAATGTTTGCAAGGGCCAACTCAAACATAGGAAATACATTGAAATGGGTTTTAGAAATTTAAGAGCATTTGGGGTTGTATGAAGTCAAATAAATAGTAAATATTAGGTTTTCAAACATTCTACATTGAAAGGATAGGTTATAATTTTCTAAAATTAAATATAAAGTCAAAATATGTGGAATACCTATGTTAAGGGATGATGATATTCAACCTAGCACAAGGGGAATATGTACTAAAAATAGCCAAATATGTGTGTATGGATATGACATGAACCAAGTGTGATAAAATAGGAAAAGACACTATGGAAAAGGGGCTTGTACTAATGGTATGTGTCTACATAATGCCCCTACTTTGATGTGTTCATGTGAGTGAATGTTTGTATATGTTAAAGTATAAATATAATAAAATTAAGCTCATATGTTGACCTACCTAAGCAAGGATGGATGTAATAAATGATGTTTGAAATGGAGTTTATTTAAACTTAAGTTTCTATATCTTGATATACCTAAAAATAATGACTAATTTTAACAAGTAGTCAATATCGTATCACAACTGAAATTGAAATTGAATTTTGAAATTTATAATTGAAATAAAATAGCATAATAATGAATACACATAATTTATATCAAATAAAATGTTTTCATAATGTGAAAAATTTGCCCCATTCCACTTATTTTGATGGAAAATTTTTATGACAAGAGTCAGACATAACCACTACATCTCTCATAGTTTTGTGAACCCTATCCCTACTTCTTGATGAAGGAAGTAGATATTATATTTCTCTAACGAGAATTACCTGACTTCAATTTAAATGTTAGGATTTAGTATTTATATGGTAAATTAGTTAATAATATATTTTTTATGTATCAATAATATATATTAGGAGTTTTTTGTATGTGAGTTTGGAGTGAATCACCCAACTCACTATTATAGGAGATTTTTATATATTCTAGAGGATTGAGTGGTTAGTGAGATTATTAGAATATAATAATTCTTGACTATATATTTATGTAAATAGTTTGATTATTGTATGGAGTAAAATTTAATAATATATTATGTGATTATAATATTCTCTTTGTGTATTTATATTTAAGAATCTTTGCATGAGTTAAATCTCTATGTGTGGCTCCTCTAATACTTATCATTGGTATCAGATAGTTGGGATGGTGGAAGATTAAGTGATTTGGAGGTAGTTATATTGTTATTCCCCCCTTTGTTGGTGAAAGTTTAGTTATTAGGGAGAGTTTGTGAAAATTCATCACCAATATCCTTGATGTTTGTTACACATTTATCAAAGCCTAAATAAACTTACGCTTTATTTATATCAACCATCTTGTGTGAATGCTTTCTACAAAAATATTCCCAATTGCCATTTTAGCTACTTCTTTGCATAATTTTGTTACATCTCTATACATTATGGAGAGATGATCATGTTGGAGCATCACAAATAACTCCTAAATGAACTTTTAATTCTAGACTTGATAGCATAATTATGATTTTTGAAATAATCTTAGCATTCAGAATTTTATTCCATTTAGAAGAGGGTATATATTGGCAAGTCTATTCAAAATTAAGATACCTTATGTGTTTAAGATGGGGGGAAAATAAAATCAGTTATTGTATCAAATGTTCAGCATGCAGTGCATAGTCCTATGTGTAGATCGAGCTTAGAAAAGTTGTATCTTATCTCCATTACATATATATATTTCATCTACTTTAAGTAAAAGTATCTATATTTTACGGTTAATGATTATTAAGACTCCAATTAAGAGTCATTATTTTTTTAATTTTTAGTTTAATATCTTTAATTTAAGTTTATTTAGTTTCACTTTAAAGTCTAAAGAATAGGTAAGAAAAGGTTTATTAATAAGTAAAGACATTTTATTTATCAAGTGGGTTGTAGTCCAACGGTGAGGATGATCATGTAAAAGGAATTTTCGAACCATCCATCAAGGTACAAATTTTAGGAGATACAAAAAATGGATATGGCCTGGCTCGTGCCTTGAGAAAATTTGGTGGAATAAAGATGGTGTAAAAGGAGTTGTCTAGCCATCCATCAAGGAACAAATTCTAGGAGATAAAAAAAAATGGATGAAGTCAGGATCATGGCCCAAGCAAATTTAATGGAATAAATACCCTTCAGGCCTTGGCACTAAGCCGAAGAAGCATTATGTAAACTTAATCCATGTAAAAGTAGGATTTCAATCAAATTAATATTATTAGAGTTCTGTTTATTATATATTTAGTTATTTAGGTTATTTTATTCATTAGCAAGTCCATAGGTAGTATTTTTTTTAATTTTGTCAATAGTATGATTATTTAAGTATTTTCAAGTCTAAATTATAGTATTGTGTCAAATTGGTTAATGTTTCAAGAGTCATTTTTCTGTTGAAAGAGTCAGTTTTAAAATTGTCAAAAATTCAAAAGTGTCAATTGTCAAAATTTGTAAAAATATTACAAAAAAAATCCTTGTAGATGTATTTTTGGGTGACCTCGACATCCTATGCATTATTTCACATTGACAGGAGAAATACACCCAATATAGAAATAATTTTCAATATGGAAACAATTATGCTTCACATATTCATCGATTGAGTAAGAATCTTCACTGCTAGAGGATGAAGGAAAATAGAGATTGGAGGACACTCAACATCCTCTCGTAAGTTGTTAGTGATGGGGTCATAAATAGATTAGTGGCACTTACATTTGTGCTAAATTAGATAAATCCAAGGATAATTTTAGTGGAAGTGAAGATTGTTTATGTTGCTTTTGTTTGGGTGACAATAAACATGGACAGAGGCTACAAAAGAAGATAATGAGATTTAGTCCTCATAATATTTTTATTTTTCAATTATTTGTATGGTGTGTGAAAAAATAAAAGTTTTTAATCATTCCCCTGCTAAATTGGAAAAAAGGAGAATTCAAACATCATGGAATATGTAAATAATTGTATAGGAGGGCAGCTGACTATAAAAATCCTCTAATTATAGAGATCCTCTAACTATCATACTTTGTTAAAATATGATCATCCAGTGAATACATTCACATGGAATAAATGGGGATACATTCTTCTATATTAGTGGTCATGTGTAGCAATATTTAGTCAGTAGTATGTAGACCTAAATGTATGCATTGGTATACGATTGTATTTTTCAATTCACATGATGTACTTTCTCCCCATGTAAACACTAAGGGGGGAATGTTAAGATTTAGTATTTACTATGGTAAATTAGTTAATAATAATAATAATAATAATAATAATAATATATTATTATTATTATTATGTAATCATAACATATATTAGCAATTTGGTGTCCCTGAGTTTGGAGTGAATCACCCAACTCACTATTATAGGAGATTGTGAGATATTCTAGAGGATTGAGTAGTTAGTGAGATTCCTACAATATAGGAAATACTTGCCTATATATTTATGTAAATGGTTAGATTATTGTATGTAGTAGAATATAATAATATATTGTATGCTTATATTATTCTCTCTATGTATTCATCTTTTAATAATCTTTGCATGAGTTAAATCTCTATATATGGCTCCTCTAATACCTGTCATTTAAATTACTTTATAAAATTCCCATGCCCAAATTTCATTTGAAAGTACTCTAAGAAATTCTCATGCTAAATTTCTCTTGAAATTACATTAAAAAATGGTCATGCCTTATTTTCATTTGAAAATATAAGGTGAGGGGTTGAATAAATTGTGAATGAAATCACTCATGTCAAAATAATAGAGTTACAAACACCATGTGTAATAAGATTATATAGAGCTAATATCATTAAAATTTTACATAAAACACATGTAACTAGCATAGAATATCATATGTAAAATATCCTACATAGAATGTGTGTGTATGTGTGTGTGTGTGTACATATGTGTGTGTGTGTGTGTGTGTGTGTGCATGCATGTGTATTCTATGTAGGATATTTTACATATGATATTTTATGCTAGTTACATGTGTTTTATACAAATTTGTAACGATATTAGCTATATATAATCTTATTACACATGGTGTTTATAACTCTATTCTTTTGATACAAATGTGTGTGTGTGTGTGTGTTAGACATGCCCCAAGTGTTATTTCAGATAATGTATATAACATTATGTGAAACTAAATGCCTAGTGTTTAATGATAAGTAGTATAAGGGGAGCGTGAGCCCTATGGAAAAGTAAAGTTAAGGATAAACAAAATGCCCCAATATAGAAAATATGCTACTATTATGGCTTGATATAAGATTGAGAAGCACACACAAATAGTGTACCCCCATATATGCATGGTAAGTGCCATGGAAACGTATGAACCAAAAAAATATACCTTAATATGTGCACATGATATAAATCATGGTACTAAACACAATATAATAACATACATTATAATCATTATGGAAACAAACATAATAAATCACAATTAATCACACCCATATTAGTACCACATAAGTTAGTGACTATACAAAAGTTATTAATCCAACACACAAGGTTGAGAATCACAAGACAATTGAACATAACAAAAGGTTCCTCTATGAATAAAGACATAAAAATATGCAAACACACACACACACACACACACACATGTAAACAATGACTCACTCATAACCACAATTTAACCAATCCATATAACACACAATATCTTGGTACTTTCAAGATACATATAATCTATATAGTGTATCTCAATATGATAAATTGACTACAAGAAAAATAATCATTGTGATAATATATTGTATGAAGATGCCTCTACTATAGGCATGTTGCCAATATTATAATACCCCCAAAGGTGTTGATCATGTAGCTATATGACATCTTAATGATCCATAAGCATCTGAAACTTACATATATACATAGCACCCACTTAAATAAATACCATGAAAATAACATGTGTATATATGAAAACATCTGTCATAGGTAAATATATAACCAATGATAAAGAAATATTTTTAATTTTTAATTTTATAATGTTTTTGAGTTTTTTTAATTTTCTATAGAAAACTTGACCCTTGGTTGGAGAATATATAAATCATGTATGAAAAGGCTCCATGTGTATAGAATATGTAACAATAAGTACCATGGATCACAAATGGGTATGATGCCATAAAATTTAAAGTTATAGATAATATGTTCCATGGTGAGATAGACCAACAATGTGCCTCAATACATGTTCCATATGCCTAAAATGTATAGACTAAGCTTAAGGAGATATACGAAGGTGTTTCCCCTATAACAAAGAGATATATGTCACATGTATGTGACATACCTCTAATAAGGCTAAATATAGTAATGAATCATACTCATAGTAGTAGAAGCATGGATGATATGGTACCAAGGTGTAATATATATACAAGTATTCATTGCAAGGTATGTAGAATAAAATTTAAACATATAATCGTATGTATGATGTGTATCATGGAAAATATAGGCAAAGATATATATCATATAAATCATGTTGTATAAAGGTTTTAAGGACATGTCGTGACTAAATAAGGAAAACCAAGAATAAATACATACAGGCAAAGTTAAAATAGAAAAGTAAGTTGTCTAAAAGTAATAGTCAAATTCAAGTGGTAGTAAATCATGTAATTTCATAAAGCTAATAAGAATAATCATTCAATCAAGTAGAATAAAAATTATTGTAATATGTAAATATAAATTCCACCATGTTATCCTTGGATCTAGTTGTGAATTTTGAATCATAGGTATATAATGTAAGTCTTGTATGATATAACATTTATTCCCAGGATATGTTCACAAGGGATAACCAATAATATGCTCACAAGTAGACTCAAAAAATTACATGATTATGGTACATAGTCATGCATAAGTCTTGGTATGATAAGGTGATAGATCCATATCAAACATGTTATCATCATCAAATATTGTGCATAAGATTTATCATTATAATAAAAATCATCCTCCTTATAATGAGTATTAAGTAATTGATAACTCCAGTTATATTGGTTCTTGTGTAACACAAGTAGAGGTTATAGTTAAAAAATCTTGATATTCTGAAATCATATCTCTAGTGTAACGATATGTTTAATTGAATTGATTTTACCTTAGAAATGTATTAATAAATTATTATTCTTTATTAACTTGATTATTTTATTTCACTTCATTAATTTTTGGTTCCTTTGTTACAAATTTGAATCTAGTGGTATATTTTTCAAATTGAATAGGTGGATAACCATTATATAACATTAAAACAAGTGATTTCTATGGGTTGATTTTATTTTTGATATGCATGTAGATATGGTGACCAATTAAGGTTTGCCTTAAATTCTATGTCACTTGGATATTTACTCAAACCAAGACACATCATTCAAACCACATACATAGACATGAACACTTTTATCCTTCTTGTTTTCATTGATTAAGTGAATAAAAATGGTTGGATAATACATAGTTACTCCTTACATGCCTTACAGGGTTATTCAGAATAAAAAAATCTATAAGGATGTCTCCTCTTATTCTCCTGATGACTCCTCTTTGTCCCTTCATCTTCTCACTTCTCATTTCTTTTAAAATGACTTATTTTTCTTGATGAATATTTATTCAAACTTCCCACACTTATTGGGGTGTCAATTTAACTTCTTTTATATCATAAAAATTTCCAAGATTAAAAAAAAAAATAGTTTCCACAACTTTCAGGATTAACTACTAAATATTTAGTAATGGATCCTTCTAACACATCAAAAATATAATATAAGTCACACAAAATAATTTCATGAGATCCTAGGACTTCATAGCTCACATTTTTAAAGAAAACATGTACACCATGATCTCCATATTAAATAGGGAATGATATCATACTTTATTGTAGGATTTCCAACTAATCAACAACTCAACTCATACACTGTGAAATGAAGTTCCAACTACCACAAAACAACTCTCCTACTCTTTCACCATTATGGTGAAGAATAACTTCACCCAATATACTATTTCTCAAAATATATCATAGGTAAATAGAAACATACATAGAATCTTTGCATGGCTATGTAGTAAGAGAATATTATTACATCATATTTTCACAGAGCTTCATAGATTTATTTAGACAAAGGGATGGATATAAATTTGCATAAAAAAAGAATCTGCAGATCTAAAAAATTCAAGAGTGTTCACAAGAAACCCAAAATTTTATAAACATGTGTGTACCAAAGGTGATTCCAAATAACAAAAGGACAAGCTACGAGATAATGAAGATAAGTGAAAACTAGTAATAAAACAAATGTGTAGATATAAACCCTGTACAACACAACACAAATAACACATATATGGTTTGTGTAAAAAATAAGGCTTGCACATACTACCAAAAAATAAATGCATAGACACAAACCTTGCACAATCACAACACTAGACAAATCCTAGACTAACGTAATTCTGGTTGATTCAAGACTACTTATGCATCACTTTTTATATCTGATTTTGATATTATTGCACTTTCTTTTTAGGTGCCCATTTAAGTTGATTTTAAGACATAATAATATCTACTTAGGGATGATTTTAATATTTTTTGTTATGTTTTGGCAATTTTACCTAAAGCATTAGCTTTGGTATTTTAGAGGATGACACATAACTTTAAATATTTTACTTAATATTTGAAGGTGGGCTCATATCTTGTGGTTTTGTAATAAATGTATCCAATGTAAGCTCACCAATATCAATAAAATATTTAATTTTATGTTTCAAATGATGACACATATGTTTCTTGGCCATTGATTCTATGATATTCATAAACTTGTGTTCTTATTAATTATATTCTTAACTATTACACTTTGACTTTATTAGGCTTATTGAATTGGCTTGATCCACTAAAGGAAGGAGCATGACTTGTTGTAGGTGCCTCTTGATGATTATCCAAGGGTTTGGTATTTGTCTTGCTTGGTACATGGAGAGTATTGGGACTTATAGAAATAGAAACACATTTTGAATCATTGGTATCAGTGTCAAGTATATGTGATTGTAAAAGTTTATCCTGAAATGATATAATCTTTATAGATAGTGTTGTACCTATTTTTATAATTTATTTATTGAATACATCATAATAACAATCTCATGTGTAGGCATAATTGTAGCGTGAAGAGGTTCATTCAAAGTTTTTTTTATCACTCATTTAAAATATGGGAGTACTAGGGATAGAATAAGAATCATGCATACCACTCATAGAACAATCATTGATCACAGAAGATGAATTCATACTAGCTTTTTTTTGCAATTTCATTAATAAAGTAAGTATTTTCTCAAAAAAAATCCATGTTAAGAGCATCCATGGAAAGTGTAGAGACATAATATTTTTAATTCAAGGGATCCTTTTAACATATTCACTCAAATTAAGAGTATCATGACAAACATTTTTAATATTTCCATTCGCTTCCACATTTTCATTCAAATGAAGAGTATGAACACAAACATTTATATCATTCACAAATGATTCATCATTTCTTTCCTCAATAATTGGTTTTGCATAAAATTTTGCCTTGCATACTCATGAGGGTCAAAAAATAATTAGTATTCATATTATTTATATTTTCACATGGTCCAATAGGGTTGAAGTTAATTTTTCATATCATTTCATCTTCACTTTCATCATAATAAGATTCATCATCATTCTAATTATCATTTTTATTTGTTTAAAATGTAAATAACAAGAGGAGAATTTAAAACATAGAAAAGTCATCAAAATAAATATTCATCATAGGGTATGAAAAATATGCCACAAGGTCTAGGGTTAATGATATTTCAATAGAGAAGAAAACCCTGATGATAAAACACAAAAACCCTATAAATGAATGGAATAAACAACCAAAAGATGAAAACTGAAAATTATATTTAAGCATGGAACATCAAACACTAAAAAACCTCAAAAAAATGTGTGTTCAAGGAATATATGTGAAAGCACATAATTTTGAAGGTGTATGTAATTTGTAAGCATAAAGAAGTGAGTAGTAGATAAGGTTTAGTCAAAACATGTAGAGACACAAATTTGAAAATTAGATATGAAAATAGTGATGAAACATTAAGGAGGTAACATTATAAGGTATGAGTGTTTGAATAATGGAGGGTTTTTTTTTTTTTTTATGTGTTTAATAATGAAAATAAGACAAAAATATTACATAAGGAAGATCTAACATTTAACTTTTAGATCTACCTTAGTGGATAAAAATAATAAACATGACTATCTAGAATTTTAAAAACATGTAGTGGACAATATGAAAAGTAAAAGAGTTATAACATTCACACCTTGATGAATTCTATATATTTTTAATGTAAACTGAGACTCTATAGGTTTATAAGAATATGTATGTGAAATTTGGAGTTGTAATTAGACAAGGTAAAAATTGGTGGGTGTGTCAATCATATGTCCTAGGGTGGGATTAGTGACTTTTAATTAGTTCCTAATGATCATGTCTTGCTACTAATTTTTGTGTATTCCTATTTCCATTTGTGTCCTTACTTCCATATTCTAAACTTCTCTGTGTAGGTTTGTCTTAGGATGTCATTACTACCTATACCTTTACTTTTCCAATTTAATGAGAAAAAATGTAGAAATTATGTTTACTTATTTAATATTAACCTAACTTGCCATTAAATCGCAACCAAATAAAGTCTTGGGCTAGGAAACCTCAAATGAGTTACAATATGTATTCAACCCTAGAATTAGAAATCACATAGTTATATGCAGTGTAAATGAAAACTCAAGAAAATTTGTTGGACCGCATCTTCCCTAGGTGTGAAGATGAAACTACATGAAAATTCATCTAAACCCAATTTTGGTACAAGTTATAAATGACACAAAACTAGAATAAAATGTATAAAAAATGTTAGTTTAATGTGTAAGATCCATATTAAGTAATGGTGATTCCCTCTTAATAAATATTGATAGAATAAGGCTTGAAAGACTTGATTTATAAATGGCTTGAATGTGAATGTTAGATAGATAAATTACTAAGGGCATTTTTTTATAAATAGACTTATCTAAGGCACACTGCCCATTGTCCAACCCTAAAAGATAGGATAATATGACACTCTAGGCACAACATATGCATAAGTTAAGGAAATAGTTCACTTGGGCCAATTAGGACATAGGAAAATAAAGTAAAATAGTATTTTGAACATCTCAGGAGTATCTGAGGTTATATGAAGGAAAATGAGTAGTCATTTTGTATGTTATGAAATATTATACATCAAATGGACAAGTTTTCATCAACTAAAAGTGAACACAAATTCAAATTATGAGGAATCTTTATGTTATGGGATGATGATAATGGTCCAAACAAAATGGAAAGATGTTCCAAAAATATCTAAATGTGTTCACATATACAAAGTGTGATAAATAGGGAATAAACACTGTGTAAAAAAGATCATGTACCAATATTAGGTGTCTAAAACAATGTAACATTAAGTATTTTACAAACAACTATAAACTATATATTTTTATATTTGTACTTTGATAATAGTAAAGGATCATGATTAACTTGGCCAATTCAAAATAAGAGTATTAGATTATAATTTTTCAAAGACCACAATGGAAAATGTGTGTACTTTTGATTTGTGTTTCTTCAAATCCCTTGCACTCAATTACTCCATTAATGATGTTGTCTTCCCATAATTATAAGTTTTTAAATTTTCAAGTGTGTTTTCCCTTGTCCATCCAAAAATTTTTTCTTTCAAAATAATCATTTTCTTATTTTCTTTGGATGTTTTCATTTCTACACAACTAAAACTAGATTCTTTTATTTTATTTTATTTTAAGCCAAACTGGGACTCCATGTTGGGCCTTTTTAATGTTTTTTTTTTGGGTATATCTTAAAACCATATCATTCCAAAAGACCACATTTATTTGAAAATGTTCTTTAATTTAATATTCTCTAATATTTATGTGACTTGTAGGTTGAATAGGTTGGGAGGATGCATAATAAGTTAAAATAAAATTTTGGTGATAAAGTTTAGTGTTTGCTCAATATAGACAATAATGAATCAGTTAGTTCTATGAAGAGGTCTAATTTTAGGAATAGACCGAAAGGATTTTTCATAGTTTTTCTAGGAAAGAGGTAAATATTGTGACAAGATAAATTTTCTTTGGAGTGTAACCAAGTGATGTCCTTCGAGTTATTTTGGTATTGTCTAATAATATCTCAAACCATTAAAATATTTTTGAGTTTATTCACTAAAGGTTTCCTTGTATCTATAAGTTATTTAGATCATATAATCTTATTTATAATAAAATTCTAATTGCTTCGAGTATATTCACTAAATTTTTCCTTATACCTGTAAGTTATTTATATCATATAAGTTTAGTTACAAGAAAATTCTAATTGCATATGATATTTCTTTGTATTTATTCAATGAGTAGTTGGTTGTGTATATAAATATTTTATAAATTAATTTTAAAACTATATGTTTTATGTCTTTATTGTTGAAGGGCACTTTTTTTTATATTCAAATAATGTTAATAAACCCTAAATTTATGTTGAGATCATTGTTTTCTTGTGCGGCAGATTATCCTCAATTCTTATTTAAACTAAATGAATTACTTTAGAGGCTTCTTATTTTTTGTGTATAAATACTTTGGAGAATGGATATATAATAATCATTTCCATCCTAGCCATGGGTTTTTTAAAGAGTAAGTTTTTTCAAATTAAAATGTGTTCAATTTTTTCTGCTAAATCAAATTCTACTTAAAAGTTCAATCCCATAAGCTTGAGAAATTTTATGCTGATTTTATCAACAAAAAGGATATTAGTGTTTTATGTGGAGGGCATGAAAGTGCTCAAAATATTAAACCACCCATATAAAATGAGGGAACAATGATAAACCAAGTGTAAATACATGAAATGCAATAATTAAAAAATCTACGTTAAGGGGAACATGAAGGAAAGTACCTTGAGAAATGTGATAATTTAAATGGAAAAGAGAGATGAGTACTTGATTTATGAAATACTTAATTTTTTTGGTGTGTGTCATGTTCACACTTGTTATTTCCACCTTAGGTAGTTTTGTTTCCAAGTTTTGATTTATTATGTGCACACAATTGTTAAATGCACATTTAATGTTGGTAGTTATCCTTGTATGTGTGAGAAGGGTTAGGTGTAACTTGGGAATGATCCCACATTTCAATATACCAATAATAATATCCCACTCACCTCTTTATTTTTATATATAAGAAACCTTTGTGTCCTTATTTGGAATGGATCTCAGAGTTATTTATCCATAGTTAGTGAAGACATAGTCTCTTAGGATATCTTGTTCTAGTGTAATCATTATTTGTTGCAAAAATACACTTATATTATATTTAGTTAATATAATGTATTTTATTGGTGATTATCTCTTTCTATTATCTAAGTTATTTATGTGGATGGTGTCAATGTTGAATTTCTTGGGTTTTTTCTTTATTGACATTTTTTAGTGATAAGCCCAATTTTCCCCAATATTGCATCAAGCTATGTTATTATAATAGAGGTCTCATAGAGAATAAGAATGTTGGAAGAGAGAATATTAATTAGTGCATAAAAGCATCGAAAAATAATATAATAACTATATTTATATGGCTTGAAAGTGATCGGACCAAAAATATAATTTATCTAAAGTGACAATCCTCCCAAAAGTGGTCAACCTATTCCAAAAATGGTTGTGTAGATCTCTGGGGTCCAAAACTTTAAAAGTATTTTATCAACAATAAATGTTTTAAAACCTCTCTCTAACAATCATAATAATGCACAAAGATGTCAAAATCTCTTCTCCTTTACTTTAACTCAAGTCCACACTAAGAATATAATAAAATATGTTTTGGTGGAGGGATTGCCTCAATCAATTCTCATCTTGCCCTTTATAATACGTTTACATTTTTTCACTCAACATTTATGCATGTCATCAAGTAAACATGTATTTATAGTTTCCATCCTTAATAGATGCAAGTTCATAAAATAAATATATATGTTCTTTCACTAAATACAAACCTTCTTTTGGTACAACTATACAACCACAAGCCTTTAATGGATAAATAGTGGAGTAAGTATAGAATATTATAAATGCATATTGGATATGATCAATATATGATCTCTTTGAAAATAATTGTAATGTGAAGTATTATAAAGTATTTTAGGATACATGTGTATATATAGGAATATTTGAGTTCAAATTGGGACACTTCCATGTGTAATCCAACCATGAAAGATCATGAAAGTTTATAATCAAGGAATGAGAAAACATGAAAAAATAAAACAAAGGACCTACAATAAATTTGACCAATTTCATAGCATAATAAAAATATCAATACCAATTTAGGACTATTTTGAAGATGGTTAAGACATAAAACCCTTGAAATAAATAACTCTTTATGAGTTACAAGACACTTTGATTTCAGTATCTTAATGCAAACAAATGATAGATTTGAAGGTATTCATGATAAAATGAGGATATTGAAATCTATAAAGGGTTTAATGTGAAGGTAAAGTGTACCAATAATATATTAATGTAAGAAAATGAACCAAATGTATGAAATCATACTTTAAAAAATAACTATAATACTTGTACAAAAATTAAGTGTCGACATAATGCCCTACTTTATTGTGTGTGTGCGTGCACATAAACATAAATTAAACTAATCAATGGATTTTTTTTTCAAAATCATCCTAATACCTATAAGTTATGATCAAATTTAATTCCTAATATAAAAGTGATATAAAATTCAAAAGGATGAGAGAGATTACATTATATAAGAGTTGAGCTCTAGTAACTTATAAAATAGAAAAACTTATCTCCTTACTATCTACATGAATATATTGAATTACACAAAGTTAACCATGAATGCTCCAATGATAACACTTGAGTGTACCTATTAACAAACATGGATGTTTAAAATTAGATCAATGTCTTGATAATTTGATAAAATTTAACTAAATTAAGGGAAATTTTTAAAATGAGTAAAGGAACAAATAAACTTGGTGATATGCAAACCAACTATTCACTTCTAAAAAATAACTAAAATTATCATAGACCTAAATTTTCAAAACCATGTGGTAAAATCTAAAAATTGGATCCTATTAGCCCAAGCCATGTGGTAAAATTTATTTCTCAGTTAAAGAAGTGAGCATTGAAAACCTATATATAATTATTCAACATAAATTTATAACCTCTTAACATATTATAACAACTTAAAATATTATAACCACTTGAAATTTGAAAGTAGATATATAATAATTTGACTATATACCCTATTTTTTAGGTGAGAGATGATCCTTCATATCACTCATCTCAAAATAAAAGGATTAAACACACTATGTGCAACATAGATAAAAATAAAAAGTTGTAATAATATTGAAAGCACATTTATAAAAATGGTTATAATTATAGAAATATATGATCATCAAGGCTCATAGATAACCCAAAACTAATATGTCAAATATAAATAAATATAATTAAGGGAATAGAAATGGATGGGCATGTGATATGCCACAATGTATCCCCAAAAATAGGGATAATTGATATGCCCCATTATAATAATATTTCCCTATAAGAATAAGATATAATAATGAAGCACACAACAATATGTGTCAATATATGTATGATATAAAACATAGAAACAAAGGCACCAAGCATAGTATATCATAAGCAATAATGTGCATGATATAGATCATGGCACCAAGCATATAGTAACACATAATGTAGCCAACATGTAGACACAAATAATTATGTAACCAAAAATAGTAAATTAAACCATCAAACAAAATAAAGTGACCAAAATAAATCATACAAAAGTGATAAAACTTGACAACTAGAGGATCCTCTATACCCAACACAACACAAGACATGATAAATGACACACACAATCATAAGCATTTACACTCAAGTAATCTAATCATTCATTAGGTAGACAATAGGATGCACACTATACCAATAATGTGAATTAACATAATGTATCAATGTAACCAAAGAAATAATATATAATCTAAATAAATATATGTAGACACAACTATAAATATCAATATAATAATGGATCATAAGAAAGATATAACTTATCACCCATTGAAAAATGTCTCCAGCATAGGCATGCCCCAAATTTAAGGATGCCCATAGGTGAAATCATAATGAAAATACAAACTAATTGTAAGTCTCAAAATAATAGGTAATCTATATATCCCACATCTAATTTAAAAAATACCATGCAGATCATGTGCATAATAATTTATATGTGACCTATAGAAATAGGTAGATAAACAATTATATGTATCAATGAGTAACTATGCAACTAAAAAAGATAAAATAAAAATATGTTAATTTCTATTATAATTATTGGATAATAGAACCAAGTAATATATAATCCAAAAGGAAAAATAAAATAAGCTAATAAATAAGCCAAGAAGTGCAAATAAGAATAAACAACATGGCCAAGATTAATCAAGAAAGACATAAGCTAAGGGATGAAAGTGAAAAGAAGCAAGAATGGGAGGAATAATACTAACCTAAAAATTCCCTCGTATCTTAGTGAAAATAGGTTGGAACACCTTTTTTTGTATGTGTGTGTGTGTGTGCATACACACACACATGCACGCATGTGTGTGTGTTTATCTAGGAAGTATGAACATGATTTTATTCAAGGTCCAAAGAAATAATGCAATTAACATAAACCAAGGGGTAGAAGAATGACATAAAAAATAATAATGTGAAAGAATAAGGTAACTTAAAAATTCAAACAATATAGAAGAATCAAGAAGTGACAAAAACTCGGGGAGGGATAAAATGGAAATCTAGAAGGAAGCATAATTAACCTAAAATCCATACATGTCATTAGATATAGAACATACTAGAGAGATATAAAAAGATAGAAGAAAGATAGACAAATAAAATATGTATAATATAATGTTCCATTAAAATGAATGAGATAGGCTAGTAATGTTAACTAATAATCTCATTTAAATGTCTGTAATAAGCTACCAACTTATCTTCATGATGAAGATCCACATTTCCCGTGGACCATGATTCTAAAGATTTAGATGCATCATTAGTAGTATCTAAAATGTAACCATGAGTTGTACAGTCAAATGAATCATCATTAGTGGGAGTTTAATCATTATCATGGAAATTAACTATACTAGTTATTTTAACCTCTTGAAAAGAAAATTTTAATTTGGATCATATAAATAAAACCTTATTGTGTGATTTAGGTTGAAAAAACTCAAGAGGTTGAAATAAAAATACCTTAGTGTGTGGATGAGTAGGTACTTAAAATATATATGTTTTAACTTGAGTTTGTATGATTTGTAATTTTGAAATGAATTTGCATAATACCTCGTATTGAACTTGGATTGGTAACTCATAAGGAGTACCTTGAATAGTAATAATTTTTTTTATCATGAACAAGTTTTAGACATTGATGTAATGTGGATAGGATTTTTATCATTTGATTAAGCTAAAGGTGTCCAATGATTATATCATATATCATGTTATCTGATAATACATGAGACCAAACTAGAAAATTATTACGTTATACAATGATAGGGGAAATGATACCCCCAATAAGTGTCCATGTAATAGGGTCATAATATTTAAGAACCATGGTTTTACCATCTAACTATGCTTAAGTGTATCCTTTATTAGTAATAAATTATATTGTGCATATGTTTAAACTAGAACCATTTGTATCCATAATGCCTTTAGTCGACTTTGAATGTGAATCTATAAAATCAAGTATGAATAATGGTCCTTTGTTGAAATCATCTGTTATAATATTATGGTATAGAATGTTATAGACAGAACCTCTTAATGTGCATCTATAACCACTTCTAATGAGATATCTAAGATATGAACATTTAAAATCATTGGTTGTTGTTTAGGAGCGACCATGTGAAAATTATCTTTATTTTTAGTATCTTTATTAGGAACTGGATTAGTAAATACTTTATAATGTTAATTTGGTTGTGCAACTAATTCATTCAATGTAATATTTTTTCATAAATGACATTATTATCAATTAAATATTGAATCTTGTGTCTCAATGAAAAAAATTATCAGTAGTATGACCCAAATATCTATAATAAGCATAATAGTATTCACATTATAATAATTATTTAAAGGCATAGATAAGTCAAACTCATGTTGATAAGGTAAAAATATTATTTTACACTTAGGATATCATTTAAACACTTAGTGAAGACTCCCAAATAATCATGTAAATTATCTTCACTCTTTGGAAGGAAGGACAAACCTGTCAAGTGGTTATGATAGTACATTAAGTACATTTTTGGTATCATTATTTATTTAAAAATTAATAGTATCATTAGTCTTAGCCTTTAATGTTGAATTACATTGATATTTATCTCCACTAAAGGTAGGGTCACTAATACCATATTTAATCATATTGACCTCCATAAGCTCGATCTCATAGTTCCTAATCATATGACAAAGTTCATCATAATATTGATATGTGTTAAACATAAATTTTTAATTGATATGTTAAGAAAACTTTGAGATAAAATACTTTGTAATTCACTATCAGGTACTTTGTGAGACATTTTAGTAAGCATTATTTTGAATTTAAGCACACACTTGCTAATTTACTCATTAGGTCCTTGTTTAAAATGCATAACCTATGAAAATGTGACATTTTGGCTCATGTTAATTGGAAAATGAGATAAGTGTAGTGAAGATAAATGAAATAAAGTCACAAAAATGGATGAAAACATGAATATCAAGAGTAAAAAACAATAATGAATCACAATAGTAATAACATAATAAATAAATCCACACAAATGAATGATAACAATGTAAAATTCTATAAATATATGATTGAGCCACTTCTAAGTGATAACGTCCAAAACCTCATAATAAGAACATAATTTTTAATATGATACTCTAATAATAACTAATATCTCCTTTGTGTATCCTACTTAGGCTATGGATATTTCATAGGCTGACATTATTACCGATATGAAGATATAAATTTTATCATAGACTAAGTAAATAGTTATGCTATCTAAAATTCAGCCACACATCTCCTAATACACATTATTATTTAAGGACATAGCATACCCCTCCCCTTAAAACCAACATTTTCCTCAATGTTTTCTATCAATGGATGCTTATACAAGAGCACTTCATCCTCCCATTTCTCATCCTCATTGGTTAGGATATTCCAATTGATCATGTACTTTATAATCAATCTCATGTACAGCCTATTTATGCATGTCTACAGGATTTCCTTAAATTAAAAAATTATTTTTGTCTTCTCATCAGGCTTTGGTAAATATGTTTGGGCTTAAACTATCTATCTAATTACCTTCTTCAAGCAAGACACATGGATGAACAAGTGTATTTTCATTGAATGAGGTAACTCTAGTTTGTATGTTACACTCTCTATCTTTTACAAGATGTGAGAAGGCCCATAATACTTAGATGAAATATTTTTATCCTTTTTTTTTTTTCAATAACATTTTATTATAAGGTTTAAGTTTAAAAAAAACCCAAATGCCTATTTTAAAATGTCTTTTAGTGTGGTGTTGGTAAACTTCCTACTTAATTTGATATGTGCCATTGTCAAGTTCTCTTTGAGACTAGAGAGTACCTCATTCTAGTTTTCAATGTATTATTTGACTACATAAACCTTTGGTTGGACCCTCAAGGATGAGGTGATGGATAGTGGATGGTACCCATCTAATGCCAAAAATGGATACATTATTTATAATGTATGGAAATAATGTGATACACCATTCTACTAGTGTAAGCCATTAAACCCATTTCTCACTTTTATCCAAAGTAAAAAATTAAAGATAACCCTCCAAACACTTATTGATCACCTTAAATTTTAACAAGATATGAAACAACTAATAACCTAAGCAAGAGAATATCTTAGTCAAAAAATTACTAGTAAATATAGAATCACAGTCAATTACTTTGATTTTGGGGGTCTTATGTATCTTCTGAACTATATCCATAAAAGACGATGTTACTATAAAATGATGTAACAAGAAAAAAATAGGCATGTTTGGTAATTTTATCCATACCAAACATGATGACATCTTTCCCTTTAAACTTGGGAATCCATGTGGTGAAAACCATGGAAACCTCCTCCTACCTTTGGCTAAGAATAAATAGTGACTATCAAAGACTCAAGGTCTTAATTTTCTCACCCTTGTTTTATTGACACACTATTCATTTTACCACACATTTTAAGACTTCCCCTTTCATTCCTTCCTAAAATAAGTCCTTCTTGACACTATGATAAGTATTTTAGAATCTAGACTTCCCACCTACTAGTGAATGAATCTCCATAAGAACCTTATCCTTTAAGGTTGAGTTCTTGCATAGGTATAACCAATCCTTGTACCATATAACATCAACTTTCCAAACAAATTTATCTGACACACTAAAATATTATTAGATGGTTTAAGAAATATTATTTGTATATGTGTTAGTCTTCCATTCTTATCTTACATCATCCATACAATCTACCTATATATGGAAATAACACATTATAGTGATTTTGTGGACTCATCCCTTTTGAATAGTGCATCAACTACCACTTAATCCTTTCATTTCATATGTATGATCTTAAAGTCTATCCGAACATCTTTATGATCCATTTTTTTATTCTTATGATTATAACCTTTATTCTAAGAATTATTTTAGACTATCATGATTTTTCTTCACCTTAGTGTCTTCCTATCAATTATGATCTCCATTGTTTGACTACATGAAAGATAACCATCATTTCCTTTTCATAAATGGGATTTAAAAAAATATTAACCTTGATTTGGTAACTCTCAAATTTAGTAGGTCATCCTTCATGCATAAGTACCACTCCCATGTCATACCTCAAAACATCACATTTAAAAATAAACATTTATGAAATAATGTCTTAAATGCGCTGGTGGTTGCCTCATTCCAATAGAAGGATTCATTCTTCAATAAACCTGTGAGTGGTGTTTCTATGTTGCCGTAATTTTTTACAAATTTGTGATAGTAACTTGTGAGTCCTAAGAAACCAAGTAGGTTCTTGAGGGATTTGGGTAATTTCCATTCAAATATGGCCTTGATCTTCTAAGAGTTCACCTTTACACTTTCATGGGAAACAATGTCACCCAAACACTCTACTTCCTTAACTCTAAAATAACACTTGAAAGGCTTGATGTAAATATGATGTTGTTCAAAAAAATTCAAAACCCAATTCATAGGACAAATGTCCATCTCATGTTTTTTTGTATATTAAGATGTCATCAAAAAATCAAGACAAATTTATACAAAAATGGTTGAAAGATAAAGTTCATAAAACATAGAAACCTAGATGGTGTATTTATGAGGCCAAAGTGCATCACCAAAAATTCATAGTGGCCTTCATAGATTTTGAAATATGTCTTTTATATATCCTATCTTTGATTTGGATTTGATGAATCACATGAACAAATGTCAAGTTTCATGAAGTATACAACACCATGTAACTCATCTAGAAAATCATAAATATCAGACTTAGCAACTTATCTTTAATGGTGTATTTTTTGAGACCCTTCTAATTTATACACATACACCAAGTGTTATCCTTATTATGTATCATCACCATTGTAGAGGAATACAAACTTTGGCCATTTTAGATAATACCTTTATCAAGTATCTCCTACATCATCTTCTTAGTCTCTCTCTTTTGTAGATATGGGTAGCCATAAACTCTAATATTGTGTAGTTGGATCCATAATACTATTTTAATGGCATGATCATGATTGCTTTTGGGTGTTAGTCATTTAAAAATCTATAAAAACTATTAAGTATCCATATACAATTTCTTGTAGATTTTATGATGTACACACCTTTGTTAGTTGTGATTATAATGAAAATTTTTGTGTTATAAACCCATTTTCTCCCTTTTTAAAAATATTCTACACCTAATGCTAGTTAACCAAATATGGGGACTTTTCATACAACCCATGTAATGAAAATTCCCTCCCCTCTAAATTAAAACACATGAAAAACTCTTATAAATTGAACTCAATCATTCCTAGGGTAGTGAGAGATAGGAATCCTAACGTAATGTCTACTCTAATACAAATGACAGAAGGAACTATATCAGGTTGGCCAATACAATACAGGGAAGACAAGGTATGAAATACACTATATTGGTTAGGCCAATATAATATGATATAATAAACTAGCAAATCTTGATGGAAAGGATAAAGAGGTAAGACAAAAAGAGACTCAAAGGAGGTCAAACTAATAGCAATGATGGTATGATATAATAGTATGCAAACATATCCCAAAAAGTACCAATAATTGATCTGACCCAATTCTCGGTGCACCCTTTAAGGTGTGTACTCAAGGAGATTGATGTGATGATAATCCCCTACAAGAAAAGCTACAAGTAAAGTGAAAAAGTGAAAAATAACAAGTGTATACATAAAGTTAGTTATCTATATGTCCCTCACATCATTATCATTCATTTTAGAATATGTTTATAAGAATTAAAGTTCATATGTACATTTTTCACTCATTTTTGAAATAAATATAATAGGAAACATTCTCATTTCATAAAAGAAACTTAAAAACTTACACTATGAAGATTCTAAAAGAATCAAAATAAATTGTAACATGGCTCAAATTTTCTAAATCTTGATTACATTAATATGAGATGGAATTATGAATGTAACAAATAACAAATAATGATTAGTGGCCTAATACTAATGTGGTTAAATCTTAAATCGACATGTATATTAATTTTTTATCATAAGTTACCAGGGTTATTTGTAACCTTGAAGTAGCTTTAGATGCTCTAATTTTGAGCTAGAATGACTAAAACTAACAAATTCAAGCAAGTCTTGGATAATGCTTTAATTATTTTTCAATACATGTCAATTAATCCCATACTAAAACATAATCATAAATCTAAATAATCCAAACCCCACTCCCATATTCCCAACCCAAACCTAACCTTATAACTTTACAACAAAAAATTAAATAGCCCTTATATCCCCAACACCCCATATGCAACATAAACTATGTCTTAACAAGAGAAGTTATTGATCAACTACACAAGTATATGGTGTAAATCATGGCTTCTACCCAAATTTTTAGCTTCATCTTGACTTGCTCTATATGGTCCTTTGAAAACAAAAACACAACTGACATAGATAATTCCTCCACTTACACATGGATATGTTTTTAAGAATGTTTTTCGATATACTTATAGATTAATAATTTTAATTAAATATTCAATGGTGAACATAAATATAATGTACATATAAAATCTAACCCTTGAAACCAAACCGTATCCATTAAGGCATGCAATAGAGTAATATTTTTTTACAGATTGATAAAAAATAATACAACCACCACCCTCAAACCTAGTGTCTTCACATTTAGTATGTATCATAAAGAAACCATAAAAATAGTAGAATGTAATGTAAGGCTTTAGATATTGGTCAACTAGGAATCCCCATCATATGGGTATCCATTTGGGTCATCATGGTATTACTGAGGCCTTAACATTAGAAAATGGCCCACTAGACATCATATTTCTAACCTAAAATAAAACCAAATCTCACAAGCTCTTGACATAAATATATCTATAAAAAATATGTAACACAAGAATGGGATTAAATAGGCAAGCTTATGATACCATTTGGATAACAATTCCCATCAAATGGGTATCTCTATTATCTTATCTATTGGACACCATATTTGATAGCTCTTAACTACTTAAACTAATATAAACCTAGGTTTTGGCATGCCTAAACTAATCAAAACAAATAATTGTAACAATCATCTCATAATTTTATATATTCATAAGAGAATGCAATACAATAAAACCATATTTTAATAGCATTATGGGTAAATCTATTTGTTAATGTAGAGTTCAATTGCAATATGAAAACACATGAGACCTTAAAAAATATTCTTTTTTAGTTGTAAATACCCAAATTCATTAAAAGCCTTATTTTACAATTTATTTTTGTAAATTTTCATAAATATATCTCAAATTATGAATAGGAAACTTAGTTTTTCATTTTTCATGGTCTTTTAAATTATCTTCTCAACTTTACATGCAAGTGTAACATCTCATCTTATTATTTTTAGCTCTATTTACCATACCATAGGGATCCCTAGTCTTTTACCTAATCATAGGTATTTATAGGCTAATGGGTGTTTCCATAATGTACAGTCACTAAATTTGATGTTAATGATCCAAAATTCCAAAAACATCTTAAGCTCCTTATCAAAATCTTTTGGGCACATTTCCATTTTATACCATTGGTTGTGCACATTTGAGTATTTTTGGGTTGGCTTTTGCACAACACTAATTTTCCAATTCAAATTTTGATATCTCACTATTTATAAGGTTATTTAAAGGCATTTAGGTATAAGCATTTATTATTATAAGAGGCTAAAAAATTGCACATTACACATGCAATATTAAAAAGGCTAAATCTAAAGTTTAAAAACGTCAAAATTTACATTTTTATGATTGTACCAATGGTGATGATAGGCAAAAGAGAATCTAGGATTGTATTTATAATTACATACATACACATTAAAAATAGAACTATATTCAATTTTGAGCCCTCTTTAGAGTAATGTCAATGTAGTGCAATGTTTGGTTAGTCAACTTGGATTGACTAAGGTCATTCCAACTCACCCGTTTCACTCATTGTACACATTTTACATTAGCTTTATTATGTAGGATTATGGTTTTTAGTCAGGAGAGAAGACGTAGGTGTGAATCTATAGACCCAACTGTAATTAAGCAAATAAAATAGATTATAAATACAAGTTCATTATCTTATGTGAAAAAAGTAGGGCTCGGGCCTTCTAGATAATAACATCAACTTTAGTAAAAAATGTCAATAGTTTTTCCTCCACCCTAACATTAGTAACCTACAATTATTTCAACAATCAGTATTTGATTTAGTTGCAAATAGAGTTATCATAAATGGCATTGATGGAGTATTAACAAATTTAGAACACATAATAAAGAGTGAAATAAGCAAAGAGCATTCTTACTCCTTTTTTTTTAATTGTTAGTATATTTAGCTTATGTGATAAATCATGGCAGCATTTAATTTGTATAAGTACAAATGTACATCATATGAATATAAATTTTTATATTCATGTTTTTATCTTAATTTGGGTTGTACAATTGAAATTAGGGTAAAACATATTAATGAACCCATACATGGTGTAAAACCATACAAAACCCCAGGTCCCCTTAGGGTTTCTTCATTTTATCACTAAGATTTTAAATTTTTGTAGTTAGATTTGGTATCAAATATGATTTTTTATTTCCCTATCATATATGGCCCAAATAATTGGGTTCCCATCTCTAAAACTCTGACATTTATATGTTTTCTTACTTGTCTAACTTGTTTTATTCAGGTATGATAAAATAAAAAATAAAACCCAACCAAAAACTCCTAGTATTCATCATCATGTGGATTTATTATTATCTATTCATTTGATACATTATGTTTATGATAGTGAATGGACTAATTTTCAAAATTATGTGATTAACAATGCTAATTATATACATGAAGAATACAATTATGAAAGAATTGGCTATGAATATGGATATGAAGAGCATTTATACAATTATTAGGAATATAGTAAAGAATAAAATGAACAAACTAATTCTAGAGTAGAATATCTTAGTTCCCCTACTTCATTTTTCATTGTTCTCTTAATCTTACACTAAAACAAGAGGAAAATAATGATGCATTATTTCATGTCTCTAGCATTGCACTTCAAGAATAAAATTAAATATTACCATATGTAGATTATATACATTTGGATGTTCACAATGTCTTGCCTTGCAATAGTATGCCTCCATATATTAATAGTCTTCATAACAAGGAAAATGTAAACATGCCTCTTTATCAATTAGAATGTGATACTTTTTATCCTCCTCTATAAATGGCAAATGATACAAAATAATTTGATACTTCTTTTCTAGAAATAGAAAATGACACAAAATAATGTGATACTTTTCCTTCTCTAGAAATGGTATATAATACAAAATAATATGACACTTTTTATCCTTCTATATAAATGGAAAATGATACAAAATAATGTGAAACCTATTCTCCTCTTGAAATGGAAAATGATACAAAAACATGTGACATTTTTTCTCCTTATTTAGAATGGTAAACAGTACAAAAGATGTGATGTTTATCCCTCCTCTCCTCAAATATAATGTGAAAGTATCTCTTCACATGAGCCTTCTATTGAAACAAAATTTGATGAAATTACTTTATAACTTACATGTAATTATGATTCCATGTTGTGCAATGATTCTAAATTATGCAGTGAGGTTTATATAGAATGCAACTCTAAACAATGCATTGATTTTGGTGATGAATCTATTATACCTATGTTTAGAGTAAATAGTGAGTTAAAACCAATGAATTAACCTTTCCAAACCATTACTATTCCTACTATCCACATCATTTATATGATTTATGCCATAAGTGACCTCTAAAAGTAAATACTTTCTCTCACCATATAATCTAGATCATGTAATGTTAATATGAATGATAATGTTATTTTAGGACAACCTATCACACAAATAGTATTTAATTCTTTTTATCCTGATAAATGTTCACACCTAAATTCTAATTGTTTAATGGACATGGATATCATATTATCCATTTAACTCATATGCATTCTCTGTTAGTGCATTCTCTTTTATAAAACATTTTAATGATGGATAAATACTATTAAAAAATTCCACAATATTTTAGAAGGTGATATTTTAGATTGGTTTTATATCCTCCCTAGTGGCTCATTGCCTCATTTTAATAAATTATAAGAGGCTTTCTTATCCAAATTTGATAATAAAAGGTCACAAAATTCACATTAGAACATATACAAATTCTAAAGTAAGGTCGTGTGAGCTTATTGAAGATTATATTTTAATATTTAAGAATATGTTACACTCCTAAATGTATCAACCCTTAGATTTGGAAAAGAAATTAATCTTTAGTAAAGGTCATATGTCTTCACTTAATGAAATAGTACTCATAACTTCTATCCATATTTTGAGAGAATTTATATGGATAGTTTTAATTATGCTTTTGATGTGAATTGTAAATCTTACAAGGAAAATAATTCTAGTCATCAAACACCACCTTCACTTAAGAAGGATGTTACTCACAAGGAAGTACACATAGGTAAATTAATCATAAGATACACAAAAAGGAAATTTCAAATATGCTCATCAATAAGGAGATTGAACCATGTGTTTTATCTACTAAGAATCTAATTAAGATATTACATAAAATGCACAAATCAAATGACATGGGTTACAAGACCAATGTTATCATGAAAGCACCTACTAAAACTATGACTCAACCAATGTAATTTGATATATTCAAAGATCAACAACATAATATTTTGGAGACATCACTTGATAAAAATATTATCAACTTACCTCCTAACTACCATTATCCTCCTCATTACCTTGAACAAGTACAGTAAGTACCTAATTACAACCATCATTATACTTATAGACATCATGATAACCATTTTTATGCATTGTGACAAAATATTACACAAATTGAGGATAGGGGATTATCACATATAGAAAATTTGGCACTAGGTAAACAAGATCCTTTTCTCCATCTTCTTCTATTGTTCATCTGACAAAGACCAAAACATCCCAAGATTTCCCTATAAAGGAGCCATTGGTTCATCGGCATTCTAAGGATGATGTAGCTAAGAGGATATCTTTTTATATTTCATATTATACAAGTATTGATGTTTCCTAAGAAATAATTTTCAAAGAACCAATGGTCATTCAAGCCCTTATTAGAGGCAAACATAGATAAGACATTATTATAGATGATAAGCAACAACACAATACATGCATGATGGGATTTATGAAGAAGTGGGATACATGAATGATATTTATAGAAATATATACAAAAATTTCATGGGTCATATTACTATTCCAATATCTAAGACCTAAGATAGTTAATACAATAGTATATTTAACAAGACTATTCCACAAGGTAATGTTACATTGGGACAATCATGGCTATAATAGATGCGAACAAAATTTGATACGACTCATATGACTATATCTTTTACTTTCCAAGAGGATTTACTTACATATATGAATTATAAAGCAACCATGAAGACAAATTCAATTACATTATCTCCAACAAAATTTTGGGTACCAAAAGCAAAGTAATTAGTAACAAATCAAGAAGTGCAGGCATTAAACAACATTTTACATTGGAAGTAGGAAAAAGATCCATTTAAATTTGTTTTACAAATATACATCAACCAGTTTCATAGGATTACAGTGCATTTTAGTTTTAAATGTGTGGTAAAATCAATTTTGAGTGATATTTTCATGGGTTTGTCTCAGATATACATGCATTATGCTTACAAAGTAAAAACTATTATATGCATTCCATACACATAATATGTAAATATAAGATTTTAACCACATAAAATACACAAAATTAAATATGTGCAAGTATAAATAAAGATAATAACAAGATAAAATCACATATATATCTAACGAAAAATTCACAAAGATAACAAAGTCAATCAATAATGTGGGAACATCCCCCTGATCATCAAACTCATCCATATTATTCCTTCTATAATCAATATCCCTCAAGGATGATTAAACACTATCATCCATAAGACTTTGATATCAAGACCTATGATTTATATACTAATCCTTAAAAACTCCTAATCTATTCAACACTCTAGCATGCTCAACTTGTACACTTACATAATGACCTAAAATGACTTTACTTAATTCACCATGAGTATTGGATGGTAGAGGCATCTGAGCTCTAACAAGGGCAACCTCTAAGTCATCCCTCTCTCTTGATACTATAATATAGGTTATAGTCATGATAGTAACTCAATCAAACAAGGGTGCATATACACATACAATAACAGTGACATGCTCAACTAGACCCCCTCTAATGGCATCATCCTAAATGTCATGTGTCAAAGTACAAATAGTTGTGTCTACCATAGTGACCTAGTAATCATCACCTATAAAAAAACATGTAAGATATACAAGACATTATCAAATTTTAAATAAAAGTAGTCTCAAATAAAAATATACCAATATAATCTATAAGAATAACTATATTGATAATTAAAGTAGGCTATGGTGTAACCTAGCCTACTCCTCCATTACCTTTGTCACATCCACTTTAAGTCAGTGGCATGACACCTGAATCATATTATATAATAGTAAAAAGGATATTTCATATGGTATCCACCCACCTCTAATTATACTAAGAAATACACCCTACATCATCATCATTTATAATCATAGTAAGAAAGTCTACATCTCCTACATGGAAGGGAGATAATATGCAACACTCAAATGAGGTTGATCACTAAGATGATGAGTATACCTCTAAGTGGGGATCCAAGGGTATGCCTCTAGTGGAACATCATGTTGAATCCTAAACTATTTTGAAACTCTCTAAAATTCAAATCTCTCAACCATATTATGAAATCGATCTTGTAGCCATATGATAACTTGAATTCAACATAATTCCATTGCATCCTCTAACCATCTAATATACCCTTTGTATGGTCTCAAAAAAATCATATCAAGAGTAAGCCTATCCAGAATCACATGATACTCTATCATGGTTAAACTCATGTACTTATTATATACCCAATGCTCAATAAAAATATATGGATGCACCTAATCATGAGGTCCTATAATTTGTCACATAAAAACAATATGTTCCTAATCCAAAACATGAGGCAAATTAACAACAATAAGTCCTCTAACATGTCTATCTAAAAAAAATGCAAATATCTATATAAATGAGCCAACTTCATGTGACCCCCTGATTAGCTCGTATCCTACTCCTTTATATCATAAAGAATAGCATACATGCATTATGAAATAGATATTTCCCTACCATCCAAAATAATGAAAGAAGCTAACAATGTACACATATACTTTTAAAACCATGGAAAACTAATATAACAGTGTCTAAAGGGAACATACTAATACTCTCATCATAATATCGGTCCCCTATTGACTATCTAGTCATATATCTATGAGCACAAATAATATATCCTCATCTAATTTTAGTCTAAACCATAGCTCGCAGACCAACTATAGGAAGATTTAAACTATGTTATATATCATCTAGAATCATTGTCATCTTCCCTATAGAGAGCTAAAAGTGCAGATGTATACATTCCACCTCTCTATCAAGGTAGTCATGAGGCACATATCATATAGAATATTCCCAAGATGGGTTACATAGCTAAGAATGACTCTCTCAAGAATCTACCGATCATCATCCAATAGATCCAAGCCACGAAGAGTCTCCATGTGGCAACCATATCAAAACTCATGAATGTGAATATGCCACTAAAAATAGTCATAAATGAAAATAATATTAGACACAAGAATATATGATATAAATAATTATTATAAAATCATCAAATAACTATTATATTTCAAGGAATGCATCCCTCCAAATACAAACTATTATGTCAAAAACTACAATCTGACATAGACCCCTTCATCATATACTTCTATCAGATCTTAGAATAAAAACATAAAGATTTTGAAGGTATTATTTATCATTTGACATTACCATCATATATTTGATTAAGTTTAAATACACCTAGAACTATATATTTTAGAAATTTGAAAAAAAATCCATTTTTAAAAAAAATCATTAAAAAATGGCTCAAAAAAACAAAATTTTCAAACATACAAGGTCCTCTAATGGCTAGGCCTATAACTTTGCCTCTAGATGTTAAAAGTTGGTGGGAAAAAAGTATCATCAACTTGGCATTGTAAAAACTCATAGTTCAAATCACTATCAATGTAATGTTCAAATGAATTATAAAACTCTTAAAATTAAATCTATTTGTATGAGTTAACTTTATAGTATTACTATGTAAATTAATGCTTACAAAACTTCTATGTGTGATATCTTAGATATTATATATTTAAATTACTCCCATTAGTTACATTTAAACACATGCAACATATTTTTTCTACATGGTAACATTTATGCAAGTAGTAGTGATAATTATAAATATAAGACATTTTTTTTTAATGGTCTCCTTATATGATAAGCATTACCTTTATTGAATGGGAAGATTATTTATTCTCATTACACTATTCCTTAAGAAATTATCCCATATTTATTGACAAATAAATCAATCAAATCTTGTTATCATTATACACCCATTTGAGGTTAACCCATTGGACATCTAATGTCACAACAATACAACTTAATTTATGAACATTGTAATATATTTTAATAGCTAAATAAAATTCTAAAAACTTTCACAAATGATCGCAATTACTTGTTCTAACACATGTTTTGACATGATCGATTGACAATATCATCCATCGCATCAATAAGGGCATACATCAGGCTTATCACAATAATAAATCTTGCATATGAGAAATATTTTTCAGATTTTTGGGTTACTTGGTGTGATTTTATGGGATTATAAACTCATATTATAACAAAGATTGATATAGTATTCCATAATGGGTTAGATTATAACACACATTATACCCATTTAAATATATATCAAATATATGTGATGTAAGGGCATATTAATTGTATCAATTTTATGTTGATTTAGGTGATATAGATCATTTATAATGTATATGTCTAGGTTAGAAGTCATAGAATTTATTAGGATTTGAATTTGAAGTCCTATTGTATTTTCCCACCAATTTTACAATTTTGAAATTTTGAACTTGTTTGTCTAGATATTGGTCTCAATCATGTTTGGAGGAACTACAATGATGTAATATTTTTGTTGAGGCTCTAGACAGGGTCAATATCACTCTTATAAATACTTGAGTCATATAATAAGTCATTTATATAGGTATAATAGGAGTTAGGTTGGTTATAAGCCTTGTCAACGTTCTTGAAATGGAATCCAAGAACCGTTGGGTAGTTATTGGTTATATAAAACTTGTAAATGCTTATGTTGGAGTCATTTTTGGTGATGGATTTGAGTTTTAATGGATGTAAAACCCCAAGAAAATGAATGGAAAGTTTCTTGTTTTTGAAAACTAATGTTACAACCCTATATTTTTTGAGTTGTGTGTTTTGTGTTCAAAAACATCTGAGTATGCATTTTGGTTTAATGAAAGATATATGTAATGATTCTTGACACATATACATATTTACCTTGTATGATAAAAACTCCAAGGAAAATAAATAATAATTTCTCTCATTTGAAAGAAAAGTTGCAGACCCAGTCATACTATGTTTCCTATGTTTGGCAATTAAGAAGGTTGTGTATGTATGAATGTGAAAGCAAGAACATATAAAAATGATAGTACTGATACCCACATTATTTTTAAGTTGATATAATTAATCATTAAGGTTATTAACACATTGTATTTTTTTGTGTAAATATTTCTAAGAATATCCAAATACAAACCATGTAATAGACTGTAAATATATACACAGTCAGACCCAAACTTGTGTCAAAAGGTGAACAAAGGCATCAAGAGTGGGGTATAATGAATTAATAAATTATTATGTGGGTTGTATATACCTTTTCCAATAAATAAGTCATTTTTAAACATTTTTTAAAACTTGGTGCATTAAATTTTCCTCTCTCAGCTTGATATAGTCTGAGAAAACTCTATGTTAGGGTTTCAAAACAAGTTCTTAATTTGTAATATTTTTAATTGGTCAAAAATCACAAAAAAAAATTATTATTTTGGAATTAAATTATATCAAGATATTTTTTAGGTTTTATGCTTGTACGTACCTCTGTGTATGGAATAGGAGTACTATACGTGAAATAGGGGTCTAAAAACCTAATTAGGCCTAGACAGTGCCTAGAAAGTGGATAGAAAAGGGAATTATGTGTAGAGATAGACTAATAAACTTATTTAATATGAATAACTTAATATATGGTATTTTACGATGATATTGGTTTCTCAATTATGGTCTTGTCATGTTTGTACAATTGGCATTTGTCAAAAAAAGGCTATAAGAAGACTTGTACAAAGACAAAAAGTATAGATTGATAAAGAGTTGTAATTGGAGGAAGAGTGTAATATTTAAGAGATACAAGAGAACTTAAATGATTAGGAATATGAACATTATAACCATAATATAACTAAGGAAACATGAATCATGTATTAATCTAATGTGCCTATGAACATGTAACAAATAATGAGGTATAGATGACTGAGTGAAGTAAGTAATCAAGAGAGAACATTTGCATGAGGTAGAGAATGGACATGTAGATAATAAAATAGTGTTAAATATGATTAAAGATAATAAATTAATTTTTGATTATGGTTATTGATGTTTGGTTGTCATTGATGTCAAAGAGAACATGTGGTATAAGTGCATTAATGATAAAGTGATCAGATTGATGGTTTGGAGAGTATTTGACTTAGTGATAAAAATTTATGGATGATATTGATAGTATAGACATGTTTTAGATACTGTATGGGATGTTATGATTACTTAAAGTGCTTATGGAAGTGAACAAAATTCATCAGAATAGTCATATAAATGTTTGAGCTCAAGTAGTCATCTTGATAGATAAGGCTGAGTAAGCAAATTGATGATGTCATATCTCACAATTGTGAAGGTTTCAGGAGTATTTTGATATATGGATGGATTCCCCTATTTAATTTAATCATGTGGTTCAAATTTTAGGTCATCAAGTTGAGCATAGCAAAAGTTATTAAGGTGAAAATTTGGCCTTTTAGGTAGATTGTTGTGGTTCCCATACTTAGCCAAATTTGCATTATCGAAGATCTACGATGAGTGTTTAATCAAATGATTAAGATCTTGTTATTCATATTTTCTACACCCGCCCTTTATTTTCTTCAAAAATTTTATACTTACTTCCATAGAGATTGTTGAGTTATGGAGCTAAAAGCTTCAACTCTTTGCAAACAGAAGGAACAGGAAGGTTGTTGAGATCCAGGAGCACCGGTGTTGGCAGCAGGACTAACATCAGTCGTGACCCAGTGCAGAAGGCCATCAGCGATGGTAGGGAGTCGGCCGACGTCGGCAGAACCAGACTAGCAAGGACCGACGTCGGTCGCCTGTGTGTTCCAGAACTGCTCGTTACATGGACAGTTAGTTAAGTGAATGAAGTGTTTGCATGTAAAGGCCAGTTAGAGTCTTTGGTTGCGAGGATAATTGTCTAAATTAAGAGTCTAAGTTATTGTTTGAGTTAGGGATCTATTTATAGACCCATTGGCATGTATTGTAATTAAGGCATGAGATAGAAAGGAAGGCAAATAAGTTGCTTCCATTGTAAGATCATTGAGTTGCAGGTTGTTGCAAGCTCATAGGGGATCTACATGTGAGTATGGTCTATTGAATTGCAGGTTGCAGGTTCATGGGAGATCAACTTGAAGTACTTTTGAGTGCTTGGTGAACTGGCAGGGTTATTACTGACTAGTTGGAGAGGTGAACACCAATTCTGTTTGTGAGTTGGTTGTTGGGACCATTTTTTGTGTAGGAGAGTGTTGTGTGAGAAGAATTACTGTACACTTGAGGTGTGGCAAACCTCTGTAAGGTGAAAGAGTGTGGCAGCTCTTTGTTGTATTCTTTTCTGTAAAGTGTTAATATAAGATAGTGTATTGTCTCTCATATTCTGTGCTATTGGTGAATTCTAGCTACTTGTGTTTCTGGTTATTTCCGCATTTATAATTGCTTATATTTGGTAATCATACTGTGCTCTTTCTGAGGAGCAAGATCCAACAAGAGGAATCAGAACAGAGGTGTGTTTGTTCTTGGACTTCCCTGTCAAGTGGTATCAGAGCTTTTGGTTGGGATACTAACAGATTGGATTAGATCTGGTTAGTGTGTTTTGATTACAGGTACTCACAGGGTTTCTGTTTGAGTGGGAGTTGAGCAATGACAGAAGACAGTAAGCTACGGATGGAAAAGTTTAATGGCAAGAACTACCAATTGTGGAGGATGTAGATTGAGGATTATCTGTATCAAAAAGATTTGTACTTACCGTTGGGAGGGGTTACTTGCAAACCCTCGGATATGAAAGATGAAGAATGGGAGGTTCTTGATCGGAAGGCTCTGGGATCTATTAGATTGAGTCTTGCATCATCTGTGATTTTTAGCTTATCACAGTGTAAAACAATGGTTGAGTTGATGGAATCTTTGGCAAATTTATATGAAAAACCCTCAGCTTCTAATAAGGTATTTCTTATGAAGCATTTATTTAATTTGCAAATGTTGGAAGGTGGATCTGTTCATAGCCATCTTAGTGATTTCCATGGTTTGGTAAACCAGTTAAGTTCAGTCAATATTGTATTTGATGATGAAATTAGAGCTCTCTTAATCTTGTGTTCATTACCTGAAAGTTGGGAAGGTTTGGTAATGGCAGTTTCTAATACTATGTCTCCTTCAAAAGTCTTAAAAGTGGATGATGTTGTGAGTGTAATCTTGAATGAAGAGATACGCAAGAATAGCACAGGTGAATCATCAGGAAATGCTTTGAGTGTTGAAGGCAGAGGAAGGCAAAGAGAAAAGATAGAGCATGGGAGATCAAGGTCCAAGACAGGCAAGAAATCCAAGTCCAGGTATGGCAGAATAACCTGCTGGAAGTGTGGAAAGCAAGGGCACTTAAAGAGAGATTGCAGATCAGGTACAGATCAACATGAAGAACATGAAGAAGAAGCAGACGTTGCAGATTATGTTGCATGGGATGCTCTGGTATGTTCTTTGGATAAAGTAGAATCTTGGGTTTTAGATTCTGGTGCCTCTTTTCATGCATCCCCACATAGGGAATTTTTTCATGAGTATGTCCAGGGAGATTTTGGAGAAATTTATGTAGGGGATGGTAAGCCTTGTCAGATTGTTGGCAAAGGGAAAGTGAAGCTGAAACTGCAGACAGGTAACACATGGGTGTTAAAAGAAGTCATGCATGTCCCAGTTCTGGAGTGGAATTTAATTTCTGTTAGAAGTTTGGGTGATGAGGGTTACACAGTAACTCTCACAGCGGACTCTTGGAAGGTTACCAAGGGTACACTTGTTGTAGCTAGAGGTAAGAAAGTAGGTACGCTTTATCTATCTACTTGTACTACTGATTCTCTTTCTGGGTTTTCTACTTCAGCTGTAGATTCAGAGATGTGGCTTGATAGGCTTGGTCACATAGATAAGAAGGAGATGTTTGTTCTTGAGTCAAAGAATATGCTTTCGGATTTGGAAGGTATGGATCGTGGTTTCTGTATGTAGAAGAAGAAGGTAACGTTTCTTAAGGAACCCAATGTTAGTGACAAGAATAGGAAAGCCTTGGTTTTTAAGGAGAAGGTGACGGACAGAGTTCAGCACAAGATGCAAAAGAATTCTGAGCAGAGCAAGGGTGATTTGGACAAGGATTTGATCCAAAAAGAGCTCGCGAGAAAAAGTCAGGTCTCACAAGAAAAACACAGAGACCGACGTCGGTAGGAAAACTGGCATCGACGTCCAGACAGGGACCGATGTCGGTGACTCAGGGCAGACATTGACCGGTGTCGGCCAAGGGAAACTGATGTCGGTAAGGTGCAGTCACAGGAAACTGACTTCGGTCATCTGCAGACTGAGATGTGACCAGCATCAGTTACTGAGATGAATTTTGGGTGGACAGCAAGCTGTCATGGAGTCTCAAGTGCCCATATGGAGGACTGAAGGTGTAAGTAAGTTCTTAAATTCGTCATTTCCCTTCTTTACACTACTTGTTGCTCACTTATGGCATAAGACTAGGAAGTTGTTGAAGAAGCAGAACAGGTAGATCCAGGAAACAGTGGGAGCTAGGCATGGATGAGGATGTGATTCCTTGGAGGAGAACTAAATAGGTGTTTTGGGTAGAGTGACCAGCTAGAAGTAAGCACTGAGAGATGAATGGATGTTCAGGATAAAGAAGAGCAGAAATGGATACGTGAGATGGAAGATCAGGGTATATGGTCTTGCATTAGCTGTAGGGCAATGGAGGTTTGATCATTGTGTTTCTCTTTACCAGGTTGGATAGTATTAGCTACACTATCTTATTTCTGTATGATGTGCTTGTTGCAGGGTTACATATACAGGTATTGTTGAACTAAAGGTAAAGCTAGTTCAGGTGTTTGTCATGGAGAATCTGGGAGCAGCAAGATTCTTTGGCATGAGTGTGTTCTAGAGACATGGTAGGTCATATGTTGACTTTGTCTCAGGATGATTGTGTGAAATTGGTTAGCACGCCGATGGTTGGACATTTCTATGAACAGGTGTCTTGATTCACATAATGAGGTTGAGTGCATGGTATGTACTAAACCTGAGTTTTTCCAAGCAGTGGGAGTTGTCACAAGTTGGAGCCAATCTGAGAGAGAACCATTGGAGGACAGTTCAGTGGATTCTTACAGGGACTAGCAGCAGGTGCACATGCTATGCAGGTTCAGGTTATTTTCTACATGGTTGTAGATATGGATGTGGCAGGTGATTTGGATGACAAGTTTTACACTACAGGTTTGTGGTGGTTGGTCTTCAAGAGTGATCTTGAGGAGGGATACAAAGCCAAGGGAACAAACTAGACTAAGTACAGGTACAGGTACAGGTTGCAGCTGTTTATCTCCAAGTAGGAGATTATTGAGTTGTGGAGCTAAAAGCTTCAACTCTTTGCAAACAGAAGGAACAGGAAGATTGCTGAGATCTAGGAGCACCGGCGTTGGCAGCAAGACCGATGTTGGTCGTGACCCAGTGCAGAAGGCCATCGGTGACGGCAAGGAGTCGGCCGACGTCGGTAGAACCAGACTAGCAGGGACCGACGTCGGTCGCCTGTGTGTTCCAGAACTGCTCGTTACACGGATAGTTAGTTAAGTGAACGAAGTGTTTGCATGTAAAGGCCAGTTAGAGTCTTTGGCTGCGAGGATAATTGTCTAAATTAAGAGTCTAAGTTATTTTTTGAGTTAGGGATCTATTTATAGACCCATTGGCATGTATTGTAATTAAGGCATGAGATAGAAAGGGAGGCAAATAAGTTGCTTCCATTGTAAGATCATTGAGTTGCAGGTTGTTGCAAGCTCATAGGGGATCTACATGTGAATATGGTCTATTGAATTGCAGGTTGCAGGTTCATGGGAGATCAACTTGAAGTACTTTTGAGTGCTTGGTGAACTGGCAGGGTTATTACTGACTAGTTGGAGAGGTGAACACCAATTCTGTTTGTGAGTTGGTTGTTGGGACCATTTTTTGTGTAGGAGAGTGTTGTGTGAGAAGAATTACTGTACACTTGAGGTGTGGCAAACCTCTGTAAGGTGAAAGAGTGTGGCGGCTCTTTGTTGTATTCTTTTCTGTAAAGTGTTAATATAAGATAGTGTATTGTCTCTCATATTCTGTGCTATTGGTGAATTCTAGCTACTTGTGTTTCTGGTTATTTCCGCATTTATAATTGCTTATATTTGGTAATCATACTGTGCTCTTTCTGAGGAGCAAGATCCAACAAGAGGAATCAGAACAGAGGTGTGTTTGTTCTTGGACTTCCCTGTCAGAGATGACCATGTCATAAATCCTAAAACTATGTCAGGGACTCTATTCATTGATAGTATTTGTAGATACATACTTGATTGTGAAATTGTAATGATTTATTGATAGGTTTTATTTATGTTTTAGTGGTTTCAAAAGTAATTTTATGTAAATTAATAAAAAATACATATATGATTATTGATATGATTAGTTATTCTACTCATTAGGATCAACATACTATGACATATTCAATTGATGTTTAGATTTTAGTTCTCAGTCATGTTTGATGATATTTGGTGATAATTTTATCTTCATGAGTAATTTGGATTTATAGTTTAGATATAAAATATGATGTTATTCAAAGACATCACAAATCATTTTAGGTTCGAATAACTCAATTTTATCATTATTTAATACTATGTTTTGATGGTCCAATAATGCTCAGTCTGGTCATTTCAATTTTGAACATGGTTCAATTCATAAAGGCATAATTGGCATTCAAAGTTTCAGAATTTGATCAATCCAATGATCATGGTTACAATTTATATGTTTCATTTCATGTACCTTTGATTATGGAGAAAGTTTCATCATTCACATTCCTTGAAAAGATGAAAGAAACCTTTTCTATTATGAAAAAGAAGTTTCATCCATTTGTATACCAGTTATATAAGGGTACATATATTGGCATTAATGTTATAATTTGAATTTGTGACTAAGTTAATTCATTATGTAAACATGAATTAATCTTAAACCTAATCTTAATCACAAATATGAAGGACTCTTTTGGGTCACGAAGCAATCTAAGCTTAGATACTTGATGCATTTGCAAAGATAAACTTTTGGTTATCAATTTGAATCTAATATCTAAGGGCCTCGATCATTTGTTTAATTGATTGGCATGGTTTCTAAATTATGTGGATGATACAGGTCACAAGACCCTTCAATGGTGATATAACATGAAATGGCACTTGGTGTGTTGGACGATGCTTAGTTGGCCAAAACTTTGGTTTGTTTGATGAGTTGGCAATGTATTAAATATTTTTTTGTGTTTTGGGATTGCTCAGAGATTTGGGTTAGTCAAGTATTTATGACTAACCATTTACCTCAGTTGATATAACTTAGCAAAGGGTTTAGCATGAATAATAGATTGTTACTAGATTTGTCAGATCATCAAAATGGTTTAGAGGAATTGCTAAGTACGTATAAATTAATGTGGGCCAATGGTTGTTTAACACATCACCCAAGCAGTTGCAGTTCATAAGATGGCAAATAAAAATTTGTTTTTCCTCATTCTATGAATTCATTTTGCAATCTCTCAGTGGAAATGAAGCATTGGCAAGATGGAGGTTGATGTTACAGAGTAGAGGTTGAGGGAAATTTTGAGAAAAAGGATTTGACCTCAAAGCTAGGTATGTTGAGTTACATTGACTAGTTTATGTTTAAAAAGCTTTCTATGGAAGAATGAGGATTTTAAAACAAAAATATAAGATTAGGTGTTTTTTGTATGCATGGAAATTAGTCTAAAATTCTATGAAGGAAGATGTAAAGAAGTTTAGTTGATGTTTTTTTACATGCAAACTTTTTTTTGAAGTTATAACAATGTTGTTGAGTATGCAAGGTTTTAGTTTTTTTGTATGGTTGATAAATATTTTAGTTTGCTTTTATGGGTTTTTTTAAGAATGATGAAGCTCAGAACCTGCATGAAAATTCATTTGATTTTTTATGTCAACTTTGGAAATATTTTGATATATCTGTAAGTTGATTTTCATAAGTTGTATGTCTCTATTTTTTGGAAAATATACATACATTTATGAGAAGAAAAGGAGATGATTTATTATAAGTTGAGAAAGCCTCTGCATGTTTATAAAGAGTTTAAAATTTTTAAGCACTCAATTTTAATCTTGAAATTTTGAATATGGTGTAATATGGATATGCAGATTAGGTTGCTTTTGTCAAGGGCTTTGTATTTTGGCATTTCAATCCAAAACTTGTTTCAAAAGAAGCTTTAGATATTCAAAACAAACTATTGTGTTTTTGGGTATGATAAAGTTAGAGTTGTTTTCCTGAATATGAGAAATAATGGCTAGTGACATGCAAAATGTTGAAGTTTGTCATGATAAAAGTTTGGTTTAGGGTCTCATGTTGAGTTTGCATGTGGAAAAGCTTTCTCAATTTATAGTTTATTTTTCCTTCTAGGTTTTGGTTATGAGTGGCAGTTGATAATCTTCAATTTGGGTTAGTTTTCTATTTAAGTTGAAATAAATGACAGCTTTTCAGTGATAGTAGAAAATCTCAAATGTTTGTTAGTTGTTTTCATGCACAAAATTTTGATTCCCAGTTTTGTAAATTTATATAGCAATTAAGCATCAAATGTTTTTGTTCAAGAATGGTTACAGACTTAGGGTTTATCATTATTGAGATGGTGTAAATGTTTTTCAATGTGAAAAGTAAACAAGATGGTGATGGCTCAAGTTATGAATAAATTCAGTGAATATTGCTACATATATAATTGTTTTATGAATTATATATGTAAATTTTTAAATGGTAATGGTGTTTCATTTTGATGTGTTTGGATATATTTTAAATCATGAAGTAATATGACAAAATGCTTTACATAAATTTAATACTTTACACTAGTTTGATGTTTCATCAGTTTGCATGAATTTTATAAATATTTTGGTCCATACAGATGACTATGAATATAAGGTTCATAAGTTTTCTAATGGTCAAATGCAAGTCTTCATTTTGCGATGCTATAGTAATGATCGTTTGAAACTTTGGCATGATTTCAATTTAGATGTGTTCAAGCAATATGTAGGAATTATAGTGGTTTTTTTTTTAAATGAGTTTTGATCAATCACCTATAATAATTGAATAAGTGATAAAAATTTGTGTGTGTGTGTGTGTAGATAGTTTTGAATGGTTTAAATTTTGGAAACATGAGGTTACATGTGAATTTTTATCTCAATATTGAAGTGTTGAATTCTTCCTTAAAAATGGACATTGAGATTAAAATTTGCTAACGATTGATGTCAAAATTATTTATTTAAGTTATTTTGAGGATCATTATCATTCTAGTATAGTGCATTTTATAGTGTCATTATGCAGTTTTGCTTTGGATTTTATTTTCAAAACTTAATTTTTTTGCCATATTTTTAGATTTTTAGTATGTTTGGGTAAGACTAGCTAATTAGGAGTAATAACAATGGAGGATGGGGACAAAATTCTAATAGAGGTGGTAGTCAATCAAGTCATAGTAGAATTTTTAATAGGGCTAATTTTCATACTAGACATTTTGGGCCTAGGTTTCCTAGGGGCACAAGGATTTCTATTCATTTTGATCCCTGTGACCTAGACTTCTAGAATATTTTTAATAATTTTCCTACTAACCCAATCCATAAGGGCTATAGAGGTCATAGGGGTTTTCATGTAAATATATTTGGAGCCTGTACACACTCACAAATTAGCTCTTCTCATCATCTAGAGCATGACCCTCATTTATTACCACTGCAACCCCTATTTTTAGAGGTGAACCAATTGATGAACCACTACCTACTAACTAGTTTCCCATTGATCAAGCCAATCAAATCACACCAAATATTTTAGAAAGATGGCCACTCTTTCAAATTCACCTACACTATCTAATGCAGACCTTGATGGAAAATGTAGAAAGTTGAACTTGTCACGTGCCCATAGTGAGCCCCTTTTGAGGTCTGAAAGGTTGAATTTAGGAGGACAAGGATATGTCAATAGGAGAAAAACTATGGACATTCTAGATCAGATTGTTGAAAATAATTCTACTATGAAAAGAACTGAGCCTGAAGCACCTAGAGAAGTCAGTTTGATAAAAAGAATCAAGTTGGAGATTGATGATAATACATTTAACTCAAGAACTAGATTATTACCTTTTCTTGTAACTAAGATGGAATACAACATTTGTCTACATGATCAAGACAAACAAATAATTGAAGTTTTATCTGATTCAAAAGACTACTAGTTATCCAAGGGATAATTTTTTGTTAGATTTGAACTTTTCCATGCTGAACTTGATATTTTTCTTAATAGTTTGGATACTTTAGACTTGATAATTTTGATAACTTGGATATATACAATGATTTTAGTGTTTTTGATATAATTACATAGTCTTAAGTTTAATTAAAATGCATTATGGTTTAAAATATAGGTAGAATTTATCGATTTTGATTTATTATTTTATGATTATTGTGTATCTTACTATATTATTAATTAATATGGGTCCCCACTATTAATTTTTAGTACCCAAGTCTATTAGTTTAAATACCTTGATCAAATTAAGACTTTTTAAAGTATTAACTAATATGTCCTTAATTAAATTTAGTTAATTAATTGACTTTGTTAAATTTAACTAGTTAACATTAACTAATAACTAACTAAAAGTTGGTTATAACATATTTCATAACTAAAATTGAGGATATAAAAGGAGATCAAACATTCATTTGAAGATAGAAGCACAACAGGTATTGAAGACTTAAGTATTTTCTCAAGTCCATCATTTTTCTTTTCTTCCTATGCAACTTCTTGCATAGGAAGAAAAGAAAAATGATGGTACTTTATTTGATGGTTGAGTAATCAATTATGTAACACAGGTATATCTAATTATATTTATTATCTATTACTGATTATCTAAAGTTTTCTAAGTTTAATATTTATTGATGATTGTTATTTGTAGTCTTATGCATAAATTTCAAGTATTCAACTAAATAATGATGATCATTTTGCTTTTCCGTGACACTTCATTGATCTATTCAATTACAAATTAGTCATTTTGAGTTTTGTAAAGAAATGATGTTGGTTTTCTGACTGAAATTTACTCTTTCTGTTAAGATCACTCTCATCTTGAGACTCACAAATATTTTGTAAATAATTAATTTTGGCCTTAATATAAATCAATTTTTCAATTTTCTTTCAAATCTATTTTTTTTATTAGATATAGTTTTGTCTCTTCTATTTTATATAGTTTAGTTATTTTGTTATTCAATTCTTAAACTAGTTTTGTTTATTATTCATTTTTGTTGTCTGTGATAGATTTTATAGAGGTTATTCTGGTTTTACATAGATTAATTTCTAGATTAAATTTTGTCTCAATTTACTTTAATTATTAGTTTTCTTTTGATTTTATATTTACCTTATATAATTGGTTCTATAAATTATCTAGTTTTAGTTTAATTAGATTTTAAGTTGTTGTTGGTCTTATTTTATTTCCGTTGTTTAAGTTATTTAGTTTTCCTATCAATTTCACATTAATCTCATTCTGAGATTTTAGTCCTTGTTTATCTTAGTCAAATTTATTTTCATGCTTGTTAAATAGCTTTTTAAATCCTTTGTTTAGTAGGTTGTTCATAGTTTTAATTTAATTTTTTGTTCAATCCTTATTCTTCTTTATTTAGTTTAATAATTACAGGTTTCTTCATTTTAGTTTGATCTCTTAATTTTATAGGTTTTAGAATTGTCTTAATTATTTGTCATTATTTGATTTAGAGTAAGTTTCTTTTTAACTTTTATAGTTCTTTAGATCTTTAGCGTATCCTTTACTTTAGTTTTGTTTATGTTATTAGATTTTCCTTTTCTTAGAGTTTTCTTATGTTAATTTTTATTTCATTTCGTGTTATGGTTATATATTTTTCTTAATGTTCTAGTTATATTGCTCTTTGAAATAGGATTAAATGTTTGTTTTTTTATTAGTTGTTTAGTTTGTTTGTTTTTGCTTACGTGTTAGTTTATTTTCCTTACTTTGATCTATTTCTTCCTTATTTGATTAACCTATAAACCATTACAAGCAAAGAAGTTAAAATATCATTTGAATATACATATACATTACAAAATAAAGTTTTTATTCTTCAAGAGACTATCTAACTAATAGGTTTTTTTTGTCAAATACAATAGATTACAGATTCTTATCTCAATTGATTCTTGATTCGATAATGGATTTTTGATTGTTATAATGGAATAAGTTGTCTTGATAACTTGTTGATTATTTCTTAGAATTTATAATAAAAACCTCCTCAAATCTTTAGGATCTTAGATAAACCTTTAAAACCCATATGATTAGACTTGTATCATTTTAAATCAACCTTCATGATAGCTGAAAGGGTTGATTCATTGACGATATAATTTTCATCATCAACAAATTTGGTGACTCTATTGAAGAAACCCATTAAGAAATCTAGATTGTTTTTTTATTTTGTTTTCTTCTTGCTAATGGTTATTGGATCTCAATAACTTCATGTTATCCAACCTTTAATAGATTTAGAAGATGATCAAATTAATGTTGATTTTAATCTAACGCGTTACACTTGGTATAATCATCCTGAAAGTCTTCATCAAGTTATTGAAGTTATTAATCAAGAAGAAGAGATTGCTAAATTCAAAATTGATTAGTATTCAAACATTAATTGTGAGACTCAACATGATGTTTTGAAATTAAACAGGATAATTCAAGATGATATAGATAGAGTTTTAGCTACTAATCATAAACCTAGAACTTATTTTTTCTGATTCTTTCTTATTTAATGATTTCATTGTACCTAATAAAATTGCTTTGTCAAATCTATAATTAAATCAAAAAAATTAAGTTCAAAATAATCATTATTTTTAGGTAGAATATATTGAAATTTTCAATGGCAAATCAATGAATGAGAAATCAACTAGTTGGAGACCAACTAGTAGGAAATCAGCCACTAAGAGAATAATTGGTATAAGAATAAAGATTAGAGGATCTACTTCACAGATTACAAAATGATAGAGAAGTATAAGAGCTCACAGAAGGTGAAGATAAAGAGGAAGCTCATCAAGAGAATTAGATAGATATAACACCTTAGATTTTTGTAAATCTAATCAATGTCAGAAACCATTCAGGTAAGCTTCCTTTTCTTAAGGGACTGAACATACCAAAAAAAATGGTGTTGCAAGAGAATCTTGGGAAGATTACTTAGAGACCTTTAGATTAGTTTGTGACACTCTTAGAATAACTAGTGAAAATATTTTTTTAAGGATTTTTTCACAAACATTAGAAGAAAAAGTTTATCAAGCATTTCTTAGTCCACCCACAAAATTCATTAACAGTTGGAGAGATGTACAAGACTAGTTAGAATTGTTTTTTGGTAAGGCCAAGGATTTTGATTTAGTTAATGATCTTTCAAATATTTTTTTAAATCTTGGTGAAACCATGTATCATTTTTTTTTAGATTTACCAAGTTAATATAAAAAAATTCTAAGTGATCTTAGACCTTCTAAGAAGTTGTCTAGACTTTATGTTTGCAATGCTTTACCTTTAAAATATAAAATAGATTTAGAAGATAAAGATATTATTGAATACAATGAAATCATAAGATTTTTTATTGATTATGAAAAGAATCTTAAACATGTAGGTTTCAAATATAGATCTACTACAGGCTTAAATTATGACAATGCAAAAATATTAAAAGCAATACAAAGTTTAGGTAATGAGCTGGTCATTTTTAAAAGATAGCTTAATGATAAACCCTCTTCTTCACATAAAGTCATGAAAGATGATAATACTACTTATTATTGTAATGTGTGTGAACTTGATCATAATTCTAAAACATGTCAATCTATCATTAAGTTTAAAAAGTATCTTCTACAAGTAAATGATAAGATAACTAAATATTCATCTTATAATATAAACACTCTTGGTGATCCTTCAAAAAATGAAAATATTTATGTTATAAATACTAGGAATAAAAATTATAGTTCTCCTCACAAGAATAAATCAGCAAATGATAAATCTCATTTAGATGATAAAGGTAAATTAGCTCAAAATAGTGATAATAATGATAAGTATGTTCAAAATATTATTTTTGTAACTGGATATAACAATGCTCAATATCAGCATTATAAGTCAAATAATTTTAGATAAATAGATGCTAAGACTTATAACATAATTAATGATTTATCGACCATCAAAGCTAGATTTTCTTGATTACAAGCTGCTAGTCTTCCTGAACAATTAGATAAAATTAATGAAGCAGTTAAAAATCAAAGAGTTGATGTAAGTATACAAGAAGAAAATAATTTTAAACACATTTATGCTCAACATTTTGACCCCCCTGCTAATTATATACCCCCTTTCTATGTCATTAGTTAAGATTAGAAATAAATTAATCCATAATTGTATTTTAGACATAAGCGCTTCAAAAAAAATGATGACTAAATGCATTGCTGATCAATTCGGTATTTTTAATGAAGCAAATAGCAAAAAAATCATTGGTTTTGATGCTCAACAGACTAAAAGCTATGGTAAGTTTCATCACATAACTATTAAGATTGTGCAGGATAAACATATTAGATGTATGACTAATATTCAAGTCTTAGATATTTTTAGTAATTATGCAATGTTGTTAGATAGAGATTGGTTAAAAGTTACTGGAGTGTTTATTGGTAAAGATATAAGTTAGGTTCTAATTAATAATGAAATTGCATTTATCAAAAGAGAATATTTTTTAGTACTCCAATTGAATCTCCTTCTTCATCTAACATTTCTTATATAGAAACTGATATTGGAACCTATGAGTTGTTGAATGTAGACAAACCATAAAATTAGCATGAAGAGATATTTAAAAAGAACATTTTATGATCTCTTTACTTTGATGGGGTTTGTTTTCAATAGGGTAGTGGTGCTAGAATCTATCTCATATCTCCTATTGGTAAAAAATTACATTATGCTTTCAAATTGTCTTTTGAAAACACTAATAATACAGCATAATTTGAAGCATTATGTTTGGGATTAGAAAAGGCCATAGAATTGAATGTTAAACATCTAGAATTTTTTGGAGATTCAGAGCTAATAGTGAGACAAGTTCAAAAAATCTATAAGACCAATCAGAAATATTTTCATCATTACACATAGACAATTTGGTCATTACTTGAAAATTTTGAAACCTTTAATATTACTCATATTCTTAGAGAATTCAATGTAAGAGTTGATAAATTTGCAGTTTATGTCTCTAATCCTACTTTGAGTGAAGTTGAACCCACTATTGAGTTTTCTTTAATTAAACTCTTTCATTTTAAGATTCTTGATATGAATGATAATTGGTATGTATTTAGTTTTGATGAGCATATATATTCATTTTTTAAAGGCAATTTTTTTTATCATGATGATTATGTACTTAATTATAGAGACTATTTACAGCTAAGTACTAATAAATTCCATGTTGGATTAGTAAGCTTGAAATCTATGTTTTCACCCAATGATCAACCAAAGATCTCTAGAACTAAAGAGTCATCAATAAAAATCATAGGTGAGACCATTTCTTTAAATTTAGGCACTAAGAAAGATCCTAAGTATGTTTATTTAGGAATTCAAGTAACTAAAAATGAAAAAGTCAAGTTTATCAAATTGTTTAAGGAATTTATTGATATCTTTACATAGTCCTATAAGGATCTTAAAGGTTATGATAGTAGTATTATTAATCATGATATTCCAATAAAACTTGGTATCAAACCTGTCAGACAAAAAATATGAATAATCAACCCTTTGTTAGAGGACATCATTAGCAAAGAGTTAGATAAAATGATTGATGTTGGTGTCATTTTCCCTATAACATATTTTAAATGGGTAGCTAATCTGATACCTGTAAGAAATAAAAATAGTGATATCAAACTTTATGTAGATTTTAGATATTTAAATAAAGCAAGTGTGAAAGATAATTTTATTCTATCTATCATAGATCAAATTTTACAATAAGTTGTTGGATCTAAAATGATGTATTTATTAGATGGCTTTTTAGGTTATAATCAGATCTTTGTAAATCTTTATGATAGGTACAAAACTAATTTCACTACTCATAGAGGGACTTTTGCATGCAATCGAATGCCTTTTAGTTTGATAAATGTAGGATCCATTTTTCAAAGGGTTATGCATATTGCTTTTAATGATTTGATAGGCATTATCATTTAAGTTTGTTTAGATGATCTCACCATTCACTCCAAGAAAATAAAGAAACATTTAGACCATCTTCATGAAGTATTCACAAGATGTAAAAATTTTGGCATTTCTTTAAATCCTAAAAAATCTATTTTTGGTATGACTGAAGGAAAATTGTTGGGACACATAATTTCTAAAGAAGGTATTTATATTAATCCTGAACATGTAAAATTTATTAAAGAATTTCCTCCTCCCAAGGACCAATCTAGTTTAAGATCTTTCTTTGGTAAGATTAATTTCGTAATAAAATTCATTTTTGATTTTGTTGACAAATCTAATCCTCTAAAAATTTTACTTAAGAAAGATAAAATATAAATTTGGGATGAAAATGTTGAGTTAGCTTTCAATTCTATAAAAGATGTAATTGTAAGTGCTCATGTCTTTGATAAATCTGATTTAAATAAGGCATTTATCTTTCACATTAATGCTATTGAAAAAACTATAAGAGCTGTAATAATTCAAGAATTTGAAAATAATGAAGAAAAACCTATTGGTTATATGAGCCAAGTCTTAAAAGGTGCAGAAACTAGGTACCCTCTTATTGAGAAATTTGTTTTCTCACTTGTTTTTTCTTTATTCAAGTTTTGATATTTACTAATGGGAAACAAGGTTTTTGTGTTATATAATGTACCATTTTATCATATCTTTTAAAATAGCCAACTACTCAAAGAAGGCTTGCTAAGTGGATTTTATGTATTCAAGAATTTGACTTTGAATTTGAAACTTCAAAAACTATCAAAGAAAATGAATTAGCAAAACACTTAGCTAAAAATGGTGCCTTGGATATTAATGTTTTAGTTCTCTCAGTTGATGAAAAATTAAATGTAAAACTACATTTTAAAGCTATGAAAATTGCTAAACTTTCTAAAGCTTTAAGTTTGGACATGAAATGAATGAGTGGGACTATTTATTGGATGAAGAAGACTAATATCATGATTTGGTTTATTATTTTAAAAATTAGTCTTATCCTAACAACTAATTAAAGAAAGAAAGATGTTCATTAAGGTTAAAAATATTAAATTTTTGTTTATTAAATTTTTTTTGTTCTATCAAAATCATGATGGTATATTGTTAAGATGTCTTACTCATAATCAAACTCAAAAAGTCCTTAGAGGCTTTCATGAAGGAAACTATAGTGGACATTATGCTATAAAAATAAATTATAAGATTTTGAGGGTTGGTTATTATTGGCCGACCTTGTTTCAATATGTTTTTAAACTGGTTCATTCTTGTATACCTTGTCAATTTTTTATTGAAAGGGATAAATTACCTGGAATGCCTTCAAATCTAGTTATTCTTTAAAAACATTTTATTAAATAGGGCATTGAATTTTTTTTAGACATTCACCCACCTTCATCTTTAGGTCATAGGTATATTTTGACAACCATAAATTATTTCACCAAATGACTTGAAGCCAAAGCTCTTTAAAGTTCAGTGACAGATGAAGTAATTTCATTCTTAGAAAATTAGATTTTCTTTAGATTTCGAGTTCCATACAAGATTATTTCAGATAATGGACCTCAGTTCATTTCAAATGAATTCTTAAATATTTTATAAAAATATTTTATTATTTCTAGTCATTCATCAAAATACTATCCACAAGGGAATGGACAAGCTGAGTCCATTAATAAAAATATGATTTTTATTATGAAAAAGTTAGTTTGTGATAACAAAAAGAATTGTCTTCTTAATATTTTTGAAGCCTCATGCGCTAATAGAACTATTATTAAAGTACCAACTGGTTACTCTCCTTTCACGCTAGCATATGGGTTTAAAGCAATTTTACCAATAGAACTTCAAAAAAAATTAGCTGGGACTGATTTACAGTATGTAAATAAAGATACAAATTTAATTAAAAAAAGGTTACATGATTTGGTAGCACTTGATGAATCCAAAGCAACTACATTACAAAAATTAGAAAAGGCTAAGCAAAGGTTAAAGAAATTTTTTGATAAAAAGGTTTCTAGTAATAAATTTAATATTGGTGATTTAGTTTTATATTAGGATAAGGCCCATGAGGACCCTAGGAAACACCATAAATTTGATACATTATGGCTTGGACCTTACAAATTTACCATGGTTATTGGTAATAATGTTTTTCATATTAAGGATCTTGAAGAAAATTGGCTGCATTATTCAATAAATATCTATCATCTAAAATTATTTCATGATTAACTACTTTTTGTTCTTTTTGTTTTCTTTGGCTTTTGTTTCTTTTCCTTGTTTCTTTGTTCTGGTTTGTTGTTCTTTCTATCTTTTGTTTTGTTTTCTTTATTGTTCTTTTCTTTTAAATGATTAATTAAATTTGTAGATTGAGAAATGTCATATTATGAAGGAAGAATGTGAGAATCTACCAAAATGTTGTAAGTATTTTTCATCTTCAGAAATTCCTCTTATAAATTCAATTTTTTGTAATAAATATAATATGGTTGACTTATATTTGGTTGTAGAAGTATTACTTCATTTTTATATTTTATTCCTAAAGCATTTGTAATGGTTTGTGCATCCAACCCAAACTTCTTTGTTATTCATTTCCCTTTCTTCAAGCCACAATAGCCGAACAATCCATCCCTTACTTGAATTTATTATTTAAGGGGTTCATGCTTAGCCACTTGAGAAATGATTTTCCTAGATCACACTCTCAAAGAAAAATCTATTTTATCTATCATATGTAATTTGTTACTAATCAAATTTACTTCACAAAATTGACTAGCAAGGTCGTTAGTGTTATGCCTATTTTCTACATTCCCCCTTATTTTCTTTAAAAAGTTTATACTTACTACCATAGATATGACCATGTCATAAAGCCTAAAACTATCCCGAGTACTCTATTAATTGATAGTATTTATAGATACATACTTGATTATGAAATTGTAATGATTTGTTGATAGGTTTTATTTATGTTTTATTGGTTTCAAAAATCATGGTGGGTAAATGAACAAAAAATGCATATATGATTATTGATATGATTAGCTATTCTGCTCATGAGGATCAACATACTATGATAGATTCAGTTGATGTTTAGATTTTAGTTCTCAGTCATGTTTGATGATATTTGGTGATAATTTTATCTTCATGAGTAATTTGGATTTATATTTTAGACAACAAAGGTAATGTTCTTCAAAGACATCACAAATCATTTCTAGTTTCAATAGCTCAATTTTATCATTATTTAATATTATGTTTTGACGGTCCATTAATGCTCAGTCTAGTTATTTTGATTTTTCACATGGTTAAATTCATGAAGGCATAATTGGTATTCAAAGTTTTAAAATTTGATCAATCCAGTGATCATGTTTATAATGCATATGTTTCATTTCATGTAACTTTGATTAGGGAGAAAGTTTCAACATTTTCTTTCCTTAAAAAGATGAAACAAACCTTTTCTATTATGAAAAAGAAGTTTCATCCATTCGTATACCAATTGTGTAAGGGTACATATATTGACATTCATATTATAATTTGAATTTGTGACTAAGTTAATTCATTATGTAAACATGAATTAATCCTAAACCTAATATTAATCATAAATATGAAGGGCTCTTTTGGGTCATGAAGCAATCTAAGCTTAGACACTTGATGCATTTGCAAAGGTAAACTTTTAGTTATCAATTTGAATATAATATCTAAGGTCCTTTATCATTTGTTTGATTGATTGGTATGGTTTTTAACTTATGTGGATTATACGGGTCACAAGACCCTTTAATGGTGATATAACATGACATGGCACTTGGTGTGTTGGACGATGTTTAGTTGGCCAAAGCTATAGTTTGTTTGATGAGTTGATAGTGTATTACATGTTTTTTTTGTGCTTTGGGATTGCTCAGAGATTTGGTGATAGTCGAGCATTTATGACTAACCATTTCTCTCAATTGATAGAACTTTAAAAAGGGTTTATCATGAAAAATAGCTTGTTATTAGATTTGTCAGATCATGAAAATGGTTTAGAGGAATTGCTAAGTATGTATAAATTAATGCAGGCTAATGGTTGTTTAGCATGTCACACAAGTGATTAAAGTTTAGAAGGTGGCAAATAAAAAGTTGTTTTTCCTCATTCTATGCATTCATTTTGCAAGTTCCCAATAGAAGTGAAGTGTTGGCAAGATAGAAGTTGATGTTATAAAGCAGATGCTGAGGGAAATTTTGAGAAAAAGGATTTGACCTCAAAGTCAGGTATGGTGAGTTACATTAGTTCATTTTTATTTAAAAATATTTCTATGGAAGAGTGTGGATTTTGAAATGAAAAGATAAGATTGGGTGTTTTTGTTTACATGAAATTTAGTCTAAAATTCTATGAAGGAAGATGTAAAGAAGTTCAGTTGATGTTTTCTTGCATGCAAACTTTTTTTTTGAAGTTATAACAACCTTGATGAACATGCGGGGTTTTAGTTTTTTTTGTATGGTTGAAAAATCTTTTAGTTTGCTTTTATGGGTTTGTTGAATAATGATGACGCTTAGAATTTGCATGAAGATTCATTTAAGTTTTTATGTTGACTTTGGAAATATTTTGATATATCTGCAAGTTGATTTTCATAAGTTCTATTATATGAAAAATACACATATACAAAAGGAGGTGATTTATTATAGGTTGATAAAGCCTCTGCATGTTTATAAAGAGTTTAAAATTTTCAAGTACTCGATTTTAATCTTAAAATTTTGAATATGGTGTAAAATGGATATGCAGATCAGGTTGCTTTTGTCAAGGTTTTTTTATTTTGATGTTTATGTGCAAAACTTATTTTTAAGGAAGATTTATATATTCAAAATAGACTATTGCATTTTTGGGTATGATAAAGTTAGAGTTGTTTGACTGAATATGAGAAATCATGGCTAGGTGACATGCAAAATGTTGAAGTTTGTCATGCTCAAAGTTTGGTTTAGGGTTTCATGTTGAGTTTGCATGTGGAAATGTTTTTTTAGTTTATAGTTTGTTTTTAATTTTGGGTTTTGGCTATGAGTGGTAGTTGATAATCTTCAGTTTGGGTCAGTTTTCTATTCGATTTGAAATAAGTGATAGTTTTGCAATGATAGTAGAAAATCTCAAATGTTTCTAAGTTGTTTTCATGTGCAAAGTTTTGATTCCCAGTTTTGGAAATTTACAAAGTAGTTAAGCATGCAAATGTTATTTTATTCGAGACTGGTTATAGACTCAGCATTTATCATTATTGAGATGTTGAAAATGTTTTTCAATGTAAAAAGTAGACAAGATGGTGAAGGCTTAGGTTATAAAGAAATTCGATGAATATTGTTACATATATAATTATTTTATGAATTATATATGTAAATTGTTAAATGGTAATGGTGTTTCAGTTTGATGTGTTTGGATATATTTTAAATCATGAAGTAATATGACAAAATGCTTTGCATGAATGCAATAGTTTACACCAGTTTGATGTTTCATCAGTTTGCATGAATTTTATAAAGATTTTAGTCCATACAGATGAATATGAATATAAGGTTCATAGGTTTTCTAATGTTCAAATGTATTTCATCATTTTATGATGCTATAGTAATGATATTTTGAAACTTTGGCATGATTTCAATTTAGATGTGTTCAAGAAATATGTGGGAATTATAGTGGTTTTGTTGAAATCTAAGTTTTTATTAGTCGGCTATGATAATTGAATAAGTGACAAAAATCTATACATATATATATATATATATATATATATATGTATATGTATATGTATATATATATATGTATATATATATATATATATATATATATGTATATATATATATATGTATATGTATATATATGTATATATGTAATATATACATATATATACATATATACATATATATACATATACATATATATATATATATATACATATATATATATATATACATATATATATATATATATACATATATATATACATATATATATACATATATATATATATATATATATATATATAGTTTTAAATGGTTTAAATTTTGGAAACATGAGGTTACATGTGAATTTTTATCTCAATATTGAAGTGTTGAATTTTTTCTTAAAAATAGACATTGAGGTTAAAATTCACTAAGGATTGATGTCATAATTCTTTGTTTAAGTTCTTTTAAGGATCAATATGGTTATAGTATAGTGCAGTTTGTAGTGTCATTGTGTAGATTTGATTTGGACTTTGTTTCCAAAACTTAGTTTTGTTGCCATATTTTTAGATTTTTAGTATGTCTAGGACCATCCAACCGGGAGTAATAATGATGGAGGATGGGGACATAATTCTAATAGAGGTGGTAGTCAATTAGGTTATAATAGAAGTTCTAATAGGGTTTGTTTCTTTGCTAGACATTTTGGGCCTAGGTTTCCTAGGGGCACAAGGATGTCTATTCATTTTGATGCCTATGACCTAGACTTCTAGAATATTTTGAATAATTTTCCTGCTAACCCAATCCATAGGGCTATAGAGGTCATAGGGGTTTTTGTAGAAATATATTTAGAGCTTGTACACACTCACAAAGTAGCTCTTCTCATCATCTAGAGCATAACCCTTGTTTATTACCATTGTAACCCCCTATTTTTAGAGGTGAACCAATTGATGAACCACTACCTACTAGCTAGTTACCCATTAATTAAACCAATCAGCTTGAAGTTGAGACAACTCATACCAAATATTTTAGGAAGATGGCGACTCTTTTAGATTCACCTACCCCATCTAATGCAGACCTTGGTGGAAAATGTATAAATTTGAACTTGTCAGGTGCCCATAGTGAGACCCTTTTGAGGTCTAAAAGGTTGAATTTGGGAGGATAGGGATATGTTAGTAGGAGAAAAACCATGGGCATTCTAGAACAAAATGTTGAATAGAATTATGTTGTGAAAATAATTGAGCTTGAAGCACCTAGAGAAGTTAGATGGATAAAAAGAATCAAGTTGGAGATTGACAATAATACATCTGACATAGGAACCAAATTTCTGCCTTTTCTTGCAACTAAGATGAAATACAAAATTTGTCTGCATGAGCAAAACAAATAAATAATTGAAGTTTTATATGATTCAGAAGACTACTAGTTATCCAAGGGATAATTTTCTATTAAAGTTGAACTTTTTCATGCTGAACTTGATATTTTTCTTAACATTTGGATACTTCAGACTTGATAATTTTGGCAACTTGGGTATATACAATTATTTTGGAGTTTTTGATATAACTATATATGCTTAAATTTAATTAAAATGCATTATAGTTTAAAACATTGGTAGAATTTATCAATTTTGATTTATTATTTTATGATTATTATGTATCCTACTATTTTATTAATTAATATGGGTCCCCACCCATTAAGGTTTAGTACCCAAGTCTATTATTTTAAATAACTTGAGAAAATTAAGACTTTTTAAAGTCTTAACTAATCTATCTTTAATTAAATTTAGTTAATTAATTGACTTTGTTAAATTCAGTTAGTTAACATTAACCAATAACTAACTAAAAGTTATAACTTATTTCATAACTAAAGTTGAGGATATAAAAGGAGATCAAGCATTCATTTGAAGATACAAGAACAACAGGTATTGAAGACTTAAGTATTTTCTCAAGTCCATCATTTATCTCTTCTTGCTATGAAACTTCTTTGAGATAGTACAGTTCTTGCAGATAGACCCAATGGTACTTTATCTTATGGATGAGTAATAACTTATGCAACACAAGTATATCTAGCTATATTTATTATCTATTACTTATAATATAAAGTTTGATAAGTTTAATATCTTTTGATGATTGTTATTTGCAGTTCTATGCACAAATTTTAAGTATTCAACTTGAATAATGATGATCATTTCACTTTTCTATGATACTTCATTGATCTATTCAATTGCAAAGTTGTCATTTCGAGTTTTGTAAATAAAGGATGTTGATTTTCTCATTGAAATTTACTCTTTCTGTTAAGATGACTCTCATCTTGAGACTCACAAAGCTTTTGTAAATAATTAATTCTAACCTTAATATAAATAAATCTTTTAGTTTTCTTCCAAATCTATTTTTTTTATTAGGTATAGTTTTGTCTCTTCTGTTTTAAATAGTTTAGTTATTTTGTTATCTAATTCTTAAACTACTTTTGTTTACTATTCATTTTTGCTTTGTCTGTGATATATTTTATAGAGGTTATTTTGGTCTTATTTAGATTAATTTATAGATTAAATTATGTTTTAGTTTACTTTATTTATTAAATTTCCTTTGATTTTACATTTACCTTATCTTATATAGTTGGTTCTATAAATTATCTAGTTTTAGTTTAATTAAATTTTAAGTTGTTGGTCTTGTTTTATTTCCTTTGTTTAAGTTATTTAGTTTTCTTATGAATTTCATATTAAGCTCATTATGAGATTTTGGTCCCTGTTTATCTTAGTCAAATTTATTTTCATTCTTGTTAAATAGCTTTTTGAAGCCTTTATTTAGTAGGTTGTTCTTAGTTTTAATTTAATTTATTGTTCAATCCTTGTTTTTTTTTTATTTAGTCTAATAATTGCATGTTTGTTCATTTTGGTATGATCTCTTAGTTTCATAGGTTTTAGAATTAGCTTAATTATTTATCATTAGTTGTTTTAGAGTAAGTTTATTTTTAACTTTTATATATTTTTAGATCTTCAATGTATCCTTTACTTTAGTTTCTTTTATGTTATTAGATTTCCCTTTTCTTAGAGTTTTCTTATGTTAGTTTTTATTTCATTTCTTGTTATGGTTAGATCTTTTTCTTAATTTTCTAGTTTTATTGCTCTTTGCTATAGGATTAAATGTTTGTTTTATTATTAGTTGTTTAGTTTGTTTGTTTTTTCTTACGTGTTAGTTTATTTTCCTTACTTTGATCTATTTCTTCCTTATTTGATTAACCTATAAATCATTGCAAGAAAATAAGTTAAAAGATCATTGAATATACATATACATTACAAAATCAGGTTTTTATTCTTTAAGAGACTATCTAACTAATAGGTTTTCTCTGTCAGATAAAATAGATTACAGATTCTTATCTCAACTAATTCTTGACTTGATAATGGATTTCTAATTGTCATAATGGAATAAGTTGTCTTGATAACTTGTTGATTGTTTCCTAAAATTTATAATAAAAAACCCCTCACATCTTTTGGATCTTAGATAAACCTTTAGAACCCCTATAATTAGACTGGTATGATTCAAACTTGGCCTTCATGATAGGCAAAAGGGTTGATTCATTGATGGTACAATTTTCATCATCAACAAATCTACGATGATCAATTAATCTAACTAGATAAGGATTTAATGGAGCACGTGATCTTGTTATATATAGATTAATAATACGCATAAAATTAATTTATCAAAGGTTCTTTATATTGTACATGCTAGCAACATGTGTCTCAATCTTGATGATTTGATAGATAAATGGCATATTAGTGTTCATAAACATAGATATCAATGGAATAAATTGATTCATATAGTTAATGTGAGCAAAAGGCATGTAGAGCTACCAAGTAGCATGATCATAGAAACAAGGATATACATGATCATAGAAATGAGGATATAAGATCAATGGTGAGAGATTGTAAGTTAAAGTGAGGAAACTTTTGAGGAGATCGATGGTGTGTATTTGTTTAAAAATTTTAGGGAGCATGAGATGATGACAAAGTGTTTGATGTTTTGTATCTACATAGTGACCATTGGAATTTAAATATTCAAATTTTTGAAAGAAAACTAGTGAAGGTTTTTTGATCTATATCATGAGCATATGGAAGAATTTACTGATGGAGTAAAAGGTAAAGTTGTAGAGGATTTCAAGGTGCATCTATAAAATCTTATTAGAAGGTCTGAAAGTTTGTAAATTTGTATATATTGAGATTAAAATTTGATTATTTTTTCCTTCATGATGCTACTATGTACAAGACTATTGTTTGAGTAAATTGTGCTTTAGCAAAAGAGTGTTTTGGTGGGAGTATTCATTCAAAGATGTCTTAGATCTCATATGGAGTGGACCCATGTATTATAAAGTGATTTTATGTTCTTAATGTTCTTGATGAAGTGTTAAATGGATAATAGGTCTCTATGAGACCTATAAGGGCTACTAAGGCCTAATTAAAAGTCATATTTGTTTAAGTGTGACCCATAGATATTATGGCCAACCTATGAAGATGAATTTAAGATATCTCTTAGCATGATAGAAGTCTTAAGGGTTAAGGCAAATATTAAGGCTGACCTAGAAGTTGATATTCATGAATACTCTATAAAGAGTGAAGACCAAGGTAATGGTTTTTAGACTTGATGTGAATGTGCTAAGAGACCATAATATAGAGATGAAGGAAAGAGATCAAAGGGAGTGTGCTCATGGATGAACTAAATTATAGAGTAGATTGAGGATGAGAAAAGAAGCCTAGAGTGATCCAAAATGTGTTTTTAGATGCATTACTTGATGAGCAAGTTTGAGTATGTGTGTTGAGTTGAAAGAGAGGTGTTATACATTATTTTTCCATTAGATTGAAAGGCAATCAGAGTTCTAGATCTATTGTTTTCAAAGGTGTTGTATGGGTGTTCAACATCTAGAACAAGTGGGTGCTTGTTCATACTTAAGGGTGGATGTTCCTTGTGAAGTGGGTGCTTCACTAAAAGGTCTGATGTTTATGATCATATTATAGGACAATTAGTCCATGTGTTTGAAATCTTGAGAGTGGGTTTTATCCCCAAGAGGGTTTCTCACTTAGATTTTGTGTTATGTGTGTGATCTTGCATCATCTTTCTTATTCATTGTTATAAACATCTTGTATGCTTTATGAATGTTTATGGTCATTGATTTAGAGTTTTAAAGGATTAAAATTTAAGTTTGAAATATCTTGCATCACTAATTCACCTCACTCTCTCAGTGATTGTACCTCCAATAATTAGTATCAGAGTAGGACCTTCATTATAAGTTTAACCACTTGAAGTTGATCTAAGGTACAATATGGAAAGTTAACAAAAGTAGTGTTTATTTACAAATCAAGCATCATTATTTAATGGATCAAATTATGGTTTTGGGAGTGCAAGGATAAAGACATACATCATGTATTTAAGGTTTGATACTTATAAATCTATCATATATGGTTATACTACACTAGCTACTCCTCCAACTAGTGCTGCTAACAAAAAGTTGAGTGAGAATAATTCTAAATCTATGAATTATATCATTTTTGGTCTATCCAAGGCTGATTTTACCAAAGTGATCCATTGCAAGTCTACCAAGGAAATTTAGGACAAATTATAGACTATCTATAAAGGAGACTCAAATGTAAAACTGGCTAAAGTATAGACCTACCAAAGGAAATTTTAAGGTCTCAAAATAAAGGAAGAAGATACTATGACATCTTATATTCTAAGGGTTGATGAGGTAGTAAACATGATCAGATGTCTTGGAGAGGTGATTGATGAAGCTACTATAATATAGAAGGTATTGAGGAATCTTACACTCAAGTTTGATTCAAAAGTTTCTACTGTAGAAGAAATTCATGATCTCACTCAGTTGAATATGTTGAACTATATGGCATCCTTACTACCTATGAGATGAGAGTTGATGAGGATAGACCTCCTAAGAAGGAATCAATATTCAAGTTGATTAAGGAAGCTAAGAATAACAAGTTAAGTCTTGAAGATTTTGATCTTAATGAAGATCAACTTGAAGCCATGATTTCAAGAAGATTGAATGTAGGATCAAGTAAGTATGAAGGAAAACTTATTTTAAAATGTTTTTTATGTGGTAAATTTGGTCATTTTGTAGCCAAATGTCTAGACAAGTTTAAACTCAAAGAAGCTTATAAGGAATATCATGAGGATGAACACAAGAAATCTAAGGGTCCTAGTAAGTACAAAAAGTTCTTCAGTAAGAAAAATTGAAATAATGAATCATATAAAGGTAGTAAGATCCTTTATCATGAAGAAGATAGTAACTCATCTATAAAATAAGAAGTAAACACATCTGACAGTTATGATTCCTTTCATAATGAGGACATGGAGACATTATTCATGGAATTTAGTGATGAAGAAGGTGAATGTTCTTTAAGCAAAGATTTTTTTGGTAGAGATAGCTCAGAGGAAGAAGATGAAAAAGTCACTCTTGAAGATAAATAGCTAGATACTATAGAAGAAATGAAGATACTATAAAGAAATAATATAAAACAATATTTTTCATCAAATCTTATGAGGAGAAAATTGGAATTTTTTAAGGAAGGCTAAGTAATGAAGTCAAGGAGCATGATGAGATTACACAATATCTTGAAACTCAAGTTTTTACTCTTAATGAAGAAGTAAAGAGTAAGGATGAAGAGTGTATTGTGTATCAATCAGAGATAGAGTATTTGCAAATGAAACTAAATCAATCTATAAGCAAAGATACAATTGATAATTTAGATTATAAGGATGAATTGATGAATTCTTTTGAAGATCATAAGATTGAGAAGAAAAAGAACAAGAAGATGGTGTCACAAATCAAGGACTATGAATAAAAATTTAGTATGTTTGAAGCAAGAATAACTGATGACACCAGAGAACATGAAGATATTGTCAAGCATCTCAATAATCAAATATAAACTATGTATATAAGCCTAAAAGCCAAAGAATATGAGTGTTTAAGGTATGTGATTGAAATTGAGTGAGTAAAATTTGATTTATACAAGACATCTTGTAAGGTGAAGTCTTTTGTGAAGTATGAAAAGAGCTCAAATAAACTTGACAATATTTTGAGTAGTAAAAATCATGCTAGTGATGGATCTAGTCTTGGATACAAAGAAGAACAAAAGCATGTAACTCAAGATAAGATAAATGATATGAATATCAATCATCAGTCAAGGAATGAAGGTATTTCTATAATGATGACAAATAAAAACAAACAATCAAATGCTATGAGGTATGCAAATTTCAATGGTCATTGTTACTCTTGCAATCAATTTGGTCATAGGTCAAAAGATTGTAAAAGATCCTCAAGGAATAAATTTGCATGTAATTATGAGAAATAAAATGGCAAGCATGAATAACATCATCACTTAATACAATCAACAAGTTCACAAGTAAATAATGACATATTTTTCTACAAGTGTCAAGGATTTGGTCATATTACAAAGTTTCATAATACCTTCATCAAGAGAACAAATGATTAGGTACATAATCATGAAACTTAAAATAAGCATATTATATCTCAATAATAAGGTATGTATAATCTAAGAAACCTCATTTGTTTCAATTACCATGAGAGAGGTCACATAGCAAGGTTCTGCAAGAATGATTAGTATTATATTTCAAAAATTATCAATCTTAACATGAAGAGGAGTCATAGTGAATGGAGGCCTAAGAATGTAAATGAAAAATAGGATCAAAGTGGATTATTTTCCATAAAAAATAGGGAACAAGTTCAAGTATCAAGAACAAGCCTTATATGCCCAAATGGACAAGGAAATCAAGTAGAATCTTGAGATAAAAGAAAATAATAAGGTTAATAACTCATTCAAAGTCAATCTAAAGATGAGTAACGACTACAAGTTAGGTAAGATCATGGAGATATGGAGTCTCCTAGGTTTTGGGATCTTTAATCCCTCTATGACAAGTGGGTATCTCTACCTATGATTCTTAGGAGATATCTTTCATGTGTGGAAACATGTGTGTGTGCTCTAGGTAATGATCAAATGCTAATCAGTACAAAGGTATGTTCTCTTCAATTTGATAATATTTAAGGTATGAATTGACTAAGGGGGATCTAACTCAGTTAGCTTGAGTGAATTGAAGAAGATGTGCATTATTTGAGGGGGAACATATGTGAAGATGCTTTAGTCATGATAGAAGTATGACTAAGTCTTCTACAATTATGAATTCAAAAATATTGATATGATGACTTGATCAAACCAAGTCATATGTGTTGATAAGGTATTGAATCTTCATGCATGAGAAAAAGGAGTTTATGAGTTTTGTAGGTAGACAGGTCTAAGGATCAAAAAATTTCAAGTTTAGATTGGTGCATGTCAAAGGGGGAGTAATTGATTCATATGCTTGAAAGTATGTAAGTATACTGAGCATCTTAAATAGTATTTAAATGCAGATATGATGTTGATGAATGATTGTTGGCATGTTGAGGATGAGACCCCTTGTCATTAATGTCAAAGGGGGAGAAAGATTAGAATGAATAAGTTTAAATGATTAATAAGTCATTTTGAGGGTGTTTTGTCATCAATGACAAAGGGGAAGATTGTTGAGCATCGTCATTGATGTCAAAGAGAGCATGTGGTACTAGTGCATTAATGACAAAGTGATCATATTGATGGTTTGGAGAGTGTTTAACTTAGTGAGGAAATTTATGGATGATATTGATGGTATGGACATGTTTCATAGACCTTATGGGATGTTATGATTTCTTAGAGTGCTTATATAAGTGAACAAAATTCATCAGAACAGTCATATGAATGTCTAAGCTTAAGTAGTCATCTTGATAGACAAGGCTAAGTAAGCATTTTGATGATGTCATATTTTATATGTGTGAAGGTTTCAAGAGTAGTTTGATACATGGATGGATTTTTCTATGAAATTTGATTATGTGGTTCAAAATTTAGGTCATGAAGTTGAGCATAGTAAAAGTTATTAAGGTGAAAAGTTGGCCTTCTAGGAAGATTGCAACTTTTCCCATACTTAGCCAAATTTTCATTATCAAATATCTACGATGAGAGTTTAATCAGGCAATGACGATATACAATGAGAAATTAATCTAACTAGATAAGTATCTATTAGAGTGTATGATCTTATCATATAGAGATCAATGGTGTGTATGAAGTTAATTTGTCAAAGGTTACTGAGATGACCCATGTTAGTAACATGTGTCTCAATCTTGATGATTCAATAGAATAAAAACATCATGTGAGTGTTTTTATAGATGGATATGGATAGAGTGCATTGAGTCAAGTTGTCAATGTGTATAAAAGGCACATAGAGCTTCTAAGTGGGATGATCATGGAAGCAAGGATCTAAGATTAATGGTGAGTGATTGTAGGTTAAAGTCAAGAGACTTATAAGGAGATCGATGGTGCGTATTTATTTAAAATATATAGGAAGCATGAGATGATGACAAAGTGTCCAATGTTTTTTATTTACACAGTGACCATTGGAATTTAAATATTCAAATTTGTGAAATAAAACTAGTGAGGGGTTTTTGATCTATATATTGAGCATATGGCAGAATTTGTTGTAGTAAAAGGCAAAGTTGTAGAAGATTTCAAGGTGTATCCATAAAATTTTATTATAAGGTCTGAATTTTTATAAAGTTGTAGATATTGAATTTCAAATCTGACTATATGTTCTCTCATGATGCTATTATGTACAAGACTATTATTTGAGTAAATTCTACTTTAGTAAAAGAGTGTTTTGTTAGGAGTATTCATTTGAAGATGTCTTACAGGTCATATGGAGTGGACCCCTATATTTGAAATTGATATTATGTTCTTAATTTGCTTGATGAAGTGTTAAAGGGGTAATAGGTATCCATGAGACCTATAAGGGCTACTAAGGCCTAATTAAAAGGTGTAGCTACTTAAGTGTGACCCATAGATGTTATGGCCAACCTGTGAGGATGAATTTGAGTTGTGTCTTAGCATGATATAAGTCTTAAAGGTTAAGTCAAGTATTATGGCTGACCTAGAAGTTGATATTCATGAAGACTCTATAAAGAGTGAAGACCAAGTTAATGGTATCTAGACTTGATGTGAATGTGTTGAGAGAGTAGAAGATAGATACCAAGGAAAGAGATTAGAGGGAGTGTGCTCAATGGATGGACTAAAGTGTAGAGCATATTAAGGATGAGAGAAGAAGTCTAGAGTGATTCAAAAAGGATTTTTAGATACATTGCTTGTATGATAAAGTTTGTGTGTGTGTGTTGAGTTGAAAGAGAGGTGGTATACATTGTTTCTCCATCAGATTAAAAGGCAATTAGAGTTCTAGAGTTATTTTTTTCAAAGTTATTGTGTGGGTAATCAACATATAGAACAAGTGGGTTCTTATTCATACTTAGGGGTAGGTGCTCCTTATGAAGTGGGTGCTTTACTAAAATTTCTCATGTTTGTGATCATCTTATAGGACAAGAAGTCTAAGTGCTTTTAGGCTTGAGAGTGGGTTTTATCCCCCAAGAGGGTTTCCCACGTAGTTCTTGTGTTATGTGTGTGATCTTGCATCATCTTTCTTATTCATTTTTATGAACATCTCATATGCTTTATGAATGTTTATGGTAATTAATTAAGATTTTTAAAGGATTATAAATGAATTTTGAAATATATTTCATCACTGATTCAATGTGAAGGGTTTCCAAGAAGAGTGAGATTTGATAGTTCAAGAGTGGGTTTAAGAACCTAGTATATAAAGAGAATAAATTAATAAAGTACAAATAACAGAGGTCTAAAAAGATGTTCAGAATCCAAGATTGGGGACAAGGATAGATCAGAGCTAGGTATTTTTTAGAGGTAAAGTGTATATGATCATGTTTCCATCCATAACAAAGAAGTTTGTTATATACTTCTACATCATTTTGGTATCATAGATGGTAGGTTCTTTGGAGGAGTTATGTTTTGTGTTTAGAAAATGTTAGCTTAGTTTACATGAATATTATGTTAAGAAAGTGCTAAAGGTTACTCATAGATGTTATTATGAGTTGTTAATGAGGTTGCAAGGATATGATAGAGAGGCAAAAATATTTGTGAGAAAGAAGATTGTTTGGTTGAATCCCTTAAGCCAAAGAGGCTTAGAAAGAGAGAGAGATAGTGAAATCTCAAATAAGGAAGCTCAAGAAGAAATGAAGATAGAAGAAAGAGACCCAAGTGAGTTCAAGGAAACAAGTAGGTAAACTTGTCAAGAAGAGATAGGTCCAAGTGATATATAGAGAGAATGTAAAAAGTGAATAGAGAAAGAGAAGGATGAAGGGATTGAAGAAGGATTGACATAATGAAATGGAGGAAGAGGAAGTTGTGAAGAGATATATTACTAAGTTGAAGGCATACTTAACATGTTATAATAGATTTTAGAGGATCTCAAACAAAAGTTTTTAATTAGATTTAGAAATACAGTTAAATAGCCTCTTAAAGAGATGATGAGGAAGAAGAAAAGACAAGAAGAAGTGTGCAAGGTGCAAAGACAACTAATAAGATTGACCAAGAAACCTAAGAAGATAGAGAAGGGGGAAAGTAAGCCTGAATATTTTTTAATTTAATGGTTTTTTTAGTATGTGTGTATGCAGGTATAAGAGTTGATGAAGGATATGAACTAGTGGATACAATGCATAAGCTCAAGGAATAAAAAGATGAAGCACTTGATCAAATAGTGCTTAAGAGTAACAAAGAGGAAGAAGAGACTCAACATAGAGTCTTTATGTTAGAAGAGGAACAAGTAGGTTAGTCACCTATGAGGCAAGATTTCATGAATCATGAAGTGATCCTCATTTAAGAGGATGCAAAAGAAGATAAAGAAGTAATGAGATAGTAGAACAAGCAAATGTATGAGGATTTTGAATCATATTATATTGTGTATGAAGTAATGAAGATGGAAGATAAATTTGATCCTCATCAGATGTATATAGAGATGGTAAATGGAGTTTCAAAAGAGAATATAGACTTATGGAATGAAGTAATGGTGGCTAAGGCAAGAGAAATTCTAAAGTCAAGGAATAGTCACATATAAGAATACAAACTACAAATGAAAATTTCCAAGGTTGAGAATGATGAAGTTGTAGATACTAAGGTTGAAGGATGGGTTATAAATGAAAGAGAAATAATATTAAGATAAGAACAAGATGAGTTGGTGGATGATGTAATGATGAAGAATGATCCATACAAGGTATATGAAAATGTTTAGCATCAAGAAAAACATGCAATCAATGATAATATTTAGAGTATGCCTCAAATTCATGAAGAGAGACATGATTTATCTAATTATTTATTATTAATTTTAGGTGTATTTTGGATGAATATATCAAGAGGGAAAACAAGGTACAAGTATGGAATTGAAGAGTACGTGCATCTGCATGCGATATTAGTTACAACAGTAGTCAAGAGTCAAAGAGGTCTACATTTCTATAGTAGGACTTGGGATATAGGAGGTCATGAATTGAAGATTATAAGTTAGCAAGAAGGAGATAAGCTGAGAAAGATTTCAAGATTAATCATGCATAAGAGATCATTTTAACTTTCAGGGAAAGTTTCTTTTACTCTTTGGTAGTATGATGTAGGGACATCTTAACTATATCAATTTTTTGTTGATTTAGGTGATAGAGATCATTTATAATATGTATTCCTAGGTTATAAGTCATATAAGTTCTTAGGATTCTAATTTGAAGTCGTATTGTGTTCTCCCACTAATTATGTAATTTTGAAATTTTGAACTTGTTTGTCTAGATATTGGTCCTCAATCATATTTGGAGGAACTTAGATGATGTAATAATTTTGTTTAGGCTCTATAATGGGTCAATATAACTCTTATACATAATTTAGTCATATAATAAGTCATTCATATAGGTATAATAGGAGTTAGATTGGTTATAAGCCTTGTCAATGTTCTTGAGAGGGAATCCAAGAACCATTGGGTAGTTATTGGTTATATAAAAACTTATAAATGTTTATGTTGGAGTTATTTTTGGGGATGGATTCAAGGTGGGATGGATTTAAACCACAATAAAATGAATGGAAAGTTTTTTGTTTTTGAAAACTAATGTTGTAGACCCTGTGTTTTCTAAATTATGTGTTATGTGTTCAAAAATGTCTGAGTATGAATTTTGATTTAATGAAATCTCTATGGAACGATGACTGAAACATGTACATATTAACCTTGTAGGATAAAAACTCCAAGGAAAATAAATAATAAGTTCTCTCATTTGAAATAAAAGTTGCAAACCCAATCATACTTTGTTTCTTGTGTTTAGTAATTAAGAAGATTGTGTATGTATGAATGTGAAAGTAAGAACCTATAAATATGATAGTATTGATACTCACATGATTGGTAAGTTGATCTAATTGATCATTAATTTTATTATCATATTGTATTTTGTTATTATGTAAATTTTATAAGAATATCCTACATAGATTCTGTAATAGACTGTAACTATATACATAGTCAGACCCAAACTTATGGCAATGGGTGAATAGAGGCATAAAGAGTGGGGTATAATGAATTAATAAATGAGTATGTGGGTTATACAGACCTTTTCTAATCAATATGGAAGTTTGAAAACTTTTTCAAAACTTGGTGCATTGAATTTTCCTCTCTTATCTTGACACAATTTTATAAAACCCTATGTTACAATTTCAAAACAAGTTCTTGCTTTGTAAGAGTTTTACTAGTTAAAAATCATAAAAAATGGTGATTAGTTGGGGATTAATGTATATCAAGAGATTTTGGAGGTTTTATGATTGTACATACCTCTATGTATGGAATAGGAGGACTATGCTTGAAACACGGGTCTAAAAACCTAACCAAGCCTAGATGGTGCCTAGAAAGTGGCTAGAAAAGGGACTTATACATAGAGATAGACCAAAAAACTTCTTGAAGAGGAAGAACCCAATGGAATTATTATCTTGTCTTTTATGTACAAAAAGGATACAAGAAGACTTATAACAAGACAAAAAGTATAGATTGATAAAGAGTTATACTTGGAGGAGAGGCCTATTTAGGAGATCCAAGAGAAACTAAATGAGTAGTAAGATGAACATCAGAACTATAATTGAACTAAGGAAACATGAATCATGTATTAAGCTATTGTGCCTATGAATATGTAACAAAGAATGAGGTATAGATGACTGAGTGAAGTAAGCAATTAAGCTAGAAAATTTGAATGAGAAGGTGGAGAATGGACATGTAGATAAGATAATAGTGTTAAGTATGATGAAAGACAATGAATGACTTAGTGTGTAGGGTTTTCAAGAAGAGTGAGATTTTATAGTTCAAGAGTGGGTTTAAGAACCTAGTATATAAAGAGAACAAATTAATAAAGTATAAAGAACAGAGGTCTACAAAGAGGTTCGAAATCCAAGACCAAAGACAAGGATAGATCACAGCTAGGTATTTTGTAGAGGTAAATTATATATGATCATGTTTCCATCCATAACAGAGAATTTTTCTAGATACCTATGAATCAATATGTCATCCAAGTTACTAAATGCAGTGATTTTAGAATAGTTTAGATATCAGTTTCATTAAAATATGGAATAAATATTTACACATTGATATATACTTTAGGGGCATATGTCAAACATAAGCACTCACTTTGCAATAACACAAGTCACATATTACAGATTTAGATACATTTACGTTCATAGGCATGGGCATATGTGCATAGTTTATAGGAATAAGAATCACAAGTTTTCACATACATATACATTAGAGATACAAATTCTGAAATTTAACATATATATGCATAGCATTATATATTAGTTGGCACTAATTTAGTTGGCATGATATTAGTTCATATACTTAAATACTATTACAGATATTAGTTAGTGCTGACTCATGAAGCATAATATTGGTTAATATACATACACACTATGATAGTTTATAGTTGGCACTAATTCAATGAGGCATGATACTTGTTCATGCACATTTGCATTTCTTTGAAGTGAGCATTATTATTGTTCTTAATTTGAAAACATAATTTAATGGAACTGGGTATTAAGCAACATTAAATCTATAAGTTTGTTTGTAGTGATTGATTCATGTTTTTTTTGAGGTAATGCATGTTTAGGTTTAGTGAAGCTCAAACAACCTTAGAATTATTCATATAAAACCCATTATGTGGTTCCTAGCTTATCATATTAGGGTATAAGATCAAATATAGATTAGTTATTTGAGTGAAGTTGAGCTTTAGTGATACTCAATAGTCTACTACTTTCTCATTACCACTTGGAATTTTGTCCATTTCCCTAGCCAAGAAATGAATAGAACTAAAAGCATCCCTCTAAATTGGATGGGTTAGCTAGTGAATTGTAACTTATCCACTCTACATAGTATGAGCATAATTCACATTGGCATAGTATCACATAAATATAGGTGTAGTTATTATTTGAATATATTTTGATTTCTTATTATGATTGTACTTCTATTTGGGTAAAAATCCATCTAATTACATACATCATCTTTTACAGGAAAACTTGGACATCAAGGAACATTGAGACAACAAAAGATACAGGTTCACAATCACTAGCACACGTTTATATTTTTTTCCCTTTAAAACTATTATTTATAGTTCCTCTAAAATTCTAGATTAAAGATGGGGCATTTCTAGATACCCAAATTTGGTACAAACCTTGTTTCACAATGCTTTTTTATGTAACTATACATATATATATATATATATCCCAAATTATGAGTAGGAAACTTAGTGGTGTATTTGTATTCATCTTTTAAATTATCTTCTCAACTTTACTTGGTAGTGTAACATCTCTTAATATTATTTTTATCTTGTATCACCATACCACAAGGATCCATGGTATTTTTAACTAATTGTAAGTATTTATAGGCTTATGGGCAGTTCTAAAATGTATGGTCACTAGTGTATATGTTAATGATCAAAAATTATGGAAATGTCCTAAGCCCCTTATTGAAATATTTTTTGCACATTTCCCTTTTGGACCATTTGTTGTGCACGTTTGGGTATTTTTCAATTAGCTTTGTAAACCATAATTCCCAAATTCAAAGTTTGAGATCTATATATATACAAGGCTACTAGAAAGAATTTAGGGACAACCATTCATTATTATAAGAGGATATAAAAACTTCACATTACACATACAATATTGATAAGGATAAATATGAAAATTTCAAAAGTCAAAAGTACATTCCCATGCTTGTATAAAAGGCAAAGATAGGAAAAATAATGTATAGGCTTGCATTCATAATTACACACACACATTATAGGGAGAGATACATTTGAGTTTGATCCCTTTTCAGAGTAGTGTAAACATAGTACAATGATTGGTTAGTCAATAGGGATTGACCAAAATTAGTCCAACTTAACCCTTTGACCCAGTGTCCCCATTTTATAATAGATTTATTATGAAAGATTAGGGTTTTTAGTAAGAAGAGAAGATATAGGTACATTCGTATAGATCCAAAGGTAATTAAGTAAAAAAAAATACATTACTAAGATGTGTTCATCCTCTCATGTGAAAAATGGGGCTCAAAGCTTACAAAAAATAACATCAACTTTAGTTAGAAATGCCAATGATTTTTCCCCCAACCCAACATTAGTGACCTATAATGATTTTGATAGCCAGTCTCTGATCTACCTACTCACTGATTATCACAAAGGTCATTCACAGAGTATTCCAAAATTTAGAACACAAAACTAAGCATGAAATAAAATAAGAGTTTTCCTACCCCTTTGTTATCAATTAATAATGCATTTATCTTGTGTGATAAATCATTGAAGCTTTCAATTTGTATGAGTATAAATGTATATTGTATTAATTTTAATTTTATAGTCATACTTATATCTTAATTAGGGTTTCATAATCCAAATTAGGGTAAAACATCAGTAAAAAAATTGAATTTATTAAGATGACAAACCTAAACTAGAAATCTCACAACTAAAAATTGGAGGCTATGTGTAATTATTACTATTAGAATAAGCATCAGACATAGCACCACCAATAGTAGAAAAAAACACTTATGCAATAGAGAATTATATTGCTCATCCAAAAAACTTATGGATAATGGAATAAGTTATCTCCAAGGTAGGAAACTTTTTATTTCTTTATAGATACTTTTGTTTTCCTTAGAATTTTTCCGCTTAGAGTTGGGAATCTTGATCCTTTTTAAAATATATATATAAATTAGTTAGATTTTGAAGATAATTAGCTCATAGATATTATATGGGGTTAGTCACTAATTTAGTATAATTTATGTTAATCATATTCACAATCATAACTAATTTTTTACGTATTTTAGATGCCATGCCTTAATAAAGGCTACAACTTTGAGAACGAATGCACCTTCAATGGTGACATCTTATAAAATAGCAAAGGAAACTAGCAAAATGTTTGACAACACAAGAAAATAAGTTTTTCATACTGCTAAAGGTATTTATTCTTGATATATTATACCCCCTTTTCTAATAATAACAAGGCCATGAAATTGAAAATCCTACCAAAGATTATGCTTTTTTGGAAGTCCATAAATATGGCATAATATTTTATAAGGGCAACATTTGTTATAGTTTGATTTCTACAGAGACATGAAAAATATAATGAAAATTTAATAAATTCATAAATTTGTGATGTGGATATAGTAATGTAAAGAGAAAATATATATCCAATGAGTTATGGTACCATAAATCAATGAGATGGTGTCACATATTGTAATGCAATTAGAGGCAAAGAGGGGGAAAATGCATATGATGGCTCAGCAAAGTTGTGTGTTGAACATATCATTTGATGGGGCAAAAGAGTATTTTTTAACTAGTAAGTTATTTAAATGGATAACAAATTATCATCTACTAGGTGAAAAATATTAAACTCTAAACACCATGACTGAATGAATTTTGTGACTATAGGGTTGAAAACATCAAATAAAATATAGTAACATTACATGAGTAATAATTCTCGGATGTATTAAAATAAAATTAAATATACATAAGTACAAGAATGAAATTAAAAAACCTAATATTATTCAAATGGAAAAAAAACATAATGAAAATCATGAGATGCATACAAAACAAAACAAAGCAAATAAATAATATTAACATATATGTATAATATTGTTCATATTATTACAAAATTGATTGACATATTCATGTACCTTGTGACTCATGTTTCTATTTCCTTTGTTTTCCTTGTAAAAATAATATTTACAATGTCATCAGTGGAAATAATTCTTCAGGGTCCCTATTCTTGTTCATCATCCATGTTCAGTGGTTTGTATGTTGAGCATTAGAGAAAGGAACAAGGAAAACAAAATTACATTTTGTAAAAAAAAACAAGCCATGTCATGTTCCTTGACTAGGTGATTACTAGTTTTAGGTCTCTCTACTAGAATCTCATCGATATGTTGATGGTCAGGAAGTTGAGATTTATATTTTCCTCTCCAAGTATGACCATAAATTATAGATTTTGTTAGTTTCCATCTTCCTAAGGCATAGGAGGGTCATTCTTGGTTTATAATAGGGTACTTTTCCAATGACAAGCTAAGCCCAAAAGAGCTAGTGGAAGCCAATATTTTAAAAAACATGAACATAAATGAATGAAAAGAGTTAACACATGAAAATGGCCAAGTGCATGGCAAAGGAAATTGTGTATATTAACCAAATTGAATTGATCCTATAGAATTGTTAATTATACAAGTTTGACTTGCTTAAACATTATGATTAGTGAGTTTAGAGTTCATAATTTGGTATTAATTCATTTTTAAAAGCATGTATGATGTGACAAAGCTATTATTTGGAGGTTATAGGGACTCAAGGTGACACATGTAATTTAATATTGGCAATCAATTTTTGGAGAGTTGAAGGTATTTTTAGAAGTGTAGAGAAATAAATGAGTTAAAGTTTTAAATTACAACCGAGAAGTGTTTTTGCTAGACTAGCATAGTATGAAATTATATATGGATCAATACATTAATAGAGTTATTATCATAACATACTATATTTTTTAGATGATAAACATGTCCCCATCACATTCACCTAGAACCCAAGAGGGTCATCACTTATCATTTTTTCTATTATCATTTCTTTCCATAAAATCATGTGCACGACATTTGTATTCAATATCAGACTAATTTTTTTAACCATTTTTTAAATCTCCTCCTAGTGATTTATGAATATCCATTTAATATTTTGATTAATTGATTTAGTCAAGTGAACTAAGAGATGTTTGAAAATTAAATTAATAAAGGTTGTCATATGCTATTATTTTGTATGGTTTGAGTAAATATTAATTAAAAAATAGAGTTACAAGTATCCATAATATTATAGATGTGTCTTCATCGTGTTCACCCAAAACTCGAGAGGGGAATCATATGTCAATTTTGTTAGGATCATTGTTCTTTGAGAAACCATGCACTAGCCATCTATATTCAATGCCAATTAAGTTGTGATTTTTTTTTAATTTTGTTATGGTGATTGAGTAGTTATTTAATATTGTGATTGATTTATTATCTTATTTATATGAATTGAGGAATTATTAAATCAAAGAATCCATGAAAAAACTATTTCAAATTTTAAAAACCAATGAAAATTAAATGAGCATTGTATGCAAAACTCCAATTTAATTTTAGTAAATCATTGTAAGTGATGTAGAGAAGGTTTTTTATTCTAATATGAATTGTATCAAGAATATAATGACAATATTTAATTTAAAAACCATCATGAAGGAGAAATTTTTGATAGGAATGGTTGAGTATCATTTTGTTACTGATCATATGATGTGATAAATCTACATTTTCAAGATTTAAATCTTAATAAGATGCATGTGAAATTTGATACAAAATAAATCCATTGTAAAATTTATAGGTAGGGTGACAAAAATGTGTCCACTTCACATTCACCCAAAACTTGAGAGGGTAAAGACATCAATTTTACTAGTTTTAGTCATATTAGGGAAATCATGTCCATGTCATGTGTATTCAATGTCAAATTAATTTATGCAACCTTTTTTATTTTATCTTGGTGATTTATGACTAGTTATTTAATATTTTAAATAATTTATTGTATTATTTAGGTGAAACAGTAAATGATTAAAGCTAAAAATTCATGAGATAAGTGTTTCAAATTTCAGAAGGTGATCAAAATTAAATGAGCATTCAAAGCAGAGATCTGATTTATTTTTGATAAATCATTGTAAAATGTGTAGGAATTGTCAAAAATTATAAATACTTATAATAAATTATATATTGGTTTAAATAATTAATAAACTTTGACAATCACTATTAATTTTGTATAGTTTGAATAGCTCTAGCTAAATAATAGAATTCAAAGTATCCATCAAACAAGAGACACATGTCTACATCATGTTCACCAAAAGCTCAAGAGGATAATCATATATCAATTTTGTAAGTATCATTCTTCTTTGGGAAAACTTATGTGTGACAAGTGTATTCAATGTAAAATTAATTTGAATAATTTTTTAATTTTGTCTTGATGATTTATAATTATTTATTTAGTATTTTTATTGATTGATTATCTTACTTAAATGAATTGAGAAATAATTAAATCAATAAAATCATGACAAAATTGTTTTAAATTTTGAGAGGTGATCAAAACTAAATGAGCATTGAAATTAAAGCTTTGAATCAATTTTAAGGAATCATTATAAGTAGTGAAGGGAATATATATATATATATATATATATACATACAAAAATTTAATGTTTATTTCTTCTAATATGAATTGTAGCAAGATTTGGAGGACTATATTCAATAAAAATACGCTGTGAAAAAAAATGTTGACAAGTAAGATTGACTTCAAATTTTGTTGCCAATAATACAATGTGACAAAGTTGCATGTTAAATATTTGAAATCTTAAGACACATGTGAAACTTAATATAAATAAATTTATTGTTGGTGTAGGATATTTCTTTTCCTACCATTTATCTTAGTTATTTTTTGTATATTTGGGAAGTTTATCTCACATGTATTGGGATGTTGGTTCCTTGCCTTTCTTTCACCTATTTTGTGGAAGTTAGTCTCATATGCATAGTATAGTTGAGATTCACCAAAATTCCACCTATATGTACTCCTTTATTATATTTATTGTAATGGAATATTTGGAGTCTTCTGGACTATGGTGAGCTGCTTAGTTGTGAGTTGTGACAACTTTGAGAGTTGTGAGAGTTGTGAGCTTAGAGCCTTTATTATGCAATCCATCTCCATTTATGAATACATATATTGTAGTTTCTACTCATTTATTTATTTATAGCTTCAACATATTTGCATATTTTATCTTCTTATCATTGGTCTTGGATGTCCATTCTTGGATGAATCTTGTGTGGTATTAAAGTGGGTTCTCTTGTAATGATCACCATTTTTTTTTTATTGTTGTTAATATGAAATTTTGAATTGAATATTGTTTTATATCATCCATATATTTTTTAGAGGTATGATAAATATCTGAGCATTTCATATGTGGTTTATTATCTAACTAGCATTGGCATTATCATTAGAAATGATGTATGCATGTATTTTATATTAGCATACATGGGTTATTGCAGATTAATGAGGAAAGGTCAAGAAGAGGGTTTAAATCTAATAAATTCCTCTAAATTATGTATATCATGCCTTTATATAACTTTTGCACTTGGTGATTGTCTCAATTGTATTCTACATACAAACAATCTGTGAACCATCCTCAAGAAATATACATGCTTGTATGATCATATCTATTTCAAATAGGTGATGCAATTATTTAAGGCATCCTTGTCTTTCCTAGTGGTCTTATGTAGCCATTAAAAGCATTCACTCATGGATTGGATGCTTCCATATAACCCTCATTGTATACTTCAAAGTTATCACCACTACACAGCCTCTTCACAACCTATGCTTGGCTAAGATTCTAATTTTTTATGGCCCACATCTTGCTACTACCATTGGCCCCTAATTTTTGACTAAGTGTTTTCCTATTTTGGTATGGGAATAGTATGGCATGGGAGGAGTATTGTCCCATTTTGGCATAGGACTAGCACAGCACGAAAGGACCAAGTGTGGGACAACCATGGCACATAACTGACAGGTGCAAAAGCATTATGGCATTGAACTTGTTGGGCAAAAAAGGAAAATGGTGTGAGAGAACCAACATGAGAGGCCCCAATAAGAGGAGAACAAGTCACAAGGAACCTGAGAACATAGGACTCAGAATAGAAATGAAAGACTAGGGGAACACATGGAAAGTGGGAATGAGTTGGAAGAATGATTCACATGGGTCACTCCAACCTTAGGAATCAAAGGTTTTGAACTAGCCCACAAGGAAAGGAACACATGGCAATGAAAATGTAACATAGATTAAGGATTTATGGGTGATGATGCCCAAATCTTTAGGAAGAACTAGTTGTGAGTGACACAACTCTTAGTTTGTTAAGAGTCTGTGCACCAATTTTTCAAACTATAAATGATCGTAACACTTGGTCAGGGAAAAACAAGGATAAATACCCCTATTGTAATCTATTTGTGAGGTTGAATCCTTTTTGGGAGAATATTTTGATGAATCTTTATCCTTTTTAAATGATATTTTAATGCCCCTTTTATTTCAAGCATAATTTATATAGAGAAAGATTGATAAAACTTGTGTTATGAAGAATGATAGTGTAGACTATATAAAGATACATATGTGTGTTATACCATTTATTTTCTAGTAACTAATGCTATGATAAGATGATAATAATCTATGTAATAATATTAATCAACCTAAGAACAAGGATCAAGGTAATCTATCTATGTATTGTCCCCATCTAAAGTTATATACAAGGATATGAATATTACATCATCACTATGCTTCAAAACCTATGAGAATTGGTCTTCTATTGTGCACTTCAGGTGAGTACGTGAGATCTAACCCTTGTGTGAAAGGGCCAATACACTAGCTCATTGGGCTAGACTTTAGCACTGGATCTAAAACTACTAAAAGAACCCCAACATTTTGGTTCCATTGTTAGGACCCAAAGTGCTTGAAGCACAATCATGGGCAAAAAAATTAGCATCTTATGCTGGAAAATATAGAATAATGGCTGACCAGTGTGGAAGATAATTTTGTAGTTTTTTATTTTAAGCCAGGAATCTCCATATAATAGTGGGTGGAGTAGAATATCTATAGTCCCTTGTATGAAACCTTCTTTTTGAAAGTCCTAGTCTTTTTACATGCTTGAATAATAGAATATGTGCAAGGAATCTTGGAAGGAGGTAGTCTTAGATGCTAGAATGGTAAAGGGTTTTAGCACAACATGGAGTTCCATGGACATGAGCAGTCAACTTTTGGTGGAAAGGAGTTATGAACAACTATATCTTAGAGTATGTTATCACTACTTACTCGTGTCCTAAAGAAGCTAAGTTACATTTCTTTTGAGAATTATAGGGTCACTATCTTAGGCTTTTTGCTTTTGAAATAAAGAAGTTATTTGTTGATTTTGGACTAGAAACTATACCAATGGAAGGATAAATCCTTTTGTACATGAGCTGCACATTTAAAATGGGAGAATAGGGGTTGATAGTAGATTACGAGTTTAGAATGGTATCCAACTAGCATTTACTACAAAAATGGAAGTATGATGAAGCTTGGAAAAGGATCATGGGAGTTAGCAATGTAAGAAGAGATCAAGAGAATGCAATAAGTGTTATTAGGAGTTGTAGGGAAGTAGAAACACACGAGGACTCCATCACGATTAAACTACACTCTATGCCACTTATATCTTTATAAAGGAGAAACAAACTAGATGGTAGGAATCAAGGAACCAAGTCTAACCAACTTGGCTCCCCCAACATCATACATGTTCATGCCTTTTAGATAGATGTACACATTCAAAATTGGGATACAAATAGTTTGGAGTCAGAAGCTAAACCAATAAGGGATACTAAAATTGAGCCATTTGATGCTCATTTAGATTTAACATTGTCTTTCCCTCTTTAAGTGAATTCTATGCAACAACTTGGGATGCCTAGTGGACCTAGTCTTCAAGGACAAAACATAGGCCCAAACCTGGTTAACTAACTAGCTACCACACCCCATACCATGAGTACTACTACTAAAGGTACTGGAGGAGGTACAAGAAGAAGTAAACTCCTTCTTTAAGGGACCACAATTGGAGGTTCCTAGAAACCACTTGCTCAAACACCTCAACCAATGATAGTCTACTATGAGATGATGTTACATTTACCTAAATTTTGAGGGGTGGAAAATGCAGCTAAACATGTCCACAAATGCAAATTGATTTAGAGGGCATGAGGCATCACATATTCTAAATATAAGTCCACATAGTTTGCAACTATGTTCTTAAAGTACATGCATAAGTGGTACCATAGTTTTACCCTCAGTAACTAGTGGCCAATTTTGATCAAATCAAGATAGCCTTCCTTCAAGAGTTTGACATTCTTGAATTTGAGTATCAGAGTATAATATCACTAAAGAACATAAAACAAGGACTTAAAGAGAGTATTTGTGAGTATGATGCAAGGTTTAAAACCTTATTGTCTAAACTATCTTTTAAAATTAATGTTACCCAACATGTATAATGGTTTTTGGGGGGATTTTTACTACCTTTCTGATGAACCCTATCACAATCGACCTTCACTATCCCATGCAAGGCCTTAAAAGCTGCTCTCTATGCTAAAGTGGTTATAAGCATTGATACTAGGATTAGTCCCTCTATAGAGGTCCAGATAGCCTTAATGACATCATAAATTGAGAATTTGATGGAAAATAACATGCATGATACATGCATTGGTGTTTGGTATACTGACTATGAAACTAAAGGACATATAAGGAGCAATTTTCCACATAAGAATATATGTGTAGTACTTAAACAAACATATGAAATCTTCCATAAGGAACATGATGTCCACTCTTATCCTATTTTTCAATGGGATATTCACATTAAGGTGTCTAAGTATTGTAAAATTTGTGATGCTTACACTCATGACACTAATGACTATCATTTTATTAGTAATATCCATGAAGTTTGAGCATGTGTCACATGCCAAACCTCAGTCACTAATAATCAAGACAATAGTGGTTATCATGGATGAGGAAGAGGGTGAGGATGATGAGATGTAAATTTCCCACCCATGACCTATTATAAATGTGGGTCACTAAACAATTACCAAATGGATTACCTAGATTACCTGACTTGTGTTTTTTGTAAAAAGGACCACTAGATGGAAGAGTGTCATGATCTATATGCGGCTATCACCAAGGAATGAAATGAAAAGGGCATCAGTATGATTTGAATTCATAAACCACAATGTCACACATACCTAAACATCCTTATTGTTTAACAATTAAATATTACCACATTACCACTCATATTTGGGGATAGATCCAGTCGACAGCTAATATGATTGAGAAGGTACAATGATAAGAACCATGAGCTAGAAACTAACCCTATGTTTAGTAGAAAAATGATGTCCTCTAGGATACAATGGCACTCATACACAAAATTTAAGGAGAAATCCAATTCCTCAAAGACTAGGATGTAATGCAATGTGCTATTGTGTAAAGAGAAATTGAGCTTCGACCAGTGGCACAAGATAACTTCCAAGAACTATGTAAGAGGATGACGGTTATTATCCCACAACTCAATGCTTAGCTTAAGAGTCAAACCCAACTACTAAATGAAACTCACCCTCACATCATTAGATAGAGTGAATATCTTTACTTAAATCATGCTTAATGATAAGACACTCCTAGTTCATCTACTCCCTTAAAAGATAGAGAGATATTGGTTAATTGTGTCATCGATGGATGGGTAATCTAGGACATCTTAATAGCTACCAATGCATAAGTCAATGTCCTCACTAAGGAAGCTTGGCACAAAATGTCTAGTCCAGTGCTACAGCCTTCACCTCATGTCTTATTCATGGTAAATAAGACTAATGTGCACCCTATTAGGGTCCTCAATAATGCCATAATCAACATACTTAGAGTACCATTCAAAGTAGGTTTTGAGTTTCTAGAGTTAGACAAAGCTGATAAATTACCCAGATCTACTAGGAAGACCTTAGTGCTAAGAGAACAATGTTGACATGAGATTTAAAAAGCACTACATTAGTTTTGAGAACATTGATCAGTTTTTTGTAATCCCACTAAATCAAGCACAAATACCCCCTTATATAGAGCTCATCAATGTTGATGAAGACATCAACCACATAAATAATATCATACCCAAAAGTGATGAAAAATGTGATCCCACCCTAGATGGTGTTCTTCGATGGACCAATAACTAGTCTATTTTTGAAACTACAAATAATGCTTGTAACTATTGGGCTTATAGTGACTATGACCTCACTGGGAGGATGTGTAGCACTGTCAACAGTTGAGAGAACTTCATGTGCCATCTTCCTAAATGTCACAAGTTTGTTTGTCTTATTGGATTAGCAATGAGAGGGCCACTGGTAGGACCACTGCTATAAATATCATGGTTCCAAGGATAAATAGAGGTATAATGCCTCAGAATTTTATTACCAAATGAAGTCATTAGATCACCTTTTTTATGGTATTGTTACAAGATGGAGGCATACCCATAAAGAGCACCTTATGTACTAAGATCAAGTATGTTATGCTCTATATCATATATTCCATTATGATAATAAGGTCAAGGGAACAATTAGTTATAATGGCATACATGCACTTGAACCTCACATTGAAGCTTGTGAAATAATATGGAGAAATGAGGAAACATACTTACTAGAGTATATATGGGTGCATTCATTATATGGGACTTTATGCACATGGTCACAATCCTGGTATAATCATGAAGAATGGAACATGGGAACCAAGTTTTGGTAGTTACTGAAAGAGAGTATGACCTTGACACTCTCATATTCATCACCAAGGATGGATTTGTGCCTCAATCTCTAGGCCATGTGTGATATAATTATCAAAGACCTAATTCCTATGGAAGACCACTTGAATAATATCCATTAGGAACCTAAGGAACCTTTACACTTGTTAATTAAGCCTTTAACACACTAAATTTTTATGCCTAAACCAGTTCTTGGTGAATAATGATGTGAAGAGATTCACTAGGGAAAGTAAAAGCTTGTCTTCTAAGTAGATGAAGGTGAAGGATCTTCTTCACTCGACCCCTTGACCAACCATTTAGATGTTTCTATAAACATTGGTACATGAACTATTCAAGGCACAAGTGCTCTAATGGATAACCCCTATCATGGGCCTATTTAGATTGTTCAATGCAACATTGGCATAGAATAAGAACCAAATATGACCACAATTAGAAACTATTAGATTGATACAGAGATTAAAAAAATCTTTGAGTTGCTAAAATAATATTAGGATGTTTTCCCAAGGAATTACATCAAAATGAAGGGAGTCCTCCCATCCTTAAGGAAGATGCACATCAAGCTAGTTGACAACACTTGATTAATGAAAAAAAGACCATACAAGTTAAACTCTAACCTTTGAGCATACATTAAAGAGGAGATTGATAGTATGATCCTCATTAGAGTAATCACTCCCATTATTAGATCTAAATGGGTCAGTCCCATGGTGATTAGTATCAAAAAGGATGGATACATTTGTATATGTGTGAACTACTAAGTGCTCAATGCATCCTGTGTGACAGATCCCTTTTTAATTCTATTCATGGAGGAAATCCTTGAAGGTGTTATTAGTTTTGAAGTGTACTCATTTATGGATGGATTCTTGAGGTACTATCAAGTCCAAATAGTTGAGGAAGACTAGTCTAAGACAACCTTCACCATATAATTGGGATCATTTGCCTATATTGTTATGTCCTTTGGGTTGAAAAATTCCCTAGTAGTGTTTTCATAGATAGAATTTAAAGCCTTCAAGGACTTCATCCATAAATTAATCCAATTTTATTTGGATGATTAGATGGTATATGGTTTGGTCAGGGACCATTGTGCTAATTTTAGATTCATGCTTGAGCATTGTTGAGTATTGTAAATCTCCTTAAACTTGAAGAAGTGCATGTTCATGACACCTTTTAGTGTGCTCCTAGGGCATATTATTTGTAAGTAAGGACTCCTGGTGGACCCAACAAAGGTATCTATGATTCTTCACCTACCAACACCCAAGACTCAACATGAGGTGCACACCTTCTTGGGTCATATGGGTTATTATATAAAGCTCATTTGTGTTTATTCCAAGATTGGCATGCCCCTAGAAGAAATTTTAAAGCACAATGATCAGTTCATATGGACTAGTTCTTGTAAGGAAGCCTTTGAAGCACTCAAATAAAATCTGGTCACTACTCCTATTCTATAATTCCCTGATTGGATAAATCCATTTCATGTCCATGTTGATGCATATAGCATATCAATTAGCATAATTCTTACACAACTAGGTGAAGGTCACTTGGATCACCTAATATACTTTACCAATAGGAAGCTAACACCATCTAAAAAAACTATACCACTATGGGTGTGAAGATTTGTCTATGGTCTATGCTTTATAGAAGTTTCAGGAGTACCTTTTAGCCACTCCTTTTACTTTTTATATATCATGAGGATTTTAATTACCTTATCAACAAACCCATACTACATGGATGAATCTATCACTGGATCATATTATTTTTTAAAAAAATAGTTTTTAGTTATGATCAAGCTTAGAAGGCCACCTGGGACCTGACCACCTATCCCAAATCAAGGATAGACAACCACCACATTTAATAGAAGATGATCTTCATGATGTATAGCTATTTTTCATAACATGGGTGCCTAAAGAATTGGAAGACATTACAACATTTTTTACCACTAGCTTTGCACCTGAATCATTCACCTCATAGTTAAAAAAAAGCTTACAATTTACACCACACCCTTCCATCTCATAGTAGGTGATATTTACAAAATGTACCATGATGAAGTCCTTTGACATTATGTAATGTAACACAAACACCTCAAGGAACTTCATTAAGTTCATGAGGGTATTGTTGGAGGGAAGTATGTTGGGAAAGCTACTATATGAAAGTTTCCACTAACTGGATTATGGTGGCCAACTCTATTCCATGACACTAAAGCATATGTTAGTATTTGTGATATTTGTAAGTGCATAGGCAAACCTAACTAAAGAGATGTTATGCCCTTATAACCCATCCTTTCTTATAAACCCTTTGAAAAGTGGGCTATTGATTTTGTTGGTCCCATCACTATAATGGGACGATGGATGGGTTCTTGATATATTATTGCATCAACTAATTACCTTATGTGTTAGGCTAAAGTTGTGCCAAAGAAGGATTATATAGCTAATATTGTTACCCAGTTCATTTTGGAGAACATTATAACTTGGTTTGGATGTCCCCTAAGTTTCACTAGTAATCATGGTACCCACTTTTTGAATTAAATGATCTGCATCTTATTTCTTGAGTTCATGATCATGCACCACAAGATAACAACATACCATCTAAAAGCCAATAGAATTATTTAAGCTTTCAATAAGATCCTAATAACCACTTTAACAAAAATCTACAAAAATCTTCAATGGTGTCTACAATAATTTGAGCCTTTCAAACTACCTATAAGCATCTAAATAAAAGTACATCATTCAACTCGGTGTATGGTAAGGAAGCAATTATTCCAATATATTTCTTAGTGCCATCCCTCTATATCATGTGCATAGGAAAACTAGATGATGAGGCATCCTTGAAAGTATGCTTGGATGTTTTAAAGCAATTAGATAAGACTTAGTTCCTCACTCATTGGAGCCAGGATGTAGATAAATGCAAGTAAAATGCATGACATGATCACCATATCAAGAATAAAATATTTTCTCTGGGAATAAAAGTCTTACTATATGACTCTAAGTTCATGTGTCAACCTGGAAAGCTCTACATCCATTGGGATGGTCCATTTTTAATACATAACATTCAACCTATCGAGGCATGTCAGTTACAAATAATGGATGGCCAGTTCCTCTTAGGGCACTATAATGGAAGTCATTTTTTATCATATTTCACTTCAGAATAGCTAAACTTTTGTAATCAATAAGGCTTATACCATTAGATTAGGATTTATTAATTTCAATAAAAGTGTTGCCTTTGTTACATGTAACTTTTCTTTATTATAATTTTTGTTGTCAAGTTCTTTTTGTTTTCAAGGAGGACCATGAAACATTTTAGTGTGGGGTAAGAATTCATGCATAAAAATGTGAAAAATGAAAAGTACGCAAGTTACTTAGGCATGTGAGATATATGGGCACGTGAGTTACGTGGGTGTACAAGTTGTAAGGGAATTCAAGTTACTAAGGGAATGTGAGTAATTAAAGGCACTAAGAGGTTTGGTTCCCACCATAATAAATTTAAAATAGAATAGTTGTCTTCCACCACACAAATAGGGCAAGATACAATTGTCACCCAATTCCAAGAAAGCCATAAGATGGGATGTGTCATAAATGTAATGGGGTTAGTCATGGCAAGAAGTATGCCAATGATGTGATGGGACAATATCATTAAGGCATTAATTATCAAAAGCAAGAATCTAAACATGATGGCCATTACAAGACCTACATTAAATACCATGAAGTGATGGGTGATAAAGGGGATTTAATGAAGGTGAACCCCTCTTGGAGCCTATAAATGGGAAAATTAAACACATTTTTATAATTTACATTTAACTTGCATTTACCAAAGCTAAGTTCAAGTAAAGACTAGAGCCAAGTTCAAGCAAAATTTAGAGCCAAGTTAATCACCTCCAGATCCAAGAAAAGAGTTTTCAAGTCATTAGCAAACCATGAAGGTCATCACCAAGGTTGAGAAGTGAGATTCAGAGTCAAGTTTGATTGGAAAATCTTTAATTTCAAAAGTTATAGGTTGCAAGTCCACCATTAAAGAGGGTTTAAGCTTAGAAGATAAACTAATAGCCTACAATCATGTATTCATTTAGGAATATGAGATGGCTACACATTAACTTTTGGGCTCCTAAAAGGGTAAGGTGGCCCAAGAAAAAGGCTAAAAGACTTGATAAATTGACAATGATACTAGAAGAGGAAGAGGTGAGCAAAGGATATTGGGTCACCATTAGGGAAGATACTTCAAAGGAACAAGCACATCACTTGAAAGAACAAGCCCATAGCATGAAAAGAGAAGGATAATGCATGGAATAAGAGAAGGAAAGAATGGTATGAAAAGGAAAGCAAGTGTAGACTTATAAAGTGAATAAGGCCCAACATCCCCACTTCCATATCTATTAATAAAAGAGATGCATTACCTAAACTCAATATTACATGTGGAGAATTAGGTCTCTAACATCTCAAATTGTACAATGTTTGATTATAATCACCACTAGCCTAAGAAAGAGGTCGAGCTCCATAATGACTACCATTTCAAAACCACCAGCACAAGGAATCAAGTGGTTTATGACCTAATAATATTCAACTAGTTGGATGCTACAAGACTATTATAGCTCTTTAACTTGCCCTATTTTGGTAAGCCCACATAAGCAATATAATTCCTCCTTTTTCATGTCCATGAGGATTATATCTACTTCATTAGGTGTAGTATGAAGATCACCCCTGAAAGGATTAACAACATCATGGTGTTATAGTGTTTAGGGTTAAGTGTCATTAATGACTTGGCTGACACTTAAAAGATACATAAGACTACCATAGTGTTGATGTATCAAAAGTAGGAGCATGTCATGCACATCAAAAACTTGTAGGATCCTGCCCTCTAATTTTTAGTGTGGAACATCTCAACCAAGATCAAAGGGACCGATTGATGGAAATAGATAGACATGGCCCACCTCTACATCACCCATCAAGTCTCATAGGGACTAAAGTACAACTAGGCCATGTACTTTATCCATAATATTATTGAAAATGTGAAGAGAGCCCATCAGATGCTAAATTAATAGGTTCCCCTACGGGGTAATCCTTCTCTTACTGATCTTTAATGAGATTGGAGTACCAAATTACAATTTGGGATAATTAAAGTGGGTATACCCTCCCACACATAGGTCCTCCACTAAGTAATACAAGGCATTCACTTACCCTAGACACATCACTCCATCTTACAAGATTAAGATGAAGTATTGGTTCAATGGGATGAAAGTAGCATTTAGGAATGAGTGGTACATTCAAAAGGACTTGCCCCCCTTGGCTATAGAACAAACATAATTCACTATAAAGTAACACTTCTCCCTCATGAAAATATGTATGAATCCTTTTGAAAAGCTTTTAGCATGGCTCAAACTACCCTATGCCTTCTCTGCATAGTACTTCACAGACTCTATCAATTAGATATATGATGTGTATCCTATTATTTTACAGGCTAAGAAGATAGATGCAAAAATACATACTCTCCAAAAACTTCATGTATATCTATGCAAGAAGGCCTATTTGGAGAGGTTAGAGATAGACTTAACTAAAATTTAGGTCAAGTAGACTTTGGTCAAGGAGAAAGTTCACAAATTATTTAACATATTACACCCCTGTAAGAACCCATAGGGTGGATACCCTAAGGAAAAACTCCCTTGAGCATTTCCTTTGAAGAAGAAGAAGAAACCAAATGTGGGTGCAAGTAATAGTGGGCAACATGTCCCCCCCCCCAAAAAATGGAATACTATAGAGGTACAGTCCTTTAAACCCATATATTTTCATGCCACCTCACCCCTCACCATCCCCTTGATCATCCCCATCTCCTCACACTTTTCCATCTCCTTCATGTTCTACTCCTCTGCACTCTTCAATTCCCAAACCTCCATCTCCTCAACCCACTCCCCCTTTTTCTCTACCACATTCTCCACCTCCACCTCCACCTTCTCTACCCCCACCTTCTCCACCTCCACCTTCTCCCCCAAGTACTACTACAATATTTTCTCACCATCAACCCCTAAATCAATCACCCCAACTAGATATTCTTGAGGTGTAGATTCATAGCTCAAGTTCAAATTCTGAGAGAAATCTATCCTCAATGAGGGAGGAACATACCACCTCTAATGATTCCTTACTTGATGCTAAAATGGCATATAATGAGGAAGATGGTTGGGAAGATAGTGATATGGCTGATGGTATCCATGAAGATGCCAAGATTGACCATGACCCAAATAATGGGAAGGTATTGGCCAAGACTTTGAAGGGACATGAAGAATCCACTAGTAACACATGTGAACATTATCAGTTCAATGTGCTAAAAAATAAACTCTATCTTTAGATGCACTTTTATCCCAAGGAGGTGACTCCTAAATCTAAGAAGCAAATGTCCTTCTTGCTTGAGATATGATGAGGAGAATGAGCTTGAACTCCCATAGGATAGCCTCACTTTAGGCTCAGATGCCCTAGCACTATCTAAATCAATGAGGGTTGGTCCACAAATGCTCACCTCATTTAACAAGTGTTGCATTTTTGAAACTAGGCATGGAGATTACATGCCAAAATATTTTGTCAAATTTTGATGTGTGTATAGTTGAATGGAAACATGCTAGAATAGTAGGCATATATAATAAAGTACTTGAAAATCAAGCACTCACTGAGGAAGTGGACTCAATAGAATAAAATCTCCAAGAGGCCATAGAGACAAAATTAAAGGTATTAACCCTTTGTACAACAATTTTGAATGAAGATCTAGTGCTTTTAAATGGTGTACCTCTCGATGGGGATGCCATAGGAAAGATGGAACCCCTAGTGGAACTACTACTCAAGAAACTCAAAGAGTGACCTACATCAAGAGATGAGGGGATGAAATTAACTGAATAATTCACCATAGATATTTACATCTACAAGAAAACTTTGGAGAGATTTGGGGAAGTTATTCCCATTTTAGATGACATTTTTGTGTGGCTCGTGCACCCAAATAAATTCTTGGAGGCTCGACTCCAAGTTGAGAGGACTTGAGGTAGTACATGGTTGATGTTTCACTCTTAATAAATGGCCATATCGATTACACCAAATCATTTATGGATGTAGATATGATGGAGGATGTCATTAATAAACATCATCAATAGCTAAATACTAGTTTTACATCCCTTTGAGGATAGTTTGACAAGGAGGTATCTACACTCGAAGATGTCTAGAAGGATGTTATTTTAGCCCTGGATGAATAGGTAGAGAATACCAATGAGACTTTGACCCAACCCAAGGAGATAAAATAATCAAAGGAGGGCATCAAAGAAATAACTACGAAGGTTCTCGAGGCATTGTCCCATTGGGATAATCTAAAGAAGGAACTAGAGTAGAAGGGGCTTAAATTTTTGGAAGACACTAGCACAGATTAGTTTGAGATGAACTAATAACATATTTTGGGGTAATTTTGGCCCCTAATTTTTCACTAAGTGTTATCCCACTTTGGCATGGGACCAATACAGCATGGGAGGACCATTATCCCATTTTGGCATAAATCCTAGCATGGTGTATAAGGACCATGGCACGAGAGAACCATGGTGCATAGCTAATAAGTCCAGAATCATTTTGGAATGGAACCTATTGGGCACAAGATGGCAATGGCATGAGAGAACCAATGTGAGAGGACCCAATTAGAGGAGAACAAGTCACAAGGAACCCAAGAACATAGGACTTGAAATGGAAGTGAAAGACTAGGGGAGCGCATAGAAAGTGAAATTAGTTGGAAGAATTATTCACATGAGTCACTTACACCTTATGAATAATAGATTTTCCACCATCCCACAAGGAAAGGAACACATGGCTGCCAAAATGTAACATAGAGCGAAGATCTAGGGGGTGTTGAGTCTCAGGTCTTCAGGAAGAACTAGTTGTAAGTGTCATGACTCTTAGTCTATTAAGAGTCCATGCACCAATTCTTCAAGCCATAAATGATTATAACACTTGGTCAGGTAAAAACAAGTATAAATACACCTATTATAATATATTTATGAGTTTGAATCCTTTTTGGGAGAACATTGTGATGAATCTTTACCCTTTTTTGAATGATATTGTAATGCCCCTTTTATTTCAAGCATAATATATATGGAGTAGGATCAATAAAACTTGTGTTATGAAGAATGATAGTATGGACTATGTAAAGATACATATGTGCATTATACCATTTCTTTTATAGTAACTAATGTTGTGATAAGATGACAATAATATGCATAATAGTATTAATTAACCTGAGAATAAGGATCAAGGAAATCTATCTATGCATTATCCCCATCTAAAGTTACCCAAAAGGATATGAATATTACATCATCACTGTGCCTCAAAACTTATGGGAATTAGTCTCTCACTATGTGCTTCAGGTGAGCATGTGAGATCTAACCCTCATGTGAAAGGGCCAACATGCTAGCTCATTGGGCTAGACTTTAGCATCAGAGCTGGAACTACTAAAATAAATCCAACAACTACCCTCTACATCCTTAATTTTTTAAGAGAACATTATTTAATTAGTATTTAGGTGGTTTCCCTCACCTAGACAAGCTACCCATCAAAATCTCTAGACCTGTAACATTTCCACTGACTAGTGGTTCACTAACTTTAGTCCCTGCTCAATGAAGTAACCTTATATTCACCCTATCACCATCGTTCAACTTCCATCGTGACTATCCCTATCATCCTCCTTTCATCCATGTTCTTACAAGGTGATCTTGGTAGATTCTCGCTTTGCAAATTACCCATGGCCATTGGCTTATTTCTTATGAGCCATCCTCACATCCTTTCCACCATCAACCATCTCTCCCTCCAAATGAAAAAAATAAAACCAGCTATTTACAACTCATGGTTTTTCAAAACAAAAGTAGTATTTTTGATTTAATATAAGGTTTTACTTTATTAAGTTAAAAACATTTAATGTGGGAAGTATTCATGTGGGTGATTTTAGCAGTGGATAAATGGTTTATTAAAGTGGGGACAAAATTCTAAGTGGGAAAATTTTATAAGTGGTGGTGACCCTTTTAACTCTATTGATCATTGCTTAGTGGAGGGCATGTTGTATGATAGTTTTTTATTATTATTTTTTATAAAAACAATACTTTAGGGAGATATTTTAAAGGTGGGGAATTTTTTTATTGGTTTTTCTTTAAAATAACATATTATATGAGAATAATAAGGAAATATTAAAAATATAATATTGTGTTTATCTTGTTATATACTTATTCCATCATCAATTTTGCTTTTCAAAGAATGGAGAGTAAGGCTCGATTTGGTAGGTGGCCAAACCCCCTCAAAAGAAAACCAAACATTCTCTCTCTCCTTTATTTTTTCTCTTGTACATTTTATCACTTATTCTACTTGGAGGTCATCATCTACACAATGGAGGTCAACTTCATCAAGGTGATGGGACTTGTTGTCGAGCAAAGATAATTTTTTGTTTTTTCTCTTTTGGGGGATATTTTTTCCTACATATTTTCTCCCTTTATCCACTTTATGAGAGTTTATATGTACTTAGGTACCACATCAGGCCTTGTCAGGACCCAATCCTTCTACCCACCTAAGCTACGCTTAAGGGGGGTGTTGGTGTAGGATATTTCTTTTCCTAATATTTAGCTTGCTTAGTTATTTTTCATACATTGGGGAAGTTTATCCTACATGTATTCTGAGGTTGGTTCCTTGCCTTTATTCCACCTATTTTAGGGAAGTTATTCCCATATGCATGGTATGGTTGGGATTCATCTAACTTCCACCTATATGTGCATCCCTTTGTGAGCTTTATTGTAATAGAATATTTGGAGTCTTTTAGATTGTGGTGAGATACTTAGTTGTGAGCTATGATAGATTTGAAAGCTGTGAGAGCTATGATCTTCAATACTTTGTTATGTAATCCATCTCTATTTATAAATACATCTATTGCATTATTTACTCATTTCTTGATTTCTAGCTTCAACAAATTTGTATATTCGATCTTCTTGTCATTGATATTAGACATCCATTCTTAGGTAAATCTTACATTTATTTTAAAATGAAAGGTAGGTTGATAGACACATGTCCTTGTCACATCCACTTAGAACTTGAGAGAGTAATGACATATCAATTTTGCTAGTTTCAATCATCTTCATGAAATCATGTGTGTCATGTGTATTCAATGTTGAATTAATTTTTATAGCTTTTTTCATCTTGGTGATTTATGGTTAATTATTTAATTTTTTAATTGATTGATAATATTAGTCGGCTAAAACAATAAATTATCTAAGAAAAAAATCATAAAAATTGTTTTAAACTTTGAAAAATGATCCAAATTAAGTGAGCATTCAAATTAGAGCTATGATTTAGCTTTTAAAATCATTTTAAGGCATGCAATAAATGTCAAAAACTATAAATAATTAAAATAAATATACACATTTGCTTTATGTTTTATTTTATTTAATTATGAACCATACCAACATTTGAATAACAAGATAAAATAAACTTAGTTAGTGATGCTACATTTTGAAAAAGTTGAATTTTGAAGATTCGAATTGTGAAGAAGACGATTGTGAAATTTAATACCAATAATTTTTTTAGCAAGTGCTTGTAATTGGTAAGTATTTTTTGAGAGAGGTGATTCTACAAATTATGTATGTATGTATGTATGTATGTATGTATGTATGTATGTATGTATGTATGTATGTATGTATGTATGTATGTATACATATATCTTTCCCTTTCAAATTATTATATTTATTTATTGAAATTAGTGAAATGAGGTTATATTTTAAAAAAATTAATTTATATGTTTATTAAAGAAATAATAATTGTACATATGTCAATGTTTACAAAATTGTATCGATCCTTCATCAAATTGTTGTATAACTAACACATTGGTTTTAGATAAGCAGTGAATAAGAAATGTTAGCATAGCCAAGTAATTAATGTGAAAAGCTTTGTGATTCATCAAAATTCTTGAGTAGAAGAAAAAATAACCTATGTCATTGTATTAGGAAGCTTGTTTTGTCTATGAAGAGCCTCAAATTACAAACATTATTTATATCTCCATTTCAAATATTGTTAGTGAGATAATGGGCACATTAATGACAAATTTTACTTTTGCATATTTATTTTTTTAATTTCTATGTAAATTTTAATACCTATTACAAAGAAAATTTTGTTTTTAAATTTATATTATTTTTAATTTTATTGAATTTTAAATTACTATAAATTATATTAATCAAATTTCATAAATTTGTATAAAAATATAATAAACTAATATCAATGAAAAAGGTTATAGTATAATTGGTAAAATATGGTATGTCACATGTTATGATAAAGCACAAGTTCAATACATAATTCACTTATATCAAAAAACATAAAAACATTATACAAAATGTAAAGTACCCCATAACAATATTTAAGTTATGGAAGTTACCAAAAGTAACAATATAAATGAGATTCTTAGGAAACCACACTTTTATTATAAGATCTCGTGATTAAAAACCCTTTTGTAAAAGTTGGAAAATTCATCTTTAACAAGGTCACTGAAACAATAAAGTATTATTTTTATTAAACTCTAGTTAGTCTACCACTGTGGGAAAAAAACAATTATACCTAATTTAAAAAAGATGAACCTAATTTTACATGCAATATATAAAGCATAGATGTATTCAGATCCTATCAAAACATGTTTAGTAGTAATAATGATAGCTATTGTGAAATATCTAATTCCTTCCAAGTAAACGTAATAGCATTTAACTAGTGTACTATCTCCATGTATAAGTTTCTTTGTTTTATTATAAAATAGAACTACGGTAAAAAAAACATGCTTCACAAGCTAAAAACAAATAATGCAGAGCTTTTCCATTTTTTACGCTTATGCAAGTGATCAGAGTAAATATGAAAGATGATAACCATTGTAAAAATGTATTCAATACCTATATAAAAGTGCCTAGTTTTTTATTTGGTTTCAATAAAAAAAATAGCATCCATTCCTCTGACAAGGGAAAACAAAAAATGCTCACCATTATGAAAGGAAGATTCAAGATTTCTTGATGGTGGAAATGTTTTTGAAAAATATTTGAAAAAATATATTAAACACCAAAATTAATAGGGAGAAGAGAGTGAATAGCATACACTGGTACTAACTCAAACTAAAAAGCAGTAGAAGGAGATTGCCTAGAGAAACATGACTCCCAAAACTAATATGAACATTATCTTTCAAGATTGGATAATGTTTGAATTTTCTCATCAACCAATCGCATCCTTTCTTCACTATCAATCATACCATTATGCCATTGGACTTCTAGTTCTCTACCAGAGCCAATCTTAACCAAGCAATCAACCACTTTATTCAGATCTCTTCTGACATAGATTGGGATCCTCTAAGTCATTCCATAGTTGATTAATTTGAGAAACTAAAATCCTTAGACACCAAGACTCTAGATAAAAGTTTATCATACAATCTAAAGCTCCTACCAAAATTTGAGGGTCAAATTCTATGATTATCTTCTTGTGGCCTTGGCTCATAGCCCAAATAAGGTAGATTTTATGGCTAAAGCTTTAGCTTCATTATTGGTAGTTTTTCCAAGCCCCTACAATTGTCAAAAGAGTACTGTCTCATCCTATTTTTTGAAGATAATTCTAGTTTTGGCTTTGCCTAGATTATCTTTGGCAGCTTCGTAAGTGTTGATTTTTATCTAACCATCTGGAGGTGGTTTCCATATTTTAGTGACCTACTGTCTTTGCATATTTATTTCCTCCTCATTCTCCCTTATATTTCTTTGGGTGTTTATTTTAGTGTAAACCATAGCCATTTCTATGAATTTGCTCTAAATGACCTGCCAAACCACATCCACAATATATAAACTTTCATTAAAAATCCTTCCACTCCATTCTAACCATATTTTTCACCAAATAAAATTTAATCCAAGCTACCATCCAAGTTAGAGAGCTGCATATTTAAATTTTTTCCTCTTCTATTTTTCCTTAATGTTGTTACAATTCAAATCACTATTATTTCTAATTTTGAAAGCCATAAACCATCTCTCCTAGATTTGTCAAGTAAAAGAGCATTCAAACATCAAATGGTTAGATGTTTCTTCCTTTTTTAATAAAGAACACATTGAGAAGGCCCAATGACACCTCTTCATTTAAGGTTTTCACAAGTGAGAATCCCATTATGCATGAACAACCACAAAAATAAATTCACCTTTGGCCAACCTTTAGGCTGCCAAATCTTTCTCCAATCATCCACTTGACAAGCATTCTGAAGAGGTTTAGGAATTAACTTATCATAGCCTAATTTAACTATATATATCCCAAGGCTACCATGTCCCCAAACCAATTCATCATCCTCTTATCTACCTATGAGGAAGCATTCAGCCTAAATTTTATTGATAATTGAAGAGAGATCTGGGGGGATTAGGAGTGGCCAATCATTCAATTTCTTGAATTGTTTAAATCTATAATTTTGAAGCTAACAGGTATTGAAATAACATTCAAGTTTGATCCAACCTCTAGTTTCCATGAAAATTTTCATATTTTGAAGTTTTATAAATTCAATAGTGATGGTTAGATTATGATCCTAGGAATCAATCCAAAAGTATGCCTTGTCTCCTCTCCCAACTTTCCAAAACAAATCATCTTTCACCACTTAGGAACCAATCCTTAGATCTTGCCACACCAGGGATCCATTACTATTTAAGGGAAGGCAGCTCACTTCATTCATATTTTCCATACCCAAGTATTTGCTTATCATAACTCTACTAAAAAGAGATTGGGGTTGGGATATCCATCTCTAATAAAGTTTTCCATCCAAATCTTTGTTATTTAGTTCTAATTTTCTAATGTCTAGCCCTCTTTTCAGCTTGGGTTGAGTTACTTTCTTCCAACTAATAAGAGCCCACTTTATATCTTCTTTTGTTCCACTCCATAGAAATTTCCTTGCCATTTTATGCTCCTTCTAAATGGCTTAAACAGTAGTAAGGATAGAGAATTTGTAGATTGGCATTGCCTGAACCACATATTGTAAAAAAGTAAGATAGCCTCCATAGCTTAAGTATTTTTGAGACCAATGATTAATTTTTTTGTAAATTTGTTCTAGAAGACTCCTCCAAATAGTCATTTATAATTTTTTGAAGTGAAAAGGGACTCCCAAATACACTATTGGCAAGGAAGTATTTTTAAATCCCAAAATGTCTAGAATTCTACTTTAAAGCCTTTGGTCACTATTCAATAAAACCACTTTGGAATTCTGAGCATTTATAATATGATTAGAAGCATTAATATAGATGGTAAGATTATCTTTGATGTTTCTAGCTTATATAGAAGAGGTAGTCCCAACCAAACCAGTGTCATCAACAAATTGGAGGTATGACAGAACTTCACTAGTTTTGATGCCAAAAAGTAAAAATTGTTGTCTTCGCTTCACAAAGAGTCTACCCAATCCCTCAGCTAAAATGATAAAAAGGTAAGGGGAGTAAGGATCCCCTTGATGGAGACCATGAGTGGCACCAAAAGTTTGGGAAGGAAGAACATTAATTAAAATAGAGTATGTCAAAGAGCAAATAAAAATCATGACCCATTCAATCCATTCCTAAGAGAATCTAAAGGCTACCAGCATTCTAGCCAAGAATTTCCATTCAAATTTATCATAAGCCTTTGACATATCTAGCTTGATAAACATTCCTCTATTATAAAAAATGTGCATTGATTGAATTAATTCCTAAGCAAGAATAACACCATTCAGAATATGTCTACCCTCAACAAATCTTCCTTACTCAGGGGAAATTATTTTTTGAAGAAGAGGTTTAAGCCACTCAGCAATCATAGAATTAATAATTTTATAAATTATATTACAAAGATATATCATTCTATAATAAAAAGCAAGAGCACCCTCTCCTTTTGGAATTAAGGCAATATAAGTGTGACTCAAAGCTTTGAGTATTTACTTATTTCCCAAGGACTCCTTTATAATATCCATGATATTTTTGAGTAGGACATCCCAAAAAGTCTAAAAAAAATTAATTGGGAAACCATTAGGCTAAGGAATTTTACTAATATTCATTCCAAAGACAACTTTTTTCACTTCCTCAATGTCAATGGGGTTTAAAAGGACTTGGTTTTTAGCTTTAGAAACTATAGCAGGAATGGTCAAAATAACTTCTAGCTAAGCCACTTAATCTTGCAAGTTGTTCTTCTTAAATAAAATACCAAAGTATTACATGGCATGAGAGTGTAAATTAGGAATAGTGTTGAAATATTGACCCACCTCATTATGTAGGGCTTTTAATTTATTCTTTTATCTTCTAGCACAAGTTGCCCAGTGGAAAAATTTAGTATTCCTATTGCCTTCAAGTAACCAAGATGTTCTTACGCATTGTTTCCAATAGGTTTACTCTTGGTTGTCAATATCTTCCACTACTAAATTTAAAACATCATCTTATTATTTTAGCTATTTAGTGATAGGACTATCTCTAAATTATTTTTTGATTTCATCCCATTTAGCCACTAAGGGGTCTCTTTGAGACTAGAAGTTTGAATTATTACAATGCTTTTAGTGTTTCATCTGATCCTTGATGAAATGAATTTGCTTGTGAAATTTAAACATATTAGTCCCATAAGGTGGGCAGCCTTCTTCCCACCACTTAGGAATTTTTTGAAGGAGTTATTTTTGTAGCTAGAAAGTTTCAAACTTAAATGGTTTGTGGTACTTGCTAGTTTTGATTTGTCCTTCGAGAAGAATGGGTGAGTGGTCTGAGATGGGGCCTTCTAAAATCTAAAGGTTAAGATTCCATTTCACAAAAGCATCTTCAAAAATAATAAATTTGTCCAGATTTACTTTCCTACTATTGGGTTCACTTCTCTTATTGGTTCAAGTATACTTGATTCCTAGAGAATTAATATCAATAAGGTGAAGATCATGAACTTGAGAAATCATATATCAATCTCTAGGGTAAAGAATTAGTGTTCCACCTTCTTGATCTATGGAGGATATTTTGGCATTAAAATCACCAGCTACTATCCAATCCAATTCCAATCTTGGTGATCTCATGCTATGAAATGTTGCTAATTGATCAAACTAACCATCTAATGTTTGAGCATCATAGAAATTTGTAATTGTCAGTTTCTCTATTATCACAATATTCTTAAAAAGGGATGTCAAAACACCCTTTCCAATACTATTGCTAACCATTCCAAAGAGTTAAAGTAGCAATCCCTCCTGAAGCTTCATGGGAAGCCAATGCCATGTGGCCAGTGTAGACACTAGAAAACTGCACACTTATAGTTTTTAATGAATAAATTCCTTAGGACCCCATAAAGATCCCCTAAACCTTCTTAACCCTTAACCAAACCTTATTAACCTAACCAAATCACTATTCCCCTAGTCACATAATATTATTCAAAATCACTATTTGAAAGTAATATTCACTATCACTATTCACTATGGGACCCAATATCACTATTCATGATGACATGGCATGTGATATGGAAAGTGACATGGAAGGTGATATGGCAAGTGACGTGGCTTATAATTTATGTGGCTTGATGTGAGACATCATATCCCACCTAGGACCCTTTCTCAATGTGCTTAATGACTTCATTTAAGTATCACAAGGGCCCTCCCTTGAAATATGGTGAATTTCCACTTAAGGATCCATCATTAAACATATATTTTGCCTTCACACATGTAAATAACCTTTAAAATGAGATACCTACCTCTTTAAAGATAAAGGGCACCCATTTTTGACTTCTTAACCCAAATGGTAGACTCGCCAACCCAAATGGGAATCCATACCAACCCCATCCTTGAATAAGTTAGGCACATGAAAAATAGTACCACATTTGGTGATAAATATCTTTAAGTGATTGGATGAAGACAAGAAAGGGTGGTGAAAAGTCTTTGGTCTCATTTAAACCCATGTGCATGATTCCCATTCAAAATTGGATTCATGTGCAAGGTGGAAAACACACCAACCCAAATGGGAGACTTATGATCAAAGTGGGAAACCCCACCAGCCTCATATTTGACTCATTCATGAGCCCAATTCTATAAATTTTAATTACTTCAATATTCCTCTATTTTTGCATGTTTCTTCACATCAAATGTTATAAATACCTGTTAGGTTGTGGAACTAAAAGCTTCACTGATGCAGACATGGAGAAGGCCATTGGAGGAGTTTCTGGAGTGTCATAGACACCGGCGTCAGTCAGGCCAACCAACGTCGACAGGATAAGGCAGGAGAGAAACCGACGTCGGTCAAATATTGGCCAGTGTCAGTGACCCCAGGCGGATAGGGACCAACATCGGTCGCCTGTGTGGTTCGACTGTGAGTATATTACGGGTAGTTGATTGACGAACCAAGTGTTTGCATGATGAGAGCTAATTTTAGACTGAGAGCTACGGATCTAATTATTGTATTAGGTGTCTAATTATTGTTTGGATGAGATCTATATAATAGACTCATGCTTGTATTGTAAACTCATGCTAGAGAGTAAGAGAGCATTATTATAAGCTCCTTCTGTGTGTGAGGTAGAGCAATGGTGTGTTCCTCCTAGTGCCACAGTCCAAGGTGGGTATTGGTTTGGAGAATCAGCAGGGTTCTTCAAGAGTGTATGATCTTGGTCATCAGGTGAGCATGGCTACGATAGGAGATCTACATGGTAAGTAAGATCATTGATATGCAGGTGTATGTGTGTGCAAGGTCAAGGTTCATAGGTGTGCAAAACTAGCTTAATTTGTAGGTTGAAGATCAGATAGGATAGCGACACAACAAAGAGCAGTATCAGGGGAGATCTACTTGGAGTACAGGTGTGTACTCAGAGCATAGAGGAAGGCAAGGAAGATCCTTCCATAAGTAAGGTCTATTGAGGTGCAGGTTGATGCAGGTTCAGGGGAGATCTACTTGGAGTATGTTTGAGTATTTGTGGAGTGTGTGGAGCACTTGTGGTGTGCGTGGAGCATAGGCATAAGCTGAACACCAACTCAGTGTGTGAGTTGGGTGTTTGGACCTAAGAGAGAGAGCTTTGAGGAGAGAATTACTGTTCACTTGAGGTGTGGGAAGCCTCTGATGAGGTGGTGGAGAAGAAGTGGCATCTTCTTTATTGTATTCTTTTCCGTATGAGTATTAATACAAGTTGTGTATTGTCTCTCATATCTTGTGTTATTTTTGGATTCTAGTTACTTGTTGATTCTGGTTATTTTTGCATATTATGTTTCTTGTATTTGGTAATCAATTGTGTGATTCTGGGGTTTCGTATCCCCAACAATACCCCCCCTCTCCTTCACCCAAGGTTATGTTGAAAGTTAGTCTTTGGTTCATAACATATTGCTACAAGTTTTTAAATGAGGGAATAATTTTTGAGGCCATAATATTATAGGATTTAAATAATTTAAATCAATTAAGCTCTTCCCAAATTCCTACAAGAATTTGTCTTCAACAACACCATCATCTTCATCAACAACAAAGCTTGAAAGGTAACATCCATTTATTTTGTATTTCCTTTCAATATTTCATTGTTATTAAATTAACATTAAATCCATTTGTCATCATTTTTCATCTCAATCCATTGATATTATTTTCCACCTTTGATCATTTTAATTCTATTTGCCATCTTTGTCATTTCACCACCTTTACCCTCTTTACTCCTTTACCATTTTCAACCTCTTTATCTCCTTCCCCTTTTGCCTCCTCAATCACTTATTTCCTTATATTTTTAAACCATTTATCCCTCTCATATTTATTATCATAGACACTTTTCAACCTCAACCAAACTATCTTTACCCTTACCAAATTGCCAAACCAAAAACCACCACTTTGCCTTAATCAATTTTTAGCACTAGTTAATTTATCTAGTCATAGTTTTGGTGAAATATTTAACTTCTTGGTTTAAAATTTAATTATTTGTTGTTATTTTATATTTTTATTTTTATTTTTTTTATTATATGTAAATTCCATCATTTATATCTATCAACTTAAGTGTTTAAAATAGGTGTATTGGCAGCCTCCTAGAAAGCTTTTGTTTCTAGGATATGGCTCATGCTAGGCAATCCACCCATCTAGTTATCTAACAAACAAGTTTATTTTAGTGTTTTATTATTTTTAGTTAATCATCCCAAGCCAAAGAGTATATATACACAATCACTTGGATCTAATGCACACACTTTAACAGATATTCTTCCACACCCATTCATAACTAGTTTTTACTTTTCACACTTAAGAAAAAGCAAAAATTAGATAGAAACATTTTGGCACATCCGGTGGGACCCTTGAGTTTTATTGAGTTAATTATTATTTTAAGACATTTAATTTAATTATTAAAATTGTATTTATATTTAATTTTATTTCTAAAAATTAATCATTCGACTCTTTCAAAATGTAAGTTTTAGCTTCTTTTATTTAGAAAATTAGAAAAAATAAAAAAGTAAAAATTTTCATTTTTTTATTTCATTTATAAAATTAAAAAAAGAGAATTCATCCTAGGATTAGGATTGAATTTTCATGCTGAATTTAGGTGCATTTTAGTTGTTCTTGTTTTCATAAAAAGAAATCAAAAAAAAATCCTTTAGGTTAAAATTAATTGCATACATTGTTTGCTTGCATGCTTAATTAGTTCACCTAGATTAATTAAAATCAAAGAAAATTAATCATAGTTCACAAATGTTACATAACCAAATCAATTAAAAAAACATAAAACTCATTTGAGATAAGTCCTGACTAGGATTTCATCAGCTAGCGAATCACCTTACCCTTTCCTGATTATCGTACTTGGACTTAATCACCAAGGGGATAACCAACTCAGCTCTCTGGTTGAGTATAAACTCTGGTAATCAATATATATTGGCTAAGCACCCACATTGGATGTGAGATATTTAAGTGAGGAGATCAAGCCCCAAGCACCAAGCCATATACTTGAACGAATATAAAATTCTTCTTGAGCACCTAAACATAACCCAAAACTAAACATAGACTACCTTATTTAGGACCTATTCAAGCCAACTTTCCCTTCACACTTTTCTAAGTCATAAGCCAAAAGAGAGATTAAAAGGAATCCTAGGACTTAACGCAGTTTTAGTGAATGTATTATTTTCCTTGAATTTCTTTGATTTCTCTTTGTTTTGAGGTGTGAGTTCATACCAATCCTTTACTTTTTTCTTGCATGATCTTCGCTAGACAACAATTAAGAAACCAAACAAATCAAGAACCACTTCCCTCCTCTCCTTCCTCCATGGAGTACCCATCTAATACTTAATTCTTACCTCTAATTTCCACTCCTCTTACCTTGCCTAAGGTATTTTCCCAAGGTGATATAGACTTTGCCACTTTTCTTGATAATAACCTCATTGCCCTTCAACATTACCTCCAAACTTCAAACTTTCACCTTCTTGCTCCCATTCCTCCTAGTGACCCACCTTTGGGCATTCCTTCCCATCTCATAATCAACCCTACCTAACCTATTGTCACCCAAACATCCTCTTCAACTAACCCAATCCATGACCAAACACCATCTGCACCATCAAACAATCCCACCAATAAACAAATACCCCCAACCAACACCCAAACATTAACCCATATACCATCCACCATAGGGACAACTTCACTACTAGCTACACAAAGGTCCACCATGGGAATACCTTCTACTCATTCTACTACTACCCCTGTCATCACCACTAACCCACTTGTCTCCACTCTGCTCTAAAATTTATCACTTTCCATACCTTCTACCTTACCACCTATAAGCACTTTGGTCACTACCCACCTTCAACCAACTAACCCACTAATCATTTTGATGCCATACATAAACCCCCCAACATCAAACCTCCAACACATGCCCATGAAATATTATCAATATATTCCTAACACATAAGAATACATACATCTACCTTCTACCCAATCTATGTGACCTCACACACACATAACATCATCCCAACCATATACTAGTTATTCCCATGTCACCCAGCCCCAACAAAACATGTCATATACCTATCCAACCCAACAACCTCAAACAGACTTGGTCAAGATGCTAATGGAGAAAATGAATACCCTTGAGTCAGCCATCTCAAGATCACATAAACCTATCTCTTATGACCAAATTTTCAATGAACCCATCCATCCATATGTCCCTCTCCAACCATATCCTCCACAATGGGAATTGCCAAAATTCTCTAAATTTCAAATAAAGGAGGACCCCCAATAACATTTAAGAGCATTTAGGCATGCATGTTACGTGATTTCCCATGATGAGCCTCTTCTCCTCCATAACTTTCCTATGTCTTTATCTAAACATTAGATTGGTATAGTCACATCCTAAAACACTTCATCTTCTCCTTCGCCCAACTAGCTCAAACATTTTTGGATCAATTTTTTTCACTATATCCAAGAAAGTTTAGATTATCAACCTCTACTCCATTCATCAATTTGAAGATGAATCTATTACCGATTTCATGGCTCATTGGATGAGCCCAATCAACCAACTTTCCTTTTCATTGCCTCAACCTAAACTTATAGATATCTTTTCCCAAGCATGTGAAAAGCATATTTCCTCCACATTATGTGTTCAAAGTTTCTGAACATTTGATGAATCTTTTACCATGGCTCACAAACTAGAGAATAGAGCCATTGATAAGGGAAGATTAAAGTTGAAGAAAAAGAACCCAACTTACAAACCCAATAAGCCCTCTTCTTCCAAACCACACAACCAAACCAATCCCAACACTAAAAATAAATCAACTTCCAATGCCATTGTCCTCAAAGCCGTGCCACCACCACCTACCAACCAATAGAACCCAATGAACCAAATATATGTGTGTGTGTGTGTGTGTGTGTGTGTGTGTGTGTGTGTGTGTGTGTGTGTGTGTGTGTGTGTGTGTGTGTATGTATGTATGTATATATCTGTATATATATGTGTGTGTGTATATATATTCATATACATATATATATAGATAAATATACATACATACACATATATATACATATACATATATATATATATATATATATATATATATATATATGTATGTATGTATGTATATGTCTATATATATGTATACATATACATACATATATATACATATGTATATATATGTGTGTATATATACACATACATATACATATGTATATATATACATATGTATGTATATACATATATACATACTTTGACTCCCCTAACTATTCAAACTGAAACCAAAGAAATCAAACTTGGAACAATAATAAGCAATTGATTCCACTTGGGGAACCTTATCCTTCTATTTTTGAAAAGTTACTAAAATTCAATATCATCCAACTTCCACCAATTAAACCACCCCAAGAGTTTGATGTTTCTCACCTCATGCCTGATTGGTATAATGAGAATGACCATTGTGCTTTTCACTGAGTCATAAGACATGACATAAATAGGTGCAATACCTTTAAATACCTTGTCTAATTCCTCATTGACAAGGGGGATCTTACATTGGATAATCCTAATTCACCATCAAACCAAGCCCTCGACATATTTTACAAGTATTTCCCTAATCATGCTCCTTCTACCCCTCATCATGAAAATAAACTTGAACCATCTCATGAGGCACATACTATTAATGTGGTTACTAATGAACCCATTGATGAAGAAAATTTCACCTCAACTGCGTCTTTTCCCATTCCCCTAATGGAAGAAAAAATAATGCCTTATATTCTTTTAGACACTCAAATATAGGAATCCACTATACCCACACTTCCATTGGAGGATATCACACTACCTCCCCTATCACATATCCATTTACACCCTCTTTGAAAGATATCTTACAAGAGAGGATGACTTCATCCACACAACCTCTATTTAAATCCCTCTATCAAAGGCCAAGACAAAGGTAAGGAGATCAATCCATAACTTCTAACCCCTCCTTTGGCAAACCAACCTAGCCCTTCTAAACCAAGCAAAACCTCCACCCAACCAACTAAAACCTCCTTCAAATTAATCAACCCTCAAAAGACAAATAAAATAATCAAATCCCCTCCAAAACCAACAACTAAAACAAGGAGAATAAGTAAAACCACCTAAATGTCCAAAACCCCAAATTTAAGCCCCCTCAACCTTGCCCTCCATTTAAGGTCCTCATCCATCTACCTTGAACATGAAGTCTATCATTTTTACCAAAACCCCACCACCTTTGTTGCTCACACCTGCATACTTGCTATGAAAGACACCTCCCACTACACTGATAATTCCTAAGTTACCTACCTTACCATCATCTACCTCTAACTCATCGACCATATTTCCCAAACCAAAACTATCAACCAAGTATACCATTTTACCCAAGACACCCATCACCAAACCCATGTCCCCATAACCTTCTACTTCAACACCTAAAACAAAAATTGTTAAACCTTTACCACCTTTAGCTGAATCTTACTTGACCATCCTCTAGTTGTTATTATAAAATTCTTCCTTGAGCTTACCACCCATCAAACCCTTTGACCCTTCACGTACCAAACCCTCTTGGTTCAATGATAACTTGATATGTACATATCATAGGGTACCAGGACATGACACAAAAAACTATAAAGCTCTCCAAAAACTCATTCACCACTTGTATGAAGATGATGATCTATTATCAAACAAACCTCATTCATCCCCATTGTCAATCCAACTACCAACTCAACCCATCCAATATTTGATATCACCTAAAAGGAAAGAGGGGGAACCCAAACAACCACCCAATCTAGAGAACCCCCTTATCCACACTATTCATATGATTACCTAATCTCAGGCCCAATAGAAGGATAAATGGAAGGCTAAGGCATCCATTCCTTAGATATACCCCTCCCTAAACTTCTAAGAGAATAATACCCAACCTTCTCCACCTTCAAACAAACCCAAGGTGTCTATCTTAGGTGCCTCCCCATCTAAGCCTCCATACCCTAACCCATATGCAATATCCATCTAAAAAGTTATCCTCAAACAACTTAACAAAACTCCAATAAAGATAAGCTTGTATGAGTTAGTCTCTACCTCTCCCCATCACCATCAAGTACTCATAGAGGCTGTATAATCCATCAAGGTCTAACCTAATGATCCTTAACCTGTAGCTGATTTGGTTGGTACCCTTCAGACTTCTGACCTTGTCACCTTTAGGAATTCAAAAATACCTTTTATTCATTTAGAGGATCCTGATCTCCCCTCTTCATTATAGCATACATCAATCAAACCTAGATTAAAAGAGTGATGATCGATGGGGAAGTTAGCATCAATATTATCTCCTCCCATGCTTATGACCAACTGTAGTTACCTAAAAACATCATGTCTAAAAGCTCAGTGGTCCTTCATTCTTTCAATGATACTATGACTACCACCTTGGGCACAGTTTTCCTCCACATATATGTAGGGCCTCATACTATTCTTAAACTCTTTTATGTTATAGAAAGAGACTTAAAATATAACATTTTACTCAGATGCCCTTGGATTTGTACATGAGTTGTGTCCCTTCCACCTTAAATCGATGTGTCAAGTTTGAACATGAAGAGTAACTTATGACTATCCAATCTAACCCTATCCCTTTTACATCTTGCAATATGACATATCATCCCAATGATTTCCTTCTTCCTCCTTCATCCACCTCACCACCATCTGCTAACAACACAACCTCACCAGCCAAAACCCATAACATTTCCACACCTAATGTTGATGAAGCTTCCACAAGCTCATCTATCTCCTCTTTCCATAGTCCTATAGAAGACCTCATGATAACCACATTCTAACTTCTTTCCTTTGGGGAGTATAGACTCTTAGCCTTAGATGCCTTCCCTACTCCCCAAGAATATGGAAACCTTAGGCATGACCCTTCTTATGATCCCAACATTGGGACCATCATCCCCTTTGGGCTCCCTAAGCATCAAACAAATTTAATTTATGGAGGACTTGATCGGCTACTTCTAGCCCCTACCACCACTTCATACATCCAACCATTTACCTCTAACTTTTCCTACCTTAGCAAACCAGAGTTTGCTAGACTATATCTCCATAGGTGTGCTTAGAAAGGATTTGGCCTTGGTCATTATGAAAAAGGGCCTTATGAGTTACCCCATATCAAAACTTTACAACCTCATGAGTCATTTGGCCTTGGATATAAACTGCTAGAAGACCCAACCAATTCACCCAAACCCATTTCCACTAAGAAGGAATATATCCCATCCTTACCAACCCAACCACTTTTTCTACCTGAAGACCCTGATATCATCCCTCCCAATTTTTTTTTATTAATACTATAAGTTTGGGCCCTCTCATCTATCAAAAGAGTGGCCAAACCAAAGTCCTTCCACTCATACATCCTAAAATGGTAGAAAATGATTCTCCTACCATCCATACCATCCAACATCAAGACAATGGTTCTATTCTTACCTAGCTTGGTACAAGAGATTATTCTATCCACAAATCCCTTCCTCTTGAGACCTCAACCATATCAAATTAATCCACCATAGATATCAACTTAGGCACTCTAGATAACCCCTACATTGTTAAGTTGGACCAATCACTAAATGCCAAGGAACCTCAAGACTTCTCCTCTTTCCTCCAAGACCACAACATAGCATTCACTTGGTCTTACAATGATATGCCTAGGATTGACCCCGCCATTACTACCCATAACATAGTCACTCACCATGATGCCAAGCTTGTTAAATAGAAACTTTTATGCATGCATCCTTACATAGCCTTTCTCATCAAAGAAGAGCTTCAATGTCTCCTATTTGTAAACTTCATTCAACCCATTGACTACCCCCAATGGGTCTTGAACATTGTACCTATCACCAAATTCACTAGGGGTCTATGCATTTGTGTGAACTTTCATGACCTTAACCTCACCTACCCTAAGGATGACTTCCCTCTACCTAGCATTAACTAGCTTGTTGATCTTACAGTCAACCATGAGATTTTTATCTCTCATGGATGGGTTTTTAGGTTATAATCAGATCTTGATTTCTCTTGAAGATCAACATAAAATTGCCTTTATGACCCCTTGAGGAAATTTATGCTATAGAGTTATGCCTTTCAATTTAAAGAATGTTGGTGCAACCTACCAATGTACCTTGACTTATATTTTCTATGATATCATCTATAATATTATAGAATACTATGTGGATGACCTTCTTAGGAAATATAAACTCTGAAAAGATCACTTGATTATTCTTACGATCATATTTGAATGCCTCATCCATTATCATGTTTTCCTAAATCTTAAGAAATGTATTTTTTGGGTCCTTTCTAGAAAGCTTCTTGGCTTTATCATCTCTCTTCATAGAATTGAAGTAGACCCTACTAAAGTTAAAGCAATTTTGGACATTCCTCTTCCAACCAACCTTAAGCAGCTCCACAACGTTCAGGGAAAACTTCAATCCATTTACCATTTCATTTCCCAATTCTTTTATCAATGCCAACCTTTCCATCACCTTCTGAAGAAGGATGTCTCTTTCAAATGGAATATTGATTGTCAAGAGGCCTTTGATTCACTCAAATAATACCTTTTGTCACCACCTATCCTCACCCCTCCTAAGAATGACCACCCCTTTTACCTATGTATCTCTGCCACCGACCATTCCCAAGGGGCAATGTTGGCTCACTGAGATGAACAACATAAAGAAAAATCCATATACTATATTATCCATGCGCTTTTAGAATATGAGACTTAGTATACACACACTGAGAAAATCTAATTAGTATTGACCTTCATGGCCACCAAACTCCATCACGACCTTCTTAACCATAACACCTATGTCATCACTAATATTGACCCACTATAATACATGCACTCTAAACCATACCAAAATCAACATATGGTTAAGTGGCTCATGTTCCTAGCTAAATTTGACCTTCAATTCCTCTAGTAGAAGTCAATTAAAGGTTAGGTCATTCCTAATCAATTGGCTAAATCTCATTTAGAAAATAACCAACCACTTCCTCTTACCTTTCCAGATGAGTCTATCATGGCTCTTTTTTCAAGAAGATGGCATAACTTACCAAATGACCATGTTCTTCAATGGCTCAAAATGCTAAAGAGGAGGGGGTGTTAGATTTATTTTCATTCCTCTCAATGGTGAATCCCTTCCTCTCTCCTTCAAACTTGACTTTGAATGTAGCAATAATATGGCTGAGTATGAAGCCCTAGTGATAGGTCTTTGAACTACTCAAAGTTTGGGAATTAAGACAATCCATGTCTTTGGTGATTCCCAGCTTGTGGTCAACTAGGTCAATAGATCTTATCAATGTAATAATGATGTCTTGTAAAAATATAAACTTTTAGTTGATAAACTTTTAAAATCATTCAAACATTACCTAGTCCAATCCATTCCTCAATCTATTAATAAATTTACAAATATAATGGCCTACCTTACTTCTCAGATTCCTTATTAGCCTTTCAATTCCAAAATATTTTTCACCATTCATCATTTTACCACACCCTCTTATGGCCAATATGACCTTCCTTCCATTTGTAATGTGGAGGAATCCCCATCTGACATTTGGTATGACCAAACTTTCAACTACCTCAACCTAGGCATCATTCCTCCTAACCTCTCTAGGAATGCCTAAAGAGATTTTATTTAGATTACCTCTCATTACACCATACTAGAGGGAATCCTTTATAAACATGGTTTTGATGGTCTCCTTATTCATTTCCTATGCAGCCATGAATCTTCTCATGCCATCAAGGAAACACATAATGGGATCTATGTGGGACACTTTAGCGGCCTAACGGTTGCTAAACGTATCCTTCACCTTGGTTACTATTGGCCCACCCTCAACCAAAACTATTGTGATTATGTAAAAAAGTGTGTTAAATGTCAACAACAAGCTAATTTACATCACGTGCCAGCTAATAGCCTCTAGGTATCTAAAGACTTTTTTGGCCTTTTTCTCAATGGGGCCTTGATCTCATTAGGGAAATTAACCCCCATTATTCATAGTGGCATAGCTCCATCATCACCACCACTGAATATTTCACTAAGTGGGTAGAAGCTATCCCTATTATCTTGACCAAAGTAGAGAAGATTGTCAACTTTATCAACCATCATATCATCTATTGCTTTAATGTTCTTCATAAGATCATCACTAATAATGGTAAATCTTTCAAAAATAAGTAGGTCCAAGGGCTATGTGATGTATTTGGCATCAATTTGAGCTTTTCCTCACCTTAACATCTATAATCAAATGGACAATCAAAATCCTCTAATAAAATCCTTAACAAAATGCTAACCAAAATAGTCAGTGCTTCAAGTTAGGATTAGAACTTGTACATCTCATTCATTTTATAGGCCTATCATACTATCATTAAAACCTCTATAGGTGTTACCCCTTTCTATTTAGTCTTTAGAGTAGAATCCTTCTTACCTCTTGAAGTCCAAATCCCCTCTCTTCACATATCTTTGCAAGAACTCATTTTCAAGGAATATTTTTGTCAACACCATTTAGCTCAACTTGAGCTACTTGACGAGCATCACTTAACATCCCTCACCCACCTTAGTATATATCAAGAGTGTATCAAATGCACTTATAATAAACACCTCAAACTATGAGAATTCAATATCGAAGACCTTGTACTAAAGGAAAACCAACATGTGACCAACATGGAGAAGAGTAAATGAGGCAAGTTTACTTTCAATTGGCTTGGACCCTACATCATTATGCATAAGTATGGATCAGGAGCTTATCATTTTTCCTCTTTCAAAGGAAAACCAGAACTTGATCCCCTCAATGCTTTGCATCTATGTCTATTTTTATGTTAAATAAGGATCAAGCTCACTCTTTTTATCTAACTTAGTCCATCCCTTAATTATGAGATTTTAACCTTCACCCATCCCTCTCCTCTCCTCTTAAGGATAATTGATTACAACATAGAACCATGTGATTAACCATCACAATCATATCCTAATCCTAAATATGGGTACCATGGCTCTACCTATAACATAGTTCTTATGGATACTTTTTATCTTTAACAAGATAGAATCCCATGGTCATTGCCTCTCAAAACCACACCCTTTCACATATCATTGACCTTTCTATGTTAAAGTTTTGCCCTCATAAAGGTAAATCTTTGAACCTAATTATACTGGTCCATGTCTAAACACATTTCATCTTATAACAATTACTTGGGTCAATATATTAAGCATTACAGACTACTTCCTTAAAGGATAGCTACCCAAAAGCAAAATAAAAATTTCCAAATGTAAGGTAAGTGTTCCCTTAAAGGATAGTTATCAAGAAATTTAAACAAATCCAATAATCTTAGACCACTCCCTTAAAGGATGGCTAAGTTAACTTTGTTAAAAGTAGAGCAATTTATTGGAAGCTTTTTGCATCAATCAAATTCCCATCTATAACAATAAATAAAAGGACCTACTATCATAACAAATTCTAAAACTACAATTAACTCTCAAGAAGCATAATACGTTGGAAGCCATAATCAGCTTTCACATGTAGACTTCTCGCATTGATCAGTCTATATCTATCATATGACATGGACTTGTCTATTACCATTTTTAGGTCACCTATAGAAGGGATAAATTAATTCACATGAGGTTATCATATATAACACCCATCACCCTTCACACCACCTATCACCCATCTTCCCTTTATACTATCTGTAAATCAAGGGATTTAGAGCTTACTTAAATCCCTATGATCAAGAAACCTTATTTATCAAATAATGACCATTCATGTGCAGCATTTCAAGGGCTTATATTCATTAAATTGATCTCACTTCAAGTCTATTTTAAGTCCTTGTCAAAAATAAAGCATCAAGCCCTATTCTCATATTAATGTGTCTGGTTGATGTTTTCACTATGACTTGTACCATCCAACATTGCAACAATAATAGTCATTCATTTTACATTAAGCAAGATTGCAAAAACCATAACCATACCAATCATAACCATAACCACAACATTCAACCAGCAACATCCAACATATTTTATACATGTTTACGTCAAACTATGCAATATTTTATTTCGGGTATGAGAAGTCACATAGTACATACAAAGTTATTAGAATATCCACACTTCACATAAGGCCCCCACATACATTATTTTCCTACCTAAGCATTAGAATGATTATCTAGTGACTCTAGATTTGTGTTTAACCATCATTTTACTTGATTACTCCTTGAACTAACATCTGTACCATTACCTATCTCAGTGATTGATAATGGGTTTACTCTATTCTCCTCTCCCAAATTCATCCCCACAAGGTGATAATCATATTATGCTCTTGGTCTTTTACCCTACTCAATTATTGTAGCCATTACATCACCTCACTCTAATTGTTCTGCTTGCATAGGTATTATATGTTGTTGCCTTAATATGCATCCCCTTAAATAGAAAGGGTTCCCTCCATGGGTAGGCCAAACATCATGTTCTCTATCCCTACACCTTGTCCAATGAAATTCTCACCTTCTTCATTGTCAAGGAGGTAAGAGTTCAGACTTGAGATTAGGTCATGGGTACCTTTCCTCTTATTTTTGATCTAACAGTACTTCCATTATCACCATTACATGTTACAATATCTGGTAGATCTACATATTCACCATATTGATTATGTCAAGTCACAGAGGTTGTTAATCATCTCCACCATTGTTTCCACTATTTTCCATCATCAACCTTGTGTAGTCCTCTACACTCTCTATAACATGCAAAACCAACTCAATAATAGGCATTCATCCTTAGCATAATTCCTTAAATAGAATACCTAACCATTCTTCCTCACCAACATGATTCTCCATCCCACTGATGGGTAAGGTCATATGATGTCATTGATTCCCTTGAATAGTCCTCCCACTTGAAATGGTCATGTCTACTTACCTTTTCATGTGGACACATTGCCCTCGATCTGATTGGTTACCTCAATAAATCCATGATGCACCATCATGATATCTTTTTGTTGACCTTATCATCTGATTCACATCCAATGTATTTTCTTGTTTTGTCATCTTATGATCCTTGTGATCCTAATGGTCATTAGCATCATTATCACCATTACCTTCATTGACATAAATTAGCTTCCATCCATGTGTCACTGCAATGGTCACACCTCCAAAACTACCACTATTGTTGGTAATGGTAACTTCTAAATTTTTACCACTGTAGAAACTCTTTCGTCTGAGGTAGGCCACCATGAATTCATAGTAATACATTCACCTTCATGTCCCCTCTACCCTCCTCTTACTACCATCTCATTACTATAAGCTCTAAATGTCAAACCCTAACCATTGGCAGTACTTGCTCCAACATGGTAGTCTTTTCTTTTATGCTAGTTGAACATTCATCTATAGTAAAAAAACCACCATATTCTCTTAGCCACGTAGCATCTTGATGGTTAGGTCCAAACTAGTAGAACTAATAAGTCATTAGTTTCATAGAGTTGGGACAGAGGATGTAGACATGGCCACAATTTGTCTAGCCTAACCATGCATCTCTTGGGTTAGGTAAGGTCCATCCTCTGTCACTCACCATGTTGCTAACTTCCTTGTAGAATCTACTTGACCATCAAAGGAATTCTTTATAGGTCATCACTTCACTAATACCCTTAAAACTCAACTCATAGCAGTGATGAACCTTGGTCAAAATGGCTTTGTAGATCCAGATAGACCCCCATATCCTAAAACTCAGCTCATATTGGTAGATACTATCTCTGAACTCCTACCCTCACACAATTTTAGAAGGTGTAACCTCCTAACAAAGGCACATTTTCTTTGGATTAGCTCCATTAAAGATCATTTTTGGTAATTAACATTGTGTTCCCTTATAATTTATCATACCTTGCTCATATGTATCTCTCATCTTACTAAATGTGGGATCATTATGGTAACTATTTACCAATCTACACCATTCACTTTCACTGATGCCTTCACCAAAACCCAAAACTATTATTTTATAAAGCCTTATCCCTCAGTGTAAACTAACCCATGTGTTCCATCAAATTAGGGTAGCCAATTTGAACACCACTCACCCAAACCTTGTTGAACTACATTGACTTGATGTCCACAGACTACGTAGGCACTACTTCACTTTTACAGGTAGCTCAGCCACTAACAACTAATTCCCATCCCCTTTTTCTTTTCACTCATTTCCATTGCTAACCATGCCCTCTTACTTAGGTCATCCTATATCAAGGAAGCTTTGACTTCTTTCTTAAGCATCCTTATATTTTAACACCATCTAATACTTCTTCTTAAGTTTTTCCCTGATTATTGAGAGAACTACATTGGCTTGAGGTCTTTTTTGACTATGTAGGTAGCACTCAATTTTTGAGGTCAACTCAACCACATCCTTTACTTTATTTGATCTTCTAACCTAATATTTTTTCCTCCACTTCTCTACCTATCTCCTCACCACCTACCTCCCTCTATCTTGTCAATCTCTTTTAACCACTTTTCCAACTTGTCAATCTCTTTTAACAAAAGGGTTGACAGCCTTCCTCATTCACCCCTCTTATCTCTCATAAAGCCACCACCTAATATGCTTTGTTGGCCTCGCCATCACCTTTCCTTGCATATGCTTCATGAATCACGTCCCCACCTACCTTTTGCATTTTTTGCTTCGCTTTCACCTTATTACCAACCTTTCCCTTTATCCCCTTCAACTTATTTCTCCATCCTCATCATCTCCCCTTTCCCTTGGCTATTTTTCATACCCTCTTTATCACTCTCTTTTCCTCACCAATTCCACATCATACTATGCATCTAGCAAGCTTTATGTTTCTTCTATTGCTAAACTTTTTATTTACATGTACCACCACTCTTTGCCATTCCACCACTCTTCCCACCTTACCCATTTTCCATTCTTCTTGTTTGTTTTTTTTCATCCTTTCATCCTTTTTGTCTTCTTTTTTTCCTCCAAAACTAGCTTCTAACTGGGCATTTATCATTTGAGAAGCCTTCCATAATTTCCCTTTTCTTCGTATCTCTTCTTGCCTTTTGCCCTTTGCATTCCCCTTTTCCTCTTTCCATCTCGGTACTCACTTATATTTTGCATCTATGTGAGTATTTTTTCTTTGTATCCCTGCTTCAATTCTTCCATTTTATTCTTATCATCCCTGATATTCATAATTTAGTTTCATCTCACTCCCTTTCATTGCATACCCCTATTTCTTCACCACCTCACTCACCACTTTTTATCTTGATAATCTCTTATAATCACCCCTCTAGCTTGTTAATCTCTTCTAACAAGTTGATTGATGCCTACCTTCTCTCTTCACCTTGTTACCCACCCATCCGTTGATTCCACTTATTTTTCTTTACCCCTTTTCCATTTTCTATCCCATTCTCGTTTCCAAAACCACCATCTGTTTTGCTTCATTGTTCCTCTCCTTACCTATCATCATCCATGCTTCCTTGGTCAAGATACCACCTGCTTCTTCACTCTCCTATCATCTTTTCTGTGTCCTCATTTCACTTCTTTTTCCTTCTACTTTATTTATTCCATTTAATGCTTTGTTTTTTTCATTTTCATCACCAAACTATTTTCTCCTTGGTTTATTTTTAGACTTATTTTCAAACCCTTCATGGCCTCCCATATTTCTCATCCTCCCCTTACCCTTCACAATTGTTACACTTATTTCCCCATCCTTTTTGATTCCCCAATCTATCATTCTTTAGTGCATCCCTCACACCCCATCTTCCACCTTTTATTTTTCTTCTCTTTTCTTTGTTTTATTTCATTTTTTTCATCTCCCTCAATGACATCCCTTATTCTTCCCAACCTTATTATTCCTCTTATATGACTATGCCTGGCTCCTTCCATCCTTCTCCACCTTCATATTTATCTATGACCTCATTTTTTTCTCTTCATCCATCCCTTGGTCCGCCTTCACCTCATCCCTTACTAGATCTCCATTATTTTCTCCAATTCAACCTCCACCCCTTTAGAGTGTAGTCACTAGTTGTGTCACTTCTACACACATCTCCTTGTATGCTTCCTCATGTCCTCCATGCCTTTGCTTTAATGCATGAAATCCACAACCTACTCCCTTATTTAATTAATATTATTATTATTCACCTCAATCCATATTCTAAAACCCCTTAGCATCTTTCTCTGAATTCCCTCGAAACTCAATGCTTACTTATTTTGGGGCCCCACTGACTCAAGGGTCAAGGGCTTGAATCTTTACCACATATCATTTGCCCACTCTACTACTTTACTTCCCCAAATTGTTGAATCATACCCTTTCATATCCTCTTAATGACATTGTTATGAAGTGTGCACAATATTAGCTTATTTGGATGGTGATAAAAGAACCCATCAGATCACCATGATAATTTGAGTCATGCCATATGTTTTAAAGCCTGGTAAAGCATATTTATCTTTTTTTTAAATGGTGATAGAAATTTCATGCTTGAACCTACTTATCCATGGCTGTAGATTCCTTTTAAATAGTTGATGCAATCATCTAATTGCATCCTAGGTAATCTCATCCACCATTTCTACCAAACCAATCAGAAAATTATTTGATACCCATATTTCCCACCCTTTAGAGCTTCCCTTTCTCCATCATCCTTCAATTGGACCTAACTACATGATATCAAATTGGGGAAACCAAGTTAACCAACACTCTTCACCTTAAAATAACTACATTTGGCTTGACATTATTTTTAGGTTCTTATCCATGAAACCATGTAGGTAGCATCTACTTTTTGAGTTCATCTAGAGTCATCTTGACCATCCCCTTTCAACCCATACCCGATCTACCCATGCTTTCACCACGTCCACCTTGACTTTGGTTGCTTTTGACCCAAAACATTGGCATATTTTGTAATAACTTTTGACTACAATGACCAACCTTGCCATGATGAACTTTTAACTGTTTACACCACCTCGTGCATGACCTAGCCAATTGTGTTATTTTTCAAGAGCACTTCCTACCCTAGATACTTATGACCAATACCAAGCCTGTCTAGATGACTTAATAGGCCTAACTTGATTAGTTATAACCAATACTATAAACCAATTATCCCTATCATGTGTCTTTCTAGGATTGGCCTTATTTTTACCAACATGGTAGTTTTAGTCTCTACACAATCTTGAATATTGTGCTTAGACACATTTTGTGAACCCATTGGCATTTCACATGTCCAACTACCTTGTGGTACCACCTAATGCCTCCCCGCCAACTTCTTATCAAACCTACACCCAATGTAGCTTTTTATCATCAAATTTTGGTTAGAGGGGGAACACCTCCTCCCATACTTGGGGCACCCTGACCTTCAACCAAGAAATTTATTTTTATTTTTCCACTTATTAATTCAAAACTGCATAATAAAAAGGGGCAAAATATAGACACTAGAAAAATGCACACTTACAGTTTTCAATGACTAAATGCCGCAAGACCCCCTAAAGACCCCCTAAACCTTCTTAACCCTTAACCAACCCTTCTTAATGTAACCAAATCACTATTCCCCTAGTCACATAATATTATTCAAAATCACTATTTGAAATTACTATTCACTATCACTATTCACTATGAGACCCACTATCACTATTCATGATGACATGGCAAATGACATGGAAGGTGATATGGTAAGTGACATGGCTTAAAAGTGATGTGGCTTGATGTGGGACATCATATCCCACCTAGGAGCCTTTCTCAATGTGCTTAATGACCTCATTTAAACATCATAATGGGCCACCTTGAAATATGGTAAATTTATATTTAAGGGGCCATCATTCAACATATATTTTTCCTTAACACATGAAAATTGCCATCAAAATGAGATACCTGCCTATTTAAAGATAAAGGGAACCCATTTTGACTTCTTAACCCAAATGGTAGACTCACCAACCTAAATGGGAATCCCCACCAACCTTATCCTTGACTAATTTAGGTACCACATGAAAAAAGGTGCCACATTTGGTGAGCCATATCTTTAAGTGCTTGGATGAAGACAAGAAAGGGTGGTGAAATGTCTTTGGTCTCATTTAAACCTATGTGCATGATTTCCATTCAAAATTGGATTCATGTGCAAGGTGGAAAACACACCAACCCAAATGGGAGACTTATGATCAAAGTGGGAATCCCCACCAACCTCATCTTTTAATCATTCATGATCCCACTTGGATAAATTAGAATTGCTTCACTATTCCTCTATTTTGGCATGTTTCTTCAAATCAAATGTTATAAATACCCCCCCCCCCTCTCCTTCACCCAAGGTTAAGTTAGAAGTTAGTCTTTGGTTCTTAACATATTTCTATAGGCTTTTGAAGGAGGGAATAATTTTGGAGGTCATCATCTTAAATAATTAAAATAATTAAAAGCAATGAAGCTCTACCCAAATTTCTGTAGGAATTTATCTTTAACAACATCATCAACAACACCATCATCTTCATCATCAACAAAGCTTGGAAGGTAACACCCATTTATTTTGTATTTCCTTATAGTATTTTCTTGTTATTAAATTGACCTTAAATCTCTTTTTCACCATTTTCCATCTCAATCCATTGATCTTATTTTCCACCTTTGATCATTTTAATTTCATTTACCATCTTTGTCATTTCACCATCTTTACCCTCTTTACTCCTTTACCATTTTCACCTTTTTATCTCCTTCCCCTTTTGCCTCCTCAATCACTTATTGCCTTATATTTTTCAACCATTTATCCCTCTCATATTTATCATTATAACCACTTTCCAACCTCAACTAAACTATTTTTACCCTTACCAAATTGTCAAACCAAAAACCACCATTTTGCCTTAATCAATTTTCAGCACTAGTTAATTTATCTAGTCATAGTTTTGGTGAAATATTAACTTATTGGTTTAAAATTTAATTATTTTTTGTTATTTTCTTCTTTTTTTTTCATTTTTATATTATTCTATGTAAATTCCATCATTTATATCTATCAACTTAAGTGTTTAAAATAGGTGGATTGACAACCTCCTAGAAAGCTGTCACTTCTAGGATATAGCTCATGCTAGGCAATGCACCCATCTACTTGTCTAACAAACAAGTTTTTTTTAGTGTTTTATTATTTTTAGGTCATACTTCCAATCTAAAGAGGATATCTCCACAATCACTTGGATCCAATGCATGCACCTTAATAGGTATTCTTCCACACACTTCATAACCAATTTATACTTTTCACACTTATGAAAAAGTAAAAATTAGATAGAAATAGCTAGCTCCTCTATAAATTTTATTAACAATACTACTGATAAAATCCAAAGACATATTTGTCTCTTGAAGAAGTATAAATTTAGTTTTATTATCTCTTAAAAACCTATGAATAACAGCTTGATGTGTTCTATTATTTAAACCCCTAATGTTCCATTATTGTATAATCATTATTTACCTTATGATAAGTAAGAATCTAGTTGTCAAACTGAGCCCTCAGTAATCATTTTCTCTCCTTGAGTTGATATCAATTCCTTAACTAATTTTTTACTTGCTCCTTGAGAGCTATTATTCTTTGACCTCTTCTCAACCTGGCTGATCCCTAACTAAGGTTTTTCTCTATTCTTTTCTATTATACTCATATTAATATCCTTTGTGATAATTTGTTTTTTTTTATAGACCACCATAGTACCTACCTTCTCTGATTGTAAAATTTTAGAGCCTATTGTGTCCTGCTCTAGCATAGGAGATTGGATAAGAGAGACTTCAGTTTGGGGAGAATTTGTTGTCATTTTTTCTTCCACAGTTTCCATAATTTGTTCTTCTTCTTGATCAATTAGTGCCTTCAAAATTTTGTATCTATTAGAAAATTTGTGTTGGATTTTTTATTTTCCATGTTTTTTATTTTTCTTCTTCTTTTTCTTTGGTTGTTCAAAACCTTCCTACTATGATTCAACATTCTGAGGAATATTATTTATTTTCTTACTATTTGGTCACTTATCCTCCTTTAAGGGGTTAGGGATAAATAGAGGCTCATTTTTAGGGTTTATATAATTGGGGTATAAGTGGGCTAAATGACCATGTTTATGACAAATCTAGGATCTAAAAGGTAAAGCTTTGAAATCTAGTTGTTGAATCCATGAGAGATTACGTACAACAAGTTTGATTTCTGCTAGTAAGGGCTGACTTAGATCTATTTCCACACATAATCTATCATAAACTTCTAAATTTCCTTCTATTTTGTCTCTAGAAACACCCAAAAATCTTTTGATAGAGTTACCAATGAGTTCTAGTATCTTTTCAAACCAAAATTCCATTAGAATATCACACATATGGATCTAGAATGAGATTGCAATTGGTTCTATTTGTGGGTCAAATCCCACTCTCCAAGGTTGAATAAAAAGACTTGTTGAGCCATAGTTTATTTTTTATAAATCAAAAGCCTTAGCTCTATCTATAAGGGAAGATAAGCTCACAATTAAATATCCATTACTAATAAACCAAAGAGAGAACTCACCATAGGTCTCTTAATTTTTATAGATCCAAGCATGCAAGAAATTTAAGGTTGGGTGGATTCCAAAAAATTTACATATTAAATCATGATTGACCTTGTAGATGACTATTTCTTCTAACATCTCCTGTTTGATGACAATTTGAGGTCTTGATTCAGCTTAGGGAAGACATCCATTGACCCTGCTTCCAACTAAGTTTGTTCCAAAGGATGAAAAAATATTTTTGGTTGCCCTTTTTTGGGTTTCCCCTATTTTGACAGGTGGTTTTTCTTTCAAAATCTCAAAAAAGGATGAATGAATCATTATGGGTGGATCTTGAGGGGGATCCATTCAGCACTCCAGTGGTGTTCCTTTAGCTGCAACCTCCACTTCAGCACTAAATTAGTTGATGGCAAAAATGTTATAATCAAGTGTCATAGTAAATATTTTCATGCACATAGTTCAAGTATGTCTATTTGTCACATATTTTTCCAATATTTTATGACCTTTTAATTATCATTTATCGATTCAAACCCACAAGCATATGCCAACCTGATCAATAATTATCTTAATTCCTTTAAAAAAGTGTTGGCAATGGGATAAGCTAACCTATAAATTAAATTTAATATTTCCTAATTATTGTTGTTAAAAATTTAAGTTTAAATTTTCCCCATTTTTTTCACTAATGAATAAACCAAGTTAATGTGATCAATTTTGATTATAAAAACTAAGTGTAAAATGTTTTTTTAATCTCATAACATAGATTATTGTCAAAAAAAACCTAAATTTGGTCTATGGTCTTTAAGTGCCGAGAAACATCAATAGACCCGATCGGTTCTTGGTTCCCAAGGTACCACATGTCATGATAGGCCTAATAGGTTTTAGTTCCTCAAGTGCTTCAATCTCTTAAAGTGGCTGATACTATTGATAGCACTGATGGGGTTTGTGTAGTTCTCAAGGTGTTGATGAAACCTAACAAGCCTGATGGGGTCTTGGTTATGTAACTACTTAAAGTGTTTGATTCACCTAATGGAATCAATAGGGTTTATAAAATTAAAAATGGTGCTAAAGGAGCAACAAGATATTAATAGACTTGATAGTGTCATAGTTCTACATGTATAGTGGGTATCTAAAGTCCCTGATGGGCCCAACAAATAAATAAATTTAATCTTTCTTGGTACCATAGATGCTTTCTAATGTCGATGGCCTTAACCAAATTTAGGATATAAAATACCATGAGTACTCAAATTACCTGATGAACCCAATAGGCCTGATGAGGTCTACATGGCACATAAAAATGAAAATTTTCAATGTTTCACCTACCCAAGGTTTCTAATGAGATTCATAAACCCAATAGAGTATATCATGGACCAATAAGAAAAATCAAAATATTTTTGTATAAAAGGTTGAGTGCCAAAATTCACAAGAGGAATATGAAGGGTTAGCCCATTCCCTCTTATCTCTATAAATAGAAGAATTGGAAATTTCATAGCAGTTGGTTGATGCTCATTGTAATTTTGCTTAAAAGGAAAGAGAGAGAAACTTTGTGTTCATTCTTCAAGTAGAGAACACAAGGTAAATTCAAGAACTTTGTGTCTAGAATTTTATTTGTAGATGTCTGTTCTTCCTATATTAATACATATATCTCAATTCAATCAATACTTGTATTACTATCAAACAAACATATTACTATTCAAAAACCCTTCTTGTCATGCATAGGATGAAATATACATTTTATCATTCATTTGTGACCCTTATTCTTCCTTCCTTTTATTTTTATTTTTGGTTGAAATCAATAAAACCCAATACTCCATTCAACTTGTAAATATTTTAAATAGGTTTATTTCAAAATTTCATGTTTTCAATAAATGAAACCTCCCCTCTGAATAGAGGAGAGACTTTATTGTCTCCTTCTATATGGTGAAATATGAGATTTGTCAAGGTGCTAAATATTTCACCAATAGTTTTTAGTGCCCATCATGGGGCACAAATGAGTTTTTCTATGCTACCCACCCATTCTATCACTTAGTGTGACAAGTTTAATTTTATATCAATTTAGTGTTGGTATAAAATGACCCTCTCTTATTTATTGTTACAAAATCCTTTGTCATCAGGTCTATAATTTAATGTAATTGAATCCTAAATATAGCTTCAATGTGCTTAGTATTAAAGGATGAATTGAACTCAGGTGCATCACCATAGTAAACATTTCTTCCATTGCATTGGTGTTTTTATTCAATTTCTGGTATAGAAATAAAGGTATACCTAGCCCATTCTTTAACTTGCAAGAATAATATGATTTCAGACTCTCTCCAAAATGGATTAGGTAGGTACGACCTTTAAAAAAATCATCTTTGCCTAACATCTTACTTAAAAGGGTAATAAACTTTTAGAACATGTTAGTTATGCTTGTATCATAAGTCCTCATATTGGTTCATTGGTCCTAGGTGCTCAAATTCATGAATTACTTAAGGGTTTGAAGAATAATTTTCCTAAGTTTATTGTTGGTGGTAAAAACATCCTGATGAGCACATAAAAACTTTATTTAAGTCTATTGTATTTTGGGTGTGGAACACAAGGATGTATCAATTAGGTTATTTATGTAAACCTTGGCCAAATAAGTAATTGAATGGTTTCACCATTTACCAATATCTTTTATTCCAAACTAGTAGATGATGAAAACCAAATTTGAAGAAATGTTCAAACCAGTTGAAGATGAATATTTCCTCTTGGCTCAATTGTTTGAGATAAAGAAAGAACCTCATGAACCCATGAGATAATTCATAACTCAATTCAATAATATATTACACAATATTCCAATGACTACCATGCCTACCATATAAAATTAGAATTGTTTTTTATTGAATGTACAAGCACCTAAAGTAAAAAAAAAAAAATGTGAAAAAATCACCCAAAATCTTTGGAAATAACTCAAAATCGGGCTACAAAAAAAGAATATGATATGTTCATGGTTTAAAAACTAAAAAAATACTCATTTAAAAACAAAAATTAAATAAATCAAGCTCATGAGGTTACTCCATACAAATACGTGCCCATAAATCCATTTGTTCCATATCATGGAAATATTCATCTTAGGATCCCTACTCCAACTCCTCAACTCGCTATCAAAGTAGCTCATGTGCAAATTCATTTTTCATGTATCTTTGATGCTACTAATGATCACATTGGTTATAAATGCCAATAAATGGTAAATATGTTGTAGTTTTACACCATTAAAAACCCACCATAAGAAGGTGTTTTGTGCACCTCTAATCTTGAAATTTAGAAACTCGATGGAAACTCGAATGTAGGATACCTTGAATGTGAACCTAATTGAAATGAGTATGATAATAGAGTGGAGGATATGAATAATAATTCATATGTTGATTTCAAAATGAGACGTTAAAAGTAGTGGAAAAGAATAAAGAGTCTGATAAGCAAAAGGCCAAAGAAGCTCCTAAAGTCAAAGTTGCTCCAAAGTTTATTCTCAATAGAGGTATTCCTTTTCTAAATATCACAAAGAATAAACAACCTAAAAATGGGAAGTTATTTGTTTCCCCTAATGTATCCACTAATGATGAATATAATCTTGTATGTTCATCTTCTTTTGATATCATTGATCACATAAACAAAACCAAGGTCTAAATCTCCCAAACTAAATACCTCAAGTCAAATCCTAATCAGCTTGATGGATTGATAAAATTTATTAGAGGAGAAGGTTATAATGCACCTCCTCTTAGAGATCATATTAGATTGGTTGATTTTTCCTTCTAAAATAATGTAGTTATTTATGCTCAAAGTAGTGAAATACTTGATCCATTCTATGTTTCTCTCTTCATTGGGAACTTTTGGTTAAAAAATTGTATAGTTTATTCAAGAGCTTTAGATAATGTGTTGTCAGCCAAAATAACACATGTCTTAGGGATAAAATGCACCAAAACTTTTTGACCATTATTTCAAAATGGAAATAAAACAAGTTCCTTTGATCGAACAATAAAAGATGGACAAGTAGCCCTAGCTACATTCCATCAAAAGATAGTTAGGATGGCTATTCTAATGAAAAATATACCTGAAAGCTATGGAATGTTGTTAGGTATAACCTTATGTAAAGACCTTATAGATTATATTTAAGTGGAATGGTAATAGGCTATAAAAGGAGTCAATGATAAATTGTTTACATAACCTAAATATAAACACTTGGTGCAAAAATAAAATGATCCTTGAGAAAATATTTTGTATGAATAAAAAGGTTATAGTACCTACATGATGATTAATGAGAAAGACCTAGAACTTAATGAAATCATTGAAGGTGATATAAAGGATAATTGGACCTTATAATTCAATAAAATTTGTTCAACTGGAAGGTCAAGTGTTGGACTAGTGTTGATTTCTCCATAAAGGAGTTATTTCATTTTCCATATAAACTCTAATTTGATTGTACTAATAATATAGTTAAATACAAAGATTTAATTCTAGGATTGTAAGTAGTAGAGGAAATGGGTATTCAAGAATATAAAATCCCAAGGATATGTTCAGTTGACTATGAAATAGATATGAGGTTAATAGCAAGTAAATAACTATAGGCTAAAGCATTATAGAAATAGGGTCTAGGATTACATTGAAGATTTTAAATATTTTTCCATAAACATTGTTCTAAGAGAAAAAAATTCCAAAGATGGTGCCCTAGTTTGTGAACATCCTTATTGATTCCTCATCTGGAGTTTGACAAAGATAGGTATACCCTTTAAATGGCATATTTCTCAAGTGTTCTAGATAACTCAAAACATTGGTAAGTGTTCAACAAAGATGAGTAGATAATTACTTTCTTGGAACAAAGAGATAAATTTAGAAATTTGGATTTCAAGGTAATCCAAACAACATATAGGTAATATTCCATGCCATAGTAAAAGTACATACAAATCATAGAATCATTTGATGTTTAAGCTAATCAATTAGATGGTAAAATCAGCTGAATAGAAACAAGATTCCTAAAGGTTTTCTATCTCTCAAAGAAATGTTTGATAAGCATGACAGGTATATAAAAATGAAAATACAAGAGGATCCTATAGGGTCACATGAATATGAAAGAGTAAATATTGGTATGGAAGAGGATCTATGATATGTGAACATTGGGAAATGTTTTTCCAAGTAAGAATATAGAAATTTCATAATTTTTTTCAAAATATATAGAGATATTTTTGCCTAGAGCTATGTTGATCTATAATTTTTTAGACCTAAGAATATGTGGAATAATATTCCTTTAAAGTGAGGCATGAATCTATTTAGTAAAAATTTGAGACAATAGAATCCTACAATTTTAGGGACCATCTATTAAGAAATAAATAAAATGATGTATGCAAGAACCATCTTTCCTAGCCATCATTATAAATGGGTGGCGAACATCATGCCTATAAAAAATAAGAATGGAGAGGTTAGGATTTGTATGGATTTTCATAATCTTAATCAAGTTTCACTAAAATATAATACCCCTTTCTAATCATGGATCGGATATTGCAAACTATCACAGGATCCAAAATGATGGCTATGCTAGATGGTTTCTCTAGATATAACTAAGTCAAAATTTCTCTAGAAGATCAATGAAAGACATCATTCACCATCCCTTGGGGAACATTTTCATATAAAAGAATGCCATTTGATATTATCAACACATGAGATACATTCCAAAGAGAAAATTACTTAGCTTTGAGTAATTTAAAGAATAAAATCATAGTGATCTATCTCAATGACCTCATATGTTCTCGAAGAAAAGAGAAGATCACTATGAACATATGAAAATTATATTTGAAAGATGTGGGGAAAAAATATTTCAAATGGAATGGTGATGGGAAGAAATCTTTAAATGATATCAAGGAGGCTATTGCCAAAGCACCTATTTTGACTTGTCTATATTTTTGAAAAGATTCCATCTCATACTTCTATTATTTCAAATATACGTTGTTAGCCATCATGGTATAGAAAAATAAAGAAGGCATTAAGTCACTAATTGATTTCATGAGTTTTGGACTAAAATATCATGAAGTCAAATATTCATCGATTGAGAAACATGCATATGTTGTATTTAAATTTGTAAAACATTTCAATTTTTATATCTTAAACTCCCACACATTTGTGATGGTCCCAGATCTAGCTATTAATTAAATGTTGACTCAACAAGAAATTAGATCAAAGAGAGGAGGATGGATAACCAAGGTGAAATAATATGATATAGATATCAAGCCCACTAATTTGGTAGGAGGATAAGATCTTTGTTAGTTGATTATTGAAGGTGTTAATTTTTAAGGAGAAGATAAAATGAAAAAACTACCACTCGTGGTCTTTGTTGATTCTTTTGAATAATGGTATTCTAACATTGCATACTTCCTAATGTAAAACCCATATAAATCCTAAATAATAATAGACACTCAATTTGAAGGCATCCAAATATGTAATTTGGTATAACATACTCTTCATAAAGCCCTAGATGGTAACTTTTTGAGATGTGTGGACAAAGAACAATAAAAGAGATTACTCGAGGTTTTTCATGATCAATCTTATGGTGGACATTTTTTATCTTTTGTTACAAATTTAAATTTTTTAAAGCTCACTATTATTAACCAAATTTTTTCAAATATGCACAAGAATTAGTTGAAAAATGTGAATCTTATGAATACTTTATTGGGCAGCCTAAGCTTGTAGCATTTCCCCTCTGCCCCATGGTCATTTAAGAGCCATATCGATGATGGGATTTGGATTTCATAGGTACCTTAAATCCACATACCAGTGTAGGACATACTCACATTATGATAAAAATTGATTACTTAACAAAGTGGGTAGAATTAATTATATTAAGGTCTACCACTTCTAAGCTAGCTTATAATTTTATCAAAGAAAACATATTGGTTAGATTTGGTGTTTAGTAAAACATTATCATGGATAATTCTTCAAAAAATTATTTGGATAAACTTGTTGGATTTTGCTATCGATATGGAATCTCAGTATCACACTCTTCTAAATATTACCCTTAAGTAATGGTCAATCATAATCAAGTAATAATAACATCACTACTATGGTTCATAAATTAGTTGATGAGAATCAAATGAATTAACACAAGATATTATATGGGTTGATCGAATAACTCCTAAAAAAGAAATTTTAATGTCTCCTTTCCAAATAGTATATGGCATAGATGTAATGATTCCCATCTCTTTAGATTTAACAACTCTATGACTATCTCAAGTTATTAAAAATGACAAATTCAAAGATATATTGGAGAAAAGCATAATGTATTTGACCAGACTAGAATAAGATATAGTGATAATGATTGACAAAACTATATATCACCAAGAAAAGATGAATGAAGTTTTTGATCATAAGGAAAGATAATGAGATTTTCAAATTCGAGAATTGGTCCTCCTTTGGGATAAAATGATAAAACCTAGGGGATATCATGGGTAATTTGACTCCCTATGGATGGGGCCTTTTAAGATCTAACATTTATGTAGTGAAAACACATACTACCTAGCGTATGGAGATGGAACTCACCTTCCATTTCCCTATAATGGGTAATATCTGAATTACTATAAATAATGAAGGTAGGTTGTCTCCTACCATTCCCATAATTTTATATTGTGTGTTTATTTTCCATTTTATGCTCCCTTTTTGTTGCATGTTTATTTTTATTGCTCTTTCTTATTTCTTTTCTCATTCTAGTAATTTTGAAAAAACTCCTTAACCTAATGGATAATAAATAGTATTAAAATCAAAGATTCTAAAGGTTTATCCTATGTACTTTTATAATTCCATGTCTATGTCTTATTTCTTATTGTTCCCAATTTTCAAGTCAAATATTTCCAAAAAAATGGTAACAACAAAGAAGTCTGAGTCGAGTTGTCAATTGGTTCAAGTGCAAGTCTTCTTCAATTATTAGAGTGGTATGCAAAATTTTGAAGCAAGTGATTTAACCTAAAAACACATGCTCATTTGTCATACAATTTATAAGGTAAAACTAGTTATTAGTTGGTTGTATCAAGACATCAAGATTGATAGGCAAATATTCTCATGCATCTCCTCTAGAAAATAAGAAAATATACAAAGTAATCTAAGCAAATGGTTTGGTTGATAGTGCATGTTAATTTATCATATGATTAAGATAAGTAAATTGGTTATTAGTTGGTTAGATCAAGGTATGAAATAATTTAGATTCACAACAATAAAATTATCGATGACCAATTTTATGGAGTTCTTGTGCATCCTGTTATGGAATATGATCCCACAACTAGACCCAGCTATTGTAATCAAAAATTGAAGTCTCCATTTTAATCCAATTTTCACACAAATGAATAGTCCAAGTTAATGCAATAAATTTTGATTATAAACACTTAATTTTAAAATATTTTTTTGTATCTTAAGACTTCGGTTCTTGTGTAAGTAAAAAACTTGATTTAGTCTATGGTTCTCAAGGTGACAAGAAATGTCAATAGACCGGATGGGGTCTTGTTCTTAAATTACCACAAGTTATTTATAGGTCCAATAGGGTCTAGTTCCTTAGGTACTTTTGGTTCTTGAAGTGATTGATATTTTGGATGGAATTGACATGGTCTACATGGTTCTCAAGGTGTCGATAAATCCTGACAAGCTTGATGGGTTTTGGTTCTATAGGAACATGAAGTGCTCCTTTCACCCAATGGGATAATGATATATGAAGAAGTTGAAGTAATTCCTAAAGTGTATCAATATGTTAATGGATCTAATAGGGTCATGGTTATGAATTTCCCATGGGTACTTGAAGTGCTTAATGGGCACGATAAGGCTCAACATAGAAAGAAATTAAATCTTATTTGGTACTAAGGTGCCTTTCAACATTGATGGACCTGACCAAGTTAAGGGATCCAAAGTACCATGTGTACTTTATGGACTCGACAAGCTTGATTAGGTCTACATGGCACATAAGAAATTAAAAAAATTAAACATTTTACCTACCTCAAGTTCTTGATGATATTCATAAACTCGACAGGGTCTATCATAGACCAACAAGGAAATGTAAAATCTTGTTGTAAAAAATTTTGAATTCCAAAAGTCACAAGAGGAATATGAAGGGTCATCTCATTCCCTCCTATCTCTATAAATATAAAATTATATATGGGTTGTTTGATTCTCATGGTAATTTTGATTGAAATGAAGGAGAAAAAACTCTGTGTTTATTTTTCAAAAAAAGAACATAAGAGAAATTCTAGAACTTTTTGTTTAGCAAGATTTTATTTGATGCATTTTAATACATATCTTTCAATTCAAATAAATTATTGTATTATTCTTAAACAAACATATAAATCTTAAAAAACCCTTATTATCATGCATATTATGAAATATACATTTGCTCATTCACTTGTGTGATCTAAATTTGGTTTCTAGTATATTTCCACTATGCCCCATTTTATATAAATCTTGTTTGTAAGACACTTTATACACAAAAAATAATTTTAGAGATGTTCCATAGCAAAAAATAGTGTAGGGGTTATTTAAAAATTATCATATTGATCAGTCAAAAGGTTTCATGCTCTGAAAATAGAGAGTATTTCACCAAATGACAAAATTGATAGTGTTTTCATGCTCATTGTGTATGGTGATGATTACAAAACCACTAAGCAATAAAATAATTACCCTATTATAGAGTGATTAAAACATCATTGATAGTGTTTTCATGTGTTGGTTTTGTAACCACCTTGATAGTTTCATTACCACCTATCTACAAATTGTGGTGGTTTTGTCACCATACAAAAATGAGTGGAGAGTGAATAGTTGTAAACCTTTCTTCTTCTCATGGGGGTTCATTCAGCCTCTTGGTAGGCTCCAAGGTTTAGAGGTCCTATATATAGACCATGGTAGGGAAGAGAATGTATGATAAAGGTAGTGAGAGATATGAAAATTAGATTCACATCATTACTAGTGAGTTTGAATCTTAGTTTTGTTTCTTCTCATTGTTGTTAGTTATATATGATTGTTTAAGGTGTGTGGGACTATAGGGAAGTGTCTTGTAAGTGTAAATAACATTTGTATATGATTTTTGGATAGGATGGCAGTGAAATTTATATCTTTATAGGATGAATTTGACAATACCTTGTATACTCTTGCATTACATAGTGGAAGGGGAGTGCAATTTGCCTCACCCATTAGATTTTTTCCCACATTGGGTTTCTCCAGGATAACTTATGTGTTCATTATGTGTTTTATTCATTCCTTTTCTTAATATTCATGTTATTTAGGACATATATTTCATTTATAATACTTGTTCGTCTCTATTTTATACATGTTTATTAGCACATAACATTCATATAATTAATTTTTAGTAAGTTAACTCTATAGGGTCGATGTTGGTGAAACTTAGTGTGAAATCTCCACCTAGTTTATAAATCAGTGTGACTCATTGTCTTCCTTCCTTTTATTTTTATTTTTGGATGAAAGTAGTAAAACCCAATACTTCATTCAATATTTAAATATTATAAATAGGTTTATTTTAGTTTTTCCTATTTTTAATCAAGGGAACCTTCCCCCTAAATAGAGGAGAGACTTTTTTGTCTCCTTCCGTATTGTGAAACATCAGATTTGTCAAAGTGCTAAATATTTCACCAACACCATTGCACAATGTTTTGGTATCAAATTAGTTTTAAAATGTTTTCATCATGAGGTTCACCAAATAACAATGTGGTCATGTTTATTTCCTCTAAAAAAATTGTATTAGAAAATACCAAGTGGTCATTGACCTTTAATTGGAGTAATTTTATTAAGCTATCTTGAAGGTCATTAATGCATGTTGTATTAGTGAACCATGACCCAAAGTGTCACCAGTATCTTCATCATTAGTAGATTCATCTATAATATTTTTAACATCTAAAATTTCATTGTCCTCATTCTAATTACACACAATATGAAGAAGATGTTTCCAATCTTAGTTCACATGCACATTTTCCATGTGATACAATGTTCATTTCCACAATGTTCTTAAAGATTTCATAGCAAAATGTGCATGTGCATTCCCTATTTAGAGGCATAATTATATTATTGTCATTGTTTTAGCTTCACAACAATAATATTTATTTCCTCTATTGACCATGGCAATGCTCTTTGTATCGCATTAATATTTTTTGGGGTATTTATTATAGTTCCTTTCAATCCAAAATATAGTTTTTTATATGAACAATGTCTAATTTGTGAAAATACTAATCTTAGTGCAACTAACCTTTATTTAAGATCAGTAGAACCACTACTAATGAAAATAAAGAATTAAAATAATCAATATGCTCATGAGATGCAAATTTTGGAAACATCTCATTTTTAAATGACTTACAACAAGCACAACAATTTTTTTTATTTTATGTCACAACATGGCTCGTAGTCAACTATAACTATGTTTCCTTCTCATTCACTCTAAATTATGTTGTATTTAATTTTAAATGGATCTAGTTACAAACTAGGAAAGTATGTATCGATGTGTCTTTATTTTTTAATGAAATTGTCAACACTACATTCAAAAATTTATTTGACCTTTTGATTAGTTCAAATTATTTTTAAAATATTGAAAGGAATGTGTGGTATTTTTTCTAGATATTCATTCTTATTCTGGTAAAACACTATTAATATATCGATCTAAAACATATATCAACATGTCCTTCATTAGATGTTCATTTTTTTTATAGATTAAATCAATTTTGATTCAGTTTTCACTTTGTTATGTAAATAAAAAATTGCATATGCCACAGGACTTATGAAACAAGGTTGTTGAAATTATCTCTTGTTTACCCAAATTGTCAATAAGATCTTGAGACCAAACTGTCTTTTTCAATGGTGCATAATGTATATTGTTTGTGTTTAATATTAATCATAAAGACTAAATGTACAATGGATTTATTTTTTTATATAATACATTGCAATAATACACATTGGCTATGATTGATATAGCTAAATTTTGACATTAAGTAAAATAGACATTTATTGCAAAAAAAATCCATTGCCTTGAATGGAATCTAGGTGGTAGGGCATGGCCATGTTAATAATATATCATTTCCGAATTATTATATGTCCAATGTTTCTTACCACATCAATGCTAAGCCACTTCTGCAAACAAGTTAATGGCTAATTAATTTTAGATAAATATGCATTAAAAAAAGACTTTGTTGCATAACATCTAAGACTTGGACATTGAATTCTTTTTTTCATAACTATAAAACTAAATTCAATATATTATCACCATAATATCCATTATTAGTTATAACTCTACATAGGCCTATGCTTTCTTGGTCTATGAAATGAGGCCTAACTGAGATTCAAGGGCCATCCATGTATGTGATACTTAAATATGTTTGTTTATAGTATTGTAAACATTATTTTTTTCCAATACAGTGGTTCATAATGACCATAAAGAGGATTTGTATCATGATATAAGATATAGTATGGGAAATTGAATTGAAGATAGTTATTCACCCTTGTTAGTGAACACATATATATTGGTATGTTCAACCATTTATATATTTAATGTATTCAAAAATTATCACCCCACAAACCTACTTCATTTTCATTTGACACAAAAAGTCTAATTCGTTGGAAATATGTTTTAGTATCATGAATAGTATACAAACTATATAGCATGAGAGGATATATTATAATTTTAAATAATTCAATGCGTCAAGACCTAATTTATGCAAGAAATTTAGGAAATGGTCGATTATGTCATTTCAAATTTCAATAAAAGAGTAAAAAATGCAACAAAATAGTAAAAATATGAAGCAAATAGTCACATTGTCAATGTTTTGTTGTGTTCTTTTACATGGCCTATATTTCTCTATTTTAACAAGGGTGCATGAATGGTTATTCATTTTCTCTTTCCCAATTAACTTTTTAGATGATATTTTTTTCCTCAAATCTATGTGATAAGATATATAAACAAAGTAATAGAATAAAATTTTCAAATAGACACTTTCATAGCACAACATATATACATATATATGTATACATATACATACACACAGACATTACAAGAGTGTGAACACAAGTCTATGCACCTAAAAGACACACAAAAAGAAAACAAGTATCAAAGAAGGGCCACCAAATGCCCACCAATAATATCAAAGTATAGATAATATTAAAACACATATACAATATTAAAAAAAGAACTAACAATAGAAAATAAATAACATAGGCCCGAATCACCAAACAGAGCCAAAAATCTAGGTCCCAAAGCACCTAATTGTCAACATGTCCTAGTTCAGTTTTACCAGTATCTATATTCATATAATTAACTTGATCAACTTCAATAGGTCTCTTTGTAATTGATTTAGGTTTATTTTCATATAACTCAATCTCCTTTACATTTAATTTAGGTCCCTATTAAATCCCATTACTTTCATCACCAAGACCCAGATAAGTATCAAGCTCTACTTGAAAAAGAATGACTCATTGTGTATTCTTGAATTTACTTCAATAGTCAATCCCTATCATTGGTGTTCTCATTATCAATGAAATTTTGAAGTTTTATCAATATATTATTAACATTCCCATCAATTAGTTTCTCAATATTATTCTAAAGTACACCCCCATACCCCCCAACTAGAAGACCCATAGTGAGATCTAAAGTTTGGGAGGAGCTATCAGAACATATGGAGGCTCTATCTTTCCCTTTGTCCCAAGATCCAATCAAGTTATCATGATAGTTGTCAATTATTTATTGTGTCTACTAAAAATGTTGTAGATAAGTTTAGGAAACATAAATAAGTTTGTCATATTTCTCAACAACTTCTTATTTACCCTCCTACTCTAAAATAGAGGAGCGTACTAAAATGGGGTTAGGATTGGAGGCTTGCTTGAAGTAGGAATCCCTTAATAGGTCCCACTCATACTCTAAAAAATTGACATCTATTGCATTCCCATGAAGGGTTATCCAAACCAAGGGATGACATAGTCTATAAATTCCATTTGTATCCAATAGATAGTTGGACATGATCTTCATCATTCCTAATCTCAATAAACTATCCATCTCAGACTGTAGTACCCTTAGTTAAAGATAAACCTACAAATAAACAATTCTCACAATAAATTGTATCAATAATTTAGTAAATATTCTACCCTTAAACTTAAAAACCTCTATGTTCCTTTGCTTCCACATGAACCATATCATCTTAGTTGAGAAAACCATCCCCAATTTTTTGAAGAGTACATGAATTTTATTTTTATCATAAATATAACCAAAAGTAACATCAAACCATGTGATATCATAATAACAAACACTTGACAAAACATTCAAATGGTTATTCCAAACACAAACACTAAAAGGGCAAGTGAAGAAAATATGTTTTATAATGTCCACCTCACCACATAAAATATAAAATAGATTACCAAAACTAGATCTAAACAAAACCTCTCTAACTAAAAGCTTATTGTGAAGAAGTAACCACCTAAAACATGACCTCTTAGGCTCAAAACACATGGACAAGATGACTTCAAATCTAAATTTCTAACTAAATAAGAGATCACAAACAACCCACTTATTGATCAGGCTAGGGTATATAATTTTAGTGAATAAGAGATTATGGTATAACATCTTAGTAGTAAATTCCTCAAGTGGAGGGCCATTAATCCATTTTATACTTTATAAAAACTCTTCGTCACCCTCCAAAATGGATATTGAGTTGGTGTTACATAAAGGCTCCATAAGCAATGTATATGTTCTTCTTTGTGAGGAAGGGATCTGAAATAAGTGTTTAATATCAATCCATGAGGCCTATCTTCCCTAAAAGAAGAGATAATTGAATGTCTTTAAACCATTTAAAAACCAAAAAATTGGAGAGCAACTTTCAATCAGTGCCAAAAATAATTATTAACCTTGAGGTTCCACCACAGAGATTTATATCCCTAATACCTTGACCCCAACCCATTATAAATAGGTTTCACCATGTCTAAACGTTTCACACTCTCCCAAACTTTTCACATTGATTTAAATATATAAGAGCTATCAACCTTAATAGAGAAAGGTCCTACACCTTACCAATATTGCTTACCTTTAATTAAACCTCTCACCATCTTGTTTCTAACCATAATTTTTCATGGCTCATTACCTTTAAAATCTCTAATAATCCACTTAATAACCAAAGTGATACTTTGGATTCTCAAATCCTTTAGGCCTAGCCCAAATAATAATTTGGGCTTGTAGTAAACATCTTAGGCAATAACATGTCTTTTCCTAGTCCCCTCAACATCATACCACAAGAAATCATAAATGCTCTTATGGAGTTTATTAAATTGGGTATTATTAAATAACCAACATGAAGACTAGTAGATGTTGTAGGATAAAAAAGTATGACAAAATTGAATACTACTAGGAAAATAGAGAATATGCCCATACCATTTACCAATCATCTTATTAATTTTTCACAAGCAACCATTTCCACATTTATTTAAAGGATAAAAAGATTAAAAATGGAATAACCAAATATCTGAGCAAGTGTTTAGGAGATTTTCATAACCATCCAAATTCATTAATCCATTTAAGAGTATTTTCATCCCATCTAATAACACAAGACTTGTGGTAAGTAACTTTAGATCTTGAGACAGAGTAATACACATTAAGTCTAGAGGTGATATGTTAAAAATTGTCTTTTTTAGGACATGGTGAAGATTAGCATCATCCTCAAACCTCACATCCAACAACTTAGACTTGTTAGTCAAGAAAATCCCTCTCACAAGGGGACCCAAGGAGTCATTTCTTAAAAATAAGTGGAGAGCATCAACTATAATAATAAAGAGAGAGGGGAAAAGGGGGCATCCTTTCATAATAGAACATTGAAGGTTAAGATATTTAGTAAGGAACCCATTAACATCAATCACAACATATGCATATTTGAAAAAAATATTAACCATTCTATAGAACTTGTCATGAAAACCAAAAGAAGAGAGCATATAGACTATGAAAGGCCACTAAATTCTGTCATAGGCATTTTCAAAATCTAGGAAGACCATCACCACCTTAATATTAGAGTCATGAGCCCATTTTATGCCTTTAAAATTAGAAATAAGGTTATCAATAATATATTTCCCTTCAACAAAGCCAGTTTAGGTATCAAAAATGATGTAGGTAAGTAGAAAGGATATTCTCTTAGTGAGAATATTTGCAAAGATTTTAAAGGAGACTTTCAGTGGGTTTATCAGCCTTTGATTTTTTACTTAGGTTTGATCACTTTCTTTAGCTATGAGATTAATAAATTCCTTATTGATTCAAATACCAAGAGAACCAATCTCTAATGCTTCTCTATAGACTTTAAGGCATTCATTTGAAATCCTTTTATTATTCACCTTATAAATTTTATAAAGGAAACCTTCAATGTCAAGAGCCTTATAATTCTTGAGGGAGTCAATGCAAAATAATAATTCATATAAAGAGAAATGACTATCAAGGGAGACATATTGCTCTAAAGATACCTTTTTGGGAATGCTCTTGGCACAAATCCTTCTATTCATCTCAATTTGATGATTGGAAGCATCTGAGGAAAACAAGCTAGAGTAGAATGAAAAAAAATATACTCTTTATTTCACTAATATCTTCAAAATTCACTCCTCCAATATCAATTCACTGAATTTTTTATTTACTGTGCTTATATTTAAGCAATCTAAAAAAGTATTTAGTGCCCTTATCCCCTAGTTTTAACCAAGTATGGATATAATTTAAACCCCTCTAATAATGTATTCCGATGTCATTTTGATATTATGCTTGAGAGCCACCAAACTAAAAAGGAGTTATCCATTAAAAGGGTTACCTTGGATAACATTTTCAACCATAATCAACTTTTTCTAACTATCTAAATAATTTATCCTTCTCTTATCCTTAATTTTCTCATAGCATCTCATAAACTACTTGCTCATATTCATACAATTATTCCAAGTATCAATGTTAGAAGAAGAATCACTTATCATTTTTTCAATGTTTCATGAAGCTCAAATTCCATGTTTGCATTCCCTATATTACAAGTGAGACACATTAAACTTATACAATCCTTTCCAATTAGCTCCATTATTGACTCCATCTATTTTGAGAGACACGTTGATCTCAATGGGATGGTGGTCAAAAATAGTAAATGGAAGAACATTAACCAATTTTCCCTTAGTACCATACTAGAAATTATAAGAATCATTATGAAGATAGAATTTATCTAATCTAGAGTATACTCTCTTGTTCTTAGTCTGATTATTACACCAAGTGAATGAAATCCATCTACTATAGGATTTAATCTTACCAAGGGGGTCCTCTAGCTTATGGATATGCTTTATATTTTACCATAGAAGAGGTCATTACCTTTCCAAGAGAGGGGCTCTCTACCTTGCTTATCTTCACTCTCCTCAATCATATTGAAGTCTCCTCCCATTATTTATGGGAGATATATTGTATTTGAGACAAGTTAGCTCAAAATCTTTGTTCTCTATCTATATTCATTAGGGTCATAGACATTACAAATCCCAAAGATCTCATTTTGATGAGAAAAAATAACCCTTACAACTCTTTGATAGGTTCTATGTTCCATAATAGCATCAATTCATTTAGGGTTATTGAGAATAGAGGCACCACCTTTACCCCCTATAGTGGTCAGTTGGTTTCTTACTTCCTTGACTTCTTGTAGTAAAAGGAAGTTAGCTTATTCTCTCAAATTTTTGAATTGCCTAATAATGGGCCTTCTATCAAATGATTTAAGGCCTCTAACATACCAATGGATAACCTTCATGAAAGATGGATAGAGGTTTACTTCTCATGTCTTGGGGGATTAAACCCCACTTTATTCTGGTAAAGCCTATTAACACACTAAAGGATTTTATTTTATTTGTCTTTGGTTTTCCTTTTGGAGTCATCAGGATTACTTTGAAGCACTCTTTTAATATTTTTACTATCTTTAGTACTAGTATATCCTTGAAATGTCAAGTAGTTCATCTCAATTTAAGCCTTTAACCCCAACTTTAATTTTTCTGTGTGGTTGTTGGCCATTAAAAAGTAATGATTTTAAGGTCTCTCTCTCTTCTAAGGGCACCTCTTTTTCATTAATAACACATAGTAGGGTTGAGATATCCATGGTAGCATCCCTTCCATCAAATAGTCTAGCTTCAACGGTTGATGAGGAGTCAAGGGTGAATATCTTCATACGTGGTGATGAGGATAGAATGATAACATATTCATTATAATATCTCTCTATAGGTAGAAATCTACCATTTTCATAAACATCATTTTGAATTTCTCCCCATGTTGAAAATACATGCAATGAATTATGATGGATCTATAACTTATCTTACTTAGTGGATTTCAAGCTCAAAGAAGGTAATCGTACCAAAATAATTCATTACATATATATTTATATTAGGATAGGACCAATTTAGTTCTGCTAAAACTACCTAAGGGATCGCTTACCACATAACACCAAAAAAGAGGGTTCCAAATCCTCTAGATAAATGATATTATGCAATAACCCTATCTAGGCCTACAATACATAAAATAAATATAATCTAGTGCTCACCAAATCTTATGGCACAAAAGGGAATGATAATATCAAATAAAATAAAACATAAAAAGAGAACTCTACTCAATTCAATAAAGAGGTAAACTAAGTAAACAACATTCATCCTACTATTTTGTATAATATCTAATATATTATATGAAAGAGTAAATTTTAAGAATACTTACCTTGAATTGAACATGTCATGTCTAAATATCTCCCTTGGCTAATGGTACTTTGAAAGAGTTTGTTGTGTCTTTGTAAGGATCACACTATATAAATTATCTCTAGTCTAAAAGACTCCTACTTTGCATCCAAGACTTTCCCACAAGACAAGATTCTTTCCCTCCAAGGTAAAACCCTAAGTAATGACTCCTCTAATGTAAAAATAACAAAATAATGAGTTGTATTAATGCAAAAATGAATTTCCCTCTATATATATATGAAGTGTAGGGGGTATTTATATCCAAGGATTGACCCTAAACCCTCCTGGGAATTTTGTCAATAAGGTCGGCCAAGTTGATGTTATTTGGTATAAAATATAGTTTTTAGGCCTTGAACTAGGTTAGTTAGGTCGAAGTAGTTTCATAACATGTGTTGATTTTTGAACAAGATCAATCAAGCCAACATAGTAATAAAGTTAATAAAAGGGGTGTATGTTTAGTTAGGGGTTATTTTGAAAGGTGAATTGCTTAGAGGAGTGTATAAGCATGTTTTAATTTTTTAATGAGTTAGATAAAAGTAACTTGTAATGGTTTTAGGTAATGGTTAGGGACCAATAATATTATAAAGCACCAAAGATATACCCACCCCTTTCTCGATGCACCCTTTCTTGGTATACTCAGAGAGATTGAAACTCAACAGGTTCCTATAAGAAAGAAAGCATTAATAAATGATAAAATTTAAAAATATTGTGTGTATATAGAAACCACGGGCTCAAGGGATTGTGGAGGGAGGGTACCCCCATCAACAAGAGCATCATAGACACCTAGATAAGGTGGAATTAAGAGAAGGATAATAGAATGGGAATCAAAGGCATGGGAGGCTTGAGAGGGGAGGAAGGGGGAGCATCAAAACCTCTAGCCCCACCCAAATCAAATAGAGTAGTTACGGTTATCCTTAAATAAGGATGTCTATTTTATTTTTCACTCATGTTATGATTTATCCTTCATAATAACACAGATTTTGATCAAATTCATATAGTTATTAGATCAAACACCTATTATTTTGGGATCAACTTTCCCCTCATCCTATATTTTTTTGAACGAATTTTTTAGAAGAGGGAAATTATTTTATTTATGTCCATATTTTTTCCAAAAAAATTCATTGAGACCTCCCAAACCATTAATTGGGAAAGAAAAAGATTAGTCTTTAAGTTTGAAAATCATGGTTATAAAGAACATTTTGAACAGTTCTAGGGAGATTAAAACTCTTGCATTCATGTGAGACAAAGATATTATGGTGTCTTATATTATAAGCACTTCCCCCAATTATTTGAGAGCTTGATAAATAAACTTCCAAATTTGAATCAGAAAAATCTTAATATCAATCCATCTCAGGGGTGTTTTAAAAACAATATCCTTGCAATCAAGATTAGGTAAGGGATTACCCTAAAAATAGATTGGCCAACATTCCACATAGGTTTATTAATTACTCTCCTTTGTATATTTGATTTTTTTAATAGAACCATGAAAGCCCCTTTTTAAACCACACTATAAAAGGTGACATACAAAACTATCATTTTTCCCCACATAGAATTAAACCTTTTGTCAAAAATGTTTATAGATGGTAGAGAATCTCTATTCAAACATACAAAAAATATTTTAATATTCTTAATTCTAAGTTCCTCCAACCATAAATATTTTTCTATGGCTTCATTGGGAGATAAGGTTAGGTTTTTAAGTAGGTCAAGGGACTTACTAATTTTTCCATTATTTTGTTTATCACCTCTATAGTCCTTCAAGTTGAATCCATTAAGGTTAAATATTGATCCTACCAAATGTTGAGGGTTTTCTTCCAACCATGAGACCTCATTAAACAGTTTCTTACCCTCTCCTTTCTCATGGCCTTTTGTAATTTGTAGAGTTTAATGGGTGCATGTTGGAGAGACAATCATTAAGAGGGGGTTGAATTAGTGTCCTTATAAACTTTTACTTTCACTTTAATGTATATTCTAATAATTCATCAAGCAACATCATCCTATAATAAATATCAACTAGTCTAGCAATATAGTAATGAGAATATACATATAGCAAGTATGAACACTTCATGTAAGTGGGAAATTGTCATGGGGAAAAAAACCCAATAACCATAGCTTAGACAACTAGTCCTATAAATCAATGAGTCAAATTTAGTTGAGCACCAACCCCAGTCTATCAAGCACCAACTTGACAGAGTCTTTAGCATGTATCCACTTGTAAGGAAGAACCAACTCCCTTAGTGACTCAGCACCAACTCATCCACCTCTTAACCAAGCACCCACTCATCCAAGTAGACTTATACATTCTATCTTTGTCCTTGTTTTAATCTTAAATAGATGATGGTCTTCTTCTTAAGCTCTTCACATGCTTCTATCCCTCTCAAAATTGCCTCTAGGTTTCTTCGCTTTACTAGGTCTCTTCAAGATTGATTAGGTCATATGACCTTGATATCCATACTCAAACCTCCTATTATATATTCATGACTATATTTATACACCCATATGATGGTATACATTATCTCATTATACTCCTCAATATGTTATTTCATTTTCTTGCACTCACTTATCACTTTTTCACTTAGGCCCAATTAGTCTTGCTCTTATATAAGTCATTTGTTCTCACACACCTTGGTCAGCCATATACACTTACACACTTAAATTACCCTAATAATAGTCCTAGATCATGTTTAAAACATGAATCAATAAATACATTATGTCATCCACAACTTAACAAACTAAATCCTCTTTTAGGCCTTAAGGAGACCTAATTCAATTAGGTCATCATTAGAGCACATTACACTTTGTCTTTATTAAAATGAATCCAAATTCCATCCATAATAGGATAACTTCATATATTAATCAAATAGAACTTATTTAAATTCACTTTAGGTCCACAGCACTTTTTAGGTCCAACCACCTCTTGAACCCATTCTCAAAACATGGTTCACAATAGGCCTGTGCATACACAAAAAATCCATCTTGAACAATTGAAGCATAAACATAATTTTGTTGAACAACTATGGAAAAAAATCACATATTTAAAAAACTCATGACCTTGGGGTCATCATAAACTCCATTATATGCTTCAAATCAAGGTATACATGCTCAAACTTTTCTTGCTCATCATGCACATGCTCCTGATATGACCATGCTTGTTGTGACTAAGCTTATCAATACACCTTGTACTCAAGGACTAGTACTCAAAACATGCTTACCTTGACTTGAATCTTGAAATCAACCTCAAAAGAATCATTAGGTTGCCTTTAAATTCTCTCTCAATAAAGCGACATTAGGTTTCCTTAAAATTCTCTCTGTTAGTGGTACAATCACTAAGAGGGGGGTGAATTAGTGATTTAAGATAATCCAATTCAATTCCCAACTCTTTAAACATTCAACACATAAAATCATGATGCATATAAAGTAATAATTATAAAAACAATTAATATATAGAAATATCAAGCACATTACACATGATATATGTGGGAAACCCTCTTGGGGGATAAAACCCATTGAACCCTACAAGATGGACCACAGTCCTATAAAATAAGATCCAACATTTAGATCAGCACCAACGGATCAAGGAACACCCATCCGATAAGGAGGAACCAACCCCCTAAGAAACCAAGCACCCACTTATTTACCTTGAATATATCATCTTAAACACCTATTTCTACTCTTCAATTAATGATGACTACCTTTGTCTGCACTCTTCACCTTCAATCTCTTTCAAGCTACCTTTAGGGCTAACTTGCTCAAACTACCTCTTATAAGATCATTAGGTCCAATGACCTATGTGTCCTCCTACATCAACTTTATTAGATAATCATGACTAATCCTCTTCACTCTTTTATGGTCCTCACTAGCCTATACCTTCTATTTCAAAGGTTCTCTCCTTTGTTAGAGTCCACACTTACACACCTAGCACAATTAGTCCAATTAGACCTTGTACTTATACCACTCTCTTAATTTAACCCATATTAGTCAGACAAGATGCTTTACATACTTGAAAAACCTTTTAAAAATGTCCTCATACACATTACAAGTAATAACCACACACTCCTTAGGTTGGCCAATACCTCATTAGCCCCAAACTACCATTAGGTCTTGGTGAGACCTAAAATAATTAGGCCTTCATACTCATACATTACAACATCAACTCCTTGGGCCACTTTCAACTTCTACAAAATATTAAAACACATCAAACCTATACCCAATATACCCTTTATCACTCCTTCATGGGTCCATGCTACTTGGAACACCAATTCAACACTCGACCCTACCAATTATATCTTCTTGCTCTTCAGGACTTCATATACATAAAACACATCTCAAACTTTTGAAGTAAATACTCAAATATTTCACATAGCCATATGATTATATAACATGGGTGAACCCTTTAGGTCCTCTAAAACACCTCCATGTGCTTTAGACACTTCAACATAAGATCTAAGCAATCAAATCAACTCTCTGAGAATGACCACTCAGACTGGTCATATACAACTATAATACAATCAAACTATTTTGACTCTCCATAACTAATCAAGGGAAAAATATGATAACCAATGCCTTTTCATAATCCTTAGAGACTTATATAACATCTTCATGCCCATTTTCTTTTCAATTTTTCTCAAAACTCTTCCAACACAATTCTGCAAAGTGTTCACTCAATCTACCAGTGCATTCAAAAAACATAGTCAACATTTAAGCCTTTATTCACACTAAATATGGATTGTTAAAACATACACAATCCATATATATAGTCTTTATGGAGTCTAAAACACTCTCTAATAGTTAGTTCATCTTGAAACGTTAAGACACTATCAATAATGACTTAATTATCCTTCTCGGGTCACTTGCAGAACATGGTCAAACACACAATCAACTTTGAAGCTCAATATCTTTGATTGTACATATATTAAAACCTTTTAAATATATTTTTTGGATATTTCTTGAAGTCCTCTTCAACTTTTCCTTTTACACCACCATGAAATTCCTCTTATATCAATATATATATATGCAAAATAATCAGCACTAGTTTTTCCTTTATTATTTTCAAATACCAATGGTCACTATATAATCCTCATCTCATGTTCCCTGAAAGCTAGATCAAACATGCTCCATCGATATCTTTATGAGATTCCTAACTTTAACTCTTTAAATTTCATCATTGATCATTGATATGTACTTTCATGATTAAGACACTAAGTACACTCATGTACCTTTTGAGCATTAACCCTTTAACTTAAACCACATCGTTGATCTCCATCTACACAAACACCCACATGTCATTGATCTTATATAAAATCATCATGATTGAGACACATCACTAGCACATGAAATCTCAAGAACCTTTGACATATTGACTTCACATGCATTGTTGGATCACTATCTGACAAGATCACATATCCCATTAGATCCTTATCCACTCAAATTAATTACTCACTATTATATCTTTGATCCAATTTAATGCTCATCGTAGATCTTTGATATCATAAATTTGGCTAAGTATGGGAATTTAACTAAACCCTACCTAGAAATCCAACTTTGCACCTCAATAAATTTTTCTATGCTCAACCTCATGACCTAAAACTTGAACCATATGATGTTCTCACACACAGGAATATATCAATATGATCTTGAAACCTTCACACATGTGAAATATGACATCATCAAATTGCTTACTCAACCTTATATATCAAGATGACTACTTGAGCTTAGACATTCATATGACTATTCTGATGAATTCTGTTCACTTCCATACGCACTCTAAGTATTCATAACATCATATAGGGTCTCTACAATATGTCCATACCATCAATATATCAAAAAAAACTTATTTGTCATTAATGCACTAGTATATCATGTTCTCTTTGACATCAATGATAACATAACATCAATGACCATGCTCAATAATCTCCCCCTTTGTCATTGATGGAAAAACACCCTTAGAATGATTGCATTTAAACTCCATTATGATATTTTCCCCCTTTAACATTAATGATAAAGGGTCTCTTCCTCAACATGACAACAATCATTCTTTTACATCATGTGTGCATTCAAATACTATTTAAGATGCACATGATACTTGCATACTTTCAAGCATATGAATCAATTTCTCCCCTTTTGACATGCACCAATATGAACTTGGACTTATTTGATCCTTAGACCTAATAAAATGCTCAAAAATCTTAGAAATCTCCTCCTAACATCAAGCTCTATATCATGTCATCTATTCTTTGACATACACTAATCTGAACTTGGGCTTCTTTGATCCTTGGACCTATCTATCTACAAAACTTACAAGCTCTCTTTGCTCATGCATGAAGATTAAATACCTTGTCAAAACACATGAATTGGTTTGATTAAGTCATCATATCAATCTTCTTGAATTCACAATTATAGCAGACATCTTCACACTTTTATCTTGATTGTAGCATCTTCACATATGTTCCCCCTCACATCATGCACATCTTCTTCAAGCCACTCAAGCTAATTGAGTTATCTCTCCCTTAGCTAAACACATCTTCAAATGATATTCATGTCTTGAAACATTAACCAAATCTCAAATAGCATCCACTATGATTCCTCTTGCTTTTCAAGTGTCTATTTGAAGCCTAAATAGAGATACCATGACCCACAATGTCCTAGAATAATGTGAAAGTAGGAGTTTCACACAACTCCTCATATTTCTTCTCCTCCTTGGTTATCTGATATTGATAGTTCTTCTTCTTCTTCTTAGGCTTAAGAGAATCAACATTCTCATACACTACAATATTCTCATTTTCTTCTAATATTATTTTGACAACATATGGAGACAACAAATATTCATGGCATACCTTTTCAAAAAAAGAAAGAACCTCATCAATGGGCATTTATAACTAATGTTTTTTGCATAAAATTTTCTCAACAATAGCAAGATGTTCTATTGGATCCATACATACCTAATAACTAGCCTCATTTATCACTTTGGTATTTTCCTTGAGCTTGACATGAACTGACTTTTGATTTCCTTTTCTATCTAGATAGATGAAACATTCTCTTAGCATTCTTGAACCTTCTTCATATATGATTCCTCTTTCACTTTAGCAGGTAATCCACTTTGATCTTTCAACTTAACTTAATTAGTTTTTCTTGGTTTTCACTTCCTTAGGTTTATGTTTTCACTTGGATTTTCACCCTTTGAGGAGATGGCAAATCTCTCCTCATCTAGGTGGCACAATGGAAACACCTCTAGGCTTGTGGGCAGCTTAAGGATGAAGTGAATCACTAGATAGGGTCAGTTCCCTTGATGTACCACTTTGGATCACAACTAAAACTAAACTTTGAGGGTGAAAATGGAGAGAGATAACTAAATACAAACTATCCTAAGTGAAGTGATACACCAAATATATTGATGACTTCCAACCATAAGCATATTACACTTAAAATCAAGGGACAAACTAAACATACACTTCTCCAATCATAATATTTTCACATAAATGTTACATTGTAATGTTATGGATTAATGTGAAAAGATAAGAGGACTAGAAAAGAGGCATATGAGGGCACCAATGAATAAAAATAACTCACTCAATCCTTGAAATTTCCTAGAACACTTCATATGCCTTGCAAGAAGAAGCTTTCCAACTGTAAATAGATGGTTGAATGAAATAACATGCTAAGAAATATATAGTTTTCACTTATGAAAAATCAAACATTCTAAATGAAAAAACTAATAAAAATCATGGATAAGGCAAACATCAGTATTCATATTGATCAAAAGGTATACAAATGAGCTTTGCCATACTCAGGTGGAGCATCCATTACAATGCCAAAATGGCTAGTTCTTATAGAACTTGAGAGAGAGAGAATAAAAGAGATGTCCAAGGGTCAAAAGGACACTTTTAAAACTGATACAAGGATTTATTATTACATTTTAATATGGTATGGGATGAACCATTCAAGGGTAAGAACTAAAAATGTCAATCCAAGTCATCAAAGTCTTGTAAAGTGGTATGAAAATTCCTTGACTAGCTTAAAAAAATTACCTTCATGATTGACCCTATTTGAATGCTTAATAAATAATTATTACCAGGTCCAATGATTGTAAATAAGTTTAAGTGTCTCAATCCTTCCTATCCATGTATTGGTTTCATGTTTGGTCCTTTGGAATCACCTAGGAAGGAGCCATCATCATCTATAGTCTAGAAAACTCTTCCTTCATGTACCCTGCACACTTGGCCTTAAAATTTGCATCAATTACTCATGAAAATCCATGGGAGAAAGTGTATGAAAATTTTAAATATCCTCCATAGCCTTGGAATCATTAGGTAAACTTTAAATTTGTCTCACATGAAGTTTTCCACCCTAATCACTAACTTGTCCAATATGTCAGATTTGACTGGTTGAGATGAAGCACCTAATTTGGATACTTATAAGTTTTTCATTGAAATTAAATTAACATGAGGAGTTATAAAAAGTCTAAAAATTTCCCCTAAACATGATTTCACCTTCAAAATCATCCTGTAGCCTTCACAACACAAAAAATGGTCAAAAATGCACTGTATCTACCATATTTGTGTAAGTTTGTATAGCTAATTTGCATGGGAGGGATCTTGATGAGTCCTCTACAACTTAAAATAGTTTTCATGATAAAACTAGTCCATTTAGATGCATCTTTAGTCTCATTTATCCAATCATGTCTTTGTAAGGGTTTAACAAGGGTTTTAGGCATGTTTTCCCTCTTAAGCTTTATTCATAAAATTGGGACATTGTATTTTGTCAAATAATTCCACTAGATGGTTTTTAAATGTCCTTATTAACTTATATAAACATCTTAGACCTCCATGAAAATCATCATGAAAGGTGTGAGCATCCAAAGTTCTCCTATCGAACTTATTTTCACCTTCTCAACAGGCCTAATGTTGTTTCTAAGCCAAAATGGCTTATTTAGGGGTTTATTTACCTTATACCAGCTTTAAACTTCATACATGAACCCATAAAAATTTTCCAATATATTTTAATGATTACCTTATCAAATAAGTGTGATGGACTCCCCATTTGGGCACTAGGCCTAGTCATTCTTAGTAGGCTTGTGTTGGTTCAAGACCCAAGATAACCTCCTCATGATTTCCCTTAAAAAATATATTATTGAACACCTTTTTCATGGTCTTAAAATAATGATTCAACCACTTGGGAATCTCTCTTAGATCAAAAAGTGAGAATGACCTCTTGTTTGTATTCTAGGCATAGTTATTTTTTATGAGTCTATCTACAACTCTTGATGGTTTGGTCCCCTCTATTAGATTCCATTCCTTCCTGATTAGTTTCCCATGTTGGCATTGGTGTCCCTCAGATTTTAAAATCCCATTTAAGGATATCTTTAGTTTCTAGTTACTGTCCTTCAACCATCTTCTAAAGATTGTAAGTTTCATACATGAGGGGAGTACCCTCTGTCTAAGACAAATCAGAGGGCACTCCCCTATTTCCCTAGACAAGTATGAATATATAAATGTACCCTTAAAATTACAAGGATATCCCACACAAAAAAATAATCTCTTGGTTTGGTGATTTGACCTCTCAAAAGCACTAGAAACTCAAGAAAAACTTAGGCATAGGAATATGTGCACATGGTTTTTATAAGGGTTGTGAATGCAATGTTATAACCTTTATATATAATTTTTCCATATGATGGAGATTTAATTAGGATACCATTATTATAATTAATGTGTTTCAGTTGCTACTTACCCCTCCAACCTCTCATGAATTCCTCATACCCCTGCCTAGCTTATACTGAGCATAACATGACCTTGACTGTGCTTAACTTATTTTAGGGTTTTTTTAGGTACTCTTTACAATATATATGAATTAAAAATAATGTTAAAACCTCACTCAAACCTTCCAAGAATAAAATCATCCATATCCTTACTTGATCTCATATTTTGGGGAGTTAAGAAACTTCTAGACCAATCAAGACTAGTTGACTATACTTTACTTGGAAATGGAGTCACCTGTAGGTTTCTTTCATGAGTTAGGCATGGGATAGTGTCTAAAAACCATTTGAGAGTTTCATAGATTCAATTTATACTTTATTGGATCTATTTAACACTTTATTTTATCCTAAACCACCTCTTTGAAACCTAGTCCTACTCACTATCCTACCACCATTTAGCTGACTATGTTCTCATCTTAAGGACACTGCTTATAGGTGTCTAAGCATGTATTCAACTTTGGAAACATTGAATAACATTATTATAAGATATTCACACCATGATATAACGTCATTCACCTTGGGTTCCTCAAAATATTATTAAAACACCAAAACTAACCTATTGTCTGCATACCCTGCTTAACTGTGTTACTCTTGGGTACATGTAGGTGAAAATTACCTCTTGTAGGTATGTGTGAGCTCATTAATACTAGGTTATAATGTGAATATATTATCAAAGAATCATTAGAACCATATGATAACCTCTCATCCATTTAACTCACCCTACATGCTCTTTGGGTTCCTGACTATTTCTATGCCTGTTATGACTGAGACACCCCTGATGTGGGTGTGTATAAGGTTGTTGTATAGACTGAGGGTGCTTATGAGGGTCTAAAACATAGTATCATATCCTCTTGATGATATTTATTACCATATATGTGACTTGAACCACATGGAACCACCATCACATATTGGCATGATTTAGAATTGTAATCATGGAATGTAAGGTCACCCTTTGACCAAAATCCTGTGGATGCTACTATAGGTTTTTAGTGTTTTTAGGGGCATCTTTGTGCTAATTTAAAACCACTTTCCCTTAACCCTTTACTTTAAAAATTTTAATAATCCATATTCTTGTTATGGTCTACAAAAATCACTTGTCTATATGCTTTAAGACTATCTACAAACATCTCATAAAGTGCCTACAAAAACTCTTAGGATCTTTGTTCTTGCATTTTGGGGACTTGGTCTCAAACTCAGTCCTTTCATTTTTTAAAGATGACTTTCAACCTTGTTTGGAAATACATCCTTCCAAATAAGTTTACCATGAACCTTTAATCATGTTAACACCTTAATGAATATATCAATACATTTTTTAACCTTTTTATATGGATTTAATCTCTCTGCTCAGGTCACTTGTAAGTGCACATTCTGAATATGTAGGCAATGAAGAGAAGTTTGGGAAATGTGTGAGGTTTAGGCCTCATGGGGAAAACTTAGACTCTTTAACAATCCTCCAAATGTTAATTGTTATCATGGAGGTATTGAAACCAATTTCCAAAATCCCTATTTAATGTGATATTCACTTACAAGGATGTTTATAATGTACTTTCATGGTTGCCTAGTTATGTTTTCTTGCATATGACTATGATTCCATGGATATTTGACTTGGGAAAGTATATTTTTAGATTAAGGTGAACAAAATAACATAGAAACATGTAAACCTAGACACATTCACCCTCCAAGACCACCACCAAAACAAGAAAAACCTTCAAATGGTGAAAAAACTCCCTGTTGCATAGAAAAGTGTTCCCTCTTGAAATTAAAGATGATTATAATATCAAGACCACATAAAAATTTAAACCAATCATGGTAATAATTTTATGAGAATTTCAACATCATCTGGCATCAAACTCAATAATTGGTTCATACAAAATTTCTCAAACCAAGGCAAAACTTGCAAGGTACATAGACTAGTAGGCAGATTTGAAAGGTCAACTTCATGAGGATGTTTCATGAAGCACAATCCACCATTTTTAAAAATCCTTATATTTAAATTAATTTCTCTAATTATAAAACAACCTAAAAAAATAATTTACATTGAAATTTCTTGCGTTGTCTGTACCAAGTAAAAACCTGAAGGTCACTTTTGCTTGCCAAAAAGGATAAAAAGGGACTAGAATGGTTTTGAGCAATAAATGGAACTTATGTATCAACTCAAATGTGTATATAATATTGGGTAATATAAATAGGCATTGTGTGATCATTTCCCATGTGGAACAATTCCCAAGGAGTCATACAAGTCCTAAAATATCCTTTTTTCCAAGAAAATTGTCTTTTTAACTGAAAAACCTACCACTTTTTATTTAGATCAGTTAATTAGGACTTAAGTAGACACATAGGGTATGAAATCACATTTTTTAACCTTAAAACTTTCAATAAATCCATATAACTCATTAAATGCACCCTTTTTAACATCAAAATGACCCAAAAATGATATAAAGACCAAAATAACTAATGACCAAGGCTATTAAAACATTAAATGACATTAATTAGACTATAAAACACCTTTTAACGTATATATTTGACCCCTAAAAGTAAAAAATTTTACCTAGGATTGCCCAAATTTGACCTAAAAGTCAAAATTTAGTCAACAAATTGGTGACTCATAGGGGTAGTTCTTTTCTTTGTTTCATTTCATTTTTCTCATCTCCCTTGATGCCCTTCCTTGCTCTTCCCAGCCTATATGACCATGCCTAGCTTCTTCAATCCTTCTCCACCTTTGTCTTTCACTGTGACCTCGTTATTTTATCTTTATCCATCTCTTGGTCAACCTTTACCTCATCCCTTATTGGATCTCCCTTATATTCTCCAATTTCACCTCCACCTCTTTAAAGTGTGATTAACAGTTGTACTACTTCTATGTACATCTCCTTATCTGCTTCCTTGTATCCTCCACACCCTTGCCTTAATGCATAAAATTTGGTTAGGTTCCTTACTTTAAGATCATCCCTTTCTTCCTTTAATTCCTTTGTATGTTGTGTTTGGACTCTCTTTTTGGTTCCTCTCCAACTACTCCCTTCACCCTCCGTATCACCTTTTTCCTTTTTAACCCTCTACCCATTTTGAGCATGTTATGGCCTCCAAGGTCTTTCGCTTGATTTTGGTTTACTATGAGATATATACCAATCCTACACCTCTATAACATAATTGGCCAAGACCATGGGCTCATAATACCAACTAGCAAATCTAAGCGTCATTTAGCCATTGGGATGAAAATGCCCACCTCTTCTCATCTTTCCTATTTTAAACCCCTTTTTCTTTAACCTTTAAAGATGTTTGAATCAAAATTAAAACCATATTCAAATGGAAGATTTGGGATACCCATGTGGGGATGATAACTACACCCTCTCACACACCCTAACCTTTCAATCAATAATTTCCCTTAATTCTCCCTTTCAGACTACATCTTTTTATGCCTTGAAATAGCCCTTGCTTTAATGCATGAAATCCATAGCCTGATCTCTCAATTAATTAATTTTATTATTATTCACCTCACTCCATATTCCAAAACCCCTCAATGTCTTTCTCTGAATTCCCTCAAAAACTCAATGCTTACTTATTTTGGGGCCCCACTAACTAAAGGGTCAAGGTTTCAAAACTTTTCCACTTCTTGTTTACCCACTCTACTACTTTGCTTCCATGAACTGTTGAATAATAACCTTTTATAGCCTATTAACGACATTATTATGGAATGTGCACAATGTCAACTTATTTGGATGGTGATGTAAGAAACCATCGGATCACCATGTCAATTCAAGTAGTTCTATATTTTCTAAAGTTTGGTAAAGCATATTTCTCCTTTTTCCTTTTCTTTACGATGGTGTTAGAAACTTCACACTTCAACCTGCTTACCCATGGCTATAGATTATTTTTACATAGTTGATGCAATCATCTCAATTGCATCCTAGCTCACCTCATCCACCATTTCTACCACACCCATCAGAAACTATTTCATATCCATCTTTTCCACCCTTTGCTGCTTCCCTTTTTTGAACATCCTTCACCTAGACCTACCTATATGATATCCAATTAGGACAACCAAGTTAACCAACACCTTTTGCCTAAAAAGAACTAAATTTGGCTTGACATTCTTTTTGGATCCCTATATATGAAACTATGTAGGTAGTGTCCACTTGCTATGTGCATCTGGAGTCAACTCGACCATCCCCTTCCAACCCATACCCAATCCACCCATGCTTTCACCATGTCCACCTTGACGTCGGTTATTTTTGACCTAGAACATTGGCAATTTTTGTAATAACTTTTGCCCTTAATGACCAACCTTTCCATGTTAAACTTTTAAACATTTACACCACCTCATGCAAAACTAGACCATTTTTGTTTTTCTCAGGAGCACTTCCTACCCTAGATACCTGAGTCAATATTGACCTTATCTAAGAGCCTTGATAAGACTAACTCGATCAGCTATGACTAATGTTGGGGACCAGTTACCTTGTCATTTATCTTAGAACCTAACCTTTTTATTATCAACATTAGCACCTTTAGTGTCTGCATAATCTTGACTATTGTGCTTAGTCATATTTTATAAATCCATTGGTATTTCACATACCCAACTACCTTGTGGCACCACCAATCAACTACTTATTAAACCTACACTTGATTTGACCTTTCCTCATCAACTCTCAATTTGAGGGGGAACACCTCCTCGCATGATCAACGCACCTTGACCTTTGACCAAGTGATCATTTTTTTTGTAGCTTGTTATATCAAGGCTGTATAACAAAAAGGGGTAAAATATAAACACTAAAAAACTACATACTTACAATTTTCTATGACTAAATGCCTTAGAATCCCCTAAAACTTATTAAACCTTCCCAAAACCCACTTATCCCAATCAAATCACTATTCTCCCAATCAAAAATATCATTAAAAATCACTATTTAAAATTACTATTCACCCTTCCTATTCACTATGAGACCCACAACAACTATTCCTGATGACATGGCATGTTACATGTCAAGTGACATGGGAGGTTATTTGGGAGGTGATATGGCAAGTCACATGGTTTAGAAGTGATGTGGCTTAATGTGGGACATCATACCCCACCTAAGACCCTTCCCAAAGTGTTTGATGACCTCGTTCAAGCATCATAAGGTGCCCCCTTGAAATGTGGTGAATTTCCCCTTAAGGGGTCATTATTCAACATGTATTTTTGTCTTCCCACATGAAATTAGACTTTAAAAGAGATACCTACCTCTTTAAGACTTTAAGAAAGACAAAGGGCACCCATCTTTGACTTTTTAACTCAAATAAAGTCTCACCAACCCAAATGGGAGACTTTCCAACCCGCATGGGAATCCCCAGCAACCTCACCTTAGAATTTTAATCCCCTACATGTAAAATGGTGCCACATTTAGATGAAGACAAATAAGGGTGGTAAAAAGTCTTCGGTCTTCTTCAAACCCATGTGCATGATTTCCATTTAAACTTGGATTCATGTGCAAAGTGAAAGATTTTCCAACCCATATGGGAATCCCCAACAACCTCACCTTGACCAAAACATGGACCACTTGGATAAATTAGAATTGCTTCAATATTCCTCTATTTTGGCATGTTTCTTCAAATGAAAATGGTATAAATACCCCCCTCTCCTTTACCCAAGGTTAGGTTGGAAGTTAGCCTTTTGTTGTTAACATATTTATTGCAAGTTTTTAAAGGAGGTCATCATTTTGAGGTAGATTATCATCATATTGGAGAAAAGATTCAAATCATCAAATTTCTACTGAAGTTCTACCAAAATTGCTTCAACAACATCAACACCAACATCTTCATCAACATTCTTCTTCAAGCTTGGAAGGTAACCTTGGTTTTATTTGTTGTAATTTAATTTCTTATCCCTCTTGACCTAGTATTTATTTACTTCTAAACCCACCCTTATCCCTCTTGACCTAGTATTTATTTACTTCTAAACCCACCCTTTGGCCTTATTATTCTATTTGCCTCCATATCTATTCCCCTTTATCTATTTACCTCTTCTCTCATTTCCCTCTTTACCATCTTCACTCTCTTTATCCCCTTACCCTTTTGCCACCCTAATCATTTTTTGCCTTATCCTTTCCAACCTTCACCCCTTAAACATTTTCCGTATCAACCATTTTACAACCCCAACCACATCACTCTTTTAACCCTTACCATTTCACCAAACCAAGAACCAAAACTTTATTTTTAGCGAATTTTCAATAATTTTAATTATTTAGACTATTTGCTTTAGTTTAATCATCGTAGCAAAGCATTTAGTTTTAATTAATTAAATTTAGGTTATTTATTGTTTTAAATACCTATTTCCTTCATTTTTATCTATAAAACTTAAGTGTTAAAAGTAATTGGATTGACAACCTCCTAGAAAGCTTTCACTTTTAGGATCTAGCTTACGCTAGGCAATCCACCCATCTCTTTGTCTAAAAAACAAGAGTGTGGTAGTGTTTTCTTATTTACAGGTATTCTTTCCTAGACAAAGAAGAGTTATTTACAATCATCTGGATTTAACATGTGCATTTTAACATTTTTTTCTACACACCCCTTATCACTAGTTTCTTTTCAAAGAATTAAGAAAAGCCAAAAAAATAAATAGAAACATGTAGCTCTCCCCTTGAGGAAGATCGTATAAATTCAATTAAATTTTTTAACTAGAATGCTTGATAAATGGCCTCAACATGAAATAAAATAATGTTAACTTGGTCAATGATTATTTTACTATATCATAATTACAATAGGGATCTCTATTGAATAGATAAATTCTTTTGAAATTAATTTTACAAGAGAGTGTTAGATAGAGTAATCGAGGGTTTAAAAAGAAACACTTGATGTGTTCTTATAGAAGAACATTTGAAATATTTCTAATAACTAACCTATTGTTGCAGTGAAGAAATTCATTTAGAAGCATGTCATTTGAAAATCTAGTCATTAGATCACTATAGATAAGTTTGCACTAGTGGATAAGAGTGTAGTGCATCCCTATCTACATGGTGTGTAATTATCTATAATAAATAGAGGCTTTTGAAACTATAATTATAGTGAAGTGTCTATTGATTAGGGGTGAATAGGAATAAATTAGTTAAGTCTAGAATATATTCTTAGTAATTGAAATACTTTGAATTCTTTCATATAGATAAATAATTATCAAAATGATGATTTGACCAAGCAAGGTAGAAAATGTCAAGGACTAACAATGTCAAGTATTTATTGATTAAATTTATGTGTATATATGTTGTTATATCAAGTATGTGTTGATCTATGTATCTAATATGAGAGATAAGTGTGATAGTGCACATATTCACACTTGAATTGTTATCAACCAATGCACTATATATAAGTTGATGGTCAATATAAGCTCAAATAAACAAAGAGTGCAAATTAAAATCTCCATCAACTATATGATGATTTAAAAATGTGATAAATGGTTTGGATGGCATTTAATTATTTTATGTACCAATGATTCCATTTAAAGGATGGTGTGACTCTGTAGGATGTTGATAATAAATTGGTGGAGGATGTGCATTATATGTGTAATGCACTTCCACTTTGTTTTTTATTTCTTAACCTATATGACTATGAAAATGATAACTAAATATCTTCATTATTTTACTCTCATTTTTTGTGCCTTTGTACTATCATTAGGTTTCCTCACATCAATGATATTATCATCTATCAAGTCTTGAATCTTATGTCGCAAATTGATGCATTTATGGGTAGTATACCCTGGTGCTTTATGATAATCAAAAAATGTGTTATGATCAAATAATTTTGGAAGAGTATAACTCATATCCACCTCTTTAATTGGAGGAAGTAATATGATGTTACATTTTAATAACTTTTGTAATACCTTGTAATAATCTTCTGGTAAGTTGGTAAATTATCTCTTTAGAAGAACTGATAATATGATATAAGGAGTACATTCTGAGACTACATGTAATATTTCCTTTTGATCACTAGGTCACACCTTATATGGTGGCTTACTTGAATTATTTACATGAGGAATATAAATTACATTGTCTACATACTTAAGCTTATTCATTACCAAAAACTTGACCTCTCTTTCCTTAACCATGTGACATAAATTTGTGAATGAAATAAACTCTTAAAAATAATAGATTCATGTAGAGATGGAAGCAAATTCTACTTTAATATGTCTTATAATTCTTTATCTACCATAGTATTTTTCATTTTGGATATTATTGCTTTATACCTTAAGATATATTTTGTGATAGGCTTGTTAGATTATTGTTTGAGCTGATAAATCTAAGTATATGAGATATTTTTACTAATGTTGAGAGAGAAATGTGGAAGGAACAAATCTTCTAAAGTATTGAATGCATGACCTGACTAATGTGTTAAATCATACAACTATCTGAATGTGTATTATTTTAAACTTATGGTAAATAACTTGGTCAACACCTATTTTTGGATGCATAATCCAAGCATGTTGCATAAAATGATCTCAAATGTTATTCAAGGTCACTGTTTCCATCATATAATGTCAGCTTAGGTGCCACAAAACTAGTTGTTAAATGATGTGCATAAATATGTTGAGCCAATGGACTATATAGTAAAGTATGTGAATCACTTTGTTCGATTTGTAACCCCTTAGTTTTCAAAACTTGAACAATCTGCATAATAGGTTGTACATTAGGTAGAGAATGTGTGTTAACCAATGGTGGTGTCTCAAATGACTAAATAGGAATTGACATATTAATATATGAAAACCCTTAGGTTTACCCCATAGTATATGATGGTACAAAGGTCTTATTTAATGATGTGGGGAAAGTTAAGAACCCATAATAATTAAAGTATCAAATATATTAGCCATGATTGCAATTTTTATATCCAAAAGAGTTTGCAAAATGGTATAATAATCATGAGGTCATTCATGGATTGCTTCTTGAAATTTATCAATAACTTGTATTTTATTAGGCTTTATTTGTTCATCACCTATAGTTGAAATGACATATTGGTGCTCATTTTGAGAGTCAAGATTGTCTTGATTACATCGTTCATGCTTAGAAGTGTTATCAAGCAGTTATACATATTTAACCTATGTATTAGTATTGGAAGGTCCTAATATATCCTTGTTCTTATCCATATTATGTGCTTTATCAAAATAAATCTAAATATGCTCAACTTGAGTGCCAATTAGTCTAGCACTTCTTCTAAGAGAGGTAGAAACAATTTTCTTAGATTGCATAAAATATGAAATAGAAACTTGTAAGATTGATGCTAATAAATAATTTACCAAATCTGAAAACCCTAAAATAAAAATTAGAAACAATAAAAATAATAAATAAATCCTAACAACATGAATGGTTAGGGTTTTTTAATATTCAATTGATAGTCGAACTCACCAATATGTTTTATAAAAAATTAGTAAATAGAGAGATGTTAATTTTAATTGTGATAAATTGTTGCATAAAATTAGAATGCTACAGATATGTAATAAATGACACAAACTTATTTAAAACTTATAAAATTTATAAAATGATAAAAATGGAAAGTATCAAAGAAGAATAACTTAGCTAAAAATAAGATATGCAAGACCATAAGTGTAATTGTAAGACTAATTGTATGAGTGTGTGATGATGATGTGAATCAGGAATAAGGATTCATTTGAACTAGTACAAAGCTATGCTATTCAAATAGGGGTAACATGCACTAGTGTCCTTAGGATGCATAAATGTATGGTAGGGTTTTATCTCTCTATGAAATTTTGTACCTATTCACCTTTTTAATTGGCTCAGTGTGTGTGATCAAATCTATGTGTTTCATTATGGAAGTCGTTGTGTGCCTTATTATTCACTTAGAACTCTAATTCAATAGGTCACATCAAACAATATGAATAAATGGAAAAGGGTGTTAATGGTTGAATTCGTGTTTGACCTCAATATCCCTTATGTTGAGTGTTCCTATATACCAAAACTCTAAAGAGGAATCAAACTTTATTTAGTTCTCCCATGTTATAATAATGTGTGTGAAAGATTGGTGTAATGTTATATGTTGTTTTAATCTTGATGTGGTTAAGTGATTTTAAAATGTCCTATGGCCTTGGAGGTGTATTCAAACTTAGCTCAAGGTTAATAGGGTTGTGTGGACTTAGAATTGGGAAGAATAGATGTTTTTCTCTCACTATTATGGTATTTTTCAATCATATGAGCCTATACTAAAAAACGCCTTTAAAATGTGGTTATATAGTGATCACTTTTTAATTCCTTTAAATGGGGCTTGTGAAACATGTGGGATGATCCATTATATGAGTTTGAATTCAAGAAACTAGTTGTTATTTGGCAAGAGGACCCAAGCAGCAGAATTAGAGACTACCAACGAGTGAGATTGTTGAAAGAGCAACCTTATATGAAAAGCAAAGACATCTAAGTTGGAAGTGTGGATCAATAAATCAAGATAGATATACTACTTATCCTATTTACTAAATCTAAGATTAGATAAAGTAATCAACTAACATCTATTGTAATACTTTTTATATCGAGAACATGACCAAATTGTATCCGCTAAACCTAAGTAAAGAAATACTTATCACACAACACTAAAAGAGAGGGTTCCAAATATTCTAGGAAAATAATACTATGAAATAACCCTAGATAAGTTTTATACATGAAATAAAACTAATTTAGTTTTATCAAAGCATATAACATGAATGGGGATGGTTAAAATTAACAAAACAATCAAGGGATCATGGTAGGTAAATAGGGACCTAGATCACTTAAGGTGGAAGATGGAAAAAAAAGAAAACCATATAACTATACTAAATTTAAGTATATATGTATTCTAGGCAAGGAGTTAAATATTCAAACCTATTACCTTGTGCAATATATATCTATCAAATGAAATAGCAAAAGTTAAAAATACTTACCTTTGAGTGAACCTGTCGAGTCTCAATCTCCCCCTTGGTCAATGGTGTTTTACAAGATATTATTTTGGATTTATAAGGATCACACTATAGAAATCAAATATAAGATAAAAGACTCATTCCTTTCATCCAGGACTTATCATAATACAAGTTATCTTCTCTCCAAGCAAACCTTAAGTAATGACTTTTTCAAATATAGATCCATTAGATTTTCAAGATGTAATAATGTGAAAATGAATGTTCCTCTCTATTAGATTGATATTAATATCATATTTATATAAATGGATAAGTCCTAACCCTTCCATAATTTGAGTTGACAAGTTCATCCACCACAACCTTATTTTGAAAATTTATCATTAGGTCTCAAACTAGGTTAGCCAAGTCAACTTAGTTTTGTAACGTGTATTGTAACATTCATAACAAGGTCGACCAGGTTAAATTAGTAGGAAATATGGGTGACAGCATTGACTAGGCTGAATTTGATGGTAAACTAGGTGATAGGGTCAATTAGACCAACTTTTTAAGAAGGGTGGCTAACCTAGTTAGGGGATTAAGGCATGAAAGGTGTTAAAACAAGTAGTATATATAAAAAAAAACAAATATTAAATTAATAATTTGACATTTAGGTATTTACATATAGATAGCCATATTTCATGGTTTTAAGAGTTTAGGGAGACATCTTATGAGGTAAATGGATGGATACTCTAAGTAATTTAGACACATAGTATGAATTATATGATTAAACAATAATCTTTTGAAGCACCAATGGTATGCCCACCCCTTTCCTGGTGCACCCTTTAAGGTGTGCACTCAGAGAGATTGAAACTCAACAGATTTCTACAAAAAATAAAGTGTCAATAAACTATAAATTTTTAAAATATTATGTATATACATATACCCCACCCAAAGCTCATCATGTTTCATAATAGTGTAACATGGGATGGTTCTTTGGGAAAGAACATAGCATCACAATAAATGAGATAATTCAAATGAAGTATGGAAACAAATGTTGAAAGTCAATTAAATTAACTAAAATTACCACATACATACCTTGACTCACCTTTCTATTAAATGATTGCATGTAAATATCATAGTGTCAATCATGAAGGGTGCAATACTTGCATTTTGAGAAACCCTAGGGATATAAGCTTAAAAATAGAATAAATGTGTGTACGTAGGATGGTCAAAGTATAAATCAAAATTTATCAAGTTAAGATCATAAAGGCTAGGTTAGAACTAAAATATCAAGCATATAATGATAAAAAGATGACGAATGAATGTAAAACACACTAAATCATGTGAAAAAGCATGTAAAACAAGTTAGTAAGTGCAATATCAATGAGATCAAATAAATATATGTAAGTAAATGAATGTAACCTCATGTAAGATAATCATGTTGAATGAATCATGAAGAAAACATAAATAACAAAAAAAATGAAATGTAAGTCAAAATGTAAGACAAGCAAGTCAAATCAAACACAAAAAAACATAAATGACTGAAAATGAAAATGTAAATCAAAATGTAACAAAATCATCTCAAGTAAAACATGAATAAAAACATGTATGTCAAATGTCCTATGTAAGATAAGTGAAACCTACAAAAATCAAACAAGAATAATATGGATAAATGAAAAATGAAAAGATCTAAAGAATGAGTAGTCAAACTTAGTGTTTATTCTAAAATATAATGTAATAAATAAAAAACACCTAATGACATTACTAGGATGATAATGATATGGTGTGTAAATTATATGGTGTAAGGGCATTTGTGAGGAAAACCTAGTCCTATCTGAGGTATTACAATACAACTCACAAACTATAAACCAAGAGGCATAAGTAGGTAGATGTGATCAAGGATGTGATCAGATAAAAGCAATATCCAATAAGGGGATAGCAGGGATAATGTGATGTAGATAAGGAATGTGAGGCACCACAAGGGTGATTTGAACATCTTTAGTAGAAATGAGACACATTAGGCAAGTGAATAAGGCTATAAAATATCAATATCAAGGACCTAGGACACTCCAACTAGTAAACACAAAGTTTGGGCTTACAAGTAAAGTACATAGATCATCCCTTAAAGGATATATGAATAAAAATAAAATTGGATCCTACCTTTCCATAATGTGTTCCCCATTCTTCAGGACCCCTTACAGAGTCGTCAGTCTACTATTAAGATTGGGTATTTATGTGAGAAAGTAGGTGGCACTATAAGTATATGATATAATGAGACCTCCTGCCCCAGTTTATTGGCCCACCACACTCTAATGGACCTGAATTTTATAATGAGACCAACTTTAGAGTTTGAGATTGGAATAAGATAGGAGATCTGCCAAATATCACATTTTTTGGTGTGATGTGACTTTTAAGATCATTTTTGCCTTTTGATAATTGCCTTTTTTTTTATGATTTGGATTTTAAATCTTTTAGATTTTTTTGTTCTTCATCCATACAGATTCATAAAACCAATCATAAGTGAAATAGGTGACAAACATAAGAGAGTTTACACTTGGTCACTATAAAAAAAGATCTAAAGACCATGGTGTCTAAAGACTCCTAGACTTACCCACAAATAAGTGTATAATCTCAAAATGACTGATGTATGACTCAAAGGAAAACAAATAATGCAAACATGGGGATCATCAGAGATCTATCCATATAATAAGTGATATGATGATGAATATGCTCATAGTTGATCATAGAAGTAAAATATGCTCTAAAAGGGATGGGTCTATGTTATGATAGTCATATCACTAGGGAAGTTGTACTAACATATAAGGGATATAACATAAGCACCAATGAAAGTAGTAGTCATCCCAAAAGAGGGGGAGGGTCAATGATCAAATAATAATGAAGAAGGTAAGATAAAAATGATAAAAGGGAAATAAAATGAAAATCAAATAAAGTGATACCTAGGAACCACAAGGGAAACAAAGGTTGAAATAATAATAAAATAAAACTGATAAACTAAAAATAAAAAAATTGTGTAATTAAAATGAAATAAAACCAAATAAACCAAAAAAAAATGGTGTTAAAAATTATGTGAAATAAAACAAAAAAACTAAAAATGAAACAATGGTGCTAAGAATGATGTACAAAAACAAAGAAACATCAGACAAAAAATGATAAGCAAAATCTATGCTAACATCTATATCAAAGATGACCATGTGAAATACAAGTCTATGTGTCTTGTAAGGTTTTTTGAATTTGATTATTTTGTTATTATGCAATGTAGAAGAATAACAGATATTGTAGGAGGCCCCAAGGGGTAATTTGATATAGGGATGGGCATCAAAAGATGCCCCAAAATTTGAAGTGACATGTAAATGGGCATCACAAGATACCCCAACATGTGATATAAAATGAGGTGAAATTGAACAATTAGAATGAATTAATTTGGGATGGTGGGTGCAGTTGGATATAGGTAAATGTGTTGGTATGTTAGATTTTGAGGATGTTAAAATTGACATATGACTTGTAGGAGAGGTTTGAAGAGGTATATATGCTAAAATAAGACACTTTATAATGTGCTTTGGAGTAGGTATTTGAACTAGGTGCTCCTTGGGTTCATGTTACCTAAGAGGTTGAGGTTTGATGAATGCAACCACTCATTTGAAGTTTGTCATGTTAGATATCATTTACTTATTGGTGTAGGAATAAGGATCAATTTTGATTTTTACAACATTAGTGGATGAGTTGGATTTATGGGGTAATTATTATTGATCATTAGGTAGGTGATGTTGATGTGATTTTTATTCTTTCGATTGGGTTTGAGAGGCTTGAAAAGACTCTTGATAATGGTGTTATGTAAAAGTATTAATATTGAAATGTGGGCCAAGCAATAAGCTAAGAAAGAATCAGTTAATATCATGACAAGTCTTATGAGAATGACCTATTGTAACATGCCACCAACAAAACTTATCAAGATTGTATTATTTTGGAGGAGGTTTGGAAGGATCAAAGCTCATGGATTTAGAGGGTAAATTTTTTTTCTTAAGTTCTTATAGACTCAAGGGAGGGTGGGTTGGGTTAAAATTGGTTGAATTGGGTGCTCCCTTTTTAGGTTGGGGAGGCTTAAATGAATAAATGTTATGAGAAATGATTGGAAAGATTACTTAGTAGTTGTTTGAGGTGATTAAAATTGACTCATAAGAAATCTTTCCTTTTTGCTTAGTCTAAGGCTTTTTATAAAGTTTTAGGGGAAAACATCTAAACTTTATATTGAAGAGGAACTTTAAGAGCAATAAAAAATAGTTTTAAAATATTATCATCACTCATGTTATGGTCTTCTTTGTGAGATAGATACTTCCATAGTTTGATGAAAGGGTGAGTAGATTCATTAGGTAGCAACTTAACATTGATGAAGTAACTAAGGTTGTTTTTAGGAAGATCATTGAGTTAAAATTATTTAACCAGAGCATTGACTAAATCCTCTAGTTGTAATATGGAACATTGAGGGAGTTGATTAAACCATTCTAAAGCATCTTTCATGAATGTTTTGACAAGAATTTTGATAGTAGAAAAAGTGATAGTTTGGACCCATTCCTTATATAGATTACCAAAATATTTAATAAAGATAATGAGGTTCTTAGTTTCATCACATGTAGTAGTTAGACAAATTTTTCTAATATTTATGGATACAATTAATAGATCTAAAAGTTTTTTTAAGATATTGAATCATTTTGTTATGCATGAGAGGTTGAGGGATGATATACCCATTGGCATCTCTAAGAGGATGAGGAATAAAATTCTAATTTGGTTGAGTCATGATGACTTGAGGTGGTTGACTAGTCATTTATAATATATGAGATTCCATTTGCATCATTTGATTATTATGAGTGATTTGTTTATTGGTAATTTTTTGAAGTATTTGATTAATATCAATGGGAGAATTAGGATTTTTGGGTGGAGGAGGATTCCCAGCATTGGTAGCAGGAGGAGGACTAGGGTGAGTAACTTGAACTGTATTACTATTAACAGCTAGAATTGCACCCTGATCTGAGCAAGGAGGTTGTTCAGGTATCCTTACTCAAATATTGGTCAAATAATGGGAATAACCCTAGTCTATAGGTGACTTGTGATGGAGATGAACCTCCAGAGTAGGTTGGTTCCTCTTTTTTGTTTACCTAAACTAAAAATAATCCTATCGCCTCACAAGAAAAGGGTTAGAAAGGGATAAGGGCTCCTAAAAAAGCTAACAAGTGATGCACCAAAATTATAGATCGATCCTCCTTCCTTGACCTAAAGAACACTAATGAAATGAGTAGAGGCTAAGTTCAAAATCTAACTATCTGCTATACATCCATGTAGAGGCTTACCAAATTGTTAAGAATATAGGATGTAGAGAAATAATAATGAAATAAAGACATAATTAAAATTCATAAAATACAACAAAATAGAGATGGATTTAATTAAAATTCATGAAATTACTAGTCCTTATTATTCAGTCCAACAAATGAAGGTAAAAACCTACAATACATCCACTACAATATCCTCTTCACTCTCTCACTTTTTATCATCTAATTTCAATGCCATCATATCAAATTAAGGTTATATATTAGGGAAAAAATACACTAACTTAATTTATACCATTAGATCTAAAACCTAATAGTAAATGGTCTAGATTAACTACAAACTTATAATATGTTATAATGCATTTTTCACAAAATTTTGCTTCAGGGGCATTGCCCCTGAACCCCCACCAGAGGGGATTTAAAATAGGTCAACACCCCCTGGACCCCTATGATGACCCTAATGGGGGGCACTACCCATCACACCCTCCTGTTAGGAACTAGGCATTAAAATAAGGTCAGGCTCCACCATCCAATAATCTCCCACTTGGAGATTGATTGTTACAACTCCACTGCTACAACTCTTACTTGGATTTTTCTTTAAACTTTGACCCTAGCATGTTTCTCATCTTATTTGTTATCCTTGAATACCTATTTAAGTTAAACAACTCTCCAGCTTATCTTTAATGACTACTTTTTTTAGCATATCTACAAGATTCTAATTCGTATGGATCTTTCCCAACTTTAGTTGACCATCCTCCAAAACTGAATGAATGAAGTGATACCTAAGTTGTATATGTTCGGTTCTTGAGTGGAATTTCAATTTCTTTGTTACATGAATTACACTCTGGCTATCACTGTATAACCTACAATATTCTTGCTTATGCCTCAACTCTTCCATGAACTGTTGCATCCATATCATCTCTTTGCTAGCTTATGTAGCTACAACATAGTCTACCTCTAAAGTTCACAAAGCAACTATCTTCTACAATTTTAAAATCAAACTAACTATTGTGTCACCAATAGTGAATACATAACCTGTGGTGTTCCTCCTGCCATCTAAATCTCTAGCCATGTCTACATCAACATATCCTTGTAAGGTAACATCTGACCCTTCATAGCACAAATGTCTATCATTGGTCCCACTCAAGTACCTGAGAATCCACTTGAATGCATCCCAATGCTCTTTTCCTATATTGTTCATAAACCTACTAACAAATCCCACTACATGAGCAATATCTAGTCTAGTGCACACCATAACATACATTAAACTTCCAACTTCTAAAGCAAATGGCACTTTGGTCATTTAATTTATTTCTTCCTATGTTTTAGGACATTATTCCTTAATTTGAAGTGCCCTCCCAAATATGTACTCGTAGGTTTTGCATCTTGCATATTGAACTTGAATAACACTTTATAGATGTATTCTTCTTGAGACAATATCAATTTCCTATTTTTATTGTCTCTTGTTATTCGTATACCAAGGATTTGCTTTGTAGAACCCAAATCCTTCATTGTAAATAAATCTGCTATTTTTCTTTTTAGCTCATTTATATCATGTGTGTTAGACCCTGCAACAAACATGTCATCTACATACAATAACAAGATAATATAGTTGCTATTATCTAATCTCTTAAAGTAAACATAGTGGTCAGAATGACATCTACTATAACCTTGTTCTATCATTAAAATGTCAAATTTTAAATACCAATGTCTTGGAGCTTGGTTTAGGCCATATAAACTCTTCTTCAACTTGCATACCATTTTCTCCTTACCTTTAACTTTGTATCCTTGTGGCTGCTCCATATATATTTTCTCCTCCAAATCACCATGAAAGAATGAAGTCTTCACATCTAACTATTCAAGGTGTAAATCTTTTACTGATACCAAACTTAAAATAATTCTTATAGAAGTCATTTAAACAACTGGGGAAAATATTTCATCAAAGTCAATACCTTTATTTTGTGCAAACCCCTTTACAACAAGTCTGGCCTTATACCTCTTTTGCCTCCATCTCCTTCCTTCAACCTATAAACCCATTTATTTTTCAATACTCTTTTGCCTATAATAAACTAAACCAAATCCCATGTTTGATTGTGTACCAAGGAGTCCATATCCTCTTTCATTCCTTGCTCCCACTTCTTTCTAGTTTCTACCTGCATTACTTCTTCATAGATTTCTAACTCACCACCATTATTCAATAATAAATAATAAAGTGAAGGAGAGTAATGTTCAGGGAATCTACTTAATCTAGTAGATCTTCTAACTACACTTCTAAGAGTTTGAGGTACTTGTTGTAGTTGTTGCACATTCTGATTTTTTAGCACTTTTGGAATTTTATTTCCAATAATTTCATTAAGTACTGCATATTTTGTATTTATTTGTTCTAGTTTCTTTTCCTGCAACTGATCTCTATACATGACCTTTTCATTAAATATCACATCTCTACTCTTAATGATTTTACAATTTTCAATATCCCATAAACGGTAACCAAAATCATTAACTCCATATCCAATAAAAGTACATTTCTTAGATTTTGCCTCAAGATTAGTTCTATTTTTTTATCAATATAGACAAATGTTTCACAATTGAAAGTCATTAAAAATGAATAATCTACCTTTTTACCTATTCATGCTTCCTCTAGAATGCCACCATCCAAAGGACTTAAAGACCCTCTATTTATTAAGTAAACAATAGTATCCATAGCATCTACCCAAAACTATAAGGGCAACCTTGCATACAATCTCATACTCCTTGCATGCTCCATGATTGTCTTGTTCATCTTTTTTGACATGCCATTTTATTGTGGTGTTCCTAGAACCATCTTCTCTCTATGAATCCCATGGGATGAATAGTAATATCAAATTCCTTATTATAGTATTCACCTCCATTGTCTGATCTGACACACTACAACTTATTTTCTATCTCATTCTCAACTAAAGAATTCCATTTCTTAAAAGTATTAAAAACATCATATTTCTTTCGTATGCAATAAATCCAAGTTTTTCTAGTTGCATCATCGATAAAAGTAACATAATAAGAAGAACTACCAAGGGATGATACATGAGTCAGTCCCCATACATCTATATGTACAAGATCTAATTTTTCATCCTTATTTGTCCTCTCAAATATGAGAAATTTGACTCTCCTCTATTTTCCATACGCATAGTGCTCACAAAAATCCAAATCCACTTTCTTCAAATCTGGTAATAAATTCTTTGAGTGGAGAACTTGCATCCCCTTCTCACTCATGTGCCCAAGTCTGTGGTGCCATAATTTTGTATCCACTTATATAAAAGCTATAGAAATTATAATAACCTTCTCTATCTCCTCTTTGTGTACAATAATCTTCTCTTGCCTCTCAACCATATCTCAATTCATTTCTAGGGTGGAAAAACACCTAAACATAACCTCTACCATTAGATCTGGAAACCTATAATCAATGGCCCAGATTGATAATGAAATTATAATTTTACAAGGTAATTTTAATAAAAAAATTCCCTTCAAAGGTTTTACCCCCAAACCCCCATCGGGGTGCACGGCCCCTGAACCCCCCACCAGGGGAGTCATCCCCCAAAACCCATAAGGGGGGAAAAGCCCCCATTTTAACCCCCATCACCATCATGGATACAAAGAATGGGATCCAAAACCAAACTAAAAAAATGTTAAAATTTTAACATATGATCTTAGAAGACAATCAAGCTCCACACCCAATAATCTATCACTTGGAGACTGATTGTAGTAACTCCATCGCTACTGCATCTACTGTAGTATCTAGACTAGATAAGTTTATTAATTTAATTATCATCCATGAAGACCAGTTAAAACTAAACATATCTTTAACTCCTCTCTTGTAACTACCTTAGTCATCATATCTGTAAGATTTTTACTGGTATGTATCTTCTCAAATTCTAGTTGCTCTTCCTCTATCATTAAATGAATAAAATGATACCATAACTGAATATGTTTTGTTCTGGAGTAAAAAGCTAAGTTTTTGGCTAGATAAATTACACTCTAACTATCACTATATAGAGTACATATTTCTTGACTATGTCCCAATTTTTTCATCAACCTTTGTAACCAAATTATTACCTTGCTTTCTTCTATAATAGCAACATACTCAGCCTCTAAGGTTGAAAGTGCCACAACCTTTTGTAATTGTGATACCCAACTAATTGTTATACCACCTACTATGAACATATACCCTTTAGTGCTTCTTCTACCATCCAAGTCACTTGTCATAACTGAGTCAACATATCCCTATAATGTTGCATCTGATCTACCATAGCTTAATAATGTATCTACAGTCCCTCTTAAGTAATGAAGGATCCATTTTACTACCTTCTAACATTCCTTTCCTAGATCACTCATGAACCTACTCACCACTCCTACTGCATGTGCAGTGTTCGGCCTTGTACACACCATTTTATTTTAAACTACCAATTGTTGATGAGTATAGAATTTTAGACATAAGGTTTTTTTCTTCTTGTGTTTTAGGACATTATTCCTTTGTTAATTTAAAGTGTGCAGCCAAAGGTGTCCCAACTGATTTTGCATCTTACATATTAAATATTTCCAACACTTTTTTGATCTACTCTCCCTATGATAATTCTAGCTTCCTATACTTTCTATCTCTAGTTATCCTCATACCAAGATTCTATTTAGCTACACCTAGATCCTTCATAAAAAAGCTATCACTTAACTATTTCTTGAGTACATTAATATTGTGTATGTTAGAACCAGCTACAAGCATATCATCTACATATAAAAGCAAAATAATGTAGCTACCATTTTAAAAACTTTTAAAATATACACAATGGTCTGAATGACATCTACAATAACCTTGTTATGTCATAAAACTTTTAAATTTCAAATACCATTGTCTTGGAGCTTGTTTTAGGCCATACAAACTCTTCTTCAACCTACACACCATTTTTTCCTTACCTTTGAGTTTGTATCCTTATCACTGCTCCATATATATTTCTTCCTCCAAGTCACCATGAAGGAATGCAATCTTCACATCTAATTGTTCAAGGTGTAAATTTTCTATTGCTACCAAACTTAAAACAGCTCTTATAGAGGTCATTTTAACTACTGGAGAAAATATTTCATCAAAGGCTATACCTTTATTTTGTGCAAAACCTTTAACCACCATTTTGGCCTTAAATTTCTTTTTATCTTTGTTCTCCTCCTTTATCATGTATACCCACTTATTCTAAAATGCCTTCCTTCCTTTGGGAAGCTCCACCAAATCCCATGTCTAGTTTTTCATTAGAGCATCATACTTCTCATCCATAGCTTGTTCCCACTTATTTTTGGCATCAATCTGAACTACTTCTTCATAGCTTTCTAGCCACCATAATTGAGTAATAAATAATATAAAGGATAAAAATGATCAAGTGGTCTACTTACTCTTGTAGATCTTCTAACAGGGGTTTGAGGTACCTATTCCTGTTGCACATTTTGATCAAGAACTTTTGGGACATATTTTTTGTAATGTATTCTAATATTGTATATTCCCTTTTAGATTCTTCTTGCTTCTTTTCCTGCAACTGGTCCCTATACATGAATTTTTCATGGAACATAACATCTCTACACCTAATTATTTTTTTATCTTCCAGATTCCACAAATGGAATCCATAATCATCAGTTTCATAACCAATAAATGTGCATTTTTGAGATAGCTTCTAAATTATTCCTATCATCTTTGTCAATATAAGAAAATGCCTCACAACCAAAAACTCTTAAAAAATAATAACCTACCTTATTTCCAGTCCATGTCTCCTTTGGTATTCTGCCATTTAAAGCACTCAAAGGTCCTCTATTTATCAGATAAACTACAATAGTTATAGCATATACCCAAAACTATAAAGGCAAACCTGCATGCAATCTCATGCATCTGGCATGCTTCATAATAGTCATGTTCATTCTTTCTAACACACCATTATGTTGTGTTTTTCTTGGAACTATTTTTTGTCTACATATTCCACTTTCTGAATAGTAATTGTTAAAATCGTTACTGCAATACTCACCTCCATTATCTGATCTGAGACATTTTAGTTTTAAACCTCTTTCATTTTCAACTAAAGTTTTCCATTTCTTGAATGTATCAAAAACATCAGACTTCTTTTTTATATAGTATACACAAACTTTCCTAGTTGCATCATCAATAAAGGTAACGTAATAATTTGAACCGCCAAGTGAAGATCCTTGAGCTGTTCCCCATACATTCATATGTACAAGCTCTAATTTTTGCTCCTTCCTGGCTAGTCCAACCCTGAGAAACCTCACACATTTTTTTTTCCATATACACAGTGCTCACAAAAGTCTAGATCTAATTATTTCAAATTTTTTGCTTTATCTTTTGCATGTAGCTTATTCATCCCCTTTTCACTCATGTAGCCAAGTCTATAATACTGCAAAGCTTCATCTTTACCTATAGTAGCTACAGTACAAGATGAATTAACATTATCTATAGAAAAATATAAAGTGTCTACTTTATTACCTTTTTAAACCACTAATGAACCCTTTGTAACCTTCCATGATTCAACTATAAATGTGACCATACAACCCTCACTACCTAGCTGCCCTACAGAGATCAAATATCTCCTCAAGCTTGAAACATGCCTAACATTTTTCAGCACCCAAGTGTTTTCATTCTGTAATTTAACCTGAACACTTATTTTTCCTAATAATACTATAGGGTTCATCATCACTGAGGTAAACATTCCCATAATTACCTTGAATGTAATCTATAAATTAGTGTCTATGAGGGGTAGCATGAAAAGAAGCACCTAAATCTAAAACCCAAAATTCAAAAATATTATCCAAAGAAAATATAAGAGCATCTTATAGTACATCACCTGCTACATTTTCTTCTTTATTACCTTCATGTTGGTCCTTACCTGATTTATCCTTTTGATACTATCACTCTTTCTTTGTGTGTCTTGGCTTACCATAGATCCAACATTCCATCTTGCCTCTTGATTTAGATCTTGCACCCCCTTTTGATTTTCCATAGTTTCCTCTTCTTCTATTCTTTTGCCTTCTCTATATCCACTATTAATGTGTTTTTAGATATGGATGTTTCACTTATACTTTTATTTTGCATTTCCTCGCTTAGGATAACACCAACCACATCTTCAAACTTTAGTTTAGCATTATTAGACACAGAGTTGCTTACTACCATTACTATGTTATTCTAGCTTTCAGGCAAGGAACAAAGAATGAGAAGATCCCTAACTTCATCATCAAAGTCAATATATATGAAATATAACTAACTAGTAACCATGTTAAACTCATTTAAATGGTTTGGTACTGAACCATTTTTAGACATTTTCATATTGAATAATTTTTTCATCAAAAATATTTGATTTGAGGCAGAGGGTTTTTCATATAACTTGCCTAATGTGTTCATAAGACCTTTTGTTGTATTTTCTTGTGATATGTTGAATGCTACAAAAGATGCAAGGCACAACCATATGGTTCTAAGGGTTTTTTGATCTAATATTTCCCAAGCTTCATCTGATATTGTCAATGGCTTCTTGGCATGCCCTCCCAATGGCAAATATAGGTCTTTTTGGTAAAGGTAATCCTCTATCTACATCTTACACAATCCAAAGTTATATCCATTGAACTTATCCACCTTAGATTTATTTTCATCTGCCATAGCTCCCACTCAAGGTCAAACCCTTTTCTTCTTATAATAAAAAATTATGCAAACAAAACCTTTGCTCTGATACCACTTATTAGGATTAAATAAAACACATATTTATCCCTAAATTGCATACAAGAGAAATAATGAAATGAATCAATCAAACATATAAAAAATAATCATAAATATACATAAAATAAGAGACACCAAATTTTACATGGTTCACCCAAGATGGGCTACATCCACCAAACTTATCTAGTATATTATTTCTAGTAATACAAAGGATAAACAAATCCTGCAATAAAACTTGTTACACCTCTCTACATTCTTTGTCTCCTCTCTATGTACAATATTATTCTCTTGCCTATCATCCATATCTCAATTCACTTTTAGGGTGTAAAAACACCTAAACATAACCTCTACCATCAGATATGGAAACCTATAATCAATTGCCCATATTAACTACAAAATTATAATTTTATAAGGCAATTTAAATAAAAAGTTTCCTTCAGGGGCATTGCCCCTAAACCCCCACTGGGGGGAGCATCCCTTAGACCCTCCATTGGGGGGTCATTCCCTCAGATCCCATAATGGAGGTGAATCCCCCCTTGTAACCCCCATCACCATTACGAATACAAAGAATGGGATCCAAAACCCAATTGAAAAAACATCAAAATTTTAACCTTTGATCATGGAAGACAATCAGGCTCCACACCCAATAGAGGGGGCTCCAAAATAGGTCATCACCCCCCTTGGATGCCCATGGTAACCCTAGTGGGAGGGAGTTTCCCCCCCACACCCCTCCTATTGAGAATAGGGCATTAAAATAAGATCAAGCTCCACCATCCAACACAAATGATCTAGGTTGAAGGAAACAAAAGGAGAGGTCTAAAATAAGACACTAACTAGTCACAGTATCCACATATGGGCTTCAATTAAGAGATGTAGAACACAACACATATGAGTGGATGAACTAGTAACTAGGTGAGATAAGTACACACTAGACCAAAATAATGAAATCAAAGCACAACCTTCTATTTACTTCAAGAGGTTACAAATTCCTTCTTGGTAGAGTCTAGTCTAACCAAGGGACGGAACCCAAAGAAAGATAGAGAGAAATCTAATGATCTATCAAAATAAGTGAGAGATATTTATTCTTGGCCTCAAGACCTCTATTTATAGTAGAGAAAGAGAGAGAGAAGAGGAAGTTAAAAAGCTTATTGCCTTTGATAACCAATGAATTGTAAGCTTTCAAAACATTTCATCATGCCTTTGTCTAATCAAGTCATTATGAATAGGATCTTCATCATTTTCTTAAATAGCCTACAAGTCATTCTAATTTTGGTAAGTTTTACTAGAAAACAAGATTTTTCCAAAGGTGGTAAGCTAGAAGTGAATTCTCCAACTAATTTTCAAATCCCCAAGATCTAATCCATTGATCTTCCACCAAATCTTATCATGAAGGCAAGATTTTTGGGTCTTTAAATGCCAAGGACATGTCAAGTCTGCTCTAAATTGGTAGCTTATCGAGGCATGGCTTGAAATGATCTTTTATTGGCCATGTATTTTCTTCTATCATGGATCCTAGACCAAATTATCTATAAAGGAAAAATAATGTAAGGATATTAGTTTTCCTATAGATTATATAAATATAGCACTCTATCCAAAAATTGGTCCCATCAGAGTCAGTATCAAGCCCTCATCTTTTTATTTCTTCCACCAACTTGCATCAAGATTGAGTTTAGATTCTCTTACTAGCCTACCAAGTTGGGCTCATCTTGCTTGACCATCTTTTTCTAAAATGTCCAGGCTCATTCCTTTGTCATTAGCTATTGGTGACCTGGATAGATCCCTTTGACACCTCAACCATCATGCATCATTAGATCCTGAGACTTGGTCGAATGTAGGTCATGGATATTTAGGACCCAAGACCCTAAAATCAACTCTTATTAGTCTTTGAGATCTTTAGATTACTTGCTTTGTCTAAGCTCTCCTGGTCTTGACACTTGTCGACTGTGTGCTTTTCCTTAAGTCTCTACCAAGGATTTTTAAACCCTAACAACTAGTTACTAGAGCTTAAATTTGACATTCATGTAAACATCATTTGATGTCTACGAGAACATTTTTTGACATCTTACAGGCTATCAAATTTAAACTCATATGGTTTTTTCCCTAGGCATAAAGTTGACACTTGCATGGGCATCCTTCATTTTTTGGCCAACTTTACAGACTTATAACTTGAAGAACAAAACTTGTGAAGGTGCCAAACTTTTAGGAGATGTTATTAATGCTACAAGGAGAAAACCTATTTAATTTTATAGCCTACTCAATCCTCATTGTTCAAGATTTTCCTATTACTGGGACTAAATGTGTGGATAAAATTTGGATGGATCAAGTAGAGTAGATGAGTTTCATGTGCTCCCAAGTTTTCCCTGGGAATTTCATAGGGTCTGTAATGTCTTAAAGTCTTGTGAGCTCCATGATCTCTTTGTTCTACTTACACCATCCAGAGCTTGTCCAGTTTATTTGAATCAATTTTTTTATCAAGAACACTACGTTAGGATACTTAGCAAGTGGGCACATATTGATATGCGAGCCAAACATGGCCAACATTTTTGGTGATTCATAGGGGAGCAAGCCTGCTATGCTCTGAGAACCCAAACTAAGTTATTAGTCCAATCCATTGGGCATGGAGTCACCTTTCTACAACTGAGCTAGTCTAAAAATGGAACCTCTTTTGAAATAGAACATAAGGAACAAAACAAAATGAACCAAGATAGGTGCATGCATGCACCTGGAAGAACAAAAAATAACAAACCTACTCTAATATATATATATATATATATAATATTTTACAGTAACTTACAAATATCTCCCTCCTGGGTTAAAAGGTAACTATGAATATCATTCATTCATGGTGAATTAAGCTAAATAATACCTTGCTTTGGAAGTACTAGAATTGTAGAACTAATCATTTTGATGAACAGTTATCTTGATATGCCTTCTGATGGATGAAGAGGAACAAACATATTTTTAGTGAAAACATACTGATCCAAGTCCTCTAAGCTTAGTTCATGTTGGATTACAGGAGTACTTGCTTGACATCGCTTATTATCCTCACTTGAGATTTCATCTTGATCTTCAGCTTTCTCCTCATAATTTTGTTTATACTTGGTAACTTTGAGAGACATCCAAATTGATCATGCTTCAACTTGAGAGGAAAACATCATCTTGATCACTTGAAAGCATGCCAAGTTCAATTACAATCTTGCCATTTTCTTAAGGGATAATAAGCTCATGTTCAGCTACACCCTACTCAACTTTTGCACAATCACCCTTTTCCTTATCAAGACTCAATCCATAAGGATTAAATTGATCCTTTTATTCCTTTTTGCTTATCTTTTCAGCCTACACTCCTTCAATAAAATTTGTCTTATTATTCTTGAAGGAAGATTTATTCCCTTTGATAAAGACTCCCTCATCATACATATTGGAAACACTATCCTTATAGTCTTATTGAGGATAATTTGTAGCTTTAAATTTCTCATCTATATCCCATATGATAGGATTTTCTTCAGAAGGGGAGTTAGGAGGGAAAAATATTTTATTGGGCTTCTCAACTTGAAGGATAGATAAAGGGCTTGAGATGAATTTTGCACACTACCCCTTACATTAACCCTGGATAGGCATCAGAGAGGTCTTTTTCTTGATGGTAGGTATGACATAATCAAGGGTATTAGCCTAAGAAAGTCTCCATGATGGAATGTTTTGAGGATATTGAGGAAGAATATGCTGATTTCACATAGGTATAGGCTATTTCAAAGGAAGGGGACCTCTAACACTTGGGAATTCAAAATAAAGAGCCTTACTAGAAAATTCATAAGGTTTACCTTGTCTGGATCTTGGGATTTTTAAAGTGGGAGCCTTCCTTTTAGTGGGTAGATTCTAGGCTTCAATTTTTTTCATTCATATAAGAAGTTGGTGTAGCTACTCTTCCTTGGATGTAATCTATTTAGCCAAGTGTTTTTTATGATATATTTCTTGCTCACTCATCTCCTACTAATGGAGGTAAGCTTGATAAGAAAGCTCCTCTTGTTTCATAATATATTTATCAACTTTCATAAATTGCTTCTCATAATCTAGTTTCATCCCTTGTGCACCTTTTTCAGGATGTTTAGAGAGGACATAATTTTATCAAGGTTGATTAGAAACATGAGTAGGGGTGGGAGGGAGGTAACTATTATGGTAAGGTTGATAAGCATATAGAGGGATACTTGAGGTGAGTCCATAAACAACATTATCCTGATATGAGTAATTTTGAGGCTTAAAATATGCATTTTCACCAAATAGAAATTGAGAATAAATACCAATTTCTAATTTTGGGCACTTGGTCTACTTATACCAGTTGAGGTCTATCGAGAGTCACCATTGGTGCTTGAGTTATTATCTTTGAATATTTTTGAATTAAAGGATAGCACCAAAGTTCATTTAATGGATGTAAATCTATCCCACTAGGTGTGCCAAAAATTGTTAATAGCCAGAATTGCATCCCAAGCTAAGCAAGGAGGTTGTTCAAGTCTCCTCGCTTAAATCTTGATCAAATAATGGGAACAACCCTACGCTGTGGGTATCTTATGATGGGTTTGAACCTTTGGAGAAGACCAATTCCTCTTTGATGCTCACTTAAAATTATAAACTAAACCTAACACTTCATGATAAAAGGGCTAGAAGGGGATAAGGGCTCCTAAGAAAGATAACAGGTGATGCACCAAAATTACAGGTTGATCATCCCTACTTGACCTGAAGAACACTAATGAAATAAGTAGAAGTTGAGTTTAGAATCCAAATATCTACTATACATCTATGTAGAGGCTCACCAAATGATCTAAGTTGAGGGAAATGAAAGGAGATGCCTAAAGTAAGACACTAATCAATCATGGTATCCACATACGGGCTTTGATCAAGCGATGCAGAACATAACATATATGATCGGATGAACTAGTAGCTAGGTGAGATAAGTACACACTATACCATAATAATGAAATCAAAGCACAACTTTTTATTTACTTTAAGAGGTTATAAATTCCTTCTTGGCAGAGTTTGTTGTACCAAGGGAGGGAACTGAGAGAAAAATAGAGAGAGATCTAATGATCTATCAAAAGAAGTGAGAGATATTTGTTCTTGGCCCTAAGGCCTCTATTTATAGTAAAGAAAGAGAGAGAGGGGAATAAGTTAGAAAGATTTTTACCTTTGATAACCAATGAGTTGTAAGCTTTCAAAATGTTCCATCATGCCTTTGTCCAATTACGAATGGGTCTTCATCATTTTCTTAGATAGCCTACAAGTTATTCTAATTTTGGAAAGTTGTAGTAGAAGACAAGAGTTTGCCAAAGGTGGCAAGCCAAAAATGAATTCTCCAACTACTTTCTGAATCCCCAAGCTCTAATCCATTGATCTTCTGCTACATCTTATCATGAAGGTAAGATTTTTGGGTCTTTGAATGCCAAGGACATGTCAAGTCCACTCTGAATCGATAGCTTATCGAGGCATAGATTGAAATGATCTTTTATTAGCCACGTATTTGTTTTTATCTTAGATCTTGGATTGAATTATCTATAGAGGAAAACCAATCTAAGGATATTGGTTTTCCTATAGATTATATAGATACAGCACCTTATCCAAAAATTGGTCCCATCTGAGTCCGTATCAAGCCCTCATGATTTTACTTCTTTCACCAACTCAAGTTAGGAATGAGTTAAAATTATCTTACTAGCCTATCGATTCAGGTTCATCTTGCTTGACCATCCTTTGCCAAAAGGTCCTGGCTCATTTTTTTATCATCATTTTTTTGTGACCTGGCTAGATCCCTTTGACACCTCAACCATCGTGCATCATCAGATCTTGAGACTTGGTCGATTGTGGGTTATGGATCTTTAGGACCCACCACCTTGAAATCATGTCTTATTGGTCTTTAGGATCTTTCAACTACTTTTTATATCCAAAATCATATGGTCTTGACACTTGTTGATCATGCACTTATCCTTAGGTCTCCACCAAGGATTTTTAAACCCTAATGGCTAGTTTTTGAAGCTTAAATTTGATGTTTGTGTGAATGCCATTTGATGTCTATGAGAACATTTTTTGACATCCTATAGATCATCAAATTTAAACTCATATGGATTTTTTTTTGGGCATAAAGTTGACACTTGCATAGATGTCCTTCATTTTTTGGCCAACTTTACAAACTTGTAACTTGAAGCATAGAACTCATGAAGGCACCAAACTTTCAGGATATGTTCTTAATGCTATAAATAACAAACCCATTTGATCCACTAGCCTACTCGATCCTCATCATATGAGCTTTTCTTGCCACTAGGACTAAACATGTGGATAAAATCTGGATGGATCAAGCAAAGCAGATGAGTTCCACATGCTCCCAAGTTTATCTTGGGTGTTTCATAGGGTCTATAATGTCTTAAAGGCTTGTTAGCTCCATGATCTCTTCATTCTACTTGCACCATCCAAAGCTTGCCTAAGCTATTTAAATTAATTTATCGATTAGGAACTCTATGTTAGGATACTTAGCAAGTGGGCATAGGTTGATATGTGTTTTCCTAGAGGATGCAAAATTTAAGTTACATGATTTATTAATTAGTTTGGGATTAGTAAGAAATGAAATAATTAATTCAATAGTTTCATCTGAAGTGATAATATAAGTGAGGTTCTAATCTAAATCCTTGATTATGAAGTATTCTTGACTGATTGGAAGCTGAAAATAAGACATAATTATTAAATTATTAGGATGTTTTCACTAGGTCAACCACCTAATGAACTAAGTCGGCCACCTACTGAACTAATTTTTCCACTTATTGAACTAGGGTAAAAATAAGCCAAAACAAATTAGATTTATCACCTACTAAATTAGGGAAAAAATAGGCCAAAACAAACTAGGTCAGCCATCTACTGAACTACAAAAAAAATAGGCCAAAAAAATCTAGATCAACCACCTATAAAACTAAGTCAGCCACCTACTGAACTAGGGGGAAAAAGGCCAAATCAAACTAGGTCAATGACCTACTAATCTTAGTTGGCCACCTACTAAACTGTTGATGTAGAGTTTATGCCTACAACCTCCTTAACCATCTCGATGGATCTAATTTTTACCTTGAATGCCTTCGATGAGCACTAATTTTTGTTTTTTTATGTAGGTACTTTGCTTCTTTCTTGACACTCTTGATCTTTTTCATTTCTTCACTAGGCTCATAAGCCTCTTTATGCATGCATAATTCTCTTATCTATTAAAGACCTATCAACTCTCATCATTCTCTACACTTTTTCTCTCCTTTTCACCATCATCATCATCATCATCTCATACACCATTTCCACTACTTTATTCTCCTTTTTTCATTTGAGCTTGTTCATTCTCATGTAGCTCCTAGATCTAAAAGCCTATTTAATGATTCTATATTTATTATATTTTCATGAGGGATCATATGGCCATCTACCTACATATTTCAACTCCCATACATATCCAAACACAAAACTCACTCCTCAAGTTAAAACACTCAAGAAATCTGTGCTTTCCCTCTGTAAGGCCTATTCCTTGTAGCCTTGTTTTCACACAAATATAATAGTTGGGAATAATATAAAAATATTCCAATCAAAATGAATACACTGTTGGATACCTATTATCTCTTTTTATCTTTACCAAAAATCTCAAGTCACAACTCTAAATGGAAGTGCCTTTTCTCTTACTCACTTCATGATAATTAGGTCTCTTTAGGCATATTCCTCTCCCACAAAACTGGTGATCATATTGTATGGCATTGTAAAAATATAAAAACTCATGAATAATTTATAGGACATTAAAATACACCAAATACCAAATTTTGGTCAATTTTGGTTAGTGGAGTCAAAAATTATTCAAGTTTCCAACTTGAAACCCTAGGTCTAATGTTGACATGCATGTATAAGGCTGAGAGCATATAAAATGAGATATTTTTAGTTTCAAACACTTTAAAAAACATATAAGTCCTATAAAATGTCTTTCCTATCTCCCTTCACCTTCTTTAATGGTTTTATGTTCATGGACAATCATAAATAAGCCCCAACAAGCCCCATTTCAAAAGTTTGAGTGCCTTTTCTTGACTATGTGTGAAGGTTACCTTTGTGTCTTTCACTTTTAAAGGATGTTTGAACCTCCAAAGGGATTACCAATCTATTTAAATATTTTACACTCTTGAATACACCCTATATAAACTCAACCAAATCTTACCAATCTTATTATCACTTGGTTAGTTATATTTTTGGACTAAGTAAACACAGAATTGTTCTCTCTTGGGACTGTGTTGTAGGTTACCACCTTGTACTATTGAAAAATGATCATAGAATTTAATATAATCATGAATGAAAAAAAATATATTAATTAAATTTATATTTATCTATTAAATTCAATAATTTATCTTCAAAACTATTTCTTTATTTAATTTGCTTAACATATACACAATCATGTACAGAATTTTGGCAAGGTAGGCAGTCTACTTGCAAATTTTGATATTTTATCCTTATTTACCTACTTAATTACTCTCTCCTTTTAATATATATTACTCTACCTCCATATTCTACTCACAATACTCATCTAAATGCATTTCTCTTCTTTTAACATGTTAAAACATGCAAAACAACTCCCTTTTCTTGCCAACTCCCATGTAGGTGCCAGTTACAACTTGTCTTTCTTAGCTCATATTGTTCTTTGCAATGATATTCACATTAATACACATATTTTACACCTTATTAGGATATTTTTTACCTTTTAAAAACATTTCATAACATTTCCATACCTCACAAGACCCAAACTACCACTCAAAGCTAATTCTAAAATTCAAATTTTCAAATTATGGGTTTTGGCAAGAAAATCAAAAAGGCCTACAAACACAAAATATTATAGACTTATAATGACTCTAAATAAATATATAGGACCATATGAGACCCTAAACACTGAAACCAAAACAAAAATTGCTACATGACACATTTAACCATACTGACACTCTTTGTTATTTGGTGATGCTTTGCATCATACTCCCTAAGTGGGAAAATTTTGAGCTCCTAATCAAATTCACTTTCTCTAGCTTTTTCATTGATTTATAATTATTCCTCTTATGATATTCTAAGATCCTCTTTCTATTTATCATCTTCTCTTTCTCTTTTCACCTCAATTGGTTCTTGTATCTTTGTCTACTTACCTTGTCTAGTCTCTTTTCCAACTCATCCTCTATCTCCATGAAGTATATGACCTGTTACAACTCCTTGTTCTTTCCATATTCTATCTTCTCCATCTTTTACTTCTCTACATCATGATCTACCTCCAATGTCTGGTTCTCATTCTTCACTCTTACCCCTACTCCATAGCTTCCTTCTTCATTATTCATGATTGGTTCATGCACTCCTTACTAGTATTTCTACTTGACCGTTCTTTCTCCTCCATCATCATGATCTAATGGATTATTATGAATCTTTACCTTTTTCATACTCTCATTTATATCTTCTCTTATTACCTCTTCATGTTACTCCACCATTTCATGGTGAGTTTTCTCATATCCTTTTTATTCAAATTACAATGACACATCTTTGACCAATTCAACTTCATCAACACACAACACTTCTTGAAAACCTTCTATCTTAATCTCATTATGCATATCTTCAACTAACTTAGCTACAACATCACTAATGGAATGGATCAACTTCTTACCTTATTCTTTCTTCATGTGTTTTTTTTCTTTCTTACTTTCTTATATCTCTCCTTTCATCAGCATACTACTTGGGTTAGTCCTTGGTCTAAAGCTACTCTCTTTTTGCTCTCTCAATGTTATCATACTCTTGTTCCTTCCTTGGATAAACTTTGTACTAAAATTTTCCTCCTCCCAACATGCATTCTTCCTACAGTCAACTACTTTATGATGATCATGGTTGTCTTCCTCTTTCCTTTACTCTATTATGAGCTCTTGTGATTCATTATTTCTGTTATCCATGTGATCATGGAGTGACTCCCTCTCTTGCATATCCATACTTTCAAAATCATGTTTAGTCTCCATCAAATTGCACTCATGAGACTTGATAGTCTCTTCTAGGACCTCATGTGCTTTTTAATTCTCTCTTGTCTTTGTATTCTTCTTTCAAGCCTCTTTAAACATTCATTTCATCTTTTTGAGATCCTTATCCTTTCCTCTCAACCTATGCTCTTTACATGCATCATTTTAGGCCATTACTTATTCCTTGATCATCCCACATAGCTCTATGCTTTGGATTATAACTTTGTTTGCATCACCTTGTACCCATACTTTTCCATCTTCATGGATGACACTCATTATTTGATTCTAATTTTTTACCCTTGTATGACCTATAATTTTATCTTCTTGAAGTGTTTCCATAGGTAACATGCTCCTTGGCTTGGACATCTTCTTTCCTTAATCTCATAATTCTACCTCTTATTCATTTATGACAACTCTCTCCTTCTTTTTACCTTGACTAAAGAACTCTAATAGATCATCTTCAACTTCTTGTATCAATCTTCTCCACATCAAATCCTCTTCTTCATTGTGCTTTTGCATAGCTTGTCCCATCACTTGTATTTGGGCTTCACCTACATCTTGTGTCAAGTAGACGCTCCTTCATATTCTTCTTGTATCCACCCTTGCTGCTCCATGATGTGTGTGTTGAGTTTGGAGCCCTTTGGGGCTATCACATGACCTTGTTGGTACACTTTGGGGGCCTCGAGAGCTCTAAGGATGTGGGGAGTGCATTTTCCCTTTGCTCCTCATGTGGGTAAAAGTTATTAAATGTTTATTTAATAATTTTCATGTGTTCTTCTATATTTGTTGGAAGTGGGATTGATTTCCTTGTTCTAGGGTATTAATTATTTATTTAATATTTCTATAATGCATTAGGAGAAAATTATTAAATGATGTATTTAATAATTTTCTTGATGCATTAGGATAAATTATTTAATGATGTATTTACTTGTTTCTATGATGTATTAGAGGGAGAAAAGTTATTAAATATAGTATTTAATAATTTCTTGATGTATTATGGAAGTGGGTTGGACTTCCACATTAGAAGTTGTGCCATTTGGTGGAGAATGGCATATTTATGCTTGGTGGGGCTTATGGATAAGCATGATTAGGTAGAAATGGTGTGTTCTTTTGTGGATGAGGCTAATTTGGATAAGGATAGCATGTATCTCCTTTATTTGGTGAGTTTTCTCCTCATTTGTGATATATATAGGTGGTGGTGATGTTTTGGAGATATGACAGATACAAAAGGACTGATATGTGAGATATTTTTGTAGGGTGTGGTATAGAATTTTGTGGATGTTTGTTTTATATAGGTACAGGTGTGGTAGATAATTTGTGAATTATTGTTGATAGGTTTCAGATTTGGATCAACAATTCATAGAATTCATTTGTGAATTCTGGAGGAGATTTTTTATCTCTGTGAGAGTTCATTATAATCTTGTTTCAGATTATTGATTTATTTGAGAACTTTATTGGTGGATGTAGCCCACATTGGGTGAACCATGGTATATTTGTGGTGTGTGTTATTTTCTAGTTTTGTTCTCTCCTTTTTTGCTTCCATTAAACTATGGTTTGAAGGAATTATTTCTGTATAATTAAATCTAATTTTCACACATTTAAAATTTGGTTTTGTGATTTTATGGTGGTTAAAAAAATTGATTTACATTCACTTAATTCTTAACAACTAGTATCAAAGCATTGGTGGTGTTTCAGCTGAAGTAGTAAATCACAGGAAAGGATATTAGGTTGAGTGGGAGCTATGGGAGAAGAAATCAGATTCAGAGTTGAGAAATTTGATATTAATAATTTTGGTTTGTGGAAAATGCAAATGGAGAATTACTTGTATTATAAGGAACTTCAACTCCCCTTGGAGGGGAAAGGACAACCTATAGTTATAGTGATGTAGATTGGACATTGCTTGATAGGAAGGCATTTGCATCTTCTGTTACATTTAACACTGTACATCAAACATCTATAAAGGATCTCATGGATAAACTTGGAAAGTTGTATGAGAAATCCTCAGCTTCAAATAAAAAATTTCTTATGAAAATATTTTTTAACATAAAAATGTCTGAGAATGGTTTAATTCCTAATCATTTAAATGATCTTAATATGGTTGTAAGTATGCTCACTTCAGTTGAAATTAAGTTTGATGATAAAGTTAGAGCTTTACTAATCTTATGTTCTTTGTCAGATAGTTGGGATATTTTGGTTATGGCTATGAGTAATGCAGTCCCTACCAAGGGAAGCTTGAATTTTGAGGATGTTGTAGGTGTGATTCTTGGCAAGGAGATGTGAAGTAAAAGCATTTGAAAATCACTTTTAGGTAATGATTTGTTTGCTGATACTAGAGGAAGGAAAAAAGACAAGAGCAAACGCACCATAGAAAGTCAAAAGGTAGATCTAAATCAAGATCTAAAGCCAAAATGATATGTTGGCATTGTGGGAAGAATGGACACTCAAAGAAGGATTGCTGGTCACTTTGGCATAATAAGGGATACAAGGAGGAAATGAATGAGGTAAATGTGACATCGGGTAAAACTAGTCAAGATGCCTTAATTCTTTCTTTGGATAATTTTACTAAGTCTTGGGTATTAGATTCAGGGGCTTCTTTTCATACCACCCCACATAGGCATTATTTTATAACTATGTTCAAGAGAATCTAGGACATGTATATCTTGGTGATGATGAACCATGTGAGATAGTAGGGAAAGGTTTTATTCAAGTGAAAATGCAGAATGGGAACTCGTGGCTACTTAGGGATGTCAAACATGTGCCTATGTTGAGATGGAATTTCATTTCAGTGGGGTAATTGGGTAGTGAAGGATGTTTAGTTATGTTTATTGTAGATTCTTGGAAAGTTACCAAAGGATCTCTTGTGATTTTGAGAGGTAAAAAAGTTGATACTTTATATTTGACTAGTAGTGTTGATTCTTGTGATTTAGTTGCTACAGATGGAAATGCAATTATGTGGCACTACAGGCTCAGTCATATGAGCCATAAGGGCATGAAAATTTGAAAAGATAAGTTGCCTAAATTGAAAGATCTAGATCTAGACTTCTGTGAGGATTGTGTGTATGGGAAATAGAAGTGGGTTAATTTCTTAAAAGTTGGACCCATAAAGAAAAATCACAAGTTAGACTTGGTACATTCAAATGTATGGGGACTAGCTCAGGTATCTTCTATTAGTGGTTCTAATTATTTGTTAGGATCTTACAGAATAATTGATTACTTTTGTATAAGCAACTAAACAAGGAATTAAACCAAAAATAATAACTAAAAATCAGAAACAACAAAGAATAGGAGATACAAGAAACAACCAATCTTGTATTATACTCTTCCAGAAAAAAATACAATGAAAAAATCTCTCTTTCTTCACACCTCTCAGATGTATAGATCTCTGTCCCTCTAGAGTTCTCTCTCTCAATTACAGCCAACTCAATCCTTGAATTGTCTACACCTTCTTCTCTTACAAGCTTATAATTCTAGGAGGATCTAACCCTATTATATAGAACTAGGATTCATGAGCCATGCATTCTCCACCGTTAGATGCACCTCTTAATCAAAGGTTCAAATCTGTCCTACCAAAAATAGAAAGGTGAACTCAAGACTAACAGTTAATCTTTTCATGCAAACTGATTGTTCTTCCTCAAAATTAGACTTCTAAAATGCACAAATGACCGACATCAGTCTCTGTCTGTCTGCATATGATTGATGTTAGCTGATCCATAACCGATCTTGATAGCTTCCAGTCGACCCCTGACCGACGTCGATCGGTCTTGACCGATGTCGACGACTGTGTAACTCCAGCAACCTCTATATTTGCTCATCTAGTGAAGCTTTTAGCTCCACAACTTAACAATCTCCCACTTGGAGATAAACAGCTGCACCTATACCTATACAACAACATCCTCTAGCTTGTTTCTCTATCTTCAAGTTTAGTCTTGAAGACCAACAAAATTTGAATGAAGATTCAACTTCTCCTTTGTTACCAGCTTTGTTAACATATCAGTAAGGTTTTTATCTGTATGGATCTTTTCCAGCTTCAACTCACCATCCTCCAATACATGTCTAATGAAGTGGTACCTAAGCTGTATATGTTTGGTTCTTGAATGAAAGGCTAAATTCTTTGCCAAATAAATTGCACTTTGACTATCACTATATAATCTACAACTCTTTTTCTCTTTTCCCAACTCTTCCATGAACTGAGTCATCCAAATCATTTCCTTGCTAGCCTCTGTGACTGCAATGTATTCTACCTCTGTAGTAGATAAGGCAACAACCTTCTGCAACTTTGAAATCCAGCTAACCATCATTCTACCACCAGTGAAAACATATAATGTGGTGCTTCTCCTGCCATCCAAGTCACCTGCCATATCCGAATCTACATACCCATGTAGAGAAGTGTTTGACCCTCCATAGCACAAATGCCTACTTATGGTCCCTCTCAAATATCTGAGAATCCATTGAACTGTTTTTCAGTGTTTTTTTCTTGGATTAGCCATAAACTTGCTGACAACTCCCACTGCTTGGGCAATATCAAGTCTAGTACATACCATTGCATACATCAAGCTCCCAACTGCTGAAGCATATGGAACTTTACTCATGTACTCAACCTCATCATGTGATTTAAGACAATGTTCTTTGCTCAACTTGAAGTGTCCAGCCATAGGTGTGCTTACTAGTTTTGTGTCTTGCATATTGAACCTCTCCAACACCTTGTTCACATAATCCTCTTGAGACAAAATCAAACTATGATTTTTCTTGTCTCTCTTAATACTCATGCCAAGGATTTTTTTTGCTGCTCCTAAATCCTTCATGGCAAATGTGTGAGCTAATTTTACCTTAAGCTTAGTAATATCTTGCATGTGTGAACCTACAACAAGCATATCATCTACATACAGTAACAGGATAATATAACTACCATTATCTAATCTGTTAAAATAAACACAATGGTCAGATTGACATCTACTAAAGCCATGCTCTGTCATAAACCTGTCAAACCTCAAATACCATTGTCTTGGAGCTTGCTTAAGACCATATAAGCTTTTCTTCAACCTGCACACAAGTTTCTCCTTACCTTTGACCTCAAAACCTTTTGGTTGATCCATATATATATCTCTTCATTCAAATCTCCATGAAAAAATGTTGTCTTAACATCAAGCTGCTCAAGATGCAAATCCTCAATAGCAACTAAAGACAATACAGTCTGAATAAAAGTCATTTTTACTACAAAAAAAAAATTCACCAAAATCAATACCTAGTTTCTGTGCAAATCCCTTTACTACCAACCTGGCCTTATGTCTCATTTGTCCATTCTCTCCTTCCTTTAACTTGTAAACCCATTTGTTTTTCAGTGCTTTCTTTCTGGCTAGCAACTCTACCAAATCTCACGTTTGGTTCTCTTTCAAGGAATCAATTTCTTCATTCATGCCATGTTCCCATTGTTTCCTAGATGCTACCTGCATTGCCTCATCAAAACTTTTTGGTTCTCCACCATCAGTGAGAAACAAGTAGTATAAAGAAGGGGAATAATGAATTGGAGGTTTACTTACCCTTTTAGACCTTCTTATGGGCATTTGAGACTCATTCATAACTTGTTGTCTTCCCAAATTTCTTTCTGTCAGTGATCGATCTCGGTCATCTCTGGTCGATGTCGGTCTGCTCTTGACTGACGTCGGTTCCACCTGATCGACGTTAGTTTCTTCCTAACCAACGTCAGTTTCCTTCTGACCAATGTCAGTTCTTATCTGACTGATGTTGATTCCCACCTGACTGATGTCAATGTCTGTGTTTTCTTATATGTGATAATTTTTACCCATGAGCTCATTTTAGATCATAACCTCATCCAAATCACCATTTCTCTACTCAAAATTATTCAGCCTCTTGAGCTGATCACTGTACATCACCTTCTCATTGAAAACTACATCACAACTTCTAATAATTTTGTTAGTTTCTAAACTTCACAACCAGAATCTGAAATCTCTAGAACCATAACCAATGAAAGTGCACCGCATAGATTTAGCATCCAGCTTCTTTCTATTTTATTTATCGATGTGCACAAAAGCTTCAGAACTAAAAACTTTGAGATGTGAAAGATCTACCTTTTTACTTGTCCAAGCCTCTTCTAGAATTCCACCATTTAGTGCAGTAGAAGGTCCTCTGTTAATTAGGTAAACCACAGTATCTACAGCTTCTGCCCAAAACTATAAGGGCAATCCATCATGCAACCTCATACTCCATGCATGCTCCATTATTGTTCTATTCATCCTTTTAGCAACTCCATTTTGTTGAGGTGTCTTTCGAACCATCATTTTCCTACGTATTCCATTCATAGAATAGTAACTGTTGAATTTATTGTTGTAGTACTCACCACCATTGTCAGATCTAAGGCACTTCAATCTCAAACCTGTTTCATTCTCAACCAAAGCTTTCCATTTCTTAAATGTATCAAAAACATCATATTTCCTCTTTATGCAATAAACCCATACCTTTCTTGTAGCATCATCAATGAAAGAAACATAATATTGTGATCTTTCAATAGAAGCTACTTGAGCTGGTCCCCACACGGCTGTGTGAACAAGCTCCAACTTGTGCTTCTTCTTTGTTGACCCAGTTTTGAGAAACCTCACTTTCTTATATTTCTCAAAAATACAATGCTCACAAAAATCTAGATCTATGCTTTTCAAATCTGAAAGCTTATCTTTTGACTTAAGAATATTCATTCCCTTCTCACTCATGTGGCCAAGCCTACAGTCTCACAACTTTGCATCTACATCTGAAGTAGATAAAACAGAAGCAGAATAATCAATAATACAAGTAGATAGATAAAGTGTACCTACTCTCTTACCTCTGGCTAATACAAGTGCACCCTTGAAAACTTTTCAAGATTCAGCTATGAGAGTTACTGTGCAACCCTCATCACCCAACTTTCTTACAAAAATTAGATTTCACTTCAGGACGGGTACATGCATGACATCCTTCAACACCCATGTGTTACCATTCTACAACTTCAGCTGCACTTTTCCTTTGCCAATAATTTGACAAGGCTCATCATCCCCTAAATAAACTTTTCCAAAATCTCCATGGACATAATCATTGAAAAATTCTCTATTTGGGGTTGCATGGAAAGAGGCACCAGAACCTAAAACCCAAGATTCTACTTTATTATCCAAAGAAAGTGTAAGAACATCTTGTGCAACAATACCTACAACTTTTTTTTCTTTATTACCTTCATTCTGATTTTCTTCTTTAACTTTCAACTAGCAATCTTTCTTTGCATGCCCTTTCTTTCCACAATTCCAGCAGGTTATTCTTCTTCCATTTCTGGATTTGGATCTACTTCTCATCTTTGACTTTGATCTTGATCTTCCTTGCTTGCCCTTCTCTCTTTGCCTTCCCCTGCTTTCAATACTTAAAGCATTTCTTGATGTTTCCTCTATGTTTTTCTTGTGAATTTCTTCATTCAAGATTACACTAACAACATCATCAACTTTCAAGATATTTGAAGCAGATGCAGTATTACTAACTGCCATTACCAAACTATGCCAACTTTTAGGTAAAGAGCATAAGATTAAGAGAGCCTTAATTTCATCATCAAAAATTATTTTGACTAAATTTAACTAATTTACTATTGCATGGAAATCATTAGGATGACTAGATACAGATCCACCTTCTTGCATTTGCAAATTAAATAATTGCTTCATAAGATATACCTTATTCGAAGCTGAGGGCTTTTCATATAAATTTGTCAAAGTATCCATTAACTCTATCATTGTCTTTGCCTGTGATAAGTTGGAAAACACAGAAGATGCCAGGCTCAACCTTATAGATCCAAGAGCCTTTCTATCAAAAACATTTCATTTTTCATCTTGCATATCTGTGGGCTTTCTTGAAACCCCACCCAATGATAAGTACAGAGCTTTCTGATACAGATAATCTTATATCTGCATCCTCCGTAATTGATAATTCTTGTCATTGAATTTCTCCATTCTTAGTTTACTTTCTTCTGCCATTGCTTTACTCCCACTCAATCAAAAACCCATGAGAGTGAACCTGTAATCAACAAACACTAACCCGCTCTGATGAACCTTGTTAGTGAACCTAGGTCTGATACCACTTGTTAGGATCTTACAGAGTAATTGATTACTTTTGTATAAGCAACTAAACATAGAATTAAACTAGAAATAATAAGTAACTAGAAATCAGAAACAACAAAGAATAAGAGATACAAGAAATAACCAATCTTGTATTAAACTCTTTCAAAAAGAAATACAATGAAGAAATCTCTCTTTCTTCACATCTCTCAGATGTACAGATTTCTTTCCCTCAAGAGTTTTCTCTCTCAATTACAGCCAACTCAATCCTTGAATTGTCTACACCTTCTTCTCTTACAAGCTTACAATGCTATGAGGATCTAACCCTATTATATAGAACTAGAATTCATGAGCCATGCATTCTCCACCGTTAGATGCACCTCTTAATCAAAGGTTCAAATCTGTCTTGCCAAAAATAGAAAAGTGAACTCAAGACTAACAGTTAATCTTTTCATGCAAACTGACTGTTTTTCCTCAAAATTAGACTTCTAGAATGCATAGATGACCGACGTCAGTCTCTATCTGTTTGCATATGACCGATGTCAGTCGATCCATAACCGATGTCGACAGCTTTCAGTCGACCCCTAACCGACGTCGATCGGTCCTGATCGATGTCGGTGACTGTGTAACTCCAGTAACCTCTGCATTTGCTCATCTGGTGAAGCTTTTAGCTCCACAACTTAACATTATTATGTCACTTTTATTGATGATGCAGCTAGGAAAGTTTGAGTTTATTGTATTAAAAATAAATCTAATGTATTTGACACTTTTAAGAAGTGGAAAGCCTTGGTTGGGAATGAAATAGGTCTCAAATTAAAATGTCTTAGATTAGAATGGAGGTGAGTATTATAATAATGCTTTATTTGATTATTGTTCTAACAATGGAATCCATAGGCAAAGGATGGTTCTAGGAACTCCATAGCGGAATGGGGTGTCTAAAATGATGAATATAATAATAATGGAACATGCTAGGAACATGAGGTTACATGATGGGTTGCCTTTACATTTTTGGGCAGAAGCAGTTAACATGGAAGTATATATGATTAATAGAGGACCTTATATGCCTTTGGATGGAGGCATTCCTGAATAAGCTTGGTCTGGTAAGAATGTTGATTATTCTTTTCTTAGAGTATTTGTATGTGAGGCTTTTGCCCTCATTAAGAAAGAGAATAGGACCAAGTTAGAGGTTAAATCAGAGAAATGCACCTTTATTGGATATGGTGAGGATGAATTTGGTTTCCATTTATAGAGCATTAAAGATAATAAAATATTTTGGTCTAGAGATGTAGTCTTTAATGAAAAAGTCATGTATAAGGATTAGTTGTAGGAATAGGAATAAGATCAGAAAGAGTACACAATATTCAATGACATTACAAATGGAAAAGTATCTAATGAATTAGTTTAGGAATATTCTACACAAGGATCCAAAACTCCTATGGTAAGAAGATCTTCTAGGGTAAGAAAAGCACCTAAACATTTTTCTCCTTCTTTGAATTATTTGTTACTCACTGGCAATGGAGAACCAGAGTGTTATGAGGAAGCAATGTAGGTTGATGCCAAGTTGAAATGGAACAATCCATGGATGAAGAGCATAGATATCTCATGGAGAACCAAACATGGGATTTGGTAAGGCTACCCAAGGGCAAGAGTGCATTGCCAAAGAGGTGGATCTTCAGAATAAAAGAAGAGGATCAAGGGAGAAAAAGGTATGAGGCTATGATGTTGGTCAAAGGGTTTACATAAAAATTAGGTATTGATTTTGATAATATTTTCTCTTTTGTTGTAAAAATAACTTCTATTAGGACTATTCTTGGTTTAGTTGCAATTGAGGATTTGCACTTAGAACAGTTAGATGTGAAAATTGCTTTTCTTCATGGTGATTTGGATGAAGATTTGTATATGAAGCAGCCATAGGGATATGAAGTCAAAGGGAAGGACAACTATGTGTGTAGATTAAAGAAGAGCTTGTATGTCCTTAAATAATCTCCACAACAATGATATAAGAAATTTGATTGTTTTATGTTGGAACAATAATATCAAAGGTGTAATTCTAACCATTGCATATACATCAAACATTTTGATGAAGGTTCCTTTATTATTTTATGCTTGTATTTGGATCACATGTTAGTTACAGGAAAGAACATACAGCATATTCATATGCTCAAGAAATAGCTTAGTGATTCCTTAGCTATGAAGGATTTGGGTATTGCAAAACAAATCCTTGGTATGAGGATTACTCATGACAAGAACGAGAGGAAGCTAGTTTTATCCCAATCAGAGTATGTGAAGAAAGTCTTGGAAAGGTTTAGTATGTTGGATGTTAAATTTGTTGGTAATCTTTTGGTAGGCCACTTTAGATTATCAAAGGAACAGTGTCCCAAGATGAAATTTGAAAATTTTAAGATGTCCAAGGTACCTTATTCTTTGGTAGTTGGTAGTTTGATGTATGCCATGATTTGTAATAGGATAGATATTGCCCATGTAGTGGGAGTTGTGAGTAGGTATATGAGTGATCCAAGTTATGAGCATTGGTGGGTAATGAAATGGATTCCTCAGTATTTGAGATGAACCATTGATGTTGTATTATGTTATGGTGGATCAGATACCACTTTGTGTGGTTATGTGGACTCAGATATTGATAACAGGAGGACTATGATAGGATATATCTTTACTAGTGGAGATATAGTGGTTAGTTATATTTCTAGGATACATAAGGTTATGGCTTTGTCAACCATAAAAGTAGAGTATGTTACTGTTATAGAGGCTAGTAAGGAGATGATTTGGTTACAGGAGTTGTTTCAAGAGTTGGAGCATGAGCAGGAAGTTGGTAGACTACACAATGATAGTTAGAGTGTTATTAATTTAACAAAGAACTCCACTTTCCACTCAAGGATGAAACATATTTAGTTAGGTTATCACTTCATCAGGGCAGATTTGGAGGAGAACTTGGTGAAGTTGGAAAAGATTCATACTAGCCAAAATCCTATAAATATGATGACCAAGGTGGTCACATTAGACAAATTGAGACTATATTCAGATTTGGTTGGCCTTAGTGGTCATGGATCAGTGATAGATTCTGTACAGGAGAAAAGGTCTCCAAGTGAGATATTGTTGAGTGTGGATCCTTTTGGGGCTATCATATGACCTTGTTGGTACACTTTGGGGGCCTAAAGAGCTCCAAGGATGTGGGGAGTGCATTTTTTCTTTGCTCCTCATGTGGGTGAAAGTTATTAAATGTTTATTTAATAATTTTCATGTATTCTTCCATATTTGTTGGAAGTGGGATTGATTTCCTTATTCTATGGAATTAATTATTTATTTAATATATATGTAATGTATTAGGAGAAAATTATTAAATGATGTATTTAATAATTTTCATGATGCATTACGAGAAATTATTAAATGATGTATTTAATTATTTTTATGATGCATTAGGAGGATAAAAATTATTATATGTAGTATTTAATAATTTCTTGATGTATTATGGAAGTGGGTTGGACTTCCACATTGGAAGTTGTGCCATTTCATAGAGAATGGCATATTTCTACTTGGTGGGGCTTATGGATAAGCATGATTAGGTATAAATGGAATGATCCTTTGTGGATGAGGCTATTTTGGATAAGGATATCATTTATCTCCTTTATTTGGTGAGTTTTCTCCTTATTTGTGATATATACAAGTGGTGGTGAGGCTTTGGAGATATGACAAATACAACAGGACATGATATGTGAGATATTTTTGTAGGGTGTGGTATAGCATCTTGTGGATGTTTGCTTTATATAGGTATAGGTGTGGTAGAGCATTTTTGGATTATTTTTGACAGGTTTCATATTTGGATCAACAATTTAGAAAATTTATTTGTAAATTTTGGAGGAGATTTTTCTATCTCTGTGAGAGTTCATTGTAATCTTGTTTCAAATTATTGATTTATTTGAGGACTTTCTTAGTGGATGTAGCCTACATTGGGTGAACCACGGTATATCTATGTTATATGTTATTTGTTAGTTTTATTCTCTCCTTTGATTTTATTAAACTATGGTTTGAAGGAATTGTTTCTGCATAATTAAATCTGATTTTCACACATTTAAAATCTGGTTTTGTGATTTTATGGTGGTTAAGAAATCTGATTTACATTCACTTAATTCCTAACAGTATGTTCTTTGATCTATCACTATCTCTCTCTCTCTCTTGAGTCCCCATTGACTCATGCCAAATGCTCATATCTTCAACTATTATCTAGGACAAACTTTATCCTTTTCTTCATCATTTATGGCATGCTCCAAAGCTGCCATCTCTACTTGTAATTGCTCCCAATTCTCTTAAACAAATGTTTGGTCTTGTTTCTCACCTAGAAACTCTCCATCACCTACAAAATCTTATTCTAGATACTCTTTGATTGTTTCATACAATGTAAATTTATAATTTTGATCTTCATACCTCTTGTCTCCATCCTCTTGATTCCACATTGATTATTTTATGCTTTCAATGAGGCATCCTTACTCTTGAATATCTCCTCCAAGCATCTCTCCTCTTTCAAGGTAACAAACCATTGTATCTCTAAACATGGCTACCTTATCAGCTTCTTCTTCATCATAATCATGTTGTTCATGCTTTCTTTCCTTCATATTTTCAATTTTTATATCCTCAAAATGGACTTCTTCATTTTTCAATTATGTACCTACATGCATACATGACAAGAAATCATTAGATTCAAAAGATTGAAGCTTGATTGCCTCCATATCCTCTTTCTTTGGTTGCTTTAGCTATTTCCTCTCATCATCCTCTATGACTATCTTCTTCTCCTTAAGGTAATTATCACTTTCTTCTGATCTACCAACTTGTTCACCCATCATGAACTTCTTCATCTCTTCTTTAAGCTACTTACATAGCAGCATATTTTTCTTCTCATTATCTCTCATGACAATCTTTCTTCTTCTCTTTATGAGTAGATTTATAGGCCACCTAACTCTCTTCTTCATCATTACCGAACCATACCATTATATTTTATCTTCTTGCATGAACTCCACCAAGATCCTTATCCTCTCTATCTTTTAATCTATCTCACTCGTCTCCTCTTCAAAAATCAACTCTTTTCTCTTTAGTTATTCCTTTTTATTTCTCTCATTGTGGTACTCTAACTCAGGGAAGCCCTTATTCACCTTTACCTTCTCTCTATTTATCTTCTCTGAAACAAGTCTTTTTCACTTTATTTTGGTGTCCCAACCTAGGTTCTCTCCTATACCTGGCCTATCGACACTCTTGTCCAAGTCTTTTTCACCTTGGAACAACTCTTCTTGGAGTCTTTCTTTTCTCTTTTGAGCTTCTGATATCTCTCTTTTTGGAGCTTATCTACCATAAACTCTTACCTTTTCCTACCTCTCTAACTCATTCATGTAACTTAACTTCATGTAAACTCAAATATCAACCCTAATTAATAACCTATCATATTCAAAATCATGAATTATTCCAAGAGATTACCTGCTTTGATACCACTTGATGTAGAGTTGATGTCTACAATCTTATTAACCATATCTCAAGCTTTGATTTCTACCTTGAATGCCTTTAATGAGCCTTGATTTTGCTTTCTTTATGTAGGTACTTTGATTTTTTCTTGACATTCTTCATCATTTTCATGTCTCCACTAGGCTCATAAGCCTCTTTATGCATACACATTTCTATTCTCTCTTGAAGACCTATCAACTCTCATCATTCTCTGCACTCTCTCTCTCCTTATCACCATCATCATAATCTCACACACCATTTCCACTACTCCACTCTCCATTCTTAATTTGAGCTTGTTCATTCTCATGTAGCTTCCTAAATCTAAAAGCCTATTCATGATTTATGGTTCTTGTATTCTCATGAGGACTCATATTTCCATCTACCTACATATTTTAACTCCCATCCATATCCAAACATAAGACTCACTCCTCAAGTTAAAACTCTCAATCCATCTCCATTTTCCTTCTTTAAGGCCTATTTTTTGTAGCCTTATTTTTACACAAATATAAAAATTGGGAATAATATATAAAGCTTAAAATAAAAATGAAGACACTTTTAGATACCCATTGTCTCCTTTTATCTTTACCAAAAATCTCAAGTCACAAATCTAAATGGAAGTACCTTTTCTCTTACTTCCTTCTTGGTAATTAGAACTCTTTAGGCCTATTCCACTCCCACATACCTAGTGATCATATTGTATGGCACTTACTAATCTAAAATATCATGAATCATTTATAGGACATTAAAATACATCAAATCCCAAATTTTGGTCAATTTTAACTAGTGGAGTCAAAATTTATTCAATTTTCCAACTTGAAACCCTAGGTTTAAGGTTGACAGGGCTATATAAGGCTGAGAGCATATAAAATGAGATATTTTTAGTTTCAGACACTTTCAAAAACATATAAGACATATAATATGTCTTAACTAACTCCCTTCACCTTCTCTAATGGTTTGATGTTCATGAAAAAACATAAATAAGCCCCAACAAGCCATGTTTCAAAATTTTGAGTGCCTTTTATTGACTGTGTGAAGGTTACCTTTGTGTCTTTCACTTTTAAAGGATGTCTGAGCCTCCATATGGATTACCAACCTAAGTAAAAATTTTACACTCTTTAATACTTCCTATATAAACTCAACTAAATCTTACCAATCTTATTATCACCTAGTTAATCTTATTCTTGGACTAAGTAAACACAGAATTGTTCTCTCTTAGAACTGTGTTGTAGGTTACCACCTTGTACTACTAAAAAATGATCATAGAAATCAATATAATAATTAATAAAAACAAAATAATATTAATTAAATTCATATGGATCTCTGAAACTCAATAATATATCTTCAAAACCATTTCTTTATTCAATTTGCTCAACATATACATAGTCATGTACAGAATTTTGACAAGGCAAGCAATCTACTTGTAAATTTTGATTTTTCTCATTATTTTTCAAAATTACCTCTTCTCTCCTTAGAATATATCTTACTATACCTCCATAATATACTCACAATACTCATCTACATGCATTTCTCTTCTTTTAACATGCTAAAACATGCAAAACAACTCCCTTTTATTACCAACTTTCACATAGGTAGCAGTTACAAATTATATTTCTTGGCTCACATTGTTATTTTTCATGATATCAAAATTAATAAATATCTTTCACAGCTTATTAGTATATTTTTTACCTTTTATAAACATTTCAAAACATTGGCATACCTCACAAGACCCAAACTACCACTCAAAGCTAATTCTAAAATTCAAATTTTCAAATTTTGTGTTTTGGTGAGAAAATCAAAAGGGCCGACAAACACACAATATTAAAGACTTATAATGACTCCAAATCAACCTATATGACCCTATTATACCCCTAACACCCAAACCAAAACAATAAATGGTCACATGACACATTTAAACATACTAACACTCGTTGTTACTTGGTGATGATTTGCATCAACTATGTCGGCTATTTATTGAACCAAGGCAAAAACAAACCAAAAAAACTAGGTCAAATGGTTGAACCATGGGGAAAAAAAGTCCAAAATAAAATAGGTCAAAAAATTATACTTATTATGTTGATAGAACAAGCAAACACAACTAATTTGGCTAGGTCAACTTAGTTGACTGTGTGATACAGTTTTAGCAAAATTGAAAAACTAGGAAGAGTATAATGGAAATCTAAAGTACTAATTGATTTTAATGAAAAATAAAAATAGAAAACTAATATAATCAAAATTTTCAAATACTAATCTGGTTAGAAGGAACTTGAACAAGTTTGACCAAGCCAACTTAGTTTGTTGAGTATGAAAGCTAAAAATTATAGAAAATAAACAGTGTCGACCAACATGACCTAATTGAAAGTTAAAAGTTACAAAAGTGAATAGGGTTGACCAGCACAACCTTATTAGTTTTAGATGAAAATTTGGAGACAAATAATAAGATAAGGTCGACAAGTGTGACCTAGTTGACTATAAATCTAAAATCTATAAATAGATAATTAGACTAGGTCATCTAGTGTGATATAGTTGACAATAAATAAAAAATTGAAATGTAAAGATTAGATTCACATTGAGTTCACCAAAATATATGAAATAAAATGAGATATATCTATAACTTATCCTACTTATTAAATATAATATCAGATGAATTAATCACTTAACATCTATTACAATACTTTTTACATTAGGGGCATGACCAAATTGGATATGCTAAACCTAACTAAGGGAGAACTTATCACACAACACTAAAGGAGAGTGTTCTAAACCCTATAAGAAAATAATACGCCCTATGTTGAGTGTTTCCTACATACAAAAATATAAAGAGGGATCAAAATGCATGTAGTTTTCTCATGCTATAGTGGTGTCTATGAAAGATTGGTGTATTGTTATATGGTGCAATCCTGATGTGGTTAAGTGATTCAAAAATGGCTTATGGCCTTGGAGGTGTTTTCAAACTTAGCTCAAGAATACTAGGGTTGTGTGGACTCATAATTAGTAAGAATAGATGATTTTATCTCAATGTGTAGTTAGATGTTTTAGTGTTTTTCAATCATATAGCCTCTACTAGAAAAATGACATGAAAAGGTGGCTATATAGTGATCACTTTGGAATTCCTTTGAATGGAAATTTTGAAACATGTGGGATGACCTGTTACATGAGTTTAAATTTGAGAAACTAGTTGTTATTTAGTGGGAGGATGTGAGCAATGGAATTAGAGACTACTAATGAGTGGGATTGTCTTAAAAGAGCAACCTTGTCTAAAAAGCAAAGGCATCTAATTTAGAAGTGTGGATCAATCTGTATGCAATAAATCAAGATAGATCTAGAACTTATCCTACTTAGAAAATCTAAGATTAGATAGTGTAATAAACTAACATCTATTGTAATAATTTCTATATCAGTAACATGACCAAATTGGATCCGTTAAACTTAACTAAGGGAACACTTATCACACAACACTAAAGGAGATAATTTTAAAGCCTATAGGAAAATAATATTATGCAATAACCCTAGCTAAGTGTGAATACATGAAATAAAATTAATATAGTGTTATCAAATCATATAACATGAATGTGGATGGTTAAAACAAATAAAACAATCAAGGGATCATGGTAGGCAAACATGGCTTAGATCACCTAAGGTAGAAGATGGAAAGCAAATAAAACCATATAGTTATATTAAGTTTGAGGATAGACGTAATTTAAGTAAATATTTAAAAAATCAAACCTATTACCTTGTGTAATATCTTTTTATCAAATGAAATAGCAAAAGTTAGATATTTACCTATTAGCAAACATGTCGAGTCTCAATCTCCCCCTTGCTAATGGTGTTTTGTAAGAGAATGATGTGGATTTGTAAATATCACATTATAGAAATCAGATCTAGGCTAAAATACTCATACTTTGCATCCAAAACTTCTTACAAGAAAAGTTATCTTCTCTCCAAGGCAAACCCTAAGCAATGCATCCTTCAAATGTAGATCTAGTAGAATTGTGAGTTGCAATAATGTGAAAATGAATGTTCCTCTTTATTGGATTGATATGAAGATAGTATTTATAGAATTGGATAAGTCCTAAACCTTCCATAATTTTAGTTGATAAGGTTAGACACCACAACCCCATTTTAAAAATTTACCATTAGGTTTTGAATTAGGTCAGTCAAACAAACTTAGTTCTGTAACATGTGTCATAACTTTTGTAATAGGTTCAACCAAGCCAACCTAGTAGTAAAAATGGGTGGCAGGTTTGAACAAGCCAACTTTGTAAGTGGTTGACCTAGTTAGGGGATCAAGGCATGAAAGGTGTTGAAATGGGTAGTATATATAAAAACTAAAAATTTAAGTATAAGTTGGAATTTAGGTATGGATATATAGTTTTATAAATACAAGCACACACACACACACACTTTCAAGATGTTTAAGAGTGGTTTCGGACCTCTAGGAGCTATAATACAAATTCTAGGTTTTGGAGGGTCTTATTGGATTTCAGACTTAGCCATATTTTAAGGTTACAAAATTTCAGGGAGACATCATAGGAGGCAAATGGATGGACTCTCTAAGGAATCTAGATAAATATAATGAATGATATGATTAAACAATAATTGTGAAGCACCAATGGTCTGCCCACCCCTTTAAGGCATACACTTGGAGAGATTAAAACTCAACAAGTTTATGTAAGAGATAAAGTATCAGTAAATGACAAATTTTGAAAATATTATGTGTATACATAATCCATGGATGAGCTTAGACTATTTTCAATGAGAAATATGGACATTTAGTGATCAATTGGTTACTTGGAAGAATAGGTAATCTGCATAGAAGTGAAGGAATGGCGATCAAGGATCATGGAATTAGGCTTGAGCTAAGTATCTATAAGGAATGGTCATATGTGCACTATTTTATAAATAAATTTTAATCATGTGTCTACACAAATCAATAAGAAAGAGGAGGAGCTACCTCTATGAGGGAAAATGATAGGAATAATGCTCAATGGGATGTGTTATTAGTGTGAAGAGTTTGGACATCATGATTTTAAGTGTCTTTATTATCAATGTGATGGTGATAAGGGATGAATGAAGGTTGCAGGTTACACAATAAGGAAGTGTGTAAGTTGTACAAGATTAAGTGGAATTCATAGCATCATTTGTGCACATGAAGGAACAAAAATAAGGATATATTTTTCTATCAAAGAGGATAATCTTGAAAGTTGAGAATAAGAATGAATAATAATACCAAAAGAGGCACATTTATAGAACCTATCACAATATAATATGTAAGAGTTCAATATTATGATTGATACTAGAAGTTATGGTAACTTAGTGTCCTCTAAAATGGTCCATAAGCTTAATTTTTTGTGTACAACACACCCAAGTCCATATAGAGTGTATTGGTTTTCAAAGCAAATTTTATGAAGTGAAAGTGTAGAGTGGTAGATATCATGATAATTTTTTATGTGATGTCCTATCCATGGGTGTCTATCATGTTTTGTTAGGGATTCCATGGTAATTTGACATGAAAATGTTATATTATGGGAGACTTAACATCATGAATGTTAAGAAGGATGAGTAGAGGTATATATCTTGAATCCCTTAAATGGAAAGGTAATGAAGATAAGCACAAGAATAATCTTGTGAAACATGTTGATGGGCATATGTTGCCAAATAAAGTGATAAGATATTCTCTCTTATCTAGGGTAGAGACAAGGGATGGTAAAGAGTTGTCTATAACAATCGATAAGAATATGGAATATCTAAAGTTACTATTAGTTTAGATGTGTACAAAATATAAATGGAAGGGAGTGGAGAGATGTGGTAGAAGAGGTTTTCCCAATGTGCATAGAAGATGGGATGAGATAGTGTGGAATATGTTTGGAAAAGGAGGATAGTTTGAAGTCTAGAAACTCATATAGAAAGCATGGTGTTACGTCACATCATGGAGGGCATGCCATGTATAGTTTTACCACCTAGACCAAATTTATGAGCATTGTTATCACAAAATATTACCTTGAGTGTCTAATTCATGAGAATTTAGGCCATCAACAATATTGCATCATCCAAAAATATATATTCTACGTTTATGTGGTTCTAATAATTGACATCAACTTACATGGACTTGGTTACACTTTAATAGGCTTCTAGAGGAAAGAGAAAATTTATTCTAGGTCTGAAGTAGAGTGTTCTCTTATTCATGGTAAAATCATAGGTTAACATAGGGATGGATTAATCAGTGGTTATGAAACTGTCACTTTGTAGGAAGTGGCAGTTTAGTTTGTTGTGATTAACCACACACAGTAATAGCCTAGAATAATTCAATTACTCATTTGAAGTTTTTTCAAAGTCAGTGGGAATCCCAAGAGTCACTCACTCCTAGGACACAAAATAAAGGGGAATGCCTTGAAGTAGGCAGATTGAAGTTGGATGATATATTTAATGAGAATGGAGATGTGTGAAGATGAAGCTTAGACGAGTAGAGATCCATGTTTAGTCAGGACATGAACTATGTAACTAACCTTGTATTTTATCTATAGGGAGGATGATCAAATGTATGTGTAATGTTTGTACTTCCTCGAGATCAATAAAAGTGTGTGCTTTGGTTTCATTCTTATGTTTATGTGTGTATTTGAGTGGTAGCTTTCAAGGAATATGTTACCCTTCATTGGACACTCAATCTTTGGCTACCTCAAAATGTAGCTGACAAGTTAGAAAGTTTTCTCACTTTAAAAAAATAATGACTCTCCTTAGACACACTAGTAACATCCCTGTGAGAACTTTGAAATTCTTAATTGATAAATTGGTGTCATTTTTGTGATAATTATATGATCTTATCATTACTCATAAGGCCTATTGAAAAATTCCATGTTGGTGTCTTGTTCATGGAAACTTTGTAACTATCCCCAAACACACATATGTCATGCCCACAAGGACTCTATTATTTTCATGGGATGCATTAGTGTCACTTTATCAAAAATTATTTGACCTTACCATTATATGCATGTGTATTTCCTTAGAAAAATGTTGTGATTGAGACAAGAAGGTTTCTTTCTCAAAAATAATGTGTTTTTCCCTAATGCATTAGTATCTCACTTGAGCAAACTTTGTGTCTCTAAAGAAATTCATGCCTATGAAAAATTTATGACTCTCCTAAAATAAATAGTGTTCCACCCTAAAAAACCTCTTGACTATCCCACACACACTAGTGTCAAGTTTGTGATAACTTATTCTCTCTCATATACCCTACATTTGTCAAACTTGTAAAAACTTAGCTTCATAATGGGAAATACAAAATTTATCACTTGAGGGAAGATGTTATATCAATAATGATACAATATTTTATTAACCTACATGTCATTTTGTATTGTCTTTAATAACATGATATATTCACCTATACAACATTAATCAACAACCATAATATTGTCTCTTTTTTTGTTGTGTGGGGAGACATGATCTTTAGACTACAACATTGAGCTTTCTCAAAAATACACTTTATCTTGTTAGTTATTTTATAATATTTTGCCATCCAAACAATCAATTATACATCTATTCTTAACTATGAAATGTGTCTTGTATACCATGGGGTTTTATGAATAAATCATAGTTTAGTGAAGCTACACTATGAGTTATTCACCAAACATCAAATTGACTATCACACCTTCTTAACTACAAAAATGCATCTTTTATAACTACATGATTTTAATTTTATTGTGTTACATAATTTATATGTATTCTCTAATATGATTCGTTGTATATTTATGTCATAAATGGATAATATTACACTTATAAGAAAAGTATATTAAACTAAACATTTTGAAGAACCTAAGAAAAGGATAGAATGAAAGTTCTAAACTAGAGAGAGACATGAAAAATAAAGCCTTCATTTTGATACTAGGAAAGAAAGAAAAAATGCAATGCATCTTAAAAAAATAAGAGTGGAAAAACATTTGTGAGGACAATGAAGGTATATCTCAAATTCAAAGGAAAAAAAGAAAAAGAAACCAATTTCATCTATTATGAAGATTGAATGTCCAAGCAATGTCTAAAATCTCTTTTAATTAGTGATTACACATATCCATCATATTTTAATACCTACAACACAAGCCCTCAAAAGTATATGTTGATTTGTTCTTTCTCACCATGCACATCAAACTAACTCTCAATTCTTTCCTAAATATTTTATTTGAATATAAGGTTGTGTTTGCATTTCGATTGAATGAACATCTAACTATTTTATCTTATTACATGTATCAATTTTATACTTAATATTAATATTGTACTTCATAATATATGTTTAATAATAACAAACTATTTAGTGTTTCAAGGGAAAGGTAGAGGTGGGGGGATGATTGTCATTTTTAGATGAAAAGATGAAATAAATGGGTTGGAGGATGTTCAATATTTGGGAAAGAAAAATGGAATAATTATTGGATGGGGACTATATAAGGTTGTGATAAAAATTATGATGTGTTATATGGTGAGGAAGATGAAGATGATAATCAAATATTTAGCATTATGTGTAATTTATTTTTTCAAGGGAAACCAACAAAAATTGGTGTTCATTCTTATATTTCATGGCAATGTGGGAGATATGTTGATATTATATGTGTTGAAGAAACAATTTATCTTTATGAGTCCCACATCTAGAATCCTTTCAATATATTTTCCCTTCATGATGGATTAATTGATGTGACCCAAAACATTAATCTTATTTGATTATGTTACTTCAAGGGTTTCTCCAAAATTTATTTCTTAATGAAATGTTGATAATGTGTATAAATGATACACAAATAATTAATTCTATAATATGGTTTACAAGAGTTACAACTAGTGAAATAGTAGAGACTTTGAGTAGGTGTTAAATATGATAGTTGTATGAATATATTTACCCATTTTGAATGTAAAATACAATCAAATTTTCAAGTAGATTGCATTAAATTCAAGGGGAAATTTTTAGAAAAATGTCAAAATTTTCAAAGGGATTATAATGAATATATTTGAAGTATAATGTTAAATATAAATCCATCATACAAAAAATTATTTGATGAGTAGGGTCAACCATTAAATTAAAAAGATATGGGAAGAGCCAACAATTGAAAGTATTCCCTGATAATTAGGTTGGTATAAATTTTAAGATACGTAAAGATGCAATTTGGTCTCCACCTTGGGGTTATCATATTAAACTAAATGTTGATAGAACGGTTAAATGAAATTATAGTTAGGCAAGCGTTAGGATCATTCTTTTAAATGAGAAAGGTGCCCCTCTACTAGGATATTTCAAAGCTCTCGACAAAAGGACCAAAATTTTTGTTAGGCTAAAGCATTATGGAGATGTCCGAGGATAACTCATGATCAAAACATGACCAATTTGGACATTAAAGGGGACTCCTAAATCATATTGGAATCCATAAATAAAAATTCAAATGGATATTGGTAGTTATTTTTCATTAATTGAGGACTGCATAGTTTTGATTGTCGATTTCTCCTCAATCATGATCACTCATATCAAAAAAGGTGGAAATGAAGTCATCGATCACCTTTCCAACCTTGTGATGGGGTTTAATTCTCAAAGACAAAACTTGAAGTTGATACAACCCCCCTCCATCCATAATTTGAAAGCTCAAAGTGATAATTGATAAATATTATAATGCCACCTCTCTTAACACTTAACTCTCACCCATCATTCCTTTGTTTGGGGTAGCGAGGAAATTTATGTTAGGCATTTATTGAAAATATCCTCTCCATATTTTCATTAGGTTTGGATGTGATTGATAAGGGACACATGGCATGTGTGAGACTCTATAAAGCTCACCACCCATCCCTACCTTAGTCATTTTTTGCAAGCATTAGATGGTTTGGTGAGCTTCATAAATGTCTCACAGGGTTGTCTCTAGCTCTTTTGTGTCCTCTTTGCTTCTTGTCACTACTTTGATGGCCTCCCTTCAAATTTATATCTAAAAATTTGGAAGTATCTCCTTCAAGGTTTCTTTTACGCTTTCCTTGTATGCTTTTTTTCTTTCATCCTTAGAACTATGGTGCTCCTATTCAAAATTTTAAATCATTGGCTCTTGGTCTTAAGGGTGGGTTACCTCTTTATTTCTAAGAGATGCATAGATTTGGACTTTAGGAACCACTATCATAAAAATGGGATTCATTTATTGTTATCACTCTGAAATCACCTGTGATACAACTTTTCTTTGAGGAATATGTTTAATTTTGTCATTTCTAGGTTTGTGATTGGTATTTGAGGTCTCTACACTATTGGGGTCTGAAGAATTTGCATCTACTTTAAAAAACCCTCGGTATTCATTTTGGATTTAGGGTTGATTTCTTGAGATGCTCACCTACGAATGGTTGTTATGGCTTTTAAAATGCTCAACTTGATTTATCTATGATTTTTTTCAATTGGCTTTGAGACCATCAACATTATTAGCATACTGTTGTCTTACTTTTTTTAACTACTTATCTAGATCTTCTCTTAGTGTAATCTTGGTATCCAATCATCCAAATTTTGGGAAAGTAGGGCCTTTAATAAGAACTTGACAAATTTTTGGGAAAGAATCCTCCAACATCCTTGTGTAAGAAATGAATAGTGATATGATTCACCAACACTCTTTGGATGATGTCCACTCTTTCATTTTTGGAAGTTGTCAATGATTTGAAACTTAGGCGGTTATTGAATGTAAGGGTCTTAGTGGATAAAACCACTCATATCGTGGTGGAATAAACATTTAATTTATATCAAAGTACATTGGTGGAAGGGATAAAATATGAAAATCTCCTCAAGTGGATGTGGATGGCCACTAACCTATTTCAATCTCAACTAGTAGAAATAATGGGGGAAGGGCCATCCACGGATTACATCTTGCAAGCAATGAGGGACACTAGTTAATCTACTCTAGACTTGACATGTTGAAAGTTGCATAGCTAATAGGAGTCTAGACGGTCCTCTTTGAGGTCACTAACACTAAAATCCATGAGGATGTGTAGCACTTGGGTTTAGGATTGGGAAATAGACTTGATCATATTTAAACTCTCCTTGTGAATGAGATTTAAATAGGGCATAAAATTGATGCCATTTGCTCCAAGTTAGAGATAGGCATTATTACATTCATAGTATCTCAGTTGGAAAAAACTTTTGTTGCTCTGATGGTAGAAGAAGAGGAATGTAAGAGAGGGCTGACAGTAATGGTCTTAGAGTCTAATGAAGATAATGATCTATAGCTTAATTTAGTTTGTGTATACACATAATATTTTTAACTTTTATTGATTACTGACACTTTGTATCTTGCAAGAACCTATCGAGTCTCAATCTCTCTGAGTGCGTGTCTTAAGGGGTGCACTGAGAAAGGGGTGGGTAGACCATTAGTGCTTTGTAAGATTGTTGTCCCTTTTTCCACTTGTCATCTACACACTCATCTCATAAAACCATTAACCCTAAGCTTATTCTTCTCTATCTTACCCATTCCTATCATTTTTCATGCTTTATCCACTTTTTTTTGCCTTAATTCCCTTTTGGACACTCAGTTGTACTGGGTCGACCATGGCCGAACCTATACATTTTAGGGGTATTTTTCACTTTTTGGGTTTGTTATCCTTTGGGCCAACCTATCTCAGACCTAGTGAATTATCCTTGAAAATACATTGGGTCGACCATGGTCGACCCTGTATAGCCAACATTTTTTAGAGGATTTAGGGAAATATCCGCCTATATATACAAGTTCATTTCCAACCATTTGTAATAATAGACATGAATAAGAATAAGTGTGAATAAATATCTACTTATTGACCATTCTACTTGAGGAATAAAGCTTAGGGTTCTATACTTTCTTTGGAGATATGGATCTTGTATTATGGAGAATTTTTTTGGATATATAGATAGGTTGTGTAGTCTAGATATGATTTGTATTTTTTATCCGTACATACCACAATAATCTCTTGTGAAGCACCTTGTCCAAGGGAGGGATTGAGGCTCAATGGGTTTGTCTTCAAGGTAAGTATTCTTAACTTTATTTCTCCTTTGTAAGAGTAGATAGATAATGTAGTTGTGCTTCTTTCTTCCATGCATTAGGATTCTATATACATTGATGTGATTATATGTCTTCTATGCATGTTTATTTTAGTTGTTTTTTTTTTATTTTTAACCCCCATTTTGTAACACAAGCTTTGGTGTGCACTAGATTAGATTTACTTTCTTGTTTATTAGAAGTGCAAAATCAAACTTTAAGACTCTTTTAGGGTTGTTGTGTGATTGTTTTAGACTGTAGGCTTGGAACCCTGCCTCATATGGTGTGTTACAACAAGTGATCCCCTAATCAGGTCTAGCAGATCCCCATATTGGTCATGTTCCTACTTAACAAATGTATTCCCAACCAGAAGTGTAGGTATGATCTATCTTTTCTAATCCAAGATCAATTTATAGACATGATGTATTTTTGATTGCATACATTTTGTTGAACCTGATGTGAAACTAACCCTTACAGGATTTATTTTACTTTCTTTCATTCTTTTTAGCATTATTTTTATCATATATCTATCATACTAGATCGACTCTAGTAACACAGTTATAATCTCTATGCATAGGTTTTTAGGAAAAAGTAACTGGAACAACTCAGATGACCCAATACAAATTTTTAGACTTCTAGTTCAGACTACTAGGTTGACCCAGTCGACCCTGTACATTTTTAAGCTTCTACAACATGTCCCTACATAGCTTGATTGACTTAGTCAACCTAGTTAATAGGTTTTGCCAGCATCCTTCAAGGTTCTTGATCTTTAATATTCATCCTTTTCATCTCTGACTCACTAAGGTTCCTTTCTATCTCTTTGTCTCTTTATTTTACTATCTTTTCTTTCACAGTTTGTAGTATTTAAAACTTCCCCTGCATAGTCAATTGGATCAACCCTGTCAACCTAGTTATGTGTTTTGTGTGTTGTTTGAATAACTAGGTCGACCCTATTCATTTTCAAACCTTACTTCTATAATACATGTTCAACTCTATCGAACCTATTCTATATTTTGTGCATATAGTGATAACACTATACCTTGTTTAAAGTTGGAATTAATCTCTATATGCTAGTAATTAGTTCACACCTTTATTTTCTTGTTGTTTGCATGCTTAGAATAGTTCACATAGTCTAATTAGGGGGTTTTTAATTAAATGTTTAGTTTCACTATTTCTATTTTATGCACACATGGCCAAATCACATAATCTAAACAAGCACTTTAACATTTATCTACCCAAGGCGAGCCTACATATATTTCATCACCAAGGGGGAAGTCGACTTGATGCTCTAGTCAAGTATAAAGCATCGTTAATGGTATATTCTAATGAAGCACCTGATACCCTTATTGTTGTGGTGCGTGAAGTGAGGGGTAGGCCCCAATACCAAGTTTGTATCATTACTACTATAGTCTCTTTCAACCCAAACTACCTAAAACCATCCTTAGATTGATATCTAGTTTCATGATTATAGCCAAATTCCTATCACATTTTAAATCATATCTTACTAATCTAATAAACATTTAGGTTGACTAATTAGTTTCTCTTTACTTTTCAAGTTGATTGCTTACTCTTTGCTCAATCATGTGTGCAAAAACTTGTATTAGCCAACATTAGTGTAAAGTTTTGTATTATGTGCTTCAATTATATTGGGCAGTGTTGATCCAATTGACTATGTGTTTCCTTTCAGCTCTTTCTTTCCTAGATTAGCTACAAAAATTATCTTGTTTCATTTCACAACTTGTTATCAGACTTTTTCATTTTCCTTGTCTACTTTACTAGGTCAACCTAGTTGACCCTATACCTTTTTCAACCTTTGTACACTGTATAGGATCGACCCAGTCAACCCTATACTATTTGTGGCCCCTTTACTTCTTTCTACAAATTCTATGCTCTAGACTGGATCGACCCAATCGACCTTGTATAGTTTTACAGTCCCTATTTTATGTTAGGTCAACCCAATCAACCCTATACTATTTCAGTCACTTCCTAGTTCTTTTCTTTCTCATATTTCTTCCTTTCCCTTCATCATGAACTTTTTGTTTGATAGTGACAATGAGTTGCAGTCAATAGACATGATGAACTTTATCAATACTCATAAGGTGTCCCATAGATAGAGTAGGGCCCCTCTCTTGGATGCTAGTAACATTCATATTTCCACTCGCACAATGAACTATGGGACCCCTCCTAATACCTATTTACAACATAGTTCTTCTCTTTTATTATAAGATCAACTTGAGTTAGAGTATACTCCCAAAATGCTCGTCTTTATTTTTGAATTTCCTCAACATCGAGGAAAGGATCCTTCTACCATTTAGAATCTTATGATTAGTGGTCAAGTTGAAAAGCCCCATTTACCTACTCCTACATTCTCAATTAGATTTTGGGGTAAAAAATTTTTTAGTTCTCACCCTCTTCCTTCGATTATGACCCCTTCTCATACCATGACTTCTTCTTCTCTAACTTCTTCCACGTCCATGCCTAGTATATCCACTAACATGGCAGGTTCTACATCTAGTGGGACTCTCTTAAGATTCACTATCCTTAATCCATCCACTAGTGTTTCATTTTCTACCCAAGGCAATCATGATTCTAGTGCTTCTTCCTCTCAACCATTCACTATTCCATCTTTTGCTACACAAGAAAAAATTTCCACTAGTGCATCGCATTCTCAAAATTATTCTCAAGCTCCTATCAACACCAATATTGGTACCCAAGCCACTAATATTAACACTAATGCCAACCCTAATGCTTCTAATAATGCTAATCAAACACATCAAATTTTGTTTTAAACTCTCAATCAAATGAATATATTTCAAACTCATAATACAAATCAAATGATGAGAATGCAAAACCACCTTCTCCATCTTCAATCTCATCCTCAACCAACAGCTTGGGGTATACATAACAAAAATGCTCCCCCTCCTCCTCTTCAATATTCTCAAGGAAATCTCATTACTCAACCTTATTTGGTTAACAAAACTATCAATCATCTACAAAATGAACCTCTCACTACTCAAATTGCTAACATTGATATTGGAGGTATAACACCTACAATTTTCTTATAATGGATCAACTGATCCTACCCGTCATCTTAAGATATTTGGAAATCTTTGTAAGGATTGGGTAAAATTAAACACCTTTGTTGCTACCAATATCCTTGCTAAAACCATCATAGGTGATGCCTTGGATTGGTACAATCAACTTATAACTCATTCCCTTACTAGTTTGGAGGATTCAGTGAATGCTTTAGTGCAAGAATTCCAAACTAGTGATCTTCCTGAAAACACTTTGGCCCATTTCATAAATTGAAACAAAATGAAAATGAAACCACTCAAGCCTTTTTTTAAATATGGAAGGATTTGCCAAATAAATGTGACCATACCATGGTCAATGATAATATTTTTCATCTCTTTACCAATGTCCTTTTTTCTAAATTATAATATCGAGTCTGCACTCTCTGTTCACGTACATTGGATGAGGCTATTGACCAAGATAAATGTCAACATTTATTAATGTGTCAATTTGAGCCATCCCAACCTTCTATGGGTCCTCATCTATTACTTAAGAAAAAAAATCTCAATGTTACCAATGATGCTGTTATTGATTCTTATGACACCATTCACAATGTTCAAGTTGTTGTTCCTAACCAATCTTCGGAACCAGCTCCCCCTTCTCAAAAATATACTAATAATCATTTCTCTTCACCAAAGAACATCAACATTCACAAAACTCTATCCTCAAATAAATTACTTAAGCATCTACCTAAGCCTCTTCCATGATAATTTGACCCTACTCATCCTATGAAATCTTGGTATGATCCTAACAAGTTTTGTTGGTTTCATGCTAGTTGGAGTCATTCTCATGAGACCTATAGACAACTTCGTAATTTCACTATGGATTTTCTTTTTGGACCTAATTTTGATCATGATTCCATCATTCACAAGCGTTAACAAGCTTATGAAATTACTTTCAAGAATTATAAAACACACAACAAAACTCAAGCCTTAAATCAAGCAAATGCTCGTTTAGCTATCTACAAATACCCTCTTCTTAATCATCAATCAATTCAAGACACCCAATACAAGCCCACCCCTTCCACCAATAATGTAGAAAGTCTTGTTGACCCCACTTCTAAAGAGAATGTGGTTAGCATGACTAATATATGAAGGGTGGTGGCTTGCATTAATTCATAACCTATCTACACTCCTTCACATAAGACATTGTGTTATCTAGGATTCTTCTCCAACTCACTTAAATGAGCTAGGGCAAGATGACCTTATTAACTTTGATGATCTGATTTATGATTCTCCCTTGGATAAAAATTCCCATTCTATTTTTACCACTCTTCCATCATCTTTTAATACTAATAGTACTCAAACTTCTAGTAACACTTCTTCCATTTCTCCAAATCAACTTGAACCAACTATTTCATCATCTCGACATGATTTACAACATTGTTCTAAACTCTCTTCTTCTTCTCACCAACAAAAATTCCAATGTACTTCAGCTCCTCCTTTCAAAGACCTCCTTAACCATTACGCATCTATATCAACAACCTTCTTATGGGCTATGATGAGTGGGATCCCATTGCAGAGCTCACTAATCTCCCATCCCAAATTTTGTTCTTTGAGCTTATGAGGACTTCTCCCCATCATAAAAATCATCTTATACAACTATTATTCGAGATGAATGTCCCTTGTTCTCCGTAGGATGGGAGGCAGCCTTATCTGGTTTCAAAGATAGTATATTACAATAATGTGAAGAGATGTTTATCAACATTGATGAATGTAAATAAATTACTTAGATGTTTGCACAAAATGATTTTATATCACACAGAATAAGTAGATATGAGAGATCACATGACAATAATTGATAGCAGAGTAGAATACTGGATAATATAGCAAATCCACTTTGAGGGGACAACATCCACAACAATGCACTAATAGCAGAATACTCAACATAATGAATAAAGACTAACCACTACCTCCTATATATAATCTACTTAGCCAAGGTTATTTCATAGTCTGACATTTTTAAGAACATAGAGAAATGTAACAAGTATATAAAAGAGGTATGTAAGCCATAAGTCGGCCACACATATCCCTAGACACACTAATGGTTAAGGTCATAGCAAGACCCTCCCCTTTGAAACAATGTTGTCCTCAACATTATGGCAACTCTGGATGTCATTACACAAATGCTTCATCCTCTCAAGTGGCATCTTCACATAGAAAATTATTTCATTTGATCAGGTACTCTATAATCTCTATAAAATGCAACTGCTTAGTATGCATGTGAAGGATCACCTTAGTATCAATAACAACTCTTCTTTCCTCATCCAATTCTGGTAATTCTATTTGAGTGGAAAATATATGTCTAATGACTTTACTCAAGAATGATACATGAAATACTGGATGTATGCGAGTGGATGAAGGAAACTCTAACTTGTAAACCACACTACCAATTTTTTGTAAGATCTGATCAGGCTCATAATACTTAGGGGACAACTTGTTATCCTTTTTTTGATACTTCAATGTCATCTACTTATATGGCTGTAAGAAAACAAACACCCAATCACCAATATCAAAATGCCTCTCACTTTTATATTGATCTGCATGTTGCTTCATGCGATTATGGGCCATAGCTAGATTATCACACAAAATTACAAGGACCTCCTATTGATGGTGAATATGTTCTTCAACTGCATGAACCTTAGGATGGACCTTCAAGGTTGAAGTGATGGATGGAGGGTGGTATCCATACATTGCCACAAAGGGAGACATTTTTGAAGAACTATGAATAGAAGTGTTATACCACCATTCAGTAAGTGGAAACTAATGAACCCATTTATCCTATTTATTAGAAACAAAATAATGAAGATATATTTCTAGACATTTGTTGATTACCTCAATTTTTTCATCAGATTGAGGATGATAGGATGAAATATGAGCCAACTGGGAGCCCAAATATGTAAATAACTCAGTCTAAAAATTACTAGCAAAAATGGGATCTCTATCACTGATAATGATCTTAGGGGTCCCATGTAGTTTCTAAACTATATTGAGAAAAGTAACAGCTATTATACTAGTAACAAATGGCTGTGATAAAGAACAAAAATGAGCATACTTACTGAGACAATCCACAACAACCATGATAACATTTTGACCATCAGATCTTGGTAACCCTGTAATTAAATCCATAGATACCTCTTTCCAATGTTGGCTAGGGATGGATAAAGGTTGTAAAAGACATGGGGTTTTGATGGTTTTGCCTTTATTTTTTTGATAGATCATACATTCAACCACATATTTTTGTACATTCCCCTTGAGTCTTTCTCAAAAAAAAATCTTGCTTGATTCTGTGATAGGTTTTCAAAAATCCTGAATGACCTCCAATTAGAGTTGCATGAAGTTCTTGAAATATTTTTTGTTTAAGAAGAGAATCCTTTACATAGGTAAAATCTATCTTTATACCATAATGCATTACCCTTCCATGTGAATTTTTCAAATCCATCAAAACCTTGCTGAAGATTTTGAATCAAATCATGGGTAGCATTATCATGTTCCCATTTTGATCGCGCTTCATCTAGCCAATTTGCTTGCAAAATGGTTATGGCACATAGCAATGTCTCAACCAATTCATCCTTTTTGGATAGTGCATCTACCACCACATTGTTCTTACCTTTTTTGTAGACTATTTCAAAATCATAGCCTAACATCTTAGTTACCTATTTCTATTGTTCTTCAAATGACAAATGTTGTTACAAAAAATATTTAAAACTATCATGATTAGTCTTTACCTAAAAGTGATGACCCATCAAATAAGGTCTCTATTGTTTGACTGCATGAAAAATGGCCATCAGTTCCTAATAATACAGGGGCTTGTGCTTATTTTTACCCTTTAGTTAATGACTTTCAAATGCAAGTGGTTTGCCTTCTTGCATAAGTACAAGACCCATACCATACCCAAATGCATCACATTCAACCACAAAAGTCTTTAAAAAATTAAGACTGGCCAATATTGGAGTAGTGCACATAGCCAATTTCAATTGCTCAAATGCTCAGGTAGCTGCATCAGTCCATTGAAAGGAGTCTTTCTTCAACAAAGAGGTGAGTGGGGCTGCTATACTACCATAATTTTTGAAAAAACCTATGATAGTAACCAGTGAGCCCCAAAAATCCTCATAGTTGCTTGAGTGTCTTAGGAATTGGCCAGTCCACCATTGCTTGGATTTTTTTAGGATCCACTTGTTGACGCTGGAAAGTGCACCCTGCGGTAGGAAAACAGATTCCTGCCCTCTCCCCGCAACATGGAAACCCCTCTCTCGCCTGTGGGACGGCGAAGCAGGAGAGGAGAGTCTCTAGGTATGGGCTAGTTCCCTCTGATGTATCTTGTTTGTTTTAGGTAGCGCAAAAATATAGGTATATAGGTATACACTAGGGGGGATGAAAAGAGAGAGAGAAAAAGCATGAACAAACAGCCTACTCTAAAAGAGGTGATACACCAAAAACAAGTTGACCTTCCAAATCCACTCTCAGAATCAAGGGAAATGCAAGTATACTTTACACATCTGGTAGAGGAACTAAGCTGCTAAGACTAACGGGGAGGCTATAATGGAAAATACATAACAGAGGTTTACCGAGGTGCTGTGGAATGCACACTTGCAAGCAACTTACTCTGTTTTGTCCTTCTCAAGTATTGCTCTTCTCCTTTCAGCTGCAGAATCGGTGCCTTGTAGATAGCTGGTCTGTTGGTATTACCTGTGAAAGCATGGAAGATAATAACTAAACACAAATAATACTCATGGCATACACAGCAGATCAATCCAAGATGGAGGCAAAAACTATATTTTTATTGATTCAGGTGGAGAATTTGCAGAGCAGTGCTCTTTACAAAAGTGGGGAAGATCCTCTTAAAATGACTAAGTCTGTGTATTTATATCAAAAGAGCCAAGAGAAGTCAAGTGGGAAGAGTGAAAAAACACTGTAGTTGATGTCACAATTCTGCCAAAGCCATGCTTGTTGCCTTGTTTTGCATGTTGGTCTTCTCTTTCGGCCGCTGGGCGGGTTTTTTCTTGTGCACTGTAGGTGATTTTTGCCGCCAACTATTGTGGGCGGCAAATTTTCCGCCCTCTGCATGGATTGTATGTAGGACTTATGCCGACGTCGGCTGATAAGCTGCCGACGATGGCAATTTTGTCAACATCGGCCTATGTAAGCTGTCGACGACGGTAGTTTTGCCGACGTCAGCCAATATCGACGGCCTTTCCTTTTTCATTTTGTACAGTGGGCGGCAATTTTGTCGCCCTCTACATTTGTGTAGGTAGTCTCCTTTTACCCGCCCATGTTTTGGGCGGTGATTTTGCCGCCCTCTGCATTTTGTCTGCCCTCTTTTTGCCTAAGTGTCAAACACTCCATTTTTTTCTTCTCTTCTCTTGTGAACGTCTGAAGACTCTGCCTTTCGCTACTGTGAACATCAACGAATGAGGCCAATGAACCAATGCTCTGAAACGGAGTTGTCGAAACCTGAAGGTGGACCTCGCAACCTGAAATGACTGGGCATGCAATGCAGGTGTAGGAGATGATCGGGATTTTGCCTGAGGGGAAAAATTGGGTCAACAAATTGGTGACTCACAGGGGAAGCGTGCTTGCTATGCTTAGAACCCAGTTGCCTTGCATATCCATTGGGTGCGGAGTCAGATGGTAACTTTGAAGAGAGTTCTCAACAGCTTTCAAGATCCCAGAGTCAAAATATACAGAATTTACCCCCACATGCAAAGGAAAACACACAAGACTAAAAAAATAACTAATTGTGCAAACTGCACTTAGGGAAAACAGGGAAAATAATCAGGGAAACTATGTACAGTCGAACCAAAATTTAGTGACAATGCTTCAGATGTATCCCATTGACTGGGATACGCAATTCTTCGCCGTCCAACCTGGAGAGCTGGAACGCGTTATGCTGCTTGCACTGAGTAATCATGTAAGGACCACTCCAGAGGGCATCAAATTTTGCATGTTTTCCGGGCTTAGCTCTATCTTCGTCCCATTTTAAGACAATGTCTCCTTTGGCAAAAAAATTTGACGAAGACTTCTTGTCGAAATGTCTTTTCACCTGATGTTAGCGACTGATCATAGAGACCATGGCCTGATTTCTTACCTCCTAGAGCTCCATTAGTTCACACAATCTGACCTCCATGCTACTTCCTTCTTCTAGCTGCAGCTGATGAGTGAGGTCTAATGTCGGCAACTCGAGTGAGATAGGAAGCCTTGCTTCCCTTCCATACACAAGCGTATATGGAGAATTTCCGATTGATCTTTTCGGAGTGATTCGATTGGCCCATAGAGCTATTTTCAACTTGGCATGCCAAGTTTTCTGATTTTCTTCCATGGTCCTCTTTATAATTTTGATCAAATTTTTGTTAGTGGACTCAGCCAGCCCATTTCCCTACGGGTAGTAATTTGATGAAGTGCTGAGGTATATACCATACCTTAGCGCCCATTCACTAGTTTTGGTTCCCAAAAAAGCCAAGGCATTGTCTTAAATTATAGTGGCTGGGACCCCAAAACGTGTCACTAAGTCCTCATAGAAATCCAAGAGTGCGCTTTCATTCGCTTCCTTCAAAGCAATGGCTTCCACCCACCTAGTGAAATAATCCATAGCAGTCAAGACCCACTTGTGTCTGGCGCTAGAGGGAGGATTGATCATCCCTATGAAATCCAGGCCCCACTGCATGAATGGTTGTTCAACTTGAATGGGTTGTAGGGGCATGGCAGCCAATCATTGTTTTCTGTCAAAGAGTGCACACTTCTGACACTTCCTTACCCAAGCATGGGTATCCTTGAAGAGAGTGGGCCAAAAATAGCCAGCTCTCATTATTTTTGCTGCTGTGGTCTTAGGGGCGAAATGGCCTCCTGCCGGCCCGTCGTGAAACTCAGCTAATACCTTGTTAGCTTGACTGGAGTCAATGCATCTCAAGAGAACCCTGGAGAGATCCTTCCTAAATAATACTCCATCAATCAAAACATAGGGAAGGGACTGAAGTTTAAAATACCTTCTTTCAACCCTACCGAGACCCTGTGGACATTCGCCTGTAAGAAGGAAAAGCCTCATGTCCAGCGTCTAATCTCTTACGACCATTGGTTCTTCTATAGTGGCTGCATCATGGATTAGCAAGCTGTCTTCACCCTTTTGTCTCAAATCTGCAGCTAGTTGTTCACACATGCCCCTTCCTCTCACCAACCTGGCGATTTTGATGTCTATGTCGTACTCCATCACTTTGGTGATCCATCCTGCTCTTTTCTCGTTTAAGTCTCGATTGGTCAGGAAATCCTTAACACCAAGATGTGGAACCATGAGATGGATCTTGCTGTTTGACAACATATATCTAAATTTCTTCAGGCTGCACACCACTGCCAGGACTTGCTTCTCTACGTAGGTGTACCTGATTTCAAAGTCCTCTAACCCTTGGCTGAAGAAGGCGAGTGGTTGCTCGAGGTCATCACTGTTTGCTTGGGTAAGCATAGCAGATATTACTTCTCCATTGCTGAAGGTATAGAGATTGAGGTCTTTGTTGAAGTCGGGGCTGATTAGAGCGGGAGCCTGGGTCAAAGCCTGTTTGATAGCTTCAAAGCTATCTTTTCTTGGCGTTGTCCATTTGAATTCTTCACCCTTCCTTAGCAAGGAGGTGAGGGGCTTAACTATTTCAGCAAAATTCGGAATGAACCTCCGAATGAAATTTATCCAGCCAAAGAAACTCTGAAGGCCTTTCTTGTGCTTTGGTAGGGACATCTCCAAGATGGAGCGGACTCTTTCGGGGTCAATAGACAAACCTTCCTTGGACACAATGTGGCCAAGAAATTTCCCCTCATGAATCGCAAATACACATTTCTTTGGATTTAGGGAGATGCCAAATTCCCTGCATCTCTCAAAAATTTGCCTGAGGTGCTTCATATGTTGTCTCGCCTCCTTGGAGAAAACCGTTATATCATCGAGGTATACCAGCACATTCTTATTTATCAAACCACTGAAAGCCATGTCCATGGCTCGCTGGAAGGTAGCACCAGCATTGGATAGCCCGAAAGGCATCTTCTGATAGGCAAACGTTCCCCATTTAGTGGTGAAGGCTATTTTGTATTGGTCGGAGTCTCGCACCACAATCTGATTATATCCCGAATAACCATCCAGGAGGGAGAAACGTTCAGAACCAGTTACCTTTTGGAGGATCTGCTCCATGTTTGGGAGGGGATAATGATCCTTTAAAGAGACTTTATTAAGGTCTCTGAAGTCGATGCACAGCCTGATCTCCCCATTTTTCTTTCTAATTGGAACCAGATTAGCCAACCATGAGGAATGTTTGATTGGAAATATAATGCCGGACTCAATCAACTTGACCAATTCCTTCTGCATAAGGAGCTCAATCATCGGATTAACAAGCCTCTACTTTTGTGTGACTGGTTTTGCACCTTCATCTAATTCAATGGTGTGTTGGGCGAGTCTTGGATCGAAACCTTTCAAGTCGCTATAGTTCCAGGCGAAGACGTCAGCGAACTCCTGACACAACAAAATGAAAGCTTGCCTTTCATGAAACGTGCAGACCTTACCAAGCGCTAGCAACTTGTCCTTGAAGATTTCAACTTTTTCATAATTCTCCTCTTTGGTAGTGATGCATGCTTTGTCATCTCTTAGTTGGTCCTCTCCATTGAAAATACTTTCAAGTGTGACCAGACCCTTAGGGAGTTTATTGTTCTTCAATTGAACAATCTGATTTCCATATAGCTGCTACAATTTCACTTGATTGTGGGCCACGAACTCAGCTTCTTCATGCAGGAAGAGAGCTATCTGTTGGTCGCTTTCGAAGACCTGCCAATTTGTAACATTATCTAGAATTGAAGGCCGAACCACCACTTTTAAATGGCGAGAACCACAACCCCTGCTCATCTCTTTTGAAACATCAAATTGGGCACCAACAGCTGCCAACCTATCAGCCTGCTTATTCTATTCTCTGGGGATCGAAGTAATGTTAAGAGCAAGGAAATCCTCCATCAAGTCCCAGACTCTATGCTTGTAAGACTTCAGCAAGGAGTTCTTGGTTAGGTTCAGGCCTCTTATTTGGTTCACAATTAATTCACTGTCCCCCAGGATTTGCAACTTCCTGATCCCTCTCTTTCTTGCCCACTCAAGTCCATGAATCAAATACTCATATTCTGCAACATTACATGTGCAAGAGAACTGAAAACGAAAAGCTGAAAAGTACCTTTTTTTAGAATGGGAGATTAACATTGCCCCACCACCAGCACCCAGTTTGCTTCTGGAACCGTCAAAGTATAGCTGCCACAGGCCAAGGTCTTCTTTGTTCTCCTTCATTATATTGGGCATGACGGTGCCTTCTTCGTGCAAGCAATAGACGCCAAGGTCTGCCTCCTCAATAAACTTATAAGGATCGTGCTCGAAGTTATCACTTCCCCACTCATCCAAGAGTAGATCTACAACTCCTTCAAGAGCAGAAGATGAATATTTGTCCGTCTGAGAGTCTTTTGGATCAATGATAGTGTAACTGACATTTGCTGCCTTGGGTGAATAGGGCTCTAGGTGGTCCTTGTAGAGTGGCTCGGATTCGATTTTCACTTTGGTCCCATATTTGGTTCTGAAAACCAGGTATGACCAATTCACTGCTAGATAACCACCTATCTTGGACGTAAAGTCCCTAGACAAATAGATTGCAAAATATGGAGGAACGTCCGCTACCACTATATCTTGGGGGATCGAGAATGTCGGGCAAGCATGTAGTGTTAAACTCAATCCTTTCAGGATTTTGATTGTCTTTGCAGGCGTCCCATCTAGTTGCAAGACTCCCTTGTTCATTGCTTCATATTTTAATCCCATCTTATCAGCAATGCATTTAGGCATTACTAAAGTGTTGGCCCCGCTATCAATTATGCAATTGTGTACTAAGAAATCCCCTATGATCAAAGATACATAAAAAGGGGGAGTTTTTTCTTCTTTCTTTACCTGACTTGAAGCAGAAGGTTGCCCATTCGTCATTAAGATGTTATTAGAGTCTGTTGGGATGGCCTGGCGATCTAGCTCATGCAATTCTTTCTTCAAAACGTCCCTTTGTCCAAGGAGAGACAACGAATCCCATAGAGAAATCCTCACATGCAATTTCTTCATTTGATCAATTATGTTAATTTGGGGGTTAACTCCTTTCGTGCTTTCTTTTGGGCTGATCCCAACTGGAGCTGTAGACTGAGGAGCTGGAGGTACAAACGGTTGTCTGAAAATTGAGGCCTTTTGAAATGGGTGTGATGGAGGATTAGTTGCTACCTGAGGGGAAGCCTGCGCTTCTCCAACTGCTCTTCTTTTAAATCTCATGTTGGCTGCAATGCAATCAACCTGATTGTCTGCAGCACCTCCATGATTAATTGCATAGAGTTCACCTTCTTCATGATTTATCAGGGTAGAATTCGGCTGAGTTTGATTGTTACTCGTGCTGGATTGAGCTGGGAACTCAAAAAACTGGGAAAAATCAGTAGCCTGATTTTCTGAATTTTGAAAAAAATTCATCATATCATTCGTGTGGACAGCTTGCTCTTGACCTTGTCCCATGGTTGAACAACCTGGTTGCTCCTGCACTAGATTGTTCTGAGTAGGAACCATGGCTTTAGATGACGAAGAGGGGCCTGAGTTATAATTTTGATAAGGCCTGGTTGTAGTGAGCTGCCCCTAACCTTGGTTATAATTTTGAAAGGGGGGTCTAGGGGCATGGCCATAATTCTGATAACCCTGGTTTGGCTTGTTGCCTTGGGCTTGCTGCCTTTTAAGGGCAACAAGTTCATTTGACATGCTCTGCAACAGGCCCTTAACTTCATTTAATTCATTGGATGGAAAAGCAGCTGGCTTTTCAATGACAGGTAGGGGAGCAATTATGGGAGCGACGGCCTGAATTGGAGGCAACGATTCTGGGAAAAGTGGCATATGCGGCCTAGGGGCGATTTTCTCGGCTTGAATCAAGCAATTTTTGGCCGCAATGGCTGTCATATGCAGCTGGCAGTATGTGTCCCCCCATAGATTGGATCATCATAGCAATGTCACTATTTAATGCTTTTAGATTGTACAAGAAAGCATAGCTGGGGGTTGGCCTTACCAGGATGGGAATTCTATCCCAAGTCTTTTGAAACCGCGTGTTGAAGTCCTGCATGTACTCGTGCAGAGCTCTTTTTATAGTTGTCAGCTGCTCAGCAAGAGAGAGGCCATCACTTTTTTCCCCAAAATGATCAGTCAAATGGGTGCCCAATTCATTCCAGGAATGTATGGAATTCACAGGCAAGGTGTTGTACCAATCAAGAGCTTTCCCTTTCAGAGACAAGGCTAACAGTCTGATGGCAATGTTTTCTTCTGTTATATTGTGAATATTGCAAAGGTTAGCAATATTCTTGATATGCTCAACAACTGTAATAGGTCCCACTCCATCAAAAGAAGGCACATTTTTTAAAGCTGTTCTGGGGATTGGGTCATAGCGTGGAAGGTTTAAAGGGCTCTCACCATGAAAAGCTGCAAAAGGCAAAGCCATGGCTAGAACAGGTTGTATTTGTGGCTGAGCTGGGTTGATGTTCCTAGCAACAAGTCTAGGAGGATTTAATAGTGGATAAGGGCAAGTTCTCTCAAACCTGAGCCTTTTAGCAGAGTTTAAAGGTAGTTCAATGAACTCAAAGGGGACCCTTCTTGAAGCTGACCTTGTGGTAACCTTTGGCATAGGAGTTTAAGTGACTGGTCTCAAAATAAAGCACTGAGCTCTTACCAGTGGAGTCGCCAGATGCTGAAAATCTTTGAAATCACTGTAGCCGGACCAGCATCAATCCTGAAATACTACTGCGTTAGAAATTGATAAAATTATGGTCCCACTGGGCGTGCCAAAACTGTTGACGCTGGAAAGTGCACCCTGCGGTAGGAAAACAGATTCCTGCCCTCTCCCCGCAACATGGAAACCCCTCTCTCGCCTGTGGGACGGCGAAGCAGGAGAGGAGAGTCTCTAGGTATGGGCTAGTTCCCTCTGATGTATCTTGTTTGTTTCAGGTAGCGCAAAAATATAGGTATATAGGTATACACTAGGGAGGGGGGGATGAAAAGAGAGAGAAAAAGCATGAACAAACAGCCTACTCTAAAAGAGGTGATACACCAAAAATAGGTTGACCTTCCAGATCCACTCTCAGTTTCAAGAGGAATGCAAGTATACTCTACACATCTGGTAGAGGAACCAGGCTGCTAAGACTAACGGGGAGGCTATAATGGAAAATACATAACAGAGGTTTACTGAGGTGCTATGGAATGCACACTTGCAAGCAACTTACTCTGTTTTGTCCTTCTCAAGTATTGCTCCTCTCCTTTCAGCTGCAGAACCAGTGCCTTGTAGATAGCTGGTCTGTTCGTATTACCTGTGAAAGCATGGAAGATAATAACTAAACACAAATAATACTCATGGCATACACAGCAGATCAATCCAAGATGGAGGCAAAAACTGTATTTTTATTGATTCAGGTGGAGAATTTACAGAGCAGTGCTCTTTACAAAAGTGGGGAAGATCCTCTTAAAATGACTAAGTCTGTGTATTTATATCAGAAGGGCCAAGAGAAGTCAAGTGGGAAGAGTGAAAAAACACTGTAGCTGATGTCACAATTCTGCCAAAGCCATGCTTGTTGCCTCGTTTTGCGTGCTGCTCTTCTCTTCCGACGGCTGGGCGGGTTTTTTCTTGTGCACTGCAGGTGATTTTTGTCGCCATCTATTGTGGGCGGTGAATTTTTCGCCCTCTGCATGGATTGTATGTAGGACTTCTGCCGACGATGGCAATTTTGTCGACATCGGCCTATGTAAGCTGCCGACGGTGGCAGTTTTGTCGACGTCGACCGATATCGACGGCCTTTCCTTTTTCATTTTGTGCAGTGGGTGGCAATTTTGCCGCCCTCTACATTTGTGTAGGCAGTCTCCTTTTACCCGCCCATGTTTTGGGCGGCGATTTTGTCGCCCTCTGCATTTTGTCTGCCCTCTTTTTTGCCTAAGTGTCAAACGCTCCATTTTTTCTTCTCTTCTCTTATGAACGTCTGAAGACTCTGCCTTTCGCTACCGTGAACATCAACGAATGAGGCCAATGAACCAATGCTCTGAAACAGAGCTGTCGAAACCTGAAGGTGGACCTCGCAAGCTGAAATGACTGGGCGTGCAACGCAAGTGTAGGAGATGATCGGGATTTTGCCTGAGGGACAAAATTGGGTCAACACCACTTTCACTCCATAAGAAACCAGATGACCCAAATATTCAACCTCACAAGCCTCAAAAGTACATTTGGAATGCTTGGCATACAATTATTGTTATTCCAAAATGGAGAGTACCTATTTCACATCTTGCAAATGGTCTCCTCAATTTTTACTATAAATGAGGATATCACCAAAGAATATTAGAACAAATTTCCTCAAAAATGGCCTAAAAATAGTATTCATCAAACTCTAAAAAGTAGATTACGCATTTGTTAGACCAAAAGGCATAACCAAAAATTCATAATGGCCCTTATGAGTCTTAAAAGCTATTTTGGGTATGTCTTCATCATGGATCTGGATTTGATGATACCCAAAATGTAGATCTAACTTGGTAAAATAAAAATCACCATTCAATTCATCTAGCAAATGATCAATGACAGGAATAGGAAACTTATCTTTGATAGTGTACTTTTTGAGTTATCTGTAGTCAAGGCACATCCTCTAGGTGTCATCTTTCTTTCTCACCATGACAATTGGTGAAGAATATTCATTTTGGTTGTGGTGAATGATTCTTGCATCCAACATCTCATGTACCATCTTTTCAATTTCACTTTTTTGGGCATAGGGATACCTGTATGGCCTAATGTTGGGTGGTGTACTGCTAAGAATAAGTTTGATAGCATGATCATGCATGCATCTAGGTGGAATTCCTTTTGGCATGTCATCAAAAACAACATAATGGGAATCAATCACGTGTTGCAGATCAAGAGGTGGAGATGGATGAGTTAGTTGTACTTCTATGGAAAACAAGTGAGCTACAAATTATTCAACACCCTTATGAGGAATATTTATCATCTAATGGGAGCTAAAATTTTGTAGAGAAAATACATGAATAAAATGTCCTTTTTTAGATTGAAAATACATGAATAATTCTTAAAAATGCATCTCAATAGTGCCCAAAGTGGTGAGCCACTATACTCCAAGAACAATATCAGCTCCACCCATGGAAATAGAAAACATAGGAGAATCCAACAAGTAGTCTCCCATGGCTAGCTTAATACTGTGACATTTGCCTAAACAACTGATAGTGCCAACATCTACAATCATAACTTGAAATTTTGGAGCTGGATAAATAAAATAGTTCAAATGAGTAGCCAACTTACTGTTGATGAAGTTGTGTGTGCTCCAGAATCAATCGATATAGTGACCTTTTGTTTCTTAAGGAAACCCATCACCTTAAGATTTTGGGCAGTACTAATACCTGAAAGGGCATGAGAAGAAATAGTAGGTTGAGATTGTTCAAATTCCTCCTTAGGACCTTTTATATCCTCACCATGTACTTCATCATCTTCATCGTCATTGGCACCTTCAATGTAAAACAACTTCTTTTCATCACAACGATGGTCTTTGCTCCATTTTATATCACAAAAATAACACAACCCTTTGACTCACTTATCTTCAATTTTTCATTGTGTTAATCTGGTGGGCTATGGAAATGATGGTGCTAGAAAGGTGTGATCACGACTAGTAATGAAAGTTTTCATTTTGACCATCTCTTTTTTTCTACCATATGTGCCCTAGGGATAACTTATGATACAAATGTTGGGTTAAACATTCAAACCTTAAATTGGATACTATCTTTGAGGCCACCCAAAAATAGATCAATCAAATTTTCCTCAGTGATATCTTCCACCCGTAAAGAGAGATTCTAAAACTGATGAATATAATCCTTCATAGTTCCTGATTGCCACAGTTTAGCTAATTGGCTAAAATAGTTCTCAGAGACATTATTCTAATAATGAGCCAATAACTCCTCATTGAAAATATACCATGTAATAGGAGAACCATTATTTTTTTTTGAGCACATAACCAATGATACCAAATGAATTGCTCAAGCTCCAGATACAAAGACACCACTATCACCTTTTGAGATTCAAGGATTTGATGCAGTTTAAATAAATTCTAAATTTGGGTAATCCAAGAGAGAGTATCCTTAATATCAAACTTACACATGTCCACTTTTGGCAACATCAGTTTCATACCAGCATGGGAGTTGTTAGTGTTGAGAGGAGGATTTGAATGCTGAAGTGGAGGGTTGTTGGGCTGAAACTAAGATGTAAGGGCAGCTAATTGCATAGTGATATGATGAAATTCATTATGAACCCCATTAATCTCTATGTGCATCCCTGAAACATCAGCTTGGAGTGCAATAAAGTCATCATGCCTCACCAAGTTCTTTATGTCCACCTGAAGCTAAGAAATACCCAGATCTGAAGTTTTAGATTCTATGTCATTGGTAGAAGGAGGCTTAGGAGTTTATTGCCCCTCTTTTCTTCCTTGAGTACCAGGACCTGCCATATACAAACCCTAAGAGGGTTTTTACCTTAAAAAAGTGTACTAGGGGATGGTACCATTGTGATCGCCTTACCAAGATGAATCTAACGATTACCTTTAACACTAGGGTAAAAATTTTGACACTAAAAAAGTGTACCAACAAAATATATTGATATGATCGTATCGTCGAGATGAATCCAATGACTACAATTATGCAAAGGGAGAAAAATTCTAGACTTTTTTATTTTATTTTTTTAATATTTTTTTTCAAAAAAGCGTTTCAAGCAATACTGCACTGATGGAAAAAATTAATTCTTCTCGAATTACAAGTTATGTTTTTTGGCTCCCATCGCTCCTAGAAGCCATGCCTCACTAGATCCAAAAAAAATGTCACAAGAAACTTACCCAAATCGAATCTCTGATACCACTTTTAATGACATTGTTTACATGTTCGTACAGAATGATTTTATATCACACAAAATAACTAAATATGAAATATCACATAGTTATAATTGATATCAAAGCAGAATACTAGATAATATAGCAAAACCACTTTGAGGGGGCAACCTCCACAATAATGCACTAATAGTAGAATACTCAACATAATGAATAAAGACTAACCACTACCTCATATATATAGTCTACTTAGCCAAGGTTATTTCATAGGCTGACCTATCTAAGAACATAGAGAAATATAACAAGTATATAAAAGAGGTATGTAAGCCACAAGTCAGCCACACATATCCCTAAACACACCAATGGTTAAGGGCATAGCAATGAAACTATAGACACTTCTCTTTCCTATAAATTTCTCATAGCTTCTATGATTTTTGATGAGATTATACTTCATGTGGATGATCCTCCCTTTATTTATTACCATCCAAATAGATGATATCCAAGTTAAGCATGAATTGATTGATGAGGGTTCTGGTATGTGTGTTGTTTCCCTTGATTTCATTAAAACCCTTGGATATTTAGAATGCAATCTCAAGTCTACAAGCAGTACCTGCCAAGGATATGATAGAAGTAAAATGCCTCCCCTAGGATGCATGTGGCTTCCCTTTACTATCCCACCTATCACCTTTCACGTGAATGTGATGATCTTTAACTTCCCCCTTTCTTATAACATCTTGTTTGGTAGGTCGTGGACTCACCGCATGAGAGCTATTGCTTTTTTCACCTACCAATACATTAAATTCCCTCATAATGGAGCCATTTATAGGATTCAAGGTGATACTAACCCTTGTAATTTTGAACAATTCTAAGATCACAGTGTCTTCAAGATTCTTACTCTTGAGCCTTTACCAAACATTCCATTATGTGAGTCTCAACGTCTCAACTTTCTCGTTAATCCGTGGGCATCCTGAGCTCATTGGTAACATTCCTCCTAACCTCTTAGATTCTGATGATGATGAGCCTGATGAGATTAACTTAAAGATCAAAACTTTTGATCTCTCACCTCATCTTATCTCGTAGCTTTCTACTTCCTTGCAACCTCGCTCTTGCAAGCCTCCTTACGATGACATTCTCGTAGTCTTGACTAAGACTAGGCATTATATTCACCACACTTCCTTAAATGATAAGGTCATCCCTACTTGTGTCATTGATCTTCACACCCCACATTATAATTATGGTTATTCCTTAGATGATTCATTATTAGGCCGTCTTGTACAGACCCATGATGTTAAGATTGTCTGTTATCATTCTTTACTTGAGTCTTTTCGTGCATCTCATCATTTTTATTCATTTATAGTTTTTTATTTTTGTATTTTTCCCCTTTATCACAGGGTAGATATGGCATCAACAGCTCTAATTTCTAAAGAGCCATGTAGGACTATGCTCATAGATCGTGTTATGATCGGGCCTTACCATTTTTGTAAGTACCCTGACCCTCGTAGTTGGTTTACCCTTGAGGTTAGTAAAACTCTCTTTAGACCTTTTGTAGACCCCACTCCTCCCTCAACAGAGCTCACTATAGTTGAGCCTCTTCTTGATCTTGTTATAGTTGATCTTGTTTTCACTCCTATTATTGTTGAGCCTACCCTTATTTCCAATTCTATTGCTTCTTCTATTGAGCCTAGTTTCATTCCTTCCTCATCATCACCTTCCCTTGGTGATGGTTTGCTTCCTTTGCCTAAGATGACTCCTCTACCGACCAAATGGGCTGACGAGTGCTCTCTGGCTTCTTCCACTCCTATTATACCTCCTTCTATGAGTGCTTCTACTAAAACCACTCACAAGCATATATGTTGCTTTCACGAGATATATAATCATTTTTCCACCCATTATCATAAGTTACAACAATATATTGATACCTTACATCCTTCTTCCCTGTCATCAGATAAAGCCATACCTCTCTCAAAGGTACTTCCTAAATATCTACCCAAGTATGGTGAGGTATATTGTCTATAGCATCTATGTGGCACCCATCATACCGATCATTACCACATCCTTCAACAATATCTTAAAGATCACCTTATAGCCATTTTCAGACCTTCTACCACTCTTCCCATAGGTCATCCCCATAAGAAGGTTCCTCCTTCTTCTCCCATGGTTCCATAACCTCTTGTGGTCCCTTCACCACCTTATGTTCCTTCACCCATTATTCCTTCACTTGTGGACCTTCCTTCGCCTGTGGATCCTTCTCCAACCATGAGTCCTTCACCCGTGGATCCTTCTTCACTGGTGATCCCTACATCTCCCTTAGAGCCTACTCCCATGCATTCTCCTGACCATCCCTTGCCTAATTTCCCTCCTTATCACATCCATCAAGCATTCCTACTTTTTTTGTGGAGATTAAAAGAGAAGTATTTGCCCAATATTAATTAAATATTGATGAGACATTAGCAGTAGTTCGACTACAACTTCATAGAGATATATCTAATGTCGTGGATAATATGTGTGGATGAATTTATCAGTATTTATGAGCACATGCATGGTGCTTTCACATTTTCATTTGGATTGGATGTGTGCTCCAATCTTATCTTTATCTATCTATTATATCATTTGACATTGTGTCAAATTTTTATTTATCATATATGGTCATTTCTTGCTTGTTGTAATATATGTTGCTTATCTTATCATTTATATTTTGCATATGATTGTCTTTCTTTATCATTGTTTTCTCTCTCTTTCTTGAGTTTTTCTCAAAACTCTTTTCTTTCCTCTTCATGATTGTTTTTTTATCTCCATTTTTCATAATTAATTATCATTGTGATTTGGTTATATAAACCATGCTCCCTTTGGTCATTGTCCCCCTTTTACCATGTGATCAATTAGCAAACAATATTACGTATTACTATCTCCTTACACTGGTCCACCTGTTGGATCTCCTTTTTCCCTTCTTCATTTTCTGCAACCTAAGCATATACACGGTTGAAACTAGAGATCACATGCTAGTTCATTGTTAAGCCTAAGTGACCTTTCTTTAGCCTTAGCCTACAGCACATTTCATGTGTATCACTACATCTCTCATGATTGATCATTTCAAATCTATACAAAGGAGGAATCTTCAAAAGCTATAAAAAGTTAAAAGCTAAATATTTTAAACAAAAGGCAATGATATCAAAAGGCAAAAATATTCTTAAAAGTCAAATCACACTAAAAGATGTGATTTAAAGCACATCTCCTTCTAGTCAAAGCTCAAATTCCATAGTTGGTCTCACGATAGATTTGAGGTCCTTTAAAGTGTGGTAGGTTAGTAGATTAGAAGAGGAGAATAAAATAATCTTTTAGTGCTACCTTTTTTCTCATGCAAGTACCCAATCTTTGCAGTAGATCAATGGCTTTGTAAGGGGTCCTGAAGAACAAGGAACACATTGTGAAAGGTAGGTCCATTTTACTTATTCTTGTACTAACCTACCTTCATGAGTTGATCTTAGTAGCACGTTTATTTGCCTACAAAGCTTTGTGTCTATAGTGAACAGGTTTCCTTTGTACATAGATGACTACTAATCACTTAGTGTCTTCTCATGTCCTTAGTATGCATCCTGCCTCCTAAGGTCTTCTCATAAGAGGCCTAAGTCTTGCTTTTTACACTCCCTTTTTCATTCCCTATATCCCTTATATTTTCTCTTGAGAAATATTGTTTTATTTACTGATCACTCTCCTTGAGATTTCATTTGTGAGTTGCATTATAAGACTGTGGATAGGACTTGACCATTCTCATAAATTACCATCTTTTCCTTCCTATTACCCACATCCTTAATTACCTAATTTTTCCTAATTATTTCACCCCAATGGTGTTCTCTTTGTGAGTTGCAGTGTAAGACTACAAATAGGACCCGACCATCCTCACAAAAAATTTCAATACCCAAGTTACAATCCAAAATTACATGTGTCAAATATGGGATAAGATTCAATTGATTATGAAGTTACACATCATTGACATGTTTCCCAACTTGATTTAGTTTGTTTTATGCTTACTTCATTTCTCTTTCGCCTTTTATCTTCTTATTTTTTGAGTGCATGTAAGAATATAACTATTTCTTGAATTTTTCATACTTCCCAGCTTGAATTAGTGTGATCAATTTAATATCAGTCTTTTGCCAATTTTGTTTTTATTTTATACTTCCCAACATGATTTAGTATAATTGATTGACTTAATCGATTTGTTTTTATACCATTTGTGCCCTTTTACATACCTTCCATTTTATTACATCATTTTTCATACTTCCCAACGCGAATTAGTATGATTTTACTTGTTTTAATTTGGCGCAAAAATATTTCACTTTGGTTCAAAAGCAAATATTTTTTTACCATCTTGTTTTATCATTTATTGATTCTTTATACTTAGTCATTTATAGTTATTACATATTTCCTAGCTTGAAATAGTGTGTAGTACATTCTTGATTGATTATATTTTTTCAAGTCTTTTTTCCTTGTTTCTTTTTAACTATGCATATGTTTTTCATAATGTTAGAAAAGAAACCACGTCTCATATATTTCCTATAGCATTTACAAAATAGCTAAAATACATGTGCTAGAAATAAATATAACTAAAGCATACACAACCACAACCATAATAAACTATAATGACAGCATACACAACCAACAACAATATGCCAAAATGAGCATATATATATATATATATATATATATATATATATATATATATATATATATTATCTCATGAGTTTTGATACAACAAATATAACCATCTACAATGTTCTAACTCTATGGTTGGGCTCCATCCTGTCTATCTTGTGGCCTAGCCACAATGCTTATTGAGGCCTAGGTACAACTCCTCCAAATAGTACATTGTAAGGTCATTTGAAATCTCAATCCCTCTATCTGTCCCTGTAGGTGCGCTACTTGCACTTGTGACTCCATCAACTAGGTCTGAATCTCTCTCATCTATGCCACTATGGCTATATGTATAGCTCTCTCCTTAGCTAGGGCTTTCCATGCTCACATCTCACCTATACCCACCTTTGTCGGTGGTTGCATCCTCTCTCTCTACATTCATAGTTGTCTCGTTGCCGCCCTAGCTAGTTTAAACCAACTTGTCTAAGCTAGGGCAGATGGTACATTGGGGTCCTCCAATGTAGTAGGGTCATATGGTTGCAGAGTCTCATCCAAGATGTCATGGAGTGTTCCCCTCACTAGGAACCCCCATCTCTCCTCTGCATCCTTAGCCACACCTACAAAATCACACCAGATAGATATTATATCACTATTATATCTCAAAATATTTATCTATCTCTACTTCCAAATAAAAACTTAAATCAATAATTTAACCATCTTTTCTCACATGTCTGTGTTTTGAATACTATGGTCTCACCATCCATGTGACCACCTAGCACAGTCTCCCCATTTGTGCATCCTCCTAGTACCTCCTTTATGGGCCACCTCCTCAGCTCAAATCCCTCTATCATGGCTTGCATCCATCTCAGTTTACGCCTAAATGGTCTCTCTATCATTCGTCCCTCCTTTGGCTCCTCTACTAGCTCATCAGGGATGACATCAATCCCTATTATCTCCTACTACTTCTATCACCATCATGTCCTCGATGGTCACAGCTCCTCTTATTGTAGAACCGATAGTGGTACATCTGGCATCTCTACCTCTACTTCCCTATCCTCCTGCTCTGCTCTCTGTCATGCTTGACCATTCCATGGTCACTCATGACGTGGTCTAAGTGTTGGTCTCACTATCTGTGGTCCCAATCCTCTGCTCCCTCATGGCTCCCTCATATGTTAAGCCCACTACTCGGGCATCAATATTGATGTCACTAGATGAGGTAGGCCCATCTGTCCTGGCACCCATGCCATTAGATATGGCTCTCTCCACCACGTGTAGTGTTCGACCACCTCTGTCCTCTCTGTCACTGATGCAATTATGTGCCAGCTCACCCATGTAGTCGTTATATCTCCATATGGCTACCACATTATGTCTGTATATCTCACTGACTACAGCGTTGGCATTGGGGCATGACCCATGCTACTTGGTCCTCTCTCCATCTTTGCACCCGAGATGACCTATCATCAACTGCATGGGGAAACCCATTTGGTCAATACATAGGAAACCTCTCATATATCTAAGTTGTCATCAATATAATCGGTCCCATGGTCTTCTACCCTCTGACCATCATCTCATATAAATCATATACAAAATGGACCTAAATGATAGATCATAGATCATATAGAACTCGCTCCTCCAGCATCATCCTATTCAAGGCTACCACGAATAGTGGTACCTTACCTTCTGACTTGTGACATAGCACTTGTTGTATCACAAATCCTATCATAAATTTTTAGATATCTAGAATCTATGATGTATATACATCATCCATACTAACCCTTTGTCCTCTCAAAATCATCTCTAAGCCTGTATCCCACATGGCTAAGGCTCTCCTCTCCTTTATAAAATCTAGTATCTATGTGGTCACCAGTTCTCCTGCTATGGACAGCCCAAGGATGGCATGGGCATCCTCTAGTGTGATGGCCACCTCTATCACATCCCCATCCTCCTCCTATCTAAAGGTGTTAGTTAGTCATTCCCAACAACCGAATAACATGACTAACAGATCTGAACTCATGGAGATCTTGCACATATCAGTTATGCCTCTTAAACCTATGGATACTAATATAGCCCTATCTCTATCTGACAATCGCTCCAATAATGTCGGTAACCAGACCACATCCACCAGTCTGCATAACCTCTGCAACCTAGAAACAACAAAGGATGTATCAGTTCCTTCATGTCGTGTATAGTCACAACACATTATTTTTACATATTTAAATCAAAAACAAGCCTAATTGCTTTTTTTTTAACTTATTCACTTTACCCTATTTCTAGCCTACTCAGTCCCTCTTGCCCTCCTTTGGTCATTTTGAACCATTCTAGCCCTCTTTCGGCCTTATGCATGCTTTTTCATGCTTATTTTGGTTCTTTGGTCAAACTAGTTTGACCAAAAAATTCTCTATTTTTGCCTTGGTTGATTCCAAAATCTTAGTCAACGCTCTTATTTTCCCCTTCCTAATGTTGTGTTGTCATTCTAGACGTTTCAAATTAGTTGGCAAATTGCATTAGGTTCGTATCATGTAGAATGTATAGGGTCGACCCATACCTACTAGGTTAGCACTGTGGATTCTACCTAATTTTAGCGTATTGGATCGACTGGGTCGACTTAGTTCATTCTGACTATCGACCCCTTGCATTTTCCTAAGAAAGTGGAATTTTTGCTTTCTTCCTAATTCCTTTAAACCCATTTCCTGTCTTGTTATTTTCTACCCCTAGAATATAATTTATCTCATTCTGACATCTAGAAATGCTTAAAATTCAAAATTACTAAAAATTTACTTAATTCAATACAAATTTCAAAAACTGGTTTGAGATTCATAACTGCATACCTGTAGTGCACCCGATGCCGTCCCTGGAGCCTCTCCCTGTCTAGCCTGTCGTCTCCTCACCATCCTAGCTCGTTTAATCTCCATAGCTCTTTTTCTCTCATTCACAAAGTCAAAATAACAAATGACTTATCTTTTCTCTTATTTAAATACACTTTTCAAAATTCAAATTCTTCAATTATTGTCTTGTAGATTCCTTATTTTGCTTATATGTTTGTTTTTGCTCATCCATTTTCAAAACCATAAAATGTGTTGGATTCGTGATGATGTAGAGATTATTTTCCACTATCATATGCCTATATTCCAAAAAATTTGATTTTTGGTTATTTTTGTACTAACTTCTACAAGTTTGCCTAGTGTTCTTTACATTAGACGCCTTCACATTTCTTGCAGTCTACTTCTTTATCTACAACATTAATGTAAGTAAAGGTATGTGTTTTTCAATTCTATCTTTTCTTTTATCTTATTTGCTACTTATTGCACTTTACTTAGCAATAGCATTGTGTGTTATCATGTTCTATCATGAAGCACCATCCCGTATTACACTTACGTGACACGTGATGAGCTTCAAGTGGAACATATGTATACACAATATTTTTTTTTTTTATTGATTACTGACACTTTGTATCTTGTAGGAACCTGTCGAGTCTCAATCTCTTTGAGTGCATGCCTTAAGGGGTGCATCGAGAAAGGGGTGGGCAGACCATTGGTGTTTCGTAATATTGTTGTCCCTTTTGCCACTTTCCATCTACACACTCATCTCCTAAAACCATTAACCCAGAGCTTATTCTTATTTATCCTATCCATTCCAATCATTTGTCGTGTTTTAGCCTCCTTTTCTTGCCTTAATTCTATTTTGGACACTCGGTTGTACTGGGTCGACCATGGCCGACCCTATACAGTTTAGGGGTATTTTTTATTTTTTGGATTTGTTATCCTTTCAACCAACCTAGCTCAAACTTAGTGAATTATCCCCAAAGACACATTAGGTCAACCATGGCTGACCCTGTACAGCTGACATTTCCAAGAGGATTTAGGGCAAGATCCACCTATATATGCAAATTCATTTCCAACCATTTGTAACAATAGAAGCAATGAAGAATTAGTGTGAATGAACATCTGCTTATTGACCATTCTACTTGAGGAATAAATCTTAGGGTTCCATATTTTCTTTGGAGATACAGATCTTGTCTTATGGAGAGGTCTTTTGGATGCATAGATAGGTTGTATAGCCTAGAGCTTATTTGTCTTTGTTATCCTTACATACCACAACAATCTCTTGCGAAGCACCTTGGCCAAGGAAAAGATTGAGGCTCGGCGGGTTTGTCTTCAATGTAAGTATTTCTAACTTTATTTCTCCTTTGTAAGATTAAATAGATAACATAGTTGTGCTTCTTCCTTCCATGCATTAAGATTTTGTATACATTGACGTGAGTATATGTCCTCTATGTTTGTTTAGTTTAGTTGTTTGTTTTGTTTCTAATATCCACTTTGTGCCACAAGCTTTGGTGTGCACTAGATTAGATTTACTTTTTTGTTTATTAAACAAGTGAAATATTAAATCTTAGGACTCTTTTAGGGTTGTTGCGTGATTGTGTTTGACTGTAGGCTTTGGAACCCTAACTCACATGGTGTATTGCAACAAGTGATCCCCTAATCAGGATTAGGGATCCCCATATTGGTCATGCTCCTGCTTAACAAATGTATTCCCAATCTAAGGTGTAGGTATGCTTTATCTTCTCTGAGCCAGGATCGATTTACAGACATGATGCATTTCTGATTGCATAGAGTTTGTTTTTCAATGTTATTACTACTACCTACAGGCTTTATGTTTGTAATCTCTATGTATGCTTCTCCATTTCATATAACCTTCAACAGATGATCACAAATTGTTAATATTTTTATTACTGATTTTCTCAAGTTTTCGATAATCATTATAATAGATGGGCTTTAGCCATTTTTGACCTATCAAAACACAACGGGAATTATTTGTGGAATGGTGAAATTCCAAAGCACTCAATTAAACAAGGATTCACAAATAATGATATTGATATATATTGTGCGATAAAAGCATGGGCTCTTGATCCTATAGACAAACAAATACCTTTGTTTTTATTGACATTATTGTTCACTCATAGAGGATATGGGAAGGGTGGCATGGTTTGGAAGTGGATTTGACAATTTATCTAAGACCCAATGTTCTATACATTATCGATAACGTTAAAGAAATAGTAATTCTTTTGTTATAGGAATGTGAAAACAAAATCCCTCTTCAATGCGGTTCAATTAATGAAATGGTTGGAATCAAGGTATGTGTTGATGACCATTACTTTTTAGTATTTGACTCAAACAAAAATTATGTTTATATATCTCAAGCCGCATGACATATCCTCGTATCTTGTTTTTGATAAAGTATGTTGACTTCAGCGAGACATTATTGTTTCAACCAAGAAACTATGATATTCCACTCACGACTCCGTGGTGTCTCACTTTTGAGACAACATGGCGCCTAGGTGTGAAACATGGTTTCTCACTTAGTGTATGAGGTTGTTGGGATTCATAATTATTTTAATAAATTTTACATCTTTTAAATTTCATATTTAAAATGTAAAACATGTATTTTCATGCTTACTTATGGGCAAATTTATATACAATGTTATTTTATATGAAACTTGAAAATATCGTTGTATAGTTTTATTTTTATAATTATTACATTATCATCCCCAAAAAATCTACATGGATCATATATCAATATATAGCATAGATTATGAAGACTATATATATCACATACCACAACCACCCTAACACTGTAAACACGACCACATAAAACATAGGCCGAGAATAAAAGCATTTCATATTTTATTATATTTTTTCCTCCTCCAGTATTCCTCTATAAATCAAGGACATTACTCAATCTTGTAAGTTCATCCATCAATATTGATTTTGAATGCCTTATTGTATTTGTATAACGCAATTATGTATTTAAGAACACTAACTTTTGAGAATAGATGATTTCCTATTGAATTCAAAACATTATGTTGAGTAAGCTTTTTTTGTCACTTAAATTCAGATCATTGTCTTGCGACAATGGTGACTTCAATATAAGAATGTACCAGTCATGCCTATTAACTATTCATAATCTGAAGGAACTGGTGTATATTGGACATCTATTATAGCTTTTTTCAATTATAATGGACAATCAAACCTTGAACCCTGTGTTATTTAATTATTTGTAAATAATAAATTAAAACATAAATATATTTAATTCACTTTTGATCACAATGAGGAATCAAAAGGGTGACTCCAAACGTCAATCTAAAAATATTTTAATACACAAGTTATTCCGAAAGTGTATGTCTTCCATTTACATGGATTGTGAAAGCTTAAAAACACTAGATTATTATTTTAAAAATTAAAGAAAATAATATATAATAATTTTAATTAAATATATAATTACTTATTTATAAATTAAAGAAATGATTATTTATTTATTTTTATTTTTAAACTATATATTCAGTTATCATAATAAATGAATGCTTAACAACGTTATTTTATTATTTAAGTAATTTATTACAAGTCTAAATTGTTTGAAATATAATAAGTACATGTTATCTTTGTCCCAAAAAAACACATGTAGTCCAAGTTATCTGAAATTGTTTGTAAAGATGAAAGCGAATATGAAACAATCAATAAAAGAATATGCAAACTTCGTACAAACTTCTAAAGCATAGGACAACAATTATGAATGATGAAAACTCAAGACGGTAGATGCTAATATGTGCCCTGAACCAAAAACGACTCATCTAAGAGCTTAAATACCACAAATTCCTTGGAAAAGCATCAATGAGAGCTATGCAATGGCTCTACCAAACATAAAGTTAGTTGTTCAAGAAGAAATCAAACTCCATCGTAGAACATCAAAAGCCACAAGAAATCCATAATAAGCCAAATACTGCAAGAAGTAATTCATAAGCAAGACTCATCCACCATAAATCAAGAACCAAAATTCACGAATGGCTACATCTCATAACAATCTCTATTTAGCCAAGAGATCTAACAAATTATGCTAGTTTCAAGGGACAAATGTAAAAGCATGAAGTGTGGATTTTCATACCAACATTGCCCCTCAAACCAGACTCATTGATTGAATAACAACAAATGATTTTTTTGGATTCTACAAATACAATTCCAATGATACCACCCAACACACTCTCATGGCTTGCGGTAATGAATGCTCATGTTTTATGTCATCATTTCTTCTAAACCACCTCCAGTTAATCAATGTATCTCCAATGTTTGGTGTCTCCACAAGATGCTACACACATGTTTCTAGTGGTGTAGGGAAATCCATGTAGATTAGATGTGGCACCATCCAAATGCACACCAAACCTTATGTGGTTTTCATCACTACATTTTTTAATGTCCCCTACACCTACAAACCAACCCACTAAAGATAACTCGCAATACATGGTAACAATGAGCATTGACAATGTTGCTTCCTTCATCCTTAAAGGGTGGATCCCCCCTATATGACTCGAGGAGTCCCCGTAGTGAGTCGAGGGGCAGTGCCCCCATGGGGTGTGAGGTAATTCCCCACAAGGCAAGTTTAACAGTTACATTCTAACACAGTCGAACCTAGCTTTTGGAAGATCAAGAGTTCAATGGAAGAGAGACCGTTTCAACTTCCATAACGGTTCTTTAGCCTTTGCAACTTTGTAACATCTTCTATACATGTGCATCTAGTTAGGGAGTACAACATAGAAGTATCTAGTGGAAGATAAACAACCATACTCCTACCATGAGAGTATGCCATGTACGTGACGCAAAAGATTAAATAAAAAACTTGGTTCCAATTCTATTATCTTTCCTATGCGTCAATTTTTTAATCTTTATTATCATCTTTGAATCACTATTTAATACTACTTCCGTATATAACACATCTAGCTTCTTACAATTTAGAATGTTGTCTTGCTGATACATCTTGGGATATCGATTAACACGTCTAACTTCTAATGATTCATAATCAATTCAAGACAGCTATGAACAAGGTGTATAAAGATAATAAAATGAGAAGTGAATAAGAGAATTGATGCTTCCAAAATCTATAATAGAAGGTTTCTATAAAAGACTGAATTTTTAAAAACCATCAATGTTGATCCATCAACAAGATGAGACTTGTATTAGATTGCAAATAAGAGCTCCTTATATAGATAACTCTTTATAGTGCATGAGATACCAAGGGGGTCCAACTGGATTAGATCATTATTAAGTTAATTTAATTTTGGGTATGTTATAAACTGTTACACAGTAGTTCTAACTAATTTACTATACGAAAATAACGAAATATAATTAATATAGTTTGAGAATGATATGTTTCTAGAAGTAGATCAAGATCTAGCCCTCTTCTCTATTCAAGTTAGGATGTTTTCTAATTTGAGTGGCCTCTCGCAATCTTTGCTTGTAAAAATATTCCTCTTTTGCAATGTTTTTTGCCTCTAACGCAAATATGTTGCATTGAAATTTTATACTAGTACTAACTTTGCTACTTTGTTGAGTCAAATGCCCACGGAGTGCTCTATACTCCTAGTCTAAATTGCTTTATCCATCTCACCTATATATAGTGTGTCACAAGAGCACTCAATACAATAGATCCTACTTTTTAATTTTGGGTCCAACCTATCTTTCAATTATTTGAAGGTCAATTTAATCTCATTCTATAGAATGACACGTGTCTTGATACCCTCATGTTTCAAAATCCTAGAAATCTTTTTGGAAAAGCCTTCAAATTAAGGGAGTAAATCTTGCATAGGACCTAAAGAATTCACATTACCCTGTCATTGTACCCATGGCATTTCTGCATGCTTCAAAACCCTTAACATCTGCGTACCCTTAAACCCATATTTCTTGAACACCAAGAAAAATTGGTAAGTGAAAGTTCTAGGAAAGGATCAAGCTCCCCTAGAATAGGAAATCCTTTGATGAAAATCCTAAATTATGAATTCGCCATCATCATCCAACCCCTCATGCAGAATAGTCAAACAAATATTTCTTGGGGGAGTTATATTTTTGAGTTCTCTCGTTCTCCTCATGGTAGTTGCCTCATGCTCATCATTCTAAATGTTGATCTTGAAAGTAAACATCATTTGAATCTTTTAAGGAACCTTCCTTATCGTTTTCATTACCAGGGAGTGATAAAAAATAAAATGGGGTTCAATGTGTTCAATGAAACCCTGCCCATTCTCTCTCTCTCTCTCCACAACCTCCACAACAAAGTTTCTTGTCATGTCGTCACATTTCTCATTTCTTGTTTTCGGAAACTATTCCAATAAGCTATACACTCAATTTTAAGTTGGATTAAATTACATGGTGTAGTAATTTTAAGTTGGATTAAATTACATGGTGTAGTTATAAGTTATGAGCATTTCCGATTGTTGCAACATAACATATCCTCTTTCAATAATTTTAAATGCAAATGACATATCATCTTGTTGGCTTTCTAATTCCAAACCAGTTCTTTGACCAATAACTTAATAGATTACAATGCAATCACAATAATAATCAAGCGATGAATTGCATGTGTATCTCATTTTGTTGGTCCATTATGTAGTCCCCGTTGGGATGTAGTAAGACCATTGAAGCAAAGCTCAAACTTAAGTTTGAAGCCCAAGTCCAAACATGACCCTTTAAAACATTTGTCAAGCTCCTTAGAAAACACAGCCCCTAGGGGACGAACTTGGCAAGTAACAACTTGGAGATGTTTCCATCCCCATGGGAATTCTTCCCTTCTCCCAAGAAAACATAAACATGATTGAATAAAAATAGATGACACATCAATTTACAAAGAAGAATTGTAATTTTCCTTAATTCATTTATCATATAGACCAATTTGCCCTAGTATATTTTACAACTTATGGATAAGGAGATAGAGATAAATTAGCATATTTGCCCCATCTCCCCACCTGCTTATGTTGAGAGTCTGTGTATATGTGTAGATGGGGAGTTAGAGAGACATAAGCAACAATATAATCATTGAGATAGCTAGCACAATGGACTACAATATATTTCAAGGCTGAACCATTGATAAAAAAATGGACCATATAATTACAGATAATTTAACCACCACTTTGTACCCCAAGAATACAAGCCCAGAACTCTGGTTTTGAGAAAAGAAAAACATACAAAGAAAGTCACTAACCTTGTAAGCAACAAAAAGACCCAAATGAACTTTCTGGTAAGGGACACTTTACAACCGGGCACAGATACTTTTACATAGAGGATTGGCTTTTATCCTTTTAAGGCGTGCAAAATTCATTGCTCCAGTGGCCTCATATATTAGAATTGCAATTTGTTATTTGGAGTTCTCTTTACCATGAGAACACGCTGTTTTCTCCCTATCCAAATACTTGTCCAAGGTGGATCTTCATAGACAACTTGGTAGCCTGCCCTGCTATACAGAGTCCTTGCAGCAGCATCATCTTTATATGCTCGGAGGGCTAGATATTCAAAACCCCAGAGAAATGCCATAAAATCACATGCTTTAAGCAAAACTGTCGCAACCTTCCTCCTCCTGCATATATAGGTTAAATTTTCTTCCCCATAATTATATGAAAAAGTAAGTACTGCATAAGAACATGGTAAGCTACCTGTAGTTCACTCCAACAGCTATACCACTAACATAGAGATACTCCTCTGCTCCTCCTAAATGGCACAGGATATCCTTATCCGCATATGCTGTAACATCCACAACACCAACTATTTTGTGTTTGGTTTTATCAGCCATTCCACGTTCCATAGTATCGTTCCCAGTTTCAGCAACCAAGCAAGCATACCTGCACATTTATTGGCTTCATGTTATTATTGCAAGAAAAGGTGTGACAATTGGATAATTGTAAGCATACCCACAGGTAACTAGCCTATTCAACAGATGCAGCATTTCCTTTGCATCCACGTCTCATGTGACAAACATATAGATAACCAAAACGTTGGGCATCAAAGTAGAGTATAGATTATTGAACTCAACAGATACAGCATTTCCTTCACAACCCACAAGTTTCACATGACAAATACATACATAATCAAAAGTAGAGTATGGATTGTTGGTGAATAACAAAAAACCACCAAAGTAATACCAAGTAGGTAAAATCAAACATAAACCCATTTTTTTAAAGGAGAGTTTTCTGGATACATTGCCAATGGGTCAAATTTTCTCGGCATTTCAGGTCCTTGTATGGAACCCATCGTCAGCAGAAAAAAGATGTATAAACTTGATTTGGATTAGAGTTTAGACATCAAGCATTGGCTTCAAATCCTTTCCCTGATGATGGGTCCTGTAGAGAGACCCACAATGTCAGACCAAATAGTTACTGTGCAGTTGATCCCAGAAGACTCTCAACTGTTAACTTGTTTGGCATTTGTGTCAATGTGCGTCTTCAGTTTTGTATGTAATAAGTGCCCTTCCTCTGATTTATTCATTTTCCTCTTTTGTTGAACAAATCATTCCCACGGAAAGAACCAGCCTTCAAGATAATAAGTGAATGTTTTTCACATTTAACATCTTCGAGTGGATTTTGCTTCTGTTGTTAAACAAATCATTCCCATGGACAGAACCAGCCTCAAGTTAATGACTGAATGTTTTTCACATTTGGCATCTTCTTTTTGTTGATTTTGTATTTGATATATGTACAATAAATGAATTTACCAGTCTGAAACTCAGAAGGATGAAGTTATCTAAATGGTGAGTGATCACAGACAACAAGCACGACAATCTCCTAAACCTAAAGTAAAATGCTAAAATCCTGTGCCAGAAGGTGCAAGATTCAGCCACAAGGTGTAAGATCCATTTCTTGCAAAGATTGAAAATTTATCATATTTTTCCTTAGCTGATGGCCATAATCCCTCTGTTAAGGGTTCATTCTAGAATATCTATGTTTTGTCAACATTTAGGAATCCACAATGTTGAAAGGTACATATCAAAATCCATACGATATAAAGATCAAAGTTACACTTGTGCGACATGCCCATGTGCATGTGCTCAGAAATCTGAAAGTCAATGTTAATCCTAATGGTGAGTAGTTCAGTGATTTAAACACCTTAACCACCTTTTAGCAGAACAATGGATTGCTAGGTATAGTTGAATTAAAAGACGTGTGACCAAGCATCTCTTTTAATAGATCCTCCCCAGACTGCTCTGGACTACCGCTTTGTACATTTAATACAATAGATATACTCATCATTCATCAGCTTAGAAATAATAGTTTTTTTCATATTATATGTTTTTCATGAATCTGATTTTTACCATGGTGGTATTAATCAGCTTATCTGGTACAGTGAGTTGGTCTGCCAGGGGCATTTGGCTGATTGATAAGGTCTAAAAACATGTGATATACAAGAAATATAATCAAAGAGTTAGCAATAAAGTGATGCAATTCATTATTCATTTGTGCAAGTCCATTTGTGCATACATATGTGTGTAATCATGGTATCAGAGCGCAGTACCATGTTGGTTCCAGGTCTTATCCATCATAAGTGAGTTGTGATTGTGTTTCCTTGTACAATGCAGTATGTAGCAACCATTTCTGTTACTAAAAGGAAATTAAAATTTTGATTTTAGCCATTAGCAAGGAGATAGATGATGATAAGTGCAATTAGGTGGCCAAGAAAGAAAATTCCAGTTCAACTTCTTAACAAAAAGTGAAAGAAAAATGATGGTTAGGAAGAGATATCTTAAGCCTAAGAGAAGATGTTTCATTTGTCACAAACTAGGTTATCATGAAAAAGATTGTTTGCAAAAAAGAACAAATATCGAACTCCAAATAAGCAAATGAAAAAAGCAATGAGGTGACATTCCGTGTCATTCCAGACATTGCAAATGATGTCTGGGACTTGAATTCTTGTGTATTTCAACAGATATCGAACAATAGAAAGCATTTCAAGTTCATTACTGAAGAGCTTGCACATAAAAAGCTTGAAGGCAGTTTTCAACAACAACACTCTTTTGGTATCAAAGGAAATGGTGATGTGTCTATGCTTTTGGAAGGGTGAAAAGAAAAATATTTATGACTTGCTGTGTTCTTGATATCAGAAAAAAATTGTTGTTACTTAATCAAATTGCAAGGGTTACAAACTTTATTATTATTAACATGTTTTTGGTTAAAGGCATCAAGAATAGTTACAAAACTTAAAAGATCTAGCCGAATTTTTTATATGGGCAACATAGCCAATAAAATCAGTCACCAATCTCTCGTTTCAACAAAGAAAGATTGCTTATTGTTTGATGGCCCATGATGAGGATGACCAGTTAAAAAACACTCCAAGATTTGACAAATAACTTTATCAATAACTAAAGGATAAACAATACATAATAGTCACATTGCAAGAAACAAATAAAAGGCTCCTATCGGAAACTAACATCTTGAAAGAAAATTCAGAATAGCGTGAATGAAGAAATTGTCAAATTGCAAGATACCAGTCAAAAGTTCATAGATGAACTTAAAGCCTATAAAGGGGAAATGAAAAACTGGGGAGGTAACCTAGCAATTAACCTTTTGAAGTCACAGAATATTTTATGTAGCCTGAACAAAAGCATAACAAATTGTTTTGTATGTAATAACTATGGTAAGACAAATCAAAGAGATATCAGTATGGGTTCAAGACTTCAAGTGTATTGTCTTGGCAAGAGAAATAATTATTCCGTAAGGTATTGGGCCTAGCAGTCAACACATTTTAATGATTAAAAAGATTCTTACATTTTTACTACAATGTTAGCTGACTTGTTGGAGAGGAGAATCACCATCGATGATTGAATCAAGAACGAAGAAGTTCAAAGGCACTTGTGATGCAACAATTCTAATTGAAAGGGAAAGACAAAGAAGATGAACCCAATCATGTCAATGAGGTTGAAGACCATGAAGATGAAAATAAAAACATCCAAGAAGACCTGCATTATGGAGATGGCAGTGTGTTAGTGTCATGATGTCTTTTTGTTAAAAGGAAATAAGAAATTGTATTATGTAAATTCAGAGGTGACAGCTGTAGGATGAGAAACAATACTCAACAACAATGAATGAAGATAAATACACAGTGGATCATAATGAAATACACTGCACATACCATCATCACATCACACATGGAAACATTAAAATAGAGAATAGAGTGCCACTCTCCAAGAGTCACGCTTAACAACTCACATATATAATGATGGAGAACGGGGTGGAGATCCCTGATCCATCACATACAATCCAGATACTCATTGATAACATACATTCAGGCCAATGTGTTCTTTAACATCTATGCAGAGAAGTAAAGCAATGACAGATTTACAGTCGCATGTAACAGTAGTGATAAAATAGCAATGTAAACAAATGACAGCTAGAGATTACAATAGACAATGGTTTCATGACTTCATACAAGTTCACGTAAACATGAGTATAAGGTTATCATCAAAGATACATACTACCACCTTTGATGATACCTTTTTAAAGTAATAACTTAGTTAAAATAGGTCCAGTGGCATAATCAAACTCAGTTACCTGATGCTCAACTATATACTAAAAGCATCCAACTATCCCCTATGCTGCCTACACTATCCACGACCCTAAAAATAGATATCTCCTGACCATATACTCTTGGTGCTATCTATAAGGATAGTGCTGTTGATGTGTGCTATCAACCACTACCAATGCAAATTCTTTTGCCAAACAGAGGCCTTCAATGAGCTTATCAGGCTGAGAAGTCATGATGCGTGATGTGGCCCCTCTTTGTGCACTGATTCGCCAGTCCCAGAAACCTGCTTCTCAAGTGATGCTCTTGATCCTATTGATCTCAAAGTGATAGGTGTCAGTTCTTCCTCAATCCATTCTATATGAGGCATTTGCATATGATACCATGCAGGTAGCATTATGAAAGAGAACTCTATGGTTGGCGGATTTTTCAATTTGTCCAATTCTGTCTTCAGCTTCTGTTTTTCATTATCTGAAAGGACCAATGATTTCTTCAACTTTTCTACTCTCACATTCAAAACGTCTGTCAGCTTCACATCTGCCGCATGTGAATTGGCAGCCTGTCGCAATAGAGCAGTTTTCTTACTGATTGTTATTTATGACTTTCTTTTTCTTGAAATAAATCCTTGATCTGCTGCTTCTACTTTTCCAGTTCTGTTTTTACCTGACCGTTTTTTTCTTTTAATTTTTCATTCTCCTCTGCTTATTTTTCCAATTTTTCTTCCATACCACATTCAAAAATTTGTGATGCTGTCTCACCTCTATGTACAAAGTGTGTAATTTGTGGCAAACCGCTATGAAGTCTTCATTGTCACATTGAGGTTGAGTAACAAGTGGAATATCTTAAATAGTCCTCAACACTTCTGTAAGTAATACTGATATTTTTTGTGACAAATGCTTTAATATTTCTTGTGATCCTTGTGTGACCTGCTCCACAAATGATACCATATCTTTTACCTCATCCTTGTTTTCAAGCTATACTGCTTCCACTACTGTTTTTAATTTCATAACAGAATTAACACCTTCATTAGAGATATTCCGCAGTGACTCTCTCATTTGTTAGATGGGTTGCATGTGTGGATTCCAGCTCTACTTCCATAACAACCAGAACTGCTTCCTCGTATCAGAGGGTTTCAAAATTTCGTATATTAAGATCAAATTTGTCCTCCTCTTCATCTGTATCCTAAATTTCCCTCACTACTTTGGATTGTGGTGGTACTTTGACCTTCGTATATATTATAATCTTCTATATTCCTCAAGTGGTCACAGCATTTTTGCTGTTTGTCATCCAATGTTTTCTTAGGAATATGAGTTGGTTTGGCTTTTTAAACATGTCGCATTCCAGTGTCTATGCTTTATAACAAAGGAACCCAATCAGCCTACTCTTTAATCTATCAATGGAGTGCCCTCCCGTTGGTCAAGTCCTCGACCTCCTTCGCCAGCCGAGTGCCCAATGCTTGACTTCCTCGGCCTATCGGCATGAGGACCCCTATCTGAATATGGCTCAGCCTCCTCTCACTCAACCCAACCCCCCAACCCCATCTATAGAGATCTGGGCAGGCAATCGAACGACTTACTTTTTGATGGCATGGGAATTGCTATATTGCTTTTTACAAGTGCCATGAATAGAGATTGGGCTGGAGGTAACATAGTCTTTTCCGCATCTTGCCTAGTTGCACATGTTCATCTTCTCTTTTTTAATAGGATTAATCTCCCAGAGCATCATCTCTTATTCTCACCCCTCAAGATGTTGTTTTAAATTGACATTGACCTACCTTGTCTTGCAAGTTTTGTAAAAGATCTTCAATTCAACTGGACCGTGTACTAAATCCACCACTTTATACATGCTTGGTCAATTTCATCTTCCACTCATATTGAGGAAATATATCAATCAAGCAAAGAACAAGTAAAATGTCTTTTTGGGTCCATTTTACATTTTATTAGCTGAGTATCTATCTTATTTTTCATAAATTGTGCCCAATTGTATCTTATGCCTTGTGAAATACCCTGAATGCACCTTAATACACCAAAATGGTAACTCATAGTTTCTCTTTGTTAAAACTTAAAACAACCAAGCTAGGGAAAATTCTGCAACTTCTTTAAACACCGCATTTTTTTATGGCATCCACTTCCACAACATTTTGTTTTACAATAACCATAGGGTTTCAATTGTATCTTTGGTGAAGAAATCTCTCACTTAATGGCTTCTACAGTACCTGTTGTACTGCTTTTCCTCCATCATTTGGAAAATCAAAAACTTCATTCAACAATTGATGTGTAATCTTGAACTCATATTCTCTGTAAATCAAAGAAATATTTTTCAAATCAAATTCTGTTACCGAATACATTAAGGATTGTGAATCTACAATCATCATCGGCATAGTAATGAGTTCTCTAACAACTGCATATTTTGATTTTCCAAAACATTCCTGGTTAGGCTCCATCCAGTAGTGTTGTCTAAGCAAAACTTAATCTTACTAGATCCATTTTTCTCCATTTCCTCATTGGTAGGCTTCTTTCCAGTTGCTTCTGTCATGTCACTAACAGGATTCACTTGAATTGTTTGAGTGGGTGGTGATTGTAGTCTGCTTGATGTTTGATCCTTTTGACACCTTCCAGCGGTGGAGCTTGACAATTTTCTTCCCATTTCCAACCAGCTCAAAACCTCATCCTTCACCATATCAATGTTTTTGAAGTCAACTATAATGTTCTTCAGCACCATAAACTTGCAAATGCATTATGTTCTCTCTTTACTCTCTAGAAATTTCATTCAATTTTTACTATCCTTGCCAGATGGCATTTTTCATTCGTTAATTCATGTTTCTTCATTAATTTTTTATTTATGTCTTTTGGTGCGCTTACTAAAATCACATCAATCACCAATTGTCGATCCTGATCATCGATTGCCAAACACCGACCATGTCCTTATGTCACCATTGACCTACTATCATTTATAGATTCTTGCTTAATTAACTATTTATTTTTCCGAACATAGTTCTTGATTGTCACATTGCTCGACACATGGCATCTATTCATAGGCATCTACAGTTGTGAGTGAACTTTATCTTCTGTCACTTTGCTTTTATCTGCAATTGCCAATGGGCCCATGTTTGTCAATTGCCACCCCTTGTACCTTCTTTATTTTATTTTTGGATTTTTTATTGATCGGCAGTTGATGATGTACCATGACAGCCGGTTGGTGGACATAAAAGTTAAGTGTTGTGATCAAAGTTGTATTTCTGCCAATTTTCCTAGATGTTTACACAGTTTCTGATTGGTAATCTTTGAACAATACTTTTAGACGGCGAGCACCATTCTTGATGATGTTACGATCTGATGATTTTCATGTTCAGAGAGTGGCTCAATTTCAATTAAATTAGCTACAATATCTCTTCTTGGGTGATACTGTCTTGACATCAATGCATTGGATGCTTTGTTCTGTCTATATTTTCCAACTGCACCAATCGATTGTCAAAGACTCCTAAAATTCCAACTGCATTTTCTTCATGTTGGTAATTCCATCTTCTTTATTCAATTTCTATGGAGCATTGTGCCCAGATTTTATTTTCATCTAATTTGTTCAGTTTGAATAACCTATCTTGCAGACATTCCTCATCATCTAATCAATTTAATATTGTCTCTCAAGCTAGGTACCACAAATTCCATCGGTATTGCAGCTTCTTGCCCATACATAAGCTGAAATGGCGTAATTCTTGTCACTGTTTTAAAGGTTGTCTAGTGGGACCATAGAGGTGTTAGTAAATTTTCAACCCAGTTTTATTTTTCATTTCCACATGTTAAAGGAGTTATTGCTACCAAGGACTTGTTTAATGCTTCAGCCTGCCCTTTTGCTTGAGGATAATATGCAGCGGACTTATTATGCTTAATTTTTAGAATGTTTCCATCCTTTCTCTTATCAGTTATCATTTCATTTATGAAATGTGTACCTCTATCATATACTCATGGCATCCAAATCTAGTTATAATATTTTCATATAATAAATTTGTTGTGCTGATCATTGCATTGTTAGGCAATGCCTTTGTTTCCACCCATTATGTTAAAAACATTTTTTTGCTACCAGCAAGTATTTATGCATCTTCCCTTTCTTGACGGAAGTTTGAATGGTTCAACAAAGTACATCCCCCATTTCCCAAATAACACATGGCATAGTCGGGTTTAGTGGTTTAAAATTTGCCTTCACCAGTCTTAAAATTCTTTGGCATGCATCACATGATTTTACCCATTTTCCACAAAATCTATGTATTGTTCACCTTCATAACCCTGTTAATAGTATTTTTCTTGCTGTGGCTTCAGCACTTATGTGTCCTTTTGCTTCATCCTCATGAGCTTCCAATAAAATAGATTCTACTTCTTCCTCCACGACACATCTCAATTTCAGATCCTTCCCTAAATGCTGTAAAAGCCCATGGATCAGTGGGAATGGACTTGAATTTACAATGATTTTTATTCTTTGTACCAGCATCACTTCTGGTGCAAATCATTTGGATAGACATTTTCCTACTTCTTTATACCATTTTGGCAATATCACAATGTGGAACAACCAAGAATCCAGGTAATCATCGCTGACTCCCTCTAGTAGCTCGCCATTTTTTATTTTTTAGAATTCTGCTATTACATAGCTTTTTTCCTTTTCATACTACTATAAAGAATGTAAATTCTTGTAGTAGTAGTAGCCATTGTGATATCGTCCCATGTATTACTGGTTTATTTATTAAGTAAAGTAGTGCTTGATTATCCACGAAAAATATGAATGTGTTTTTCAAAAGATAATGTCTGAACTTTTGCATTGAGTATACCATTCCGAAGACTTATCTTTCCATTGTTCTGTAAATTTATTTTTGCTTTTCTCACAATTTGATTGCAAAATGATGCAGTCTAGGCCAGGGGCCAAATGAATGGCAACCATGTCCTATCAGTCGCTACCTAACTATGCTATTCCAACTCCTGTGGTGGTCACTTGCACGAAATTCAGAAAATCCATCAATTAACAGAAATTTTTAACTAGTCAGCTTGCCAAATGCAACAAATTTTAGTTTTTGTTTCAAAGAAGAGAGGAATATGCTGTATAACCCTCTCGCTGTGTGCAGGAACACTACAAGCATTCATTTGAACTTATGAACAGTGCAGCTGAAGGCAATGAGTACTCATGCACAAACTGAATTTTCAGAGTCTATAAATCATACAAGAAATCCTGAAAACACACCAAGTGCTCATTAATCATATTCCATCCTCCAACACCAACATTCTTAAGCCACAATCTACAACAGTCCTTACCACTTTTATTGAATTGTGACAGCAAAAATTTGAATTCAAACATTTTTAAAAACACTTAGCCTTGAAATGAACCATTAACATTCCACACAAAACAAATAGTTGGTCCTAAAATTGAAGATGGAATCTTCAAAGATAACCAAAAAAACCAGAAGGAATATGCCCTCTGTTTCCCCTAGAACCTTCCCGAACTCTACATCCTTCAACTCACCCAAACACCTTTCTTCTGCTATAATAGGCCTGCACACATAGGAGGATGTCTGAACCTCAAAATTAGCTATGGATTCAACGTCTCCATGCCAAGACCTTTCTTTTGGTACCTTCAGCACCCTCTGAAAGTTTCCCAAACTCTCCAATCTTCAAACCCCTGCTCTGAAGCCAAGAAAATGTCTTTTTCCTCCTCCCTCTTGCTGGTTTCTTCTTCCTCCTTATTTCAACAGTCAAGACCAGATTTGTTGAGTGTTTTTGGGTTCATTTGGGACGTTTTCTCTTCCTCTTCCAGTCCCTACCTCTTCCCCGCATTTTTTTGCCTTCTTCCTTAATAAAAAAATGACCCAAAACATGAAAAAAAATGTCTTCTGTTAGAAAAACACATTTTTCATGCTTGGTGAAGGAAGCTCGGATTTATGCTGCTTGTCCATGTTGTATACAGCAAAAACTCCATTCATTGTGCCCCTATGATAGCTGAAATGTCTCATGGCTTTTCAATGTGCCTCCACCTCCAAAAATGCCCAACATGAGGTAAAACGGGATTGTTTTCCTTGGAAACAATGTGATCATGATTTTTTTTTTCTGGCATCATGTTACTACCATCAATAATGCTTCAAACTTGGCTTAGATGCTGCCAAGATTCGCCCTCCCCCCACTTTCTTCAACTGCCCTTGTTCTGGGCTCCATAGAGGTAAAATGCCTTAAATTGGAATAAAACATTTTAATTTAAAATCTGATGATGCACCCACCCTCAAGAGCACAGACTCCAATCAAAAGTATCCTTCGTTCGTCATGGAATTTCTCTGAAATTCTCAACGTTTACTGTACCTTTATGTGCTTTATTCCTAGAACAGGGACCTTTTTGGAGTTCGAAAACAAAGTTAAAATGCCAGAATTGATCACCACTTTATTGACCAACAAAAACAGGTTTTTAGTGTGCAAGATTGCCAACTTACCTGTATTCTCCTGCATCACAAAGGATAATTGATGGTCCAACTTGCATACACCTTGTGCTAGTGTAGACATGGATACAGAGTTGCTTATCCCAATTTGGATGTGACAGAATCTAAGTACTCATTGGCATTGTTTTTAATTTCTCGATGGCTCCTTGTTTTGGTCCCCATTCACATGGTGCCGCTTTTCTTAACATGTAATCTAATGGATGTGATAAACCTTCAAAATTCTTTATGAACTGGCAATAATAACCAATATGTGCTAAAAAGCATCTTACTTGCCCAGCAACTTTGGGACTTTGCAGCTCATTTTTCATATTGATTTTATCTGGGTTTGTTTTCATACCCAGTAACAGACAACATTTCAACTAACTTGCCATACAACGCTAATAACTAAAACTTCTTTGGGTTCAGGAATAATTGTGCCCCCCAACATAAACGCATGAACTGAGACAAAGCTCTTAGAAGGTTATCTTTTCTAAATGAATGCACCAATCATCCATAAATTTTTATAAATAGTCTGTTGACGTTCCCCTAAATATAAACAAGAGAGTTCTTTGAAAAATTGCTGGTGGGTTGCACAACCCAAAAGGCATTTTATTATACACATATGTTCTGAATCCGAACAAGATAGTGGTTTTTAATTTGTATTCCTCTGCAATGTTGTTCTGGTTATACCCTGAAAACCCATCCAAAAATGAATACAACTCACTGCCTTCTACCTCTCCAAAATTGCATCTGTGAATTTTATCGGAAAAAGATACTTCCTAGTGACTAAATTCAAACTATGAAAATCTCTGCATACACTTACTTTATATGTATTTCTTTGGTGCAATCGCCACTGGGGATACCTAGATACTTGTAGCTACCTTAAATATTATTTCTAATTCTGACATATGCTTAATTTCCTCCTGCACCCAAGCTGCATATCTTGGGTTCATTTTGTAAGGCCATCTCCTTATTGTTATTGCCAGTATTAGATCAATATGATATACATACAGTTCTTTCAGTACTTATTTTAGATCTTTGTAGGTCCACGCAATTACTTCTTTATGTCCTATGAAGATGTTTATGGCTGCCCTAGCCAATTCAAGGTCTGTATGCTCCATAGTTACCAAGTTCAGAAATCTGGATCCATTCAGGAGGGCAAAAAAATACGAAATCCAGAATTTTTGAAAAAGTTGGGAAAATTTTGATCCACAATATATGCATATATATGTGAGCATAGTTTTATAAATAAGCAAAACTGACAAATCCAATGAAAACCATTACTAAAATAATATAAAATGTTAATATTATATACTATTTATGGTTTCTGGGCATATATTTTTTTTATGCAAAAAACCTAAAAAATTTAAAACTTAAAATTGAAAAAAATACAGGGCCGATCCGGACCAACTTATCCCTACCCGCCAAAAAATCCAGATCCAGCCGGATTTTGTCTAGATCCGGCCAGATTTGGTAATTATGGTATGTTCCCATTGTGATAAATTACTTTCCTTCTGCAGTGCCCAGATTGATTTCCTCCATAGCTCAACCTGTGTTTTGAATACTTGTTTCTTGTGGGAATTCATAGATGGTTTGCATATATAATTCAGCATCCCCTGCCTTGATTTCAATGAAGTAGGGAAAATAATCATTACATTATATTCTCGCACTTTGGCATACAGCAAGATGCTCCTCTACTATAACATCTATCGAATATAGAAGGTTTACTCCTTTTCTTCATTGATTTCATGTGTTCCTTGATTTCCAAGTTTGCAAGTTCCAACATTTCATCCTCGCCCATTTGCCAATATAATAAGCCTTTGGCTGTGTACCTATTGTCCTCAGAACATTCATCAAGAGTAAAAACACCCTCGCCATCTGATTCATACTCATTTTTTGAATCTGATCCATCACTTGAACCAGACTACTCCTCACCAATTACTTTGTCTCGTAATGTATCCATAGTTACCCATGCTCTTCCAATTTTTACAGCAATAACTTTGTGTTCCCGATCATGAATGGCTACTTGTTCAAGCCATGGTCGTCCTAATATGGTGTCAAACTGTTTCAAAACACTTTCCATTCTTATTATCACACTAAGCCTTTTCCCTAAGGTTTGTACCATTTCTTGATGCAACAAGAAACCTCGGATAAATCCTTTCTTGGTTTGCTAATTTTAGTCTCAAATCTGTGGGGATTAATGTTGGTCTCCCAAACTTTTTCCACACTTTTTCTGGTAAAATATTTCACACCTAATCTGCCGTCGATTAAAGCATTAGGGAGAATCATGTCTCCTATTTCAGTTATTACTTTTGGAACACATTTGTTTCCTAGCAACAAGACATCCCTATCCTCCATTGATTTTTTGTCTCTCTTAGTTGTGCTAATGTTTGTTGTTAGAGTAAACCTTGGCAGAATGACCAAGGATAAACTAACGTTGTAGTCAAAGACGAAATGAACTCAATTCATAAGATTACACAAGGTACAGATGAAGATACCAAACATAATTGCAGAATAAAAATGAAAACAAACATCACACAACTAGGAATGATATGAAACTATAGAGATAAGGAAATAATGTACACAATAACATTCACCACTTCATCTACGGAAATGAAGAGAACTAAATCAGAGCTTCATTCATTAGATGTTTTGGCAGTGAAAGTTACCAAATTGATACAGGGGTTTGAATGTTTCTCTATATAGAATGGCTTTTCAGCTTACTTTGTAAATCTTCGTATTTCTATGCAAAAATGACAGAAGTTCACAACCGTTGTGAGCCAGTTCGATTCATTCGCCTATTACAATTCTTTCTTGCTTCCTCCTATATCTAGAGCTGGCATATATACATTTGTAATGTTATGTTACATACCTGAATTACAATCTTTGAACTTATGCATTTGAAATCATCAAATCAAAACTTTATAAAGACTCTTGTGTAACACATGTACACCCCTCCCCCAACAGTCTCCTGGACCTATACATTTGTGTCATCCCAAGACAAAAATTTGATCAAAGGTATCAAAATCTGTATAACTACACGTCTTTCCAACTGATATGTACACTTATGCAAAAATACTTTGATTCTTTGTAAAACTTCCTAGGTGATCTTCAATTTTGAGTGGGCTCTAGTCATTTTTCCACCTCTAGTTGTTGTTCCGTAAGAGCTTCCATTTACCAGTTTTTGCCCCTCACACACTACTTAGCCACCTTTGCGGGTTTTCAACTAAGCAGCATACCAGCCTACTGCCATTTGCAGATATTCAATGGGTCGACATAACTAGGAGGCCACACTTTATGGGTTTTCAACCTTCCTAGTCCTGCTCATAGACTCTGCACTTCAATGCTCTTCAGCATCTTCAAATTTTCAAGGCTACGAAAAAATTTGTGCTCTCACAAGACTTATTTTTGTGGTTCTTGGGGTGGTGTAGAACCTTTTGATGGTGACTTGGGTTTTGCTAGCAATTTTTGTACTGGTGACAATTGTTGCTCCTGTGGTGGCTGCTATTGCAATTGCCACACCTACATTAAAGGCGGTCGGATTTGTTGCATGACTTGTTGAGGAAGTGGGAGTTTTGGTGTATTTGCATACTTTGTAGAATTTGTGCCCAATTGCACCAAATCTCTCATATACTCACCATTGCTCTGTAGTATCCAAAGCCATGGTTATATAAACATAATTGAAATAGTAACTGAGTCACTATTTCAAGATCATCCTCAATTATTCTATCCAGAAATGGTCTTTCTCTCTCCATTGCACTACTAATGCAATCATTGGTGTCTGCAATTGCTCTTCATGCCAACTTGTGCACCTGCAAATTGATTCCTTGGCACTTCCTACTCCTTCCTCGTTTGGGCAAAAATGTTATTTTGCCCCTCAACTAATTGTCACAATGCTTCTTGCCGTATTGCATCATTGATACCCTTTGATATTGTCGATTCGGCTTTCTCAACATCTAGCATTGCTTCTAATTCTTTCACCTTGGCCCTTTGGTACTTTGGCCAATTGAATAATATTTCACCCAAGTCATCTGCTTGCTTGGTTGCTTCTACCAATATCTTCCTATGCTCGTCCAATACCAATACTATGTTCTCTATCTCATGGCTCAGCTTCTTAGTATTTTGTTGTAGCTCTCATAACTTTAAACTCCACAAGATGTATTTGTTAGCTTGGTAACCAAAGAGGTGATTTGAAATTGTTTCGACATTATGTAAATGCCAACTAACTCCTTTGCCATTTGCAAACACTTCTCTGCAATGATGGCATTCAGCTTATTGATTGTTTCCTCCCAACATTTACTTTCTCTACAAGGTGCCACTGTATATATTGTGCAATGCATATTGAAAGCTCGATGGACCCTGCATTTATACTGTCATTGGTAGTTTAGACAGGTCCAAAGCAAGTTTCTCTAGCAACTGACCACATAGGCTGATGGATATGGTTGTGATTGCTCTCTGGTAGTTGCAAGTACTGTTTGTGATGGTACCAAGAACATGGCAGTGCTCCTTTTTGCACTTGACTCATCTAGTGACCAATGATCCTCAAATAATTCTTGAGAACTTGAATTTTCCCTTATTTCACTACCTTCACACGTAGTGTCACCTTCTCTATTTTCAGTTTTTTCTCCTTTTCCAACTTCAATTCCTTTCATTTTTCATATTGTTCCTACTTCTTGAGTAGTTCCTTTTCATTTGTCCTTTTGTTCTTGGTTCATCTCACCAATATTTGTCTTTTCTTGATGTATTGGGTCATTAGTAGAACCCACAATGCTTGTTTCTATCCCTTGCGTAATAGTACGCACTTGTGCGGCGATCCCTAAGACATCACTATGCTCCTATATATCCTTGGGCAATGTGGTTGGTTCGAACGTGTCTCTTCAAGTGGACCTTTTATCTCTTTGTCTCTATATTTGATAACTTTAATTCTTCTACTTTCGGCTGATCTGCTTGAGCAAGAAACACCTTTGGGAATTCTAATATAGTGTGAGGCTCCCATGGATCAAAGACAAAGGGTTGGGGGACAAATTGTGGGTGTGCTTTGGGGTGGTTGAAGGGGATGGGTGAATGTCGTAGGGTAAGTTGTTGTGAAGTAGGTTGTGATGCGGAAACCATAAATACAAAAGCTTCTCTAGCTTGAGTTGAAGATGAAATATCGATGTATGTTTGAGTTCCACTCAGAAGAGCTTCATCATGCTAATGTTTTGCATTTGTGTCTTCCATGGATTCTAATCCCATGCCAACAATTTCTTTTGCACCTTAACGTGCGCCCTCCCTTTCTTCCAAATTTACATCAGGAGGCTCTAGAAAAGCACTTACATTTGGGACACATTTGGGACTTGTGATTTTAACCGTTGTATTGCCATGTAGATAAGACTTCAATTGTCTTGTTTCCTTAACGTTCTTGCCTTCACTTGTTCTTCCAACCTATGCTTTTGCAAGTTTGTTATGGTGACTAATCTCATCTCGTCCAATGGCTTTTTCTTCTCCCTTAGCTGCTTTTGATATTTTGGATCTTCTTGTCCTTCTGTTATCTTATTGCAGGGGATGTCGACAAACTCCATTTGCACATGTAGTATTACCTGAAAATCAGGATCATTTCTTCTCTTTGATCTTAGCTACCAAAGCCCCTACATTCTCAATCTCTGTCTTCCTTGCTCCATGTTGCAACTCTAGCAGACCATTGTTACCCATCTTCTAGCTTCTTCTTTCCTTGCATAGGTTTTTTCAATATCTTTTTAGCCCTAAACAAGGGGTTTGCCAAGCTTGCTTCTTTCTCCTCTTCTTCAGCTACATTTATAGGCAGCATGGATGCCACCATTTATGTTCTAGCATGTGCATTGAAAATTACCTTTGCAAATTTTATTATTGATTACCGTAATCATTGTGCCATCATTGACCTTTATGATATCCCTTATATGAGTCATATCTACCAACCACTGCCATAGCTTGTAATCTTGATCCAATCTAATTGGGCTTCTGATACACAATTTCTGAAAGTAATATGTTGCCAGTACATCAGGTATACCAATTCTTGGCCATAAGCAGTTTCCATTGTGTAAAATCTAATAAAAACACCAAAAACTAGTATTGAAAAATCTTACCGTTCCTAAATAATATTTCATGTAGGCTTTCATTTATTTCATTTGCCTAAAATCCTACCCGAGCGAAATTTGCCATGATGCACCATTTTGTGGATGATGTCAAGAACACCTAATGGCATTTGCACATAGATCTTTGATGTGTGTCAATATCATTGCAATATCATCTAGACCACAAGCCTTACATTTTTCATCCAATATTTGTGAAACTAAAATATTTGTGTAGCTAAAATACACCAAGCCTTACATTCTCAACCAATATTTGTGTAGCCAAAATACCCCTAGAACATCTCACCACATTGTATATCTCCTTGAGCAGTGAATCAATGGGAGGGTTTGAGATTTGTATTGCATTGACAATGCTCTTCCATTTCGTAGCCCTATAGCCTTTGCAACTCCCACCGCATCAATGTAAACTGAACAAATCTTCAATAAATGAATAATACTTACCATCTACTTGAGAGAATTTGCATTAGCTCTTGGTGATTTGTGAAGTATGTAAGCCTCAATAGCCTCTCCATCACGGTATCCTTGTTTTTAAATTTACCATATGTGGATTCTCAATCTTTCCTTTTCCTTTGGGAAGGTCTGCTAGATCAGTAAAAAAACATATTTCTTCCACCAACCCTATAATGCAAAAGGCTCAATGTCTTCCCACTTTGTCGCTTGTAGCTGGTGAAAAATACCGAATTCTTCTTTATCATCTAACATTCTCAAAAATGTAACCCCCAAATCCCCCCTTAACCTTTGATGTGACCAAACAATTCCTTGGGTCTGAGAAATATGCCATTTTTGTCTCGTCTTCTTGTAGGAACCTTTGTTTCTTAGTTCAAACAACTCACAACAATCTCCTCTACAAAATCCCTCCATTTGCACAACCACTTCTTCGTTTTGAATAATCACCTATGCCCTAGCTTAGCTCTTCTTTGCTCTACTAATTCGTTATGCATTCAACGGAGTGTAAAATGAATAAGAATGGCTTTCACCAAGCTGTACTAATGTTTTTGGCATTGACATTTAATGCTCTACGTCATCAATGCCCCTATAATATTCATTTTTTCCTTGCTTTTTCCACATCCCAAATCTTTGCTTTTAATTTTTGTCGCTTCCCTAATGTCCAACTTCTAATTTTTTCAGTCGTTGATGTTGCTGCTTGAATTTCAATCTTTTAACCTCTTTAATATTTGATGTCGTCATTTGACTTTTCAGTTACATAAAATATTATTATCTTGCCGCTCCATGTCCCAACCAAATTTCTACTTTTGTCTTCCTATTTTATCTGCCCAAACTGCTGCCTGACATGGGTAATTCGTAGGACCTTTTGGATTCTTCTCCCGAGCCTTGTGACTCCCACAAATTCTCCTATGTACTAGGAAAACATTGCCATGATTTCAGCTTCAAAAACTACAATCTACACCACTACTTGACCACTTTCTACATTTCCACACGTTGAAAAGAAAACTCCTACTGCACTTGGGCACAAAGGCGCACTTATAACTTTTCTTAAAGCTGGCCTAGCTATAGTAGGGCTTAAGCTGACTATCACTCACCATTACGTCTAGAACTTTTCCCCATAAGTCCCTTACTGTTGTCACTCCCTTCTCTGTAATTATGTGTACAATGTATGACCCTTGCCACCTTATTCACAATTTGCATAGACGTGCCTTGCACCTACTATCGTACAAGACTAATTTTTGTCCTCCATAAAATTCATTTGTTCATTTTAGCTCCATTTTTTGTAACCTCCTATATCCATCTAGAGATCAATCGTGTTTCTTCAAATTCAAAAGATCTTCCAATCGCTTCATCAATGACTATACATCTCTTAGTCTTGTTGCTGCTGCAATTCACAAGATTGACACTAGTTAGTCCATTGGCATTAAAATTTCAAATCTATAAGCCAATTTGAACGGCATATGTGCCATGGCTTTCCTATAATTTGCCTTGTATGCCCAAAGTACTGTTGGAAGCAATCTTCCCACTCATCCTAGTTCACATTGCATATCTTAATGGTCCAGGGAGATTCTCCAAATTGTAAGAACCCCAAATAGAATCTCAAGCGAAAATAAGGAATGTCATTCAAACCCCAACATAAACTAAATTCTGAAATGTAAATCAGCAACTCAACACTTCACATTTAATTTGCAATTTTTCATGTTTCACACATAAATCGCCCAAACCCTAGGTGGCTGGGTTTTATGATGATTTCAGCCCCTTAGATACCTCCAAAAAATATGAAATTTTGTAGGGACGTAGGAAAAAATACACTTCATTCACTTGTCCAATCAGATTTGAAAAAAACTGTATTTATGATTTTATATGATGAAAATACCGCTGAAACTTGTAAAATTAATAACTTCTGAAATACTTGGACTTTTAATGCAAATGATAGCTCAATATAATCACAAAAATAGCATCTATCAAATAAAATTAGTTTCAAAATTTTCCACCCACGGGAGGTCCCCCAAAAGATGTCCCAAAGTTCTGAAAACCCTAGTTACAACCTTAAAATTATACAGATAATTTTATGAATTCCAAACTCTTGAAATAAGCTCTCAAGCCTTCAAACCAGTTCGTCCCTCTTGAGAAAAATATAAAAATAATTTTAAATATTTCTGGAGCATCGATTGGTCCCAAAAACATGTGATCCCACCTCCCAGGTAATTCGCTCCACTAGGAAAATAGCAATCTTGATCTTGAGACAAATTGCCAATCTTTAATGATCTCCATAACCCTCTGAATAGTTCGCTATAGCTGCAAATATTAGACAAAAAACCTTCAAATAAATCCTCAAAGCATAGCACAATTTTCGAAAGATATGTGGTGTCAATGACACCGTTTATAGAGCATCATAGCTCTTGGAGGGTAACATTCTCCAAGAAACTATGCCGAAGACAATCAAGCTTGACATACTTGACCTCTTCTCCAAATATCCAAATCAACATGCTCTTCAAATGAGCCCTCATCCTTCTTAAATAGCCTCCTCCAAGTGTAGCACCCAAATTGGAGGGAAAAGTTAATTTTAAAATATTGAAAGGAACTCTTTATAATTTCACTTTAGGCCCCAAGTGAACTTTATAACATAAAGTGTTTTTTCTACTAATTGCCTTTATTTTTAAGTATTTAAAAATGTTTTTTATTTTAGCAATAATATTATTTAACTCTTCAAAAAATGGGGACATTACAAATCCTCCCCGCCCTAAATTGCTTGTCCTCAAGCAATCACAATATCCAAAAAGGTGTCCCAACATACCTTATAATGCAATGTCCACTTGAGATTTCTTCCCAGAGAAAAGAGCCTTCAAATGGTCTCTTCAAACTGTTGTTCTTGTATTTCAAAGGCTGCCCATAAGTGCGGAAAGTGCTATGGCAGCCTCTAGCAAACTCCATAACAGCCCTTAGGTTCAACTCCTGCCCAATCAAAAGGCTATCCCATGTGTATCCTACTATAGAAAACACATAACAGCTGCTATTATTCTGCATAGAATGTCCCAAATCTCCCAAAATATAACCACCAAGCGCTATAGACCTCCCATTTGAAGACATAATCAATGAACTCTTTAGCAATGAAGAAGATATTTCATAAACAAAACTGTACCTGCTGTAGGATGGACTGTAGTGGTGATGAACAGTCTTGCCATTGCTCCAATCGGTCAACTTATTTATTACCAAACTGAATTTGGGAAAGTTCTTCACCCACATATCTCCCATAGACACCAACATGCTCCTACAAAGTGTGTCATTTGACCAAGAGCCGTCAAAAGAAATGCAATCGGAAAGTAAGACCTTGCTGTCCCATATGAAAAGGCCCATGTGATGTCCCTTCATTGAGGGCACACTACCTTGGCCATTGTCCAACAACTCATGTAGACCTCTCATGTGCCATGGCCAACCCGTCCAAACTTGCATACAAGGAACATCATTGAATTCAGTTGGAAACACACCTTGGGAAGAGAAGTCATAAATATGCAAACCACCTTGCATGAACCTCCTCATATGTGCCATGCGTTCCTCTTCTAGCTGCTCGTTGTCAGTGTCCTCAAATATGTATGGAGCACAATGTGAATCTAGCAAGTATTCAAAATCATTAAGAAGATAGTGATGTACCTTACCTGTGCCTTTGCTATACAAAAAGTGCCCACAAACCTTTGCAATTTCAGAATTTGCTATGGGCTGGAATATGCCCAAAAAATTAAAAAAAATTATGTTGGTAAATAGCTGATTTGGCCCTTCCAACTCATCAATTTCAAAGCTTGAGAAATTCTAAAGCTTCACAATTAATTCTGAATTTTGTTCATATCTATAAGATTGATCTTCAATGCAAATTTCAGTTCTACCTTCATATATTTTGATCAAGCTCATGCAAAAATAAATTAGATTCTTTCTTACATACCTTGAAGGCTGATTTTTACCACTTCATTGGCCTCCTTGATTAAGCAACTTCTTCCCCTTTTTATCCCACTTTATCAAAAATATGAGATGGCTGTGATTGCGTCCATAACTCAGAAAATTCTGAGTGACAAAATTCAGTCCTTGTATTAGTATTTTCCTGATTTCCTATCTGCTATAGCATGTCAAATAAAGTAAATCTCCTGATGGTAGGAAGTAGTGACCTCAGCCATTCAAACTCAGAAATTTCTGAGTGTACTCTTGACGAAAAGCCCCTCAATGATTCCCTATTATGCTGCTGTTCACACTCCCAACTTTTACCCAAACCGAGAGGGTTTTTATGCCCTCATCCAACTCCACAAAATATTTTTTACAATTCGGAATAGGGTGCTTCCCTTTGCAAATTAGACGCTGATTATGCAAACTGAATTTTCTCACTAAAGCACAACAAATTCCAGATTTAGCCATACTTACAAATTTCATAGTACGGCATACTTTCTTTGGACTTATTTGCAGCCTCTTCCCCACTACATCCTTCTTCCAACAATCTCATATAGAAAGTATCTATCATGTTACTTGATGTGCTTTCCGGTGGATCCTCATTGCTTAAGAAATCAAAATTTTCTGTATATATGACCAGCTGGGTTTGCATATCAACCTCATCATTCGACCCATCATCAAATTCAGAATTCATTGCCCCACAAACTTTGGAGTCTAGGGTGCACTTATCCCCTTGAGTTTTCATCTTCTTCATAGAAACTCCAATGTTTTTTAAGCACAAAATATAATGATTTCTACAAAGTGTAGGTGGCTTCCCCTGCACAGAATTTACAGCCTTCTTGGTACTCTTTGTTGTTATGGCAACCGGTCCACATGGTGATCCTACACATGAAGCAAACATATTGTCAAAAACAATAGTGTTGAGCGACACTTTTATAATCACTCCCTCATGCCTTATGAGCAGGGTATGGGCTCCTTTTTGGTGCATTAACCTTTCCTTATCAGAGCTGTAGCAAATATTTTCCCTCTTCCAATTCCACCATCTGGTAGCTGAAAATCTGTGAATACACACTTGGACCATTCCCATGGTGTTAAGGTGTGGGAAGCACATCTTCTTAGGGTCCCTACTCACCTTGTTGACAAGAAACCTAAGGAGAACAAACTGAAAATACTAAAAACAGCAGTCATTATGATCCTGGGACCATGATAATTCTTACTTCATTTCTTATTTTGGCCCTAAACATGGTAGCAACATTACTCTTGTAGAGCTCACCAAGATCCCATATCCATGATGGATATTTGTCATGTTCCTTCCTTCCCCATTGAGTGCCCTTCACCTCAACCTTAGTGACAACATAAGTTTTGCAACCAAGATAATGATAGAACCAATCATGAGGAGAAAATAACGGACACTTACCAATATGATCACTTGCTTACCATATATAAATCTGATTTGCCTACTTCCATATCCATTTTGTTTGTATGCAAGCCCATCGTAGTGTTCTTTCTCCTCTCATGAAGCCCCTTTGTGCCAACCAACCTTGCCAACGCTTGCACTTTCTTTCCATTTGTGACCAACAAATGCTCTTTCAAAATTATTTTATCAACTCTAAAGTTATGCAACAAAAATAAACAATTATTAGAACCAAAATCAATAGTATCATACCTCATCATGAGATCATTCATGCATCTCTTGGTTTCCTTGACTTCTTCAAAGTCTTCTTTTTGAACTTCAAAATTTGGGGTACTTGGCTGCCCCAATGTATCAAGCATTTCTCCATGTTGACCTATCACTTGCAGCACCCTTTGGTGCTCCAAAAACTCAGATTTTTGAGGTTCAGTACACTCATAAGATGGCTGCCCCAAAATTTCTGATTTTTGTTATTTTACATGCTCATTGCTTTCACCTTGCACTTCTTTTCTATCATCAACTTGCAGCCTTATGAGCTGTCCATCAAATTCTTATTTTTTTGTTTCATTGCCTCTTTTATAGGAGACCTCATGAAGGGCTCTTTTGCTCAACCTACTTCATTACCAAATAGGGTTTTAACTCTTCTTCACACTCCTTAACAATGTTTCCAAACATCATATGTGCTGCTGAAATTTTTTCCTTTTTTAACCACAAACCAGCCAATAAAGTAGACAATAGAGGTTCGGAAAGACCATCACTTTCCTTGAGTATCAAACTCATGATTTTTTGCATACGGTTTACAATATTTTGGATAGGATTCCTACACATTACTGCAAGAAAATGTTGAAACATTTAAACAATAAGCTCATCACAACCCAAATCTGTCATTAAAACACATACCCTGATTTCTGCCATAGTCTCTAGCAATGTGACCCTTCTAGCAAAGGAGTCTCCCATGTTATCCTCAAGACCTCGAAAACTCTCCACAATCAACTGAAATATCTCTCTCATGATTTTGTCACTGTAAGGAACCTCGAGAGCAGTTAGTCTCAAAATTTCATTGATACAACTAATAACCAGCAGTCTTACCTCTTCATTTGTGGCTCTCAAGAGTTTTTGTTAAACCAAGTCATTGAGGGCTGTATCGCCCAACTCATGGATGCTTATTGTGATTGACTCACCTTGGATAACATACATTCTATTACTTCCAATGTGTTGATCACATCTTCTTCTAGTTGGCATAAGTTTCCTAGACTTTTACCTGCATTGTTAAGCCTTGACCTCTTTATGGCTTCCATGCCTTTTTCCTTGTTCTTACTTTCACCTCACAATTTAGCCAAGATATGGCTTTGATACCACTGTAAGAACCCCAAATAGAATCTCAATCAAAAATAAGGAATATCACTCAAACCCCAACATAAACTAAAATCTGAAATGTAAATTAGCAACTCAACACTTCACAATTATTGTCATTTTTCACCTTTCACACATAAATCACCCAAACCCTAGGCGACTGGGTTTTATGGTGATTTCAGCCCTTTAGACACCTCCAAAAAATATGAAATTTTGTAGGGACATAGGGAAAAATATATTTCATTCACTTGTCCAATTAGATTTGGAAAAAAATGTATCTCTGATTTTATATGACAAAAATAAAGCTGAAACTTTTAAAATTCATAATTTCTAAAAAACTTGGACTTTTAATGCAAATGATAGCTCAAAATAATCACAAAAAATAGCAGCTATCAAATAAATTTAGTTTCAAAATTTTCCACCCATGGGAGGTCCCCCAAAAGATGTCCCGAAGTTCTGAAAACCCTATTTACAGCCCTAAAATTATGCAGATAATTTTTTGAATACCAAACTCTTGAAATAAGCCCTCAATAATGCCTCTTAAGCCTTCAAACCAATTCGCCCCTCTTGAGAAAAACATAAAAATAATTTTAAATATTTCTAAAGCATCAATTAGTCCCAAAAACATGCAATCTCACCTCCCAAGTAATTCACTCCACTAGGAAAATAGCAATCTTGATATTGAGACAAATCGCCAATCTTTGATGATCTCCAAAACCCTCTAAATAGTTCGCTATAGTTGCAAATGTTATAGATAAAAAACCTTCAAATAAACCCTCAAAGCATACCACAATTTCAAAAAGATAGTTGGTGTCAATAGACACCATTTATAGAGCATCATAGCTCTTAGAGGGTAACATTCTCCAAGAAACTATGCTGAAGACAATCAAGCTTGACAGACTTGACCTCTTTTCCAAATATTCAAATCAACATGCTCTTCAAATGAGCCCTCATCCTTTTTAAATAGCCTCCTCCAAGTGTAGCACCCAAATTGGAGGGAAGAGTTAATTTAAAAATATTGAAAGGAACTCCTTATAATTTCACTTTAGGCCTTAAGTGCCCATGACCCTTAAAAAGCCCCAACTTAAGTGGACTTTATAACATAAAGTGTTTTTTCTATTAACTGCCTTTATTTTTAAGTATTTAAAAATATTTTTTATTTTAGCTATAATATTATTTAACTCTTCAAAAAATGGGGACATTACAAAATACAGCGCCAATGACATCGCGAAGCCCATTCTCATACCTTGTAGTAATACCAATGTTATGTGGGGATGCATCCCCCCCATCCTTACAACGTCTTGAACGTATAGGGTGTTTTAGGGATGGGGGGGCGAGGAAACATCCCCCCACCCCCCATCTCAAAATTCCAAAATAAAGGGGAATGTTCCTTCAATTTCATAGACATTTTGAAAATGTCCCCATTGTTTTTTTCTTTTTTCTTTTTTAATTTAATTAGTAGTTTAAAGATTTGATATTTATTTTTTATTTTTTATTTTTTATATATTATCAAATATTTTAATTGCCATCCCCAAAATCCAGGAAGTTTTTTGTCGTCTTAGAGACTCTATCCCCCATCCCTGAAACTTAGATAATTATGGGTAATATTGAGTCAAACTTTATGGTCTACACTCTACAGTAGTGTCGACACTTCCAGAAATCCACGATACTTCCAAGATTATCAATCCATCTCCCCAGATGCCCCACACACATTTCTAGTGGCATGGGGAAATTTGGATAGATCAGACATGGCACCATCCAAGTGCAAGCCAAACCTTACACAGTTTGCATCATTGGCTTTATCAATTTTCCAAATTACTACAAACTAAATTGCTAAGGTCCACTCACAACAAGCACTACCATCGAGTGCCAATAATATTGTTGCCTTCATTCCTAGAGGAGGGGGGAACCCCCATATTGGGGTGTGGGGCAACACCCCGCAAACCTCATTTGACCAATACATTTTGATCCCTTTTATCCCAAACCCCAAAAGATGAAGAGTGAAGAATAACCATCTTCCCTAATGGTTCTTTAGCCTTCGCGACTTTGTAACATTGTGTATACATATCTAGATAGATAGTTAGCGTAGCATATCAAAGCATAGACATAGCTAGCAAAAGATAGATAACCATACATCTCCCTTGATAGTATGCCATGTACAAAACATGACTAATTAAAAAAAATTGTTCCATGCATCTCCATCTAAATGTTCACTTTGGAATATTTATTCCATATTGCTTCTCCACACATGTAACACATCTAGATTCAACAATTTAAACCTACATTACAGATACGTATACGGATACGGATATGGGTACGAGAATCTTATACAAGGATACGAAGATTTTTTTTGGGGGGGTTTGGATACATTTGGATACAGCCATAAAAAAAAATATATAAAAAATTAAAAATATAGCCATATAAGCAAAATTAACCACATAATATGCATAGAGGAAACAAAATAAGTTAAATAAAAACTTCAATATGACGTCCATAGCTGTGTTTTGAAGTCTAAGAGTGAACAAATGTGCAATGTGTTAGGAGGTGAAGTGAATATCCGAACCTCCAAAAACTGTAATGGTGTGACGTCTTGTAATTCCCCTTGGCAATATTATTTGCAGTACAACAAGCCATCCAGCATGAGGGAGTTGCAGGGAGGGCTATTTAAGCCCCCCTCTGCTCGGGGGTTCAGGGGTGGAGCCCCGAAAAAAAAATCACGCAGCTTTTGATCAAATGAATGTGAATGCTACTTTTAGGGTTGGGAATCCAATTTATTTTGTTTTTGATTGTATTTTGAAGTCCATGTTTGACTTTTCATTGGGAAAAATTGAAAAAAAAAAAAAAAAATATATATATATATATATATATATATATATATATATATATTTGGTGCAAGAGAGCACGCGGAAACGCCCAAGGAGGTGCATGGGCTGCGGATATGCCCGAGTAAGTCTGGGCGACATACCCAGGCGTATCCACAGCCTAGGCACGCTCCCTGGGTGTCTCCCCGTGCTCTCATATCCTGCGGCGTATCCCCCGCGCTCCCAAGGCAAGGGGGCGTATCCAGTAACATAGATTTAAACTAATGTCCCTTTGATATCACCTACAATCTGGATCACCAAGTCAATATTTCTCCCGTACTTGCTTGAAAGCTTCCTCTTGCCCATTTGCTTGCAAATGTTAAATTGTGCTCTTGTGGTGCACAATCATGAATTCATTTGTGAGGATTTGGATGGTATTATTCAAGAAATGCATTCCCCTATCACTTACCAACATCTTGGGACATTCAAATCGTGTTATGATATTATCATACATGAACTCTGAAATATCTTTCGCAATACAATTTGGCGGTACAATTACTTCTACCCACTTTGTCAAGTAATTTGTTGTAGGAATGATACATCTTGCATGAGAGAACTTTGAAGGAGGATGAATTGGTCCACCAAACTCAGTACCCCGTCTTTGAAATAGTTGAATTGTGACAATTGTATTCAACAGGACATCATCCCTGTGAGTTAGCCTTCCCGCTCTCTAGGAAATGTCACAATGCTCTGTAATCCAATGGGCATCCCTTAACAATTTTAGCCACAATAACCCACTCTATAATATCTTCTTTGCAATCAAATCTCCAAAATGTCCTCTAGCTACTCCGTGTGCTTCCTACAATATTGAATCCCTTTCATGCTCTAGTACCTCCACACAAGGCTTCACCTCTGGCCATCTTGTATAGGAACCCACTGATGATCGTGAACGGTAATTCACAAGCAACAAATTGTTGCTTCTCTTTTCTTTGTATAACGTTCTAGAAATTATCTATGCCAGAGAAAAGTTGCGATCTCATCTAGATGTTATGGTATGGCTTCAACCCTGAACAAATGTGTATTAGGCATATCTCCCCTAGCTCCTCTCCATTTTCAACTCTACTCAATTGATATTACTTAGATAGCATGATCCATCTATATCTCCACCCTCCTAGCAATGACTTATTGAACAATTACTTCAAAGTGCAATGCTCTGTATAGAATTAAAAAGGAGATGCAAGCAAATAATGTCTAAATATCTGCTATGCATGCCATAGCCAACGCTTCACTCTCGAGTCTCAATTGTGGTATAATATCTCTTTGTTGATGAGAGCTTCATGCTTCTGAGACAGATTGGATGATGGATATTTCCTTCTCCAAGTTGAGCCAATACCACACCAATGGTGGTCCCTAAAGCATCCACATGAACATGAAAAAACTTTGACCAATATAAAAATACAAGAATTTGAGCCATAACCAACTTATGCTTCAATTTCTTAAATGTTTCCTAGTATTTTGCAATATGTGCAAACTCTTAATCCTTGTGAAGCAACTTCACAATAGGTGCTGTGATCTCCACATATCCCCTTATGAATTTTATATAATAGCCTATATGTCTCAAAAAACCTTGCTCATCTGAAGGATTTGCAGGTGGTTTTAGCCCAAAAATGACTACGAATTTTGCTTGATCCAATAAAATTTCTGCACTATATGCTATATGGCCCAACAATACTCCAAATGGTGTGAAGGGCAAACATTTCTTTAGATTCAATGAAATTTGCAAGGCTCTGCATCTTTCAAACATTAATCACGGTTTGAACAGATGTTCTCACAGCGATATGAAGACAACACAACCATCCAAGTATATATCTAGGAAATCATTGATAAAATCCTTGAATGCAGTGACATCGACTAGATAATATAGCCATAACATTCTTTAAGGTCTAACAGCATTACCATGTATACAAATGAGCCCCATTCTGTTGTGAATGTGGTTTTGATCGGTCCTCTTCTACACTGGACACATGATGACAACCACTAAACCTATCTATGAAGGAATATACTTGTGTCTGGCAACTAATTCCAAAATTTCATCAATGAAAGGCATTGGAAATGGGTCAGTCACACAAGCACTGTTTGGAGCTCTATAGTCACCACAAATGTGCAGTTCTCTTGTCTTCCAAGAAATCATGGATAGAATTCTTGAATACAATGACAATGACTACAGAATACATCAGGTGCATTCTTAAGGCCTAATGGCATTACCATGTACGCAAATGAACCCCATTCCACTGCAAACATGGTTTTTCAACAGTTTTTTGTAATGACCACTTGATGACAACCACTAAACCCATCTTGCACAAAGACCATCTGCAATATCCTTGATGGGTTTAGTGGTTGTCATCAAGTGTTGATTACAAAAGATTGGTGAAATACCACATTTGCAATGGAATGGGGTTCAATTGCAAACACAGTAATGTCATTAGGCCTTAAGAATGCCCCTGATGTATTCTCTAGTCATTGTCACTGTATTGATGTATTCCACAAATGCAGAAGCACCATTAAACATTCCAGAAGAAACGATGGATAGTAAATAAAGTTCTTTTGTTCACCTTGAATAGGATATGTTCCATAAGAGTACAATGTTGGACTAAGAATCCAAGGCTATCTTATTCCTGTGGGCCAAATACTTAGAAGGATTGTGTGCCATTGAGAATATATAAAAATGATGGAACTCTTTGTATACCCAACAAGTGTCTCCCTTTGATTGTTCAAGATCAAGGAGATACAGTAACAAATATCGTTCATGTTCTCACTGTTTCAACTTCCTTGGCTGCTGCTAAACCAGGAAGGTGAAGTTTCGTTGGACGATGTGGACCCTCGATGATGTAGCTTGTCATGTAGTACATGTGGATCCCAACGTGCTAATGATGTGATTCACAATGTTAATCATAGAAGCTGCAAAGTTTGCAGGTTGCAAGCTTGATTGTGGTGTGAGCGAATCATGCAAAGTTTCCTTAGGGAGGTGCAAACCCAACTCAAGGGTGCTTGTGCATAGATCATCTGTCCTTTCTTGAAAGAAATGGTCCCTAGAGTGTGGGTGGCTAGTTGTGAAAACTGAACTTGGAGCTGCAAAAAATATACCACTTTACTTGATCGGCATATTTCCCCTTTTTCACAACTCGAAACAACATATGAGTGTCGCGACAAGTGCTTGTTGAGGTAGTGTCAATGAGTTCATCTTTTGCTATTGGACTAAAGTGTGCAATACCCAAATCTGTGACGTTGGATTGCAAAAGGCTCAAGAAAAGGTGTTGTATATGACTTGAGTAATTCAACATCGAATATTGGATGTATGCCCAAGGATGGAGGAAGATCTAGAAATGGAACAAATACAGAGAGAAAAAGAAAATAAAAAACATTTATTTAAATGCTGAAAAAGGAAAGACAAATAGTGATTGATCTGGTGAAGGGAGCAATTCTATTTTCTAATCATGAATTGCAGTTCTAAGCACTACCATGTCCGCTCTGTTTAACTCAACAAGCAGTTCAGAAAGACAAGTAAAGAGGTTAGTTGATTACCTGCTAATTTTCATTCTCAACAACAATGTGAAGTATGATGTAAGGACCACGTGGCAGCGATCTGAGCTTACAATGAGCACCTTGGAAGCTCTCTTTCTGCAGGCGCAACCAAAATTTGTCACCAATCTGAAAAGTGTGTGATGCCTAATGCAAATCATGATGATCCTTCTACTTCTATTGTTGGAGAATCAGAATTTGTTGCACCTACTGGTGTGCTTCTTGAATGCCTTGAAGGAATTCCTCTGTTTTGTCTAGTTCCTTGGCCTTTGCAATAGTTTCTAGAATTGCAGAGGTTGGAACCCATAACCTGTCTATAATTGACTAAGTCCTATAGAATTGTGAATAGCCCTGTTGTAAGCATGTTATATGTATGCTAAGTGAGCATCCCAAGTCCAAGAATGAGAACTAATGTATATTCCAAGCAATTGGACAATGTGTGAATTACCACTTCAATAGATCCATTTATTTGAAGATAGAAAGATGTTGATCTATCCAGTTGTGTGTCTAACATTTCCCATAAAGCTTTATAGAAGTGACTGACAAACCTAGAATTTCGTTCAGATACAACGGAGAAATGGACCCCCAAAGTGTATCCAAACATGCTGGAAGAAAACTTTGACTGTCTCAGGTACAATGATTGACTTCATGCATGCTTGGTCATCCACAACCCAGATACGAAATCCATGCTAATAGATTCCCATGGTCTGGGTGGAACTAGAAGAGGCATATACATGCCCAATTTGTGATATTCTGGCTTGGCTATGCTACAAGAAACACAAGACTTGATGTGAGCTCCAATGTCTCTGAACATGTGTGGCCAATATAAGTGTTGTTTAAGTGTGGCCAATGGGTGACTCCAAAATGACCAGCTGATCTGGCATGAGTGTGCTTCCTAGATGAGTCGTGTGCAAGGTGTGCATGAGTGAACATAAACATGACCAAGTTTATAGAAAAGCTTGTCTTGCAGATAGAAATCTTCAACTTGTTGTCCTTGAGTAAGGGTGTTATATAGGAATGTGCAGCTTCTAGATCTGCATAGTATTGTGAAACTCAATCCACGGTGTTGTGGCCTCGCCTATCAAACACGATAAGTAACGAAGTCACTAGAAGTCAGCTGCTTTGGTATCTTTCTCCTTCTTGTGTTTGATCACTAGATGTAATTGTTGCAAGTATGTCATCAACTTCATGTGCCTTGCATTCTCTAGCTCACTTTTGTGTATGATGAAATTGAAGAGGCTTATGATCAGAGTGAATAAAGGTCTCCTTACCTAAGAGATAGGGTTGCCATTGCTTCACTACTTGATCAATTGCATAGAGGTCCTTCTTGTAACACTCAATATTTTAGAATGGTATGCAATAAGATGTCCATGTTGAGTGACCACCACGAGTGTGAAATCAGTTGCATCAGGTCTTGATTTGGAAGGGTTGATTGATGTCAAGCATTGCGAGGACGGGTGCAGATCAAATTCTGTAGTAGAGCTCTTCAAATGCTTGATGGTGTGCAAGTATCCACTGTAATGTTGACTTACCTCACATGATTTGATTCAACAGCGAAGAGATGTGCCAAAAATCCCAATACAAACCGTTAATATAAATTGGTGATCTCAATAAAAACTTCATAGTTCTATGCCACTGCAAGAAGTTGGCCAAGCTTGGATAATTTTGATATTTATCGGATCTACATGAATTCCTTCATGGTCAATGATGTAAACAAAATATTGAACCTAGGGAACACCAAAAGTACACTTGCCTAAGTTGGCTTGCCACTTGTGGGTGCGAAGTGCGTCACAAACATTCTAAACAAGTTTAATGTGCTCTTCCAAATGTTGTTGTAGATGAGGATATCGTCTAAGCAGAAAATTACAAAGGTATTGGTGAAGGGTTGCAAGCATATTTACCAAGTTTGGCCGGATTTGGGCCGAACTAGTTCGATTTGAATTTTTTGAGTTTGGATCAATTCAATCCAGTTTGGGTTATTTTTTATATTAAAAAAAGAAAGTTAAAAACAAAAAAATAAACTCCAAAATGGCGTAATAAATGATAAATAGAGTAGAGAACCCAATAGAAGGACAATACGAAGAGGAGAAATGTTGAGAACTTATGAAGTGTAGAGAAGACAGGATTTTGAGCAAAGAATAGACGCAGACGCAAACGCATCTAGAATAGACGCCACTACAAATTGAGACCTTTCCAACCAGGGAGATCCGTGAGGGAATAGACACAAATGCATCTAGAAGGTCATAGGGCACAAATGTAGGGAATTCACGAGTAGTCACGCGGTGGCACAAACTCCAATGATTGGAAATGGCAAGACTATGAAGAGTCAAAGGCATCGACAATGATAGAGCAAGTTGCGAGTAAGTCCGTTGTTTTATTTCGTTTTTATTTTAGTATCAAAATCTAGTTTTTATGATATAAAATCTAGGGCATAAAATTATAATATTTATTTTATATTATTTAATTTTTATTAATTTTATTTGTTTATATTAATTTTATTTAGTTTATAAATTTTTTTTGTTCTATTAAAAAAAATTAAATTAAAATTTTATGGTATATTGCAAATAAATTAAAATTAATTAAATTGTGATTTTAATTTTATTTTTAATATTTCATTAATTTTATTTTGATTTTTTTATTTTATATAGGTTATTTAACTTATAATAAATTTATTTAGTATATATTTTCTTAGTTTTTATATTTTTAATTTTATTAAAAATTACAGATAATACATTGGTTTGTAATATATGATAAAATTAAAATTAATAAATTACAATTTACAAGTTATTTAGAATTAAAATTAACAAAATTACGATTTATTTGCTAAAAATAAATTGTATATTTTCATTCTATATAGGTTAAGTTAAACTAAAAAAAAAAAATGTAGTTTATAGTTTATTCGTATTTTTTTAATCAGTGATTGAGGGTTGTGGGATCCTTCACCTTTTTATTAAAATCGAGAAAATTTACATCAAACCATTGCTTATCAAATATATTCCACGATAAAGCAATCAAAAAAAGGACCACGTCCACAAAAGCACATATCGAAAAGGAGGGGCTAATCCCTAGACACCTCCAAAGCAACAACGCTTTTAAGCAAAAACTACTTTTTACAAGAAACTCAAACAATTGACATCCCAATTAAGGTGAAACATGAGTCCACATTATTTCAGCTGCCTCAACATTCACATGCACCACGTTGTCAACATCCACATTCATTTCAAAGTCCACCTCAACACCCACGTCCTTAGTGGCCTCCAGGGCAATGATTTCCACGTCTGCCCTAGCATCCTTAGCTACCACCTCCACCTCAATAACTGCTTCCACCACCTTGCAGCGTCCGATGAAATCACCCAAACCCCTAGCACCACTTGTAGCTCACACACATACCCCACCATTAGGCCCACTCGCCACTAGGCTTGCCAACTCGGTTCCCCTATTTAAAGCATCCCTCAACGAACAACCTTCAGGAGTCATAATTCCCCCAAAGAATTTTCCCTTCCGAACGCCTCTCCCAAACTACCACCACTGGAGCCCCTGTGGAAACTACCAGCCAATTTTTTGCAACTATTGTTGCCATCCCCTTTGGAACCCACCATATTCCCAAAATCAACATTAGACAAGAAAATCTTTGCTTCCCCCTTCCAAACTTCTTTATTGTGTTTACTTTGAGGCAAAAACACGACTAGATCTCACCCTAGAAAAGACCATAGATCTTGTCCCTAGCCAGGGAGGGCCCTCCGATCCACAAATTCTCAACAAATACTTCACCACCACAGACGCTTTCTCCAACCAAGCATTCTCTAAAAACTAAGGGAAGGGAAGGGATCTTTTAGTGTGTCCAAATTCAAAGGGGAGAAAACCCTAACTTGCAAGGAGCCTTTACAGATGCAATCTTGCAGTTGTTCAATGAAAGATGGCAAATTAAAAATTCTCACTTCCAATTCCCTGAAAGCTTTTAGAGAGACTTGACCCCTTGAAAGATTTTCAAGCTCAACACCCTCAGGCAGGGCCGCACAAAAGAGACCGCCACCCTTCTAGTTAAATCTTTATCATCCAAGACTTTCAAAAGATTGGAGATGAAGGCAGAGGCTACCTCAGAATTAACCCTACCCCTAATGACCAACTACACATAGCTAGGACCAAGGATCTCCCATATGGCCTTCGAAATTAAAACTGTCGGAACCCAAAAGAATTTCTTCGGTCTGTTCTCAAAGATTGCATTGGGAAAAGCCATCTCCCTCTTTTCTAAGAAAAGAAAGACGGCTCCAATGCAACAAACTCCACCCCTTCTGTCAGTGCAAAAGACTCAAACCAAGCAACAGATTAACCCAAAGGCTTTGATTAAAAGCAAGCTCGATAACAATCAAAGCAACTTCAATTAATTTTGAATTAGGCCAAGAAGCCTCAAGAGGCAAAAAAATATACCCTGAGGTGTCTAATTCAAGGCTTTACAATCCTTGCGCAACCATTCTATTTTATGATGAAGAATGATGAGAAAGCACGCGGCACCATCAATGCAACCCCACACACATCGACTCCACATCAAGTTAAGAGAATCACAAAAATCCATTTGTCCTTATCATCTTGAGATGAAACATTTCCTACAACAATATTAATCTTTGAAGGTATTCAATTGTATAGAGGAGAAAGTAGAGAAGGGAGGTGAGCATCGTGAAAGAGTTAATCGATCAATTCTCATCAAACCACTTCCTCTAGGCCTGCCCAACAATAAAGCTGATTATCCATAACCAATTCCTTTGTTTGATCAATGCCTTGCTAAGAAATCTGCCACTGTACTGGCCTCTCGAAAACAATGCATTGCTTCCCAATCCATGAAGGAATCCAGAATCCGCCAAGCTCCACCAAGACTATTTTCAATGTTTCAAGATTTTGCTCTCCAATTTTGGAGACCGTGAATTGAGATCATCAAATCTCCATCAATCCAAATTTGTTCAATCCCGTGTTGGGCAGCAAGCTCAAGATCCAAAACAAGGGTCTGAGCCTCTACATTATTAAATCCATCGACCAAAGATTTGGACACCGCTTTGATCAGTGAGCCCAAACAATCCATTATAATACAACCATCTCCAAAGGTCCTAAGTTTGCCACAAGTCACCCCATCAAAATTAACCTTAAAAAACCCTGGAGCGGGTGGAACCCAATCAAAATGATCCACTCGTCTCCTAGCGATAGAACATTCTCTCGACCTTAACAGGGGGGACCTTGAGTAGAGGCCAATTTACCTTGACTTTTAAATCCCAAGATGATAACTGAGATTTACTTCTTTTGGCATGCGCAGAGACAACTTCAGAAATGGCAATCTCAATTTTGCTAAGGACCTATTCTAAGCAGCTTTCTTTACCTTCAAAAATTCACTTGTTTCTCTCTTTCCACATCATCCAAATTAGAATTGCAAGGCTAGCTTTCCAAAATCCACATAAGGTATCTTTTGTTAGGCCAATAAACCATGAGGAGAAGGCATGCAATAAAGAGGAAGCTCTTGCCCAATGCCTTATTACATAGCCAATCCCAACCAGCTTTGCAACTAGAGCCAAATATTGAAGTTCCAAACTCCTTATACGTACTCAACCTTCAGTTTTAGAAAGGCAGACTTCGTCCCATTTGATCAGAGGGATTTTTTCCTTATCCTCACAGCCCTGCCACAAGAAGTGTTTTATGATGCGCTTCAAAGCTCTCAAAACTTTCATTGGGGGCGCAATACTAACTTGGTATAGCTTTGCAAGGCACATAGAACTGATTTGATCAAAGTGATGCGAACTGCCAAAGACAATCATCTCCCCTTCCAAGTAGACAATCTCGAGTGAAAAGATTGATTCAACTTATCCCATAAAGGAAACTTACTAGCACCATCAAAGAGCAAAACTCCAAGGTATTTGCCAAGTAGCTTGCCAATGTTGAGGCCCAAGAACATGCAATCCTGATTTGACCCTGATTAGAGGTGTTCACAAATAATACTTTTGATTTGGCTTCGTTAACCTCCTAACTCGAGGCCTCAACGTAAGTCTCCAAAAATTCTTAAACATTCTTGCTTCTCTTTCTAGAGTCGTGCCCAAAATAAATGTATCATCCGCAAATTGTTGATTTCAATCCTTCTGCAACACTGATACCTCTAATAGCCCCTTCTAATTTTGCCCCTGATATAGCTCTACCAAAAGCTTCAGCTATCAAAATGAACAAGGGGGAAAGAGGATCCCTCTGATGAAGACCTCTAGTTTCAAAGGAACCCATCAAGGAACCATTTATCAGCACTGAAAAGTGAGCATTTGAAATGCAATTGAAAGCCCAATTGCACTAGTCCTTTCCAAAGCCTAACTTCCCCAAAATTTTCATTAACTGCCAATTGAATCTATCATATGACTTGCTTCTATCCAACTTGAGCAGCATCCCTTTCTGGTGATTATGAAAGATAGAGTGAATGAGTTCATGAGTCACAATTATCCCTTCCTAAAGATTTCTTCCTAGGACAAAACCACCTTGTTCTTGTGACACCAAGAGATCAAGAATTGGTTTTAGATAGAAAGAAATTGCTTTGGAGATAATTTTGTAGATGGTGTTACACAAATAAATTGCTTTGGATATAAATTTTATTATTATTTTTATTATTAAACCCCAATTATATTATAGAGAAATCAAAGTGTACATATTCTAATATGCCAGACCTGAAAGCTATTAGTCGAAGCCTGGGCAGTATACAAAAAAGGATACATATTAGCATTCATTAGTACAAATCAGAATCTAGAAGCTTTCTCAAATCCCCTTGCAACTTGGTCGACCACCAGAAAGGAGGCAAACCATAACAAGTAAGGTTATGGTTGTCAAGAACCCAATTGGCCAACCCATCCGCTACTTTATTGCTTTCTCTGGGAACATGGTTGAATTGGACCTTCTAAAACATGTCCTGCAACCTATTAATTTTCTCCAACTCTCTTGCTATTTGCCAATTTTTGCTTGGAACTCACTTAGGATCAGAAAACAAACTAACAATTACCTTGGAGTTAGATTCAATTTGGAGTTTTTGCCACCCAATTTTCAAAGCCTCTTGCATCCCTTTGTAAAAACTACTTTGATTTCTGCTAACTTATCAGTTATCTATCCCAACTTTTCAGCAAAAAATAAGGCTACAGACCTATCAAACGACCTACAAATGCCTCCCATACTAGCCTAACCCGGGTTGCCCCTTGAAGCACCATCAGTATTCAGCTTATCATACCCAATTGGAGGGGCTGTCCAATGTCTATCCATCTAATCTTTCTTTTTAGGCCGATAGGCAGTCATCATTGAAGTCTTGGGTTGCAAAGAGAGTTGTTTTTGCACAAGTGCTCCCATTCTAGCGTAAGAATTTGAGGTAAACAGATCTTATGCTTGATAGATTATGCAACATTAATTTTAATCTTCTCCCAAACATAAGTAATATCCTTGCAGTCTTGCTGGAAAATTATGTTTTTTCGTCCCTTCCAAATGTTTCAAATCAAAAGGGTGATGCCAGACCACAAAGCCGGAAGAAGGTTTTGACCCTTGACAAGTGGCTATGCCATTCTCTAATCAGCTGCTCGAAAGATTGAATGCTAACCCAAGGAAGGTTAAACAATTGGGATAAAAGCTGCCATACGTAGACCACAAATGGGTATTGGAAAAACAGATGAGATATGGTTTCCTCATTATCCAAACACAAAGCACATCGAAATGGGCCATAAAAGCCACGTCTCACGAGTCTATCTCCAGTTAAGACTCTCCTCCTTAAACCAACCACACAAAAAAGCTCACCTTGGGCCATAAAGCAGGGTGCCATATGTGGTTAAAGATATCCTTAAGAGGATGAGAATTACCCCTACTTATAAAAAGTGTAACCTGAAGAAACCGTGTAGGCACTTGTAGAGCTTTTCCCCCAAGCTAAGGAACCAGGCAATGGGGAAGTTGAAGGAGGACGGGCCAAAAGAATATTGTTAATCTAAGATTATTGCTCCTCCCCAATTTGAATTGGCCATTCCCGAGTAGGAATCTAGCACTTTCCAATCTCCTAGGGATGAGTAGTGGACTTACAGTAGTTAGCAACCTTAATCCATCCCATTTCATGCAACGCATACATGGTTGTCTTTAACTCTGGGTACTGAGTGACGATTGGCAGATACCCATCCCACGAGTCAATCCAGAAGTTGGCACTTTGACCATTATTGACAATCCAAAACAAATGCTTTTTTATAAGTGCTTTCCCCACTTTTAGAACTGCAAGAATGGGCGACCCTTTAGGGGGAAGAGATAACTTAATGATTCTCTCAAGGGGATTATTTTCCGCATATTTAGCTCTAATATTAGCAGCCCACAAATCAATTGGAGCCATTAGCAATCTCCAGTAAAGTTTAGCTGCTAAAGCCTTATTGTGCTTGGTGGAGGATTTGAATCCTAAGCCACCTTCCCGCTTAGGTTGACACAAAGTCTCCCACTTAACTAGAGACCACTTTCTTTTTTCCTGCAAGCCACTCCACATGAATTATGGCAAAGAGAGTCCAATTGTCTCGGAATTCTAACTGGAATGTTCAAGATAGAGGAAACATATATTGGCAAGGCTTGGAGGACTGCCTTAACCAATTCAATTCTTCCTCCTAAGGAGAGCCATTTATTAGTCCATTTTTGAAGTTTCATATCTACTTTGTTTGTAATCCAATGCCAATCTTTGATCTATATAGCTACAAGAGGGACCCCCAAATATTGTAGCGGAAGAGAGCCTCTTCTGAAGTGGAAGATGTTAAGAATGTGTTCCCCCTGTCTACTGGAGCAATGAAATAAAATGATACTAGATTTGGCATGGTTAACCAATTGACTAGTAGCTCTAAAAAAAACCTGAAGCTTCTAGAATTGTTGAGCCTCAAAGCAAGTTGCTTTGCCAAGAAGCGTAGAATCATCCACAAACTGTAGATGAGTGAGAGGACGAGCTCCTTTGGCCAAATTAATATCACTGATCTTGTTTTCCTGACAAGCTGTAGTTACCAATCTACTGAGGCACTCCATCAGAATAATGAAAAGGATCCCCCAACGTATCCCCCTAGAAGCCAAGAAGATTTGAGGAGTGCCATTAACAAGGACAAAAAAGGAAACTAAAGACAAACATGCTCTCACCCATTCAATCCATTCCCCAGAGAAACCGAATAGAGCCAAAACTTGACAGAGAAAATCCCAATCCACTCGATCATAGGCTTTGGAAATATCAAGCCTAATAAACAAAGAATAAGATTTTTGCATGTCCATGGAATATAAGGCTTCCTAGGCTAACACAATCTCATCATGAATTTGGCGACCTGGGACGAATCCCCCTTGCTCTGGAGATATGATCTTGCCAAGAAGAGGTTTTAGCCTTTCTGCCATACCTTTGGTGACTATTTTATACAAAACATTACACAGCTATAGGTCTGAAACCAGAAATTTCCTCCACTTCAGTAGCTTTAGGGATAAGAGCTATGAAGGTTTTATTGATTTCCTTTAGCATTGTTTTAGCTGTCCTCACCTCTTCCACCACCTGAAAGAGCTCCCCTTTAATAATGTCCCAAAACGTTTGGTAGAATTCGATCGGGAATCCATTTGGACCGAGAGTTTTAATTTTGTAGATGGTGTTACACAAATAAATTGCCCTGAAGTCACCAAAGGAAGCTTAATGTTCACCTTTTGTAATCAAGGAGATAAAGGTGCAATCCAGATCAGCAACAATTCTTTTTTTCCAATGTGACTCCTCCACCAAGCTTACCACTTCATCCCCAACAAGGTGCTAAAAAGATTGGAAGAATTCAGCAGGGAAGCCATCTTGCCCTGGTGCTTTATCCTTGTCCATTGAGAATACCACAAATTCGATCGCTTATGCCAAAAATGGGGGTTTTGTTGATCCAAGTTCAATCTAGGAATAAATCTAAGAAGAGAGTTCTAAGCCTCCAGATTGTTATTTTTATTTTTATTTTAACAAAATTATATTATGGAAATATCAAAGTGTACAAATTCTATTATGCCAAGCTTGAATGCTAATAGTCCAACCCTGGGTAGTAAACATAAAGGAAATCATACTAGCATTCATTGGTACAAATCAACATCAAGAATCTTTCTCAAATCTGCTTGCAACTTGGCTGACCACCAAGATGGAGGCACACCATAACAAGTAATGTCATGTTTGTCAAGAGCCTCCAGATTGTTATTGTCCTAACTAGAAAGCATGGTTTTAAGAAAATCCACAACAATTCTAATTTCGGAATATATATCCAAGATTCTACCATCCCTGGCTCAAATGCAAAAGATTTGATTGGAACTTCTTCTAGCTCTAGTGGAGTTGTGAAAAAATTGGTGTTTTATCCCCTTCTTTTAGGCAACTTTCCCATGATTTTTGTCGCCAAAAGAATAGTTCTCAAGTTTGCAGTTCCTCTAATTCAGCCAATAGTTTTTTCTCATTTTGGAAAGAATCCGTGTCCATCCCAACCATCACCACTACTTCATTCAGCTCAGCGAATTTCCACCTCCACCCTAATGATTTCCTGAAAAATATTTTTGAAATGCTCTATGTTCCATTTCTAGAGGCAAGATTTAATATGGTTCAACTTCTTAGCCATTACATACATCTTGGTTCACACAATTCTTAGACCCTGAGTCCACCAATCCTTCACCCATTCCATCAGTGAGGGATCCTTGAGCCACATAGCCTCAAATTTGAAGGGACACTTTGAAGGGGGCCCATCTTCACACACCGTCCACTCCACAGGGGCATGATCAGACCCATAAATTGGTAAAATTTTGCTTTCGACAGTCCAATTGAAGTTCGGCCAAGTAGAGCTTATTACGAACATATCCAATGTCTCGACAATATTACTGAACCCAATCTTCAGTTTGTCCATGAGAACAAGCTATTCTTTGGAGCCACATCCAACAAACTGTTATATAACACAAATCAGGAAAAATCGAGCTAAGACTGCAAAGGACAACGGATTCCACCTCTTTTATCTATGCTAGATAAATTTGCATTGAACTCCCCACCTAGGACGAAATTCTCCCCTCGGAACATTGACATCTAGGTTGATATCTCCTCCCAACATTGAATTTTGAGGATAGCCGAGTTCAGACCATACACATTAAAGAGATAGAAAAAACTATATCAGAAGAGAAATCCGAGATTTTACAAAGTTTCCAGCTCAAACCTTTGCCACAAATTTCCACCCAGACTAGAAAGGAGACCAAATTAGGGCCAGACCTCCCAAAGCTCCGCTTGCAACCATTAATTATCCCTTCCATTGATTCCAACTCCTCATTAGAAGGCTTGCACCCTCATCATTCAATTTCGTTTACTAGATCATCATAATCGCTAGTTTCAGAGCCATCAGTTGACGCTTGACCAAGTGCCTCTTGTTAGGGGCATTTAATCCCCTAACATTCCAAGAGATGCTCTTCATAACTTCTAAGGGGAATTCCACTCCGCACTCTTTAGAGTCATAGAAGTCAAAGACAATATTTTGTTTGCCCGCAAATACCTCAACTATCGAAAGGTCCATTTTAGATTTCCTACCCCTTTTCCCTATTTTATCACAATTTGGCTTGGAAATGATGTTTTTCTTTTGAGAAATTGTCAAAATTTCTTTCAGGTTTATCTCCTCCTCAAAGTTACTCCTTCCCTGTTCCACCTCTCTGTCTTCTTTGGTTAGACCTCCGTCTTCTACAGCATTGATGTAAAAATCCTTTCCTTTCAAGGAGGTACGCAGTTCCTCACAAATTACACTGCCCAATAAATCAACAATCTTTTCAATTTCCACTTAGATATTTTCACACTCCTTGAGCATGGTGTTGGGAGAGAGAGTGTCTCCTTGATTCAACCTTTCTTTCAACTCCAAAGTTGCATCTAAATTAAAGGCTTGAAAGCTAGGTCATGATTCTAGATCTTGTTTGCAAAAATATTTCCATCCAATTTTGTTCAGAAATTCCTCTGATGGCGGACCTTTTTTGCCCCGCCATACTTCCAAAGGTCCCCTGCTATGCTTTGCTAGATAAGACATAAGACAATTATTCTTGGCATGACCAACCTTGCAGCAATTGAAGCAAAAGAATGAAATCTTTTCCACAAATTCTACCCTGAGACTTAAGGATTAGAAACTCTGGAAATCATTCCTCCAAATCTAAATACACATAGTCTCACATAAAAGGCTTGAGATCCTTCTCTTGTAGACGAATCAATTTGAATGAACTCCCCTAGAGCCCTTTTGATTTCCATAAGGAACTCCTCGCTTCAATATTCTACAGGGAGTGCGTACACCCTGACCCAAAGAGTTCGGAAGCACCCTCGTTTAGAATTCTAAGTATAAAAATTAGGTCACCACTATTGAAGCCATATTGCTGCTCTGCGTCCATAAGCCAAGGAGCGCCCTCCAAGATTTCCTTTTTCTTGACTTGATCAGCGCAGATAATGACAAAGAAACCCTTTGGCAAAAATTTAAATTTGAAACCAACTCCCCAATTCTCCTTAGCCCACAATTCAATCACCCCAATAGTTGGCCATTTCCCAGCAAATTTTCCAATTAACCGCTTTCTCAACCAAGACTCTGACATTAGTTACAATCGACAAATTGTCTAGAATCAATTCCTTAGTCCATGGTTTCAATACACCCTTACTTTGATCCTCCACAACTTCTTTGTAACTATGTCTTTGCCCCAGTCACCACTCCTGGTTTATTCCTCTCAAGCTCCCCCACTGAGGCATGTGCCAAACCTAGGCCTTGTTGCTCTCCTTGTGGCATTTTTCCTGCACCATTAATTCTTTGTCCATCACCTAGTCTTCAATCTATCGTTGTCTTCCTAGATCACCAAGGGACCTTAAATTAAATTTCGCCATTTGATTTTGAAAACTCGCCACCCTCCTCTGCTTCGCACTCCACCAAACAGATTTCCTAATGAATATCTTTTGTGCGCTCTCTCCTTCATCATCACTTTCCACTGGCTTTGACCCTGCACTCTGCTCCCATCATCGCGCCCTTCGCCACAATATATATTTTTCAATAGTTTATATTATAGACTATAGTTTTTTTTTTTTAGTTTATATAAAAAAAAATTAATGTTAATTTTATTGTATATTAAAAACAAAATTGTATATATAATAAAATTTGTGATTTGGGTTTATTTAATGTGTTTATATATTTTTTAAATGTGTACTAAAAATTGATTATAAAACTATTGTAAGGCTAAAAAGGCAACCTATCATCAAGGCAAGTCATTCGCTTGAGATGAAATACATGATCCAACGAGACATTAACCCCAAACACATGAAATGCATTTTTTGTGACTCAAATATCACAAGGACTATAACAAGGGTTCGGTACCATATAATGGAGAACCAGATGTGAAGCTTTGCCCGGTAGCGATGGAAAACATATTCAAAGTCAAATTTGGGGCAAATATGAAATGAAGATACTTTATTACCGTCTGAATCTTCAAAGGCTAAAATTCAATGCAATATGACACAGATTGGCTCTTTACTAGTTCAACGCCTTCCCCAATGTTTACCCAAGCAAGCCAAAGTGGACATCGGATGTCCCAACCTTCTTTGAAAGCTATGTAGAAGCCGCAAGAAAAACATGAGATAGACATATTAGTGGGTCGATATTTTTATGCAAATGTCATCATTTTCAATGTTGTTCAAAATCCACATACAAAAGCAATGGTAGATGGGATTGCCAATTTTGGGAAAGGGGACATGATGCCATCTTTTGAAAACCTAATAACTATTATGAGAGAAGAGGAGGTGACATCCATATCTAATGAACTAGATAAAATGAAAAAGAACTATAGAAAATCAAGGTGCACTATAGTAAGTGATAGGTGGTCTAATACAAAGTGAAGGCCCCTCAATACTTTGACTCAATGCCCTAAAAGTTATATGTTTATCAAATCCATTGATACAAGCAATGATGTGAAGACCACAAATTTCATTTTCAAATGCATTGAATCTGTCATTCTGGACATTCGAGAAGAATAAGCTATCCAACTTATTACAAATATTATAGATAATGCAAGGGAACTTCTTATGAACAAGTTTCCTCATTTGTTTTGGACTCCATGTTCAACTCATGTTTTGAATCTTTTGTTTGAAGATCTAGCAAAGTTGGAGTGAATAAATAGTGTTGCAAAAGAAAAGAAACAAATTTCCAAGTTTATACTTAATCAACGTTTGAACTTGCTTATATCGCTCATTGCAAAGCATGAACTTTTCTCTCTTGTTAAAACAAGATTTGCATCTAATTTAATCACTTTGCAAAGGGAGGCAGAGGAGAAGACAATAGAGGAGTTGTGGTTAGTCAAGAATGGACACAATCTAAGCTTTCTAAGGAAAGCCTTGCAAAAGACATTGAGAGAATTATCTTAGGAAGATCATTTTTGGAGGGCATCTAGAAGACCCTAAAGGTGTTTGAGCCACTTGTCCAATTGGTAAGATTCATTGATGGCATTAAACTTTGCATTAGCTTTCCGTATGGGGGAACAGAACAAGCAAAAGAACAAATAAAAGAATTACTAGCTAATGATGTTGATTAAGTTCAACATATTTGAGACATTGTGGACATCCGATGGGATATGTTACATCGACTTATACATGCAGCAAGTTGCTATTTAAATCCTAAGTCAATGGAGGTGGATCATGATTCAGATGATGAGGTAAATAATGGTATATTGGAAACAATAGACAGGTTGAATTGTGATGAAAATGAAAAGGCTAGGGTGAGGAGGCAGCTAACGACATTTAAGAACCAAGACGGCATGTTTTCCCGCAAGAATGCACAAGAAGACATCGACAGCATGGATCCCCATTTATGGTGGCAGAGTTATGGATCTTCTACTCCAAAGTTACAAAAGCTTCATGTGCATGTCCACAACAAGTGTGCCAAAGATGTTGCATGCAAAAGAAATTGGAGTACACATTATTTGATCCATACTAACAAGAGGAACCGACTAGGAGCCAAAAAGCTCTCAAATCTTGTGTTTGTCCATGACAATTTAAGATTGATAGAACACAATCTTACAAAATAATATGACAATCCTCAACTTGGAAAACCATCCTTCAAAGGAGATCAGGAAAATATTGATATTGTTTTTTTATACATGTTAATTATGGGATTGGCGAGCCCACACCCGATCTAGGACACAAGCGGGGGTTCCAGTCCTAGTACCTCCACTTTGTCATTTAGCCAATTTTTATGTCCCCTATTGTGACTAGCCTGATCGCTAGTAGGATTTGAACTTGGGTCTCTTCGATACAAATGCATTTTTTTTAAACCGTTACACCACAACCCAATGGACAAATTTTTGACATTTTTTAAGATGTTTGGATTAATCGAGGGGCACCTCTCAAAGTGGGACATGGGGGTCGGCCTAGGTCCGTAATATCCGAGGTATGCTCTGCTCGGTATACATGGAGAAGTGCGACCCCTACCTCAAGATATCCCCATGGCCACTTGTTGAAAGTGCCCAATAGGCCCAATGGGAATGGAACTTTGGTCAGTGATTACAAACCACTTGTTTCTCACCACTAGCCCAAGCCCTAGGAAAATATTGATATTGTTGATGAGTTTGATAGAGTATAAGATGATGGTCCTAGAACTAGTTTTGATTTTGAAGCAAGGTTTGAAGTTGAAGCAGGTTTTGATGTTGAAAATGTTTTAAAATTTTAAGTTTCATTTCGATTTCGAACTTAGGCTCTTAACTATGGACATTTACCTATCTTTTAATGTAATTCAAATTTGAAACTCTTACGAATTTCTCAATTTTTCAAGTGTTAAATTTATGCTCATTATTTGGTAGATGGAAATATTTTTGCATGTTATACATAATAATGTTGTCTATAAACGTGTGTGTGTGTATTACGAACTGGATATTTCCAAACTTTTCAAGAATTCTGCATTTCGGATTTTTTTGCCCTCCCAAACAGATTGGCATTTCCAAACTTGGTAACTATGGTTGCAAGATATCATTCCAAAGTTGCATGAAGGTTGCAAGTACATTTGTCAAACCAAAGGACATTACCAAGCACTTGTACAAGCCTTCCTTTTTCTTGAGTGCAATCTTCCTTATGTCTTTTGGGATGACTAGAACTTCGTGATATCCGGATATGAGATCAATCTTTGTGAAGTGTTGTACACCTTAGAGCTGGTCGAAAAGATCGTTGATGCAAGGCAGGGGATACCTATTTTCGCAGTGATCTTGTTGAGTGTGTGGTAGTCAATGCAGAGTCACCACAAACCATATGTTTTAGGTGAGAGGATGATAACAATACCACAAGGTGAAGAACTTGGCCGAATCTTCCTTTGGTCAATGAGATGGTTCCTTTCTTGTGTATCTCATCGTTCTCCAAAACTAATCTATGATAGAATGAGCTGATTGTTATTGAATATTTTGGAATGAGATCAATTTGTTGCTTGACAAAGCAACATGTAGGAATGCCCCAATGCTCTTCAAAGACATCTCCATATTGTTATTGCAATTGCTAGTAGTCATTGTTTGGCTGCGAACTCAACAGGATGAGCTGTGAGAGTATCCTTCTTCACAATGTTTTGCACCGACTCTGAACAGACCATGAGAAATAAAAACTTCTAAGAATGATAGACAAGATTTTTTCATTGCTTCACATATACAAATGAGATGTTTGCCTTCAACAGGGGCTCTGAAATGTAATAGAGACAATTGATGGCCTTGACGGACCAGCATTGTAGCTTAGCACTATAGGTAGCATCTTGATCATATAAGTAGGGCTTGCCAAGAAGAACATCACATACTTCAAGCGGTGCTGCATCACAAAGGAATCTCACATGGGTGATACTGTACACAAATGTGCACTAGAAAGTTACCTTGAGCTCACGTCAATGTCAAAACCATCCAAGCGAGTGAGGTTGAGGGTGTGCTTCCATTGCGATGCCTAGATGTTTCAGAGTGTATTGTGCGATGAAATTCTTTTGGCTTCCAATGTTGATGATGACATGGAGTAGTTTTCCCTTTATCCAACATTCGGTGCAGAAAAATCACTCTCATTGTTCAGCATCAATGAGTTTTGGTTGGGCATTGATGTTCAAGCAAGTTGGAACATCAGGATTGGTGTGTGTCTCTTCCTCAGTTGTTGGCAGCAAAGTTTGAGCAAGAAAATTCTTTTGTGCATAGCATTCTCAGTCATCATGGGTGTCAAGGTTTTTCTTACTTAGGAGCAAGATTTTTTGTTTGCATAGTTGCCCATGGCTTAGGCAAAGGTTGCCCATTTCAAGGTGGTTGTTGTGCAGTACAAACTTGATTGTTTCCTGAAGATTTGTTCTTATGCGAGGGACCAAGAGAGGAGGTTGGGCTGTTCTTCTTCATCTTGGTTTGTTCCTTGATTTTGATAGCAAATCAATAATCTTTTCCCAAAGTTTCGCCCAGAAGAAACTCCATGGCAGCTTGTAAGTAATGGTGAAGACCACTAGTTTACTTCAAAACCTTATGCAGGTATGTTTCACAGACATTCAAATATGCGTGGAGTACAATGCTATACAATGTCTTGAATAGGATATGTTATATAAGAGTACAATGCTGGACTGAGAATCCAAGGCTGTGTTATTCCTGTGGACCGAATCTTGAGAAGGATTGTATGGCATTGAGAATGTATTCGGATGATGGAATTCTGTGTATAGCCAAGAAGCATCTCCCTTTGATTGTGCAGGATTGAGTAGATGAGTAAAACTATCATGTTACACTTACAAGAATGGATGATGACAAAGACTGTTTGTATTCCAACCGTTTCAACTTCCTTAGCCATTGCTGGACCAGGAAGATGAAATGTCGTTGGATGATGTATAACCCATCAACAATGTGGCCTGTCATGTAGAGCATGTGAAGCTTAATGTGTTGACGGTGTGATTTGCAGTATTATTTGCAGGAGCTCCAAAGTTCACAGATAGCAAAGCTTCTTGTGTAGTAGGCTACAAGGCTGTTTGTGGTGTGAGCTGTGAAACCAGCTGTGAAAGCTACAAATCGTGTGAATTTTCCTTCAAGAGGTGTGAACCCAACTCAAGGGTGCTTGTACTTGGATCATTCTTTTTATGGGTAATTCCTTACCAAATTTATGGTGATTGATAGCCGTTGGTCTACTCTTTCACTCTTTGTTCCGCAAAATGGTTATCTCTATGGATTAATCTTATTGGAAAAAATTTAATATTAAAAATTAAGCTTGTTTTTAGCTTAGAAAGTATTCACTTATTGCTTCAAAGCAGTGTATGAGCCATAGCAGAGGAGTCTCTTCGTAAATGCTTTCCTAAGAAACAATATTCTCTGGACAATGCATCTCTCTCACGTGAAATTGGTTATCTATTTTATGTTCGATTAAACTTGCATTTTGCCTGAACCATAATTTCCAAGCTGTTCTTATATGTGGTACTGAAATTACTTGATTGGTTAATTGGTTGATGGATTTTTTGTTTGCAACTAAATTAAATTTACTGCTCAAGGGTATACCAAGTTATAATCAAGTTATGTGTCGGACCAATTACTGTTAAAAATTTTGAGACGTGACAAAACAAACCTTGGTGATTATGCAAGCCAAAGGCTACTCTTTTGTTCTACATGAGTTACAGCAAGAAATCAGACATGGCATGGTAAGGCTATGGCATAAAAAAACACGCACACATTAACATGAGTCGTATGCATAAAGGATATTTAATAGTGAATAGGTACATCAATAGAATGCCATGCCAATGTCTATTAAATTAAAGACATGCTTGCACAGGTTTGAGGGTAAAGGCATAAAGTATCTCATGCAGACCTGTACACATCTGGGATTGAATCATGTTGTGTTAACTTTGGTGCCTAATGATGAAGCTTCCCTACAATGGGATCATAAAATTCCCCTTTTATATCTTGGACCAATCCACATCTCTGTTGCCCTTTGTAGTTGCATATTTTTGCACCATATTGTGTCATTAATAACTGTTGTCTAAGGATCATGCTGGATGTGATGAGTTTTCCAAATTGCTAAAGCATAACTTTCCCAATCTAATTGCACTGATGGATTCGTTGCCAGTATGGACAAGTGATGCCCATTTTAATTTTCCGGGCTTCTGCGCTCAAGTGGCACTGCCGGTGAAAGTGGCTTTGTTCTGCTAAAGTGGCATTTTTGTGCAGCAAAAGCGGTGGCCTTGTCCTGACAAACCGGCAGTGTTGTCTATGATCAGCAATGTTGTCCTGATTCACCCATGGTATCGTTTTGACTTTACAAGGAGAAAAAAAGAAGATCGGGTATCAGTACCAAGCCTCACCCTTTGCCTTCCTCACAGCCTGAAATTTTTCTCAAATCAGGGAATTTTTCTGAAAGGAGGTCCTCCAAGTCCAATCAAATCCTATAAAAGAGTCCTACTTTCCCCCTACCATACAAGTTTCGGAAGCTTCCAGGACCTGGTGGAATCGGGAGTCCATTTCAGCCCATCAACTGCCCATATTGTACCTGTTTACACCCTATGAGTTGCTTATTAGTTGTCGATTGCCCCTTAATAAATTATGTTGCCCATTTAGCATATAAATCATTATAGTTTCTAGTCTTAGCCTGCTACTTTGCTCATTTCACCTCACCATAGCACATTAATTACCTAGCTCTGCCCCACAGCTTTGGTAATCAACCTACAGGATCCCATTCTTTCAATCATCCTGAAGTTGCTTAAGTCTAGGCTTAGCCCACAGCCATAGTTTCAATTCCCAACTGTATGTGCTCATAATTTGGCTTCTCCACAGCATTCAAGGTGCAGTCAACATAAATTATCGTCTATTTTCTACTTTATATTCCTTTCTTGGACTACTTGGCAGGTCTGTACTCTGAATTGCTTGTCTTGCTCAATATTTGGCCTATCTGTTTTGGATTTTTCTTGTTTAGGCATAGCGTTACTGCAGTTTCAAGTTTTATTGGTCTATCTTGGGTTTGATTTTCCTTGACTGCTGCTCAACTTTACCTTTGATTGCATACTTGCCTTTCTTTGCCTGAGTTTGACTACTCCTTTGTTGGCTTACGACAAGCCATCGCCTTTGCTTCATTTGCCCTTCTCTCTGCTGTTGTCACCTCATATTTGGGCCAGCTTCAGTCTACATTTGCCTGTTTGATTGGCCTTGACAATAACAGCACTGCTTTAGTTTAACTGTTGGTAATTTGGATTAATTGTTGATGATTCCTGAGCCTATTGAGTTTTCAGATCAGATTGGGATTTGTAGTTGCCTACTTTTTTATTGGTTTTGATTGCAACTTTCTTGTCTTTGCTTGCCTTATATTGCTACGACTTTGTACTTGTCTTCCCTCAACCATGGACTTGTTTACTGCTATCATCCTCTATTTGCTTACCAAGTCATCATTTTGTGAAAATCTTAAGGCTTGCATTCACCCTTTTGGTTTGTGTCAGTAACCATTAGCTTGCTTTGCTCTTGTTCAATCCATTGTGTTTATGGTTGTTTGCTGATTCCAAATCGAGCCTTCTTTCTTGAGAGTAGATTATTTGATTGGAGGTTTCTTTGTATGGAGTTTGGGTCATTAATTTAATAATTACAAAGCTACTTTTGTCATCCCGTTTGTTGAGTGCTGCCACTACTATTTTGCATTGTCTTGGGCATTTGCTTTCAATTTTGATCCTGGTTTATACTTTCTTATGCATTGCTTGTCATTTTACCTTCAAAATCTGATTTAGGTTGCTTGTTTTTCTACCCTTCACCCATTGGTTGCCTTAGACTTTTGCTGCAGTCGTCATCTCCTTTTGGCTGTTTTTGTTTGCTTGCTACTACACTTTTATTGCTTTTTTCTTGGCTCTTTGCTGCAAATTTTGTCACTCCATGTTTACGATCTGGTTTGGGCTTCATTTCTCTTGGTATTTTATTTTCTTGCTGCTACCATTTCACCTTGCATCTTCAATTCGCATTCACAATCATGTTTGTTTCACTTTAGCATTGAATTGCCTCTTTCATTCTTGCTTGTTACTCTTGTTTTTGTGTCCCTAATTTGTTTTGCTTGCCTTGTTTGAGTGTGACTGCCATCAAGCTTGCATATTGCATCATTAAGCATTCTTTGCTTGCCTCTCCTCGCCATTCTGTCACTGCTATCTTTGCTAGCTAGGATTGATATTGCTCTCATACTTGTTTATCTTTACATTTCATAGTAATTTTCTCATTAACCCTTGTGGTTGCAGCACTAACTTTGTTTTTGCAGCCCAAGGATTGCTCATATTTTCGGAAACACTGCAATGCTGCCAAAATATTTCTAAAAAGAAAAGTGATAACACATTCACAGTTGCAGGGGCTAAAAGCTAAAAGTGCAAGCTTAACTTTGCGAATTTACATTGTTTCGTTTCTTCCAGTTTCTGCAAATTTATTTACTTTCATTTCATTTTAATTTAATTAACTGCAAGTTTGATTCACCTGGATTAAATCTTTTACCATCTTACCATTACCAAGGACACAACATACCCACACTTTATTGCACACATGACCGTCTTCAAATTCATTCATAGGATAGAAGTGATTTGAGACCCCCTTTGTCTTTGGAAGTCATGACAACAACTCCAAAGGTTCTTATTCAACCAATTCATGCAATCAGGGGAGTGGTCAGAGCCAGCTCTAAGTGGATTCCCTCAATTGGGTCATTCTTCTATGTCCTGCCTAGCCTCATATGTACCCATCAAGACCTTCTTTCTCTACCTCTGTCCCCAGGATACTCACAGACAGCAGCATTGCAAAATCTGAACTTCTGTAAGGATCATGTGGCAATTTGTGAATTTGACCATTTGGCAAGTATTCCTTTAAGATCGAATTGCAGTCAGACAGAATCCCCAAAACCTAGGCATACCAAAACAAGGGTAGGGTCGGCATTTATGTGCGTGTTGTTGTAATGGATTCTTTATGAGACCAAGTTTAGAGAAACATTGTATGAATAAGTACAAAAAGGGTATATGCAATTATAATGCAAACAAAATTACAAAAGATTGTACTGACATGTAGTTAATGAAAGCAATGTGAACAAAGTGCGAGATGGTCACCTAGGTGAGAGGTAGGATGCCCACATTGTGATTATCCTACTCTACTTGTGATTTCAATTTTGAATAGAGCCTCTTGGAAGACATTGGTGATTCCTATACAACTACATCAGTAGGGATCAATCTTTCACTAAATGAAAAGTTTGGGAGAAAAAAGTGTTAAAACATTTGGCAAGCCAATGATAAAGTCTTAATATGGCAGAAAATATGCTGCACATTTTGGAAAGGCCCCATATAGGCCAAAATAGATTTTTTTTGCATGGCCTCTGATAAATCATTCCGTTGTTCAGAGGTCGCTTTTTTACTCAAGCCATGAAGATGCCCTGCCTGCAACCAAGACGGAAGCATTATGCGTAGCTTTGAGCAGTGCACAAGCCTAAGGCTTCAGAGAGATAGGTGGAATATCATGTAAAGGCATAATCATCATCAACTTTAGTTGGGATTTAATGCTCCTACGATATGTCAAGCCTTGATCTACTGCCTTCGCAAAAGGATGACAAGTGCTTAGGATTAAAAGCCTTTTGTATCTTCAAAAAGAGAGATGTTTTGCCATTCATAGTAAATTCAATTCACACACCAAAATATTATACATTCAATTCTTGTTGCAAATCATCAATGCAGATAGAAAACTATGCTGAAACATGGTAATTCGCAATTATTTTTTGCAGACATGAAACCAAGTTTGAAAAGTGTCAACATATTTGGAAAGTCTGAAGAGCCCTAAGAGGCTATCAGGGCAATGCATAATGTCCATTCGGCAGGATGCCATAAACAATGACGCAAAAATAAAGCAAGGAAGGCCTAGGTTCAAACTGAGGTTGATGACCAAAAAGTGGGTGAAGAAAGCAGTGGAAACCTCAGCTGCCACAAATCCAGGAGCAATTTCCACCCTACAGATGGCAATGTATGTACTCAGGTCAGGATAAAGTGCCTTTTCATGTGTGTGGGCATTGATTTGGAGAAGGCTAATGATAACTGAGGCTGAAATCCCCATTACACACCAATATCCCTAGCTTGACCTATGGAAAGAACATTGACTGAGATCCCCATCTTGGCTGGGTGGCTACTTGTGCACAAGGTTCTATTTTGCTTGGTCTTTCTCTACTGTGATGAGATACTTAGTTTCGTACTAGTACTACTTTGGAATTTGGGTCCAAATTGATAGACGTGCTAATGAAACATAATACAATACACTGTAACGTTCAGAGCAATTCCCAATCAACAAATTAAATCTGGTAGAATCAGGAACCAACATTAAATCAGTAAGGGTTTGTGCTCCCCATGAAATTGGCAGCTGGTTTTTGCTCCCCATGAAATTGGCAGCCATGACTGCGCACTCCACCTGTGGCAGCCTTGACTGCACAGCAGGTTTGGGTCCTGGTTTTTGGGGGAATCCCAATTTCAACCACTCCCGCAGCAGAGACACCCCAAGTTGGGTGGATAACCCTTCTTGTTTCAATATCCTCCAGTCGGATAGCAGGGTCTCCCCTAAACCTCTCCCTCACCCTATTCATTTTTTAGGGAGTCGCATTGTTAAAAATAGGATTGCCCATCGTAACCAGCTGCCTCGTGGGCACTTGCCTCTCTACTCTGTCCATTGCCCCTACCATTACTTCCCCTTTCCCTCACACCCTCATCGTCGCCCCCTAGTCCTTCTCCCACCCTCCCTCCATTCTCGACCCTCCCCCTCTCTCCTTTCCCATCTCCATCCCTCTCAATTTGTGCTTAATGGTTCCCTGCACCCCGCTCCCCCCTCCCCCGCCTTGCGTGTTGCCTCCCCTACTCGCTCCCACATCCCTCCAGTTACACGATCCCAGTTTCTTCATCTCTTTTATCCTTGCACATTGATGATTCACTGCTTTTGCCAAACGCCAAGGTGATGGTCAAAACAACCATCATCTACAACTTTGCAAGCTTATGGCCCTCTATTTCTGATTTGAAGGACTGGATATACTCTTCATGGGGAGAGTACAGACTCTCTGCCATCAAGGTTTTTCCAAAGGGTTTCTTCCAAGTCTCTTTTAAGGATGAATCTTCCTGCGTTGAGGTCACTAAGGCAAGTCCTTGGTTTTTCAAACACTCGGATTTATGCATCAAACAGTGGGAAGCCCATTTCAATCCAGCCAAAAAGGCAAATCTAGTCACTCCTATTTGGATAAAACTTTATGGCCTGCCAACAATCTATTGGAAGCTGGCTATTCTAGAAGGTATTGCCTCCAACATCGGTTCTTTTGTCTCTCTTGATGTTGGGGACCCACATGCAACTGCTTTTGTGCAAATCTATCTCTCTATCAATGTCACTAACCCCTTCCTTACACATATCCTCCTCAACTCTTCCCTTGGTACTGGCGCCAAATTCTTGACTTTGAGGGCTTGGCTTTTCGATGCTACCGTTGACACATTACCAACCACATTGGCAGAGATTGTCTGGATCCCCCTTCCTCCCTAATTGTCGACCCTACCCCTCTACCCCCCTTGTTCGCTCCTCTTCTCACCCTCTTCCGGCTCCCTCCTCTCTCCTTTCCTCTCCTTCCCCACCTAATAAATCCTCCTTCCCACCCCTTCTCCCCCTCACCCCCCACCCTCTTCTCCCCAACCCCCTGTCCCTCTGTCTTCCTCTCTCCCCTCTTCCCCCCATGTTTCCCCTCTGCTCTTTCCCCCCCTTGCCTCCATCCCCTCTTGAGGTCCCCTCCCCTTCTCATGCTCTTCGCTTGTTTGGTGAGTATGTCTCCTTGCCTTCTAACTCAAAGTTGGTCAATCTTGCTAAGCCCCATGGTCGGCTTAGTATTGCTTGCTCCTCAAGTCCCTTGCAAAGCTCCAACATCAAATGTTGAAGTGCCAAAGGAAGAAAAATCCAGCTCAAACTCTACAAAGAAGCTCAGAAGGAATTTGGGAAGGATGACCAAGAGATAATCAATGCATATTTTCTACGGCGGACCCTCCGACGTCCCAATGAAATGCATCACTTGGAACGATAGGAGTCTCAATGCCCCTAGCAAACAGAAGTTGGTCAAAAGACAACTTCACCTCTTGGGAACTAACATTATCTTTCTGCAAGACACAAAATTGTCTGCAACGGAGTTCTCCTCTTTAGTCAAATCTCAATGGCCTTTGTGGGGTGCAATAGGCTCGAATGCAGATGGAGCCTTAGGAGGCTTAGGAATTGCTTGGGACTCCCAAAAACTCTCAATCATGTGTGTTCCATCAAGCAAAAACTAGACTTGTTGCAACATTAAATCTTTCAGCGAGCCCATTCACTTTCTAGCAATCAATGTATATATGGACAATCATATTCTCCTCAAAAAGCAAACATGGACAGAAATATACTCCTTCCTCAAATCCAATTGGCTACAACTCTCTAAAATTCTCGAGTGGAGACTTCAACGCCATCATATCGGATCGAGACAAAAGAGAAGGCAACACTTGCATAATCTAGTCTTAGTTTGATCTTTCAAATTTTGTGGCCAAGAATGCTCTCATCGATCTCCCTCCAAAAGAAGGCTTCTTCACCATGACCAACAGGAGAACAAGGTTTTGTAGCATAGCAGAACACCTTGACAAATTCCTAGTCTCCAACGAATGGCTTGAAGCCCATGGGTCTTTGAAGCTCACATCCTTAAAATCACAAGCTCAAATCATTATCCTACAAGTCTCAAAATCACCCCAGACTCTCCTCCTCCCAAATGCCCCTTAAATTTTGAAATAATGTGGCTTAATGATGCTAAATCAAGGACGTGAAGACGTGTGGATGGGGTTTCTGGGATGATAAAAAAATTGCTAGATTTTGGGGATGACTGTTAAAATAATATATAAAAAATGATATTTATATATTTTAACTTTATTCAGTGAAATTTAGGGGTTTAAACTTTATATAATGCTTTTTTGGATACTTTTAAGATTAGGTTAAATGTTTTTTGTGAAAATAACAACTTTTTTGAGGTGGAGGGTCATGTTTTAAAGTAAAAACATCAAAAAGTTTTTTAAAATAATTTTTAGTTTTAAATAAAATTGGGGACGTCCCCTCCAAGTCCCCAAAACGTTCAAGACGTCACCAAAATCTGGGGGACGTGTCCCCATGTAACACTACTAATTTCCCTAATCTAGGTCAATCAATGGTGGCAAGTTTGCCCTTTGATCCACGACACAAAATCTTTCATCTTCGTGTCAAAGTTGAGATATCTCAAAAATTGCATGAAAGACTGGAACCATTGTTGTTTTAAGAATATTTTTTTCCTTAAGCAAAAATATGAGGATGATCCAGCAAAGGGATTTGTTCCGATGACTTGATTCTAGAGGAAAAAGCCACCCTTCAAAAGCTAGATGATGTCTATGCTAACAAGGAAATATATTGGAGGCAAAAATCTAGAGAAGTTTGGCTCTCAGATGGTGCCAAGAACACCAAATTTTTCCAAAGCTCTAAAATCAGAACGAGGTAGGTGAATAGAATAACCAAAATTAACAACAAACTGCTGGAAACTCCTGAAGAAATGTGCTAGTAGGCAATGTATTTCTTTCAGAACCTCCTCTCTGGCCCTTCTGACAATACAGATCACTTGAAGGATCCTCTTTTAGACTTTATCCCTTTGTTGGTGTCTCTTGAACAGAATCGGATTCTCCCCCCTTCTCCAAGGTTGAAGTTCATGCAGTAGGTTTCAACATGACTAGTGATAAGGCACCAAAGTCAGATGGCTTTCCAACTATCTTTTACCAAAACTTTTGGTACCTTCTTGGCAAGGAGGTATCAACAGTGATATATGAAGTAAGGTGTTCTAAAAAAATTCTCAAAGACATGAACTTTTCTTTCATTAGCTTAATCCCAAAGGCTAACAACATTCTCTCCTTCACAAATTATCGGCCTATTTCTCTATGTAACACCCTTTACTAAATTGTGGGGAAAGCATTTTCAAAAAGACTAAAAACACTCCTACCTCGCCTTATTTCTCCCGAATAGGCAGCCTTTGTTAATGGAAGACAAATATTGGATGAAACTCTATTGCCACACGATGCCATCCATTCCATATCGATCTCAAAGATCAAAGGTATGATAGTCAAGATGGACATCAAGAAAGCCTTTGACAGTGTCAACTAGACCTTCCGCCTCAAAATTATTTGTCGCTTCAGTTTCTTAGAGGATTGTTGTTCCCTCATTCAAAATTGCATCTCAAGAACACACTTCTCAGTGCTAATGAATGGCTCCCCATCAGGCTTCTTCCCTTCCATAAGAGACATCAAGCAAGGAAACCCCCTCTCCCTTCCTTTTCATCTTATTTACAAAAGCTTTGAGCAGAGCCATTAAAGAAGGGGTTCAGGCATCCAAGATCTCTAGGATTTTAAAGTGTCAAAAGGAGTTAAACCAATCTCCCATGAACTTTTTGTTGATGACACTCTCTTCCTTGGGCAAGCCAGTTCCAAGAAGGTCTGAGCCTTCAAGGGTATTCTCAAAGCCTATTCGCATTCCTCGGATCAATATGTCAATGAGGCCTAATCAAAGGTCTTTGTCTTCAACACCTCCTCAAGACTTCAAACTAAATTAGCAGAATGATGGGGTTTTGCTATTGGTAAACTTTCGAGGAAATACTTGGGAATTCCATTTTTCTAAGGGGCAGGGAACAAGGGTCTATGGAAGGAAGTCATCAACAAAATTGAAGCATGCATCTCTTGCAGGTAGACTCGTTTTGCTCAGATTTGTTTTGCAAGCTCTTCCAACCTATTTATTGTCCATCCTTCAAATGTCTGCCAACATTTGCAATCTGATCAATTAAAAAATGAATGATTTCCTCTCGCAAGGTTCGGGCCACAAACGAAAAATTCTACTCCTAAGTTAGAACAAGGTGTGCAAACCAAAACAAGCTAAAGGGGTTGGGTTCCTAGACATCCATCTTCACAACGCTGCCCTTGGAGCCAAACTGTTCTGGCGAGCCTATCGCTGCAACGATCATCTTTGGAGCCGCATTTTAAGGGACAAAAATTTGTGATTATCTTAAGCCAAGCCATTTGTTCTCCATGGAAGTTCTCCCAAGAGGATCACACGTGGAATTTCATTTCCTTTTGCAAATCAATCATTGCCGACTCTCTTACCTGGGATATTGGCAACAAAGATGCAGCATTTTGGTAAGACTCCTGGAACGGTAATCCTACCCTCGACCTAGAACAAGACATTCAAAAAAAAAAATCTTGGCAAAGGACCAATGGGGAAACCATCTTTCAGACTATCTACTAAAACCCACTAATTGTCCCCTTTCAAATTAGGCATGGAAGAACTGGCACACCCTTTGTGGACCTCTAGAACAAGCAAGGCTAATGAAAAGTATCACTCAACGACTCAATTTAATACTGAATGATCTCCTTGATACCTTAACATGGGCCTCACCTAGTAGCAAATGATATTCAGTTAAGGAAGTTTATTCTCAGCTAGTGGTACAAGAATCGTTGAGGGATCCTCACTGGAAGAGTTAGAAAAATTGATCTAATTGGAACCTTCCAAAGGCTGGAGTGTTCACTTGGTTAGCCCTACAAAACAAAATTCCTACATAGTCGGATACACCCCCCAAGGCCTAGGGAGCATGGGGGAAATGCTCCCAAATATGAGAGTGTGAGGGGAGCGTGGGGGATATGCCTAGGAAGCGCCCATGGGCTGCGGGAACACCCGAGTACATCTAGGCAATGTACCCGAGCGTTTCCGCAACTCAGGGACACTCTCTAGGCATATCCACATGCTCCCTAACATCAAAAACAATTTTTTTATTTATATTCAATTTCACCCAAAAAAAATCAAACATGGACTTCAAAATACGATTAAAAACAAACTAAAGTGGATTCCCAACCCTAAAAGCAGCATCGACATTCATTTTATCACAAGATAACAACACATTTACCTTCCATTGCATTTTTAACTCTCATTGCACATTTGTTGACTCTTGTTAATTTTTTCAGTTGCATAAGCTTGAAACTCATTCCTTGTGCTAAACCTACACCATTACCTCAACCTATTTGGCGCCAAGAAGCTTGAGGAGCTTGCAAGGAAGTGGATTTGTTGATTTAAGGTAAGTTTTCAGATTTGTGGCTTTTTTTTCTAATTTGTTTTTTGTTTTGTTTGTAACTAGTTTTAAATTTTTTTTTTTTTTTTTTGTTATTCTTTTAAGTTTTAACCATTATTCCCACAAATACCAAATGCAATGATTATCTTTTAAATTTTAATATCAATAGTTTTATTTTTTATCCGGGGCATAGGGATTTGTCATAATGTCTTGGGGTGCAAGTGCTAGTTAGGTGGGCCAAGGGATAGCCCCCAAATTTGATCTACAAATGCCCCTTTAGAAGTATGTGACAGTATTGGAACAAATACCTGGTGGAGGGTGTTTTCATTGGCTTTGCTCAGAGTGTAACTGTAGATACATGAGCTCATATAGTCGAGTGAAAGCTCATTTGTGCGCGATTTTTGAAGCTGGAATAAGAGTTTGTGGTGGGCCAAGCATAAATGGAAGGTCGGGAAAGAGCTTGCCATGGACAAAGATCCTTGCATACGTCAAAGAGCAAAAAGAGGCATATGTCGTTGTTGGGCAAAGATCGAAGCATCATTTGCGAAAGAAAGGATCACCACTTGTTGATTCATCTCATGCTAATGTGGTGACCCCATCACACCCCCTCTTGTTGCACCCATTGCGGCCGAAGATGAAGAGGATTCACCTCTTGGTCGCAAGAGAACAAAAGATGCAGGCCCATTGGATAGGGCATTCCATAATAAATCCAGGGACATAGCAGAACAGAGCATCGTGCATTGTCTTTATGCATGTGGGCTGCCATTTAACGTTAGATCACCATACTGGTAGGATATGGTGAAATCTATCAATGTTGCCCCTAAAGGGTTCGTCAGCCCAGGTTATACAAAGGTGCGCACCACCTTACTGACAAAAAAAAGAAGACACATTGAAGATGCATTGAAGCCCATCAAGGATTCATGGATCGAAATAGGGGCATCCATCATTTCTGATGGATGGAAAGATACGACAAATAGGCCATTGATTAAAGTGGTCGTAGTGAGTCCTAAAGGGCCAATGTTTTTGAAGGCCGTTGATTGTGAGGGGCAAGTGAAAGATGCACGATTCATTGCTAACAACTTGATAGAGTCCATTGAAGCAATGAGGCCTCAAAACATTGTCCAAGTTGTAACGAACAACGCTAAAAATTGCAAAGCTACGAGCATGTTGGTTGAAGCAAGGTATGGGCACATATTTTGGACACCTTGTGTCATTCATTCCCTCAACTTTATGTTGAAAAATTTGGGAACAAATTTTAACTAAATCAAACAAGTCTATGAGGAGGCAAGCGAGATCCAAATGTTCATAACCAACCATCACATGTCCCAATGCATCTTTAGGGCCTTCTTGAAGTTGCAGTTGTTGAAAGTAACTCTTAATTTTATCATTCATGAATCATGTATCATTATATATTTTTCATTTAATTTTATAAGTTTGTAATTTGTAGTGTTTTTATTTTTGAACATTTTTTTTAATTTTATTTGTTTTAATTTTGTATTAGGTTGCTGAGACTCGATTTGCCTCACACACCCTTGTTTTAAAACGACTTGTTAAGGTGCATTAGGCATTGAGTAGCATGGTCATCATCAATCTTTGAGGTGTATGGAGACAGGCAAACAGTGAGAGGGCCACAAAAGAGAAAGGGTGGATTCCTAATGATGTGTGATGGGAACGTGTGGAGTATTTGTTCAATTTTACCAAGCCCATTGTCAGCATGTTGAGATATGTGGATATAGATCATCCATGTTTGGGTGAGCTTTATGATGGAATTGACTCAATTATTGAGAGCTTTATATCCATCATAAATGCCAAAGAGCAAGATCCTATGAAGAGGTTCTTCAAGGAAGTGCAATTGCATCTCATTGAATGGTGGAACAAAATGACCACCCCATTGCATCTTCTTGCTTTTGCCTTGACAGTTGACACCCAAATAGTACAGTGCAGAGATTTTTTTTTTGACCAGGAGGGTCACACCATATAAGAATGTTGAGGTTGCCAAGGGCTATACGGCAGCATTCTCTAGACTCTTTCCTGATCTAGAAATAGAAGACCAAGTCGGATAAGAGTTTGTGCATTTCATATCCTCGGTGGATCACTCCCTTGGCGCTATTCGTGACAAGTACAAGATGGATGCTCACTTTTGGTGGTACCTCCATGGGCAAGCATCCACCCACCTCGAACCACTTGCAATAAAAATTCTATCACAAGTAAGATTTTAATTTTTTTAACTCTACCCTTCTTTTGACCTTTTCGATGTTTCGTTTTAACTTTTAATTTTTATTGACTTTGTGGCTTCAATAGGTTGCAAGTTCCTCTTCAGTTAAGCAGAATTGGGGCACCTATGGCTTTATCCACTCAATTACGCACAACAAATTGGCAGCAAAAAAGGCGAAGGATTTAGCCTATGTGCATTCCAACTTGCGTCTTCTCTCACACAAACAATCTCATTACAAGGAAGGGGCAACAAAGTGTTGGGATGTGAACCCAGAGACTGCTGACTTGGATGCCTTCATTGCCTACCTTTCATTGCTTGACACGGAGCTAGACGGTGCTTGACACGACTTGCATAGTGGAGCTAGTGGGAGTGGCACTTCTACTACTTGTGGTTCTAATGAACCACATGATGATGAAGACATCACAGCCAAAGACAAAAATGAATATAGTGAATCATGAAAATGCTGATTTGTCTTTATTTTTGTCCATACATTGTAACATTTGCACCATGTACCTATTATAAAACTAATATAAGTTCGACCATTGAATATTATGATATTTGGTATTGAATTATGAGTATACATTTTGTGGTTATTTAACTTATTTTGTTTCCTCTATGCATATTATGTGGTTAATTTTGCTTATATGGCTAAATTTTTATATTTTTTATATATATTTTTGTACAGCTGTATCCAAATGTATCCAAACCCCCAAAAAAAAACCCCAGATCCCTGTATCCAATTCTCGTACCCGTATCCATATCGGCAACCTAGAAAAATTCTTACCTATGATAAACTAGAGAGAAGAGGCTTCCACAGCCCTAGCCATTGTGTGCTTTGTAAAGCAAAATCAGAAATTGCGGAACACCTTCTCCTACATTGTCCTTGGAGTAGAAGGACATGGCACTGGCTTCTAGCCAAATTCTCTCTCACATGGGTATTTCCACCCACACTTCAAGCTCTAGAATCAATGTGGCCTGCTCCGTCTACTTGCAATTTTCTCCCCTTGTGGATCACGGATACAATCCTAACAATCTAGAACATTTGGCTCGAAAGAAACTGCAAGATCTGCCAAGGAACTTCCCTCCCTTGGCATTGTTTCACACTTAGTCTGAAGGCAAAAGTCATTGATTGGCTGATTCCAAAACTGCCCACAATAAAACATCCTCTCCAATTCAATGAGCTTCTTATTCTTCTCAATGGGCCTTCAAATGGCTTACGCAAAGGGTTTCTCTAAGCTTGAGATCGAAGGCGACTCACAACTCGCCATCTCAGTGCTCAAGGAAGGATCCATTTCAAATTGAAAATTGGGGTCTATTCTTAGGTCTGCTTTCACTCTTATTAATAAATTCAATGAAATAAAGATCAACCATTGCTTTAGGGAGGCAAATGGAGCAGCAGATTACATTGCAAATTTAGGAGTTAACTTAGATACTTCCAATCTCATTGAAAATGATCAGTTTTCAAAATTCAAAGGTTTGAATGTACTCAATGCTAAGGATGGGTTGTCACATCCCATTCATTAGCTCAGATGTCCCTCACCTTCCCATCGATCACCTTCGGCCTCACCACCTCCATTCATTCTTTCTCGCACTTTGGTTCTGATTGGACCACTTATAATTTGGCAGCACATTCACTCCCTCTGCTACTTCTTCATGTTGCTCGTCTCTTGGCATTCTCCCCAAGTCTTCCTTGTTTCTACATTTCTTACCCACTCCTCATCGTGGATCCCTTGACCCCGTCCTCCTCTAAACCTCCCACTACCTTTGACGACGTCTAAATTTATTTCAGTGAGGACGAAGCTCTTTCCCACCTGACACTCCATGCTCTTTCTGCCTCAAGCATACCTGCAAGCCCTCCATTCACTTCCGAGAGCTTTGCAGATGACTTAATTTCCGCCCTCGCACTGCTCACGCCTATTTTTTCTACTTTTCAGTATATCATGGAATGTGCCTTCCCCTACAAGCCCCCATATGAAACTGAGGAGCTAAAACAAATTTGGGGGCTGTATGGGCCCCTCAAGGTGGACACAGGAAACACTCAGAGCTTAGGGAAATGGTTGCAGTACAACCTAAAGGTAGTCCGCAATTTCAAAATCGGTTCAAGGAAGAAGAAGGAAGGGAAGACACAGGAGCCCACAGCATCTCTCATCCTGAAATGCATAGACAACTTGGTACCCAAAATGGTGGACTAGTTCGACTCACAATCCCCACCAGCAAGCGTGGCAGGAAATTCAAGGTTAAATCTCCCTCTTCCATTTCGCCTTCAGCACAACCTGTTCAAGAGGTCAGCCCTGGCAAGAAGAGGGGCAGGAAGAAAAAGTTTTTCGGTCAACTTGATGGCCAATTCTGGATGATAGAAAACAGAGGCCACCCTCCACAGTTGCCATCTATCCAAGACATTATGTCAGGGATGATTCTTACCATGGATCATTTGGTTGCAAAATACATGTGTGTGTCCTTTGCTCAAGAGATCTCATGGGTTCTCACTTCTCAGGACTCCCCTTCTGAGTACTATTAGCCTATGAAGGCTTTCTCAAATAGATACTTGATGGCTGAAAACAACTGATAGTCTTCCTGGTTTCAAAACTCCGTCTCTTAGCTCACATTATCGGCTTCCTCTCTCCTCACTCTTTTTCCTCTAATTCCTCCTACTTCTTCTATTTCATCTTACTATAGAATGTACCTAACAAATGCTTTTTGTAAATTTGCACGGGTGAGGGCCCCAATATAACCCTCTTTCACTTATAGAACATAAAAAATAAAATCTGGTGACTATTCTATATCTTATCAATTTCTGAATCAGTCCAACAAACATTGCAGCAATCTTACCTATATATAATGGTTATGGGAGACTGCAACAGAACCTATGAGAGAACCATATTATGTTAGCAGATTCTAAAATTGCATTGGAATTGAAGGCAGCCTCGTGAACAGAAATCTAAATTGAATATCTCTATCATTAAAAAAATACAGATTTTCATATAAACAAATTAAACAACAAATATGGATTTCATACAAATCCAGCTTCAGATTTGTTGGGTTGTAAACTCAGTGTACATCATTAATTCTTTTGAACCCATGTCTGAAAGAACTCAATGTTGAAATTGCACTGGTGACAGAGCCCCCCAAAAAATGCTGGGAAGCATAATGGCCCAGTTCTGGTGAAGTAATAAATGGTCAAAACAATAACGAACACAATTGCCAAATTCACACAAGCTAGCAAATTGAGAAAAAATCTAAACATTTTTCCCCAAGTAATGAGAATGTAAAGCCATGTTATAAACAATGAAACAGGAAAAACAAAGATCGCACCTCCTGTCCGAAAAAATCATCATACCTGTTGGGTGCCCAATTCCTGGGCTTGTACAGGAGAGCGCCGAGCACTTCTGCCTGTTTAATTGATTCCGAGGGGATGACATGAGCAATACAGTATGCTTTTTTAAATAATTGTATAGAACACTTAATAGAACCCACTTCTAACAAAAGAATTCAATAAAATTCTGCTTTCAACCAATGTATAAAATAAATAAAAGTTAAATTATTTCTTTCATTGAGAAGAGTCTGAACATATCACTAAATTAACACAAATTAATCAGTAGCATGACCACTTATCGCCCAAACCACAGTATCCAAAATGCAGAGACTACGTATTATAGTATATACACTCTGCTTTACACCCTAGCAACGTAATATGTTTTCTAGGATGTTCAAAACAGCTTAGTTCTTCAAGACATACGAAACACTAAAAGAACAAAAAGAAAATGAAATGTATTAACATCTGAAAATCATCTGTAGACGCAGACATAACCTTGAATATCATGTAGAAAAAGCCGTCCCAAATAGGTGCTGGGCTGTAAAAGGCTGCAGATTGAATATCTGCTACTGCATCCATCTCCTCCTTCTCTTGAGTTAGAAACCTCACTCTCCATCCATAGTCACTTTCCAAATACTTCAATTCCTTTTCTTCTGCAGCTTCAGCTGTTGAAGCTCTGGCTTCTTGTAACCCTTTCCTTCTTCCAATAGACACATCTCTAGCAGAATGATTCATTTGTTCTTGTTCAAGTATGTTTGTGGATGATCTGGAAAGGCTTATTGCAGATTTTTTTATGAAGGGTAATGAAACGCTCTTGTTGATCTCTGTTGCTGGTCTCAATAATGTCTTAACCCTCTTTAAACTCCAAAAATGCAGGCCGCTTAAAGGTTGAAAATCAGTGGGAATTGATAAAAACCTCCTACCTCTGTTCAATGGGGCACCCAGATGCATTTGTCTCGTGAAGGCATGGCTTACTTTCATTTGGACCATGTTGTGCATATTGATCAACTTTCAATAATAAATGCTATACAGCTTCGTAAAACTAATTAAGACAGATAACTCAGGTGCAGGTGTCTCAAAAGAAAATGTGGAACATTTAAATATTGACCATAGGTAACTGGTAAGTGACTTCATTCAAAGCAATTGAGACCTACATCCCTCGACAAAAGAAAGTCCCTAAATGGATAGTTACCTGGAGACGTGGGGGTATGTTTACTGGAACTGGATGGGGACGCTATTCAAATCAGGGTACAAGAGCAAATGAATAAGGGTACAGGTATATTATATATAAATATAATCATCAGAAAATGTGGGTACAGGGACAGGAAGCAGTCCTTATCCCTATACTGAACTTTCCTGGTTACTCTGCCTGAATGTAATTTCTAAAGAATCTTGGTTACCATGTAATTTCTACTTTGTAAGTGACAACAAACAAATTCTTGCAACCTAAGGCTTCCTCAGCAGAACAAAATATTTACAAAAATCTCTACAAAATTCAACCTACTAGATCATGGAACATTATTTACTCCTAAGATATAATGCAATCTGCTTGATGTATGTTGCAAGCTCTTCTAAAATTTGACAGAACCCAGTTACGTCTACCTGAGTCTGTACTGTAATATCATCCATAATATATCCATTACAGGTGCAAATTGAATGAACCATACCCTAATTCATGTATTAGCGGGAAGTGGCCCTCCATTGGGGTAAATTTGTCTCTTGAACTCCAATAACCTATGTATAAATGGGTCCGGAAAAAATAAAGTGGGGAATAATACATACAGTATTACTCTGCATTATGATTTGAGGACGCGAGCAGCAAGAAGCCGATATTATTTTGTGGGTATTATACAAACACGCGGGATATTCAAGCATATGTCTTCTGTTGCATTTTCGAGATTCGAAACGGATACATAAGTTACAGAAAAAAAACAGATGAGTCGTCTTTCCAAATGAATTTTGGAATTTTAAAAAATGTGGGAAAACACAACTAAAATACCCCTTATCCAAATGTGAATCGCAGGCTTGCTAATTCTAATTTAAAATTATCAGATTGACAAATGAAATAGTTGAATGGAAGAGAATTAAAATACATTTTAACTCCTCCTCAATGTCTCAAATGAGGCGAATTCTCCTCCACAAGGCTGCTCAAAGTACATCATGATAATCCACTTCAATAATTTATTATTTTGCGAAATAATTTATGGTGTGACAGTTCACAGGAATAATGTTTGGGTATGGTTTGGTTGCAAAATAATTTATGATGTGATAATTCAAGAAATAATATTTGGGATATGGTTTGGTTGTGAAATAATTTATGGTGTTACAATTCAGAGAAATAATGTTTGAGGTATAGTTTGGTTGGAATTTATTTTAATTATTTAATGTATTATGATATGGTATTTGAGAGAAATAATGTTTGAGATATAATTTGGTTGGAATTTATTTTTATTTTTATTTTTATTTTTATTTTTATTTTTATTTTATATTTTGAAGGTTTTTTTGGATCGTAGGGAAAATATTGTTTGCTTTTTTAGAAGTAAAGATAGTGTTTGTTTTTTATTGTAGGAAAAATTGGTATGTACATTTGTATGGTTTCATACGATTAATATTTTTACGATTTTGAGTATATCGTATTGGTTAGGTTTTATTGTTCGTTGTTTATGGTAATATTATCTTGAATGTTGTTTGTATCAAGTTGATCTAATAAAGCAGTTTAAGACGTAAGAATATCCTTTCTGATAGAGGGTTGAATTAGGTAGAGGTGAAGACAGTTATATTTGTTTTTACTGTGAATAATATTAAATAGTGATTTTTTTTTATTATTATTTTTGTAGCGAACAATATCTTTTTATTCAAAAATATTCACACAATTGTATCCAAAAGCACTCACTACATTCTACATAGATTGTGGAAATACTATTGCTCTTAACAATATTTCTGCTATGTTTCGATTGGAGCCTATGTATATTTGAAAATATTAAGTGGTAATTCCCTCTAGGTAGGTGTTCAATGCTCAAATTTGAAGAGTTGATCCTAATTTTGAGTTGAAGGGTATTTATTCATCTAACCCTTCCACAATGAAAAGTTGTAAAAATAGTTGCACTTCGATTGACAAGAGTAAATTAAGTGCGCACATCATTGAAAGTATGTTAAATAAAATATTGTTTTTAAGTTTTAGTCACTAAAAATATGTTAAATAAAATATCATTTTGTTAATTTTAACAAACTTCAATTTTAATAGTCTTTCTAGAAGCTAAAGTACCCTGAAACAAAACTACAAGTTTAGATAGTCTAGTCATGAAAGTTTTCAAAATTATAAGGAAGACCAAGAAGCCCCCAACAAGACTCCAAGTTTAAATATTTCTCAAAGTTACAAGGAAGACTAAGAAACTCCAGCAAGACTTCGAGGTTAGATATTCTAAAGAAGTGAGATTTTCAAAATTAGTTGGAAGCTCTTGCAAATTACCTCAACCTTTCAAAGTAAGAGAAGTAAGAGCAGTACCCAATGAGACGTAAAAAGATTGGTGAAGTGGTTTGGTTGTGCCCAGCCCCACCCAAGTTCGAATCTTAGAGGACATTTATAGGTCGTGATCGTTTACTTGATGATTTTAAAATGTGATCAAGTGATAGCCGTTTATATTGGTTCAATAGTTCTCTAGGGGACTAGGCCCTCGGTTTGTGTCCCATAACCAGTTATAACTCCAGACAAAAGCTAATACCAAGCATAGAGAGAGAGAGAGAGAGAGAGAGAGAGAGAGAGAGAGCACTCAACACACTTCCAGAATTGCAATACATGTATAAAATTGTAAATATTATCCAAAATAAGGCCCATGACATTCTCCAAAGTTACATGTGTAAGTACTTTGGCACTGAAAGATTCAAAACTAGTTCTAAATGAACACTCCATAATTGAAGTACTCCAAGAGATCTTATATTGTAGAGCTAATTCTAAATGAACACTTTGGAGTTGAAGTGCTCTGGGGATGTTATACTCTAGAGATAAAATACTCCGGAGCTAAAATAATTTGGAGCTAGTTTCTAAATGAGCAGTCCAACGCTGAAGTACTTTGGGGGATGTTATATTGTGGAGCTAAAATACTTCGGAGCTAGTTCTAAATGAACACCCCAGAGCTAACCACAAGAGGGTTTTCAATTGATTCTAAAATTGCAAGACTTATTCACATAATCTAATGAAAATAATATGGGGCTAGCAAAATGTAGCTTAAAAATTATGTGATATAGCATTAAAATAAAATAAATTCAATACAAACTTTTTCCCTCTTATGTTTAAACTTTATGGAAAACCTTGTAACTTTTCTTACTAAAATAAAATTGAGCCATAATAAACAAACTTCAAAATTAAATAAAACAAACTAACCTAAAATGCAATTATTAACATAAAACAAGCAAAAATATTTACATTGTCAAATTGCTCATTTAACTAAATAATGCATGTTTATAGAATAGAAATAAGTGATAAAAAATATATAATGAAGATACGCATGAGATGAAAAAGAGATTCATATTTGCTATTCTATCGAACCGTCTATGTTGTTTATGCACCATGTTGTTTGAATCTTAAAAAACATTTTTTGGAGAATCGATCGTGAAACCTCAACTAAATGACATTATAGACAATGATAAGTTGATGTTTGTACTCACACATGGGCCGTGAAGGATGTCGTATTTATTTTGGACATTATCAACTCCGATTTTTACTTTGTTAATGCTTGTGAGAACATCCACGTTGCTCACAAAGTATTTTACCCCAAAATAAGGGTCCTTTGTTGTTTGTTTTCCAAGCAGACATCCTCAAAATGGAAAATCAAATTCCTGTGTTCATTTTAAAAGAGGTTCTCAAATGGAAAAATGTTTCAATAGAAAATCTAAGGATATGCTTAGTCAGCTTGTACAGAGTTCTTTCCATTTGTAACTATTGAAGAAACGTTTTCCTAGTGCAAAGATTTAGGGGAATAACATATGTTGAAGTATCTTTGTAACAAAAATCATGTCACCTTTCATAAGGGAAAATCATCTACAAACATTGAAATCAACACAAATGATGAAGATTGTGTGTTCATGGCTTTCATCCAGAAACACTTATTTGCATTATGTTGCTGTAGTAACAATACAAATGATATCAATCTTTTTGTTTATGGGTCATTTGGCACACCAACTTAGACAAGGCAAGGATTCACCCAACCTCTCCTAAAGGGAGATGAAATCTCCCTAAGGTCTATATCACAAAGTTTTGGTATTGTTGGGTAACCTAGTGATTGATGTGTACTTGTTTCATTTCAAGGGACATGTTTGAATAATTATTGGATAAATGATAGGTAATGCTAGTATTGTGGATTAGTTACTTGAAAAATCAACAGTTTGGATTTATCATGGGAATATAACTTATGTAAGTATCATTCATTATGCACATAAATTCAATAGTGCATTAAAAATAATGACAAGTTTTGCAATCAAGATAAACATGCAAGCACAAATTACAAATTTGAATATAATCTACTTACTCTAATAAATTTATTAAAAATAGCAAAACAGAAAGATGTAAGCTTATTTTGCAGTGGAGATAAATCTAATCCAATTAGTTAGATGACATCTATGAAATCAATTTATTTTTTGACTAGTATGCACACAACCATGAACAAAGATGATGTAAGAGTTTGAGGTATTCAGCTATGAATAAATATGGACAAAATCACCATATACATGTGGTAGATAATGAACAACAGTCTTCACAAACTTTTAATTGATAAATATTTGCTTGAAAAACAATGTTTGGATCCACCATAATCAGGAGAAGTATATAAAATATTTCACAACAACATTACTCACAAGAAAAATTAACTAAGAAAGCAAAAAAATTATAGTTTGGTCCTCTACTCTACTCTCTAATAAAAAAGCAACCAACCCTTAACTCAATCTTATTGTTGGTTTTATATAGAGTTCAACCCATAGAAGGAGACAAACCCTCCACTAATGAAGTGGGTAAAAATATTAAATGCCTAGGTTAAGATCAAAAGCCCAAATTTAATGCACAAATAGATAATCTCAAGGTAATGAATGCCATGAATAAGGCAAGAAACTCTTCATTTAATTATAGTAACAATGCACTGGTGAAATTGTTAAATTCTCCATACGCTCATCTTCAATATAACAACGCCTCCTTTGAATGCACCCTTTTTCCATTAAATGATGTTAACAAGATTGTATTTGAATAATGCATTATTCCAATTTACACAGGTTCAATTTAAATCTCCTTCCTCTTGATGGATTATCATTGCATTAAATGTTTGGGAAAACTTCATCTTCAAGTTGTGAACACTCCTCTTGATTTGAGATTTTTTGTCTTGGGTGACTAAATGTCAAGGAAATATCCTTGGGATGGTTCCTACACCATGTTTTGTGCAGAGGCACAAATGTTGTATTTTAAGGAATTATTTTATTCTTTTGTGATCTTAGGCCTGCTTGATCTTGAATTCAACTTGGGCATGCCATCACCTAGTCAAACCACTATTTGATTCACTTTGAACTCTATGTCCTATGATCCTTTTGGTACTAAATAATAAGATAATTCACCTGACTGCACAAATCTATTTAGACTCACAGTCCAATTTACATATATCAATGGGTGAGATGGACGAGATGACCACTAAATTTAGGCTATGATCCTTTTTGTGGATGTACACATATCTTCATTGGGAAGACCACACCACATGTCCACTTTTTGTTGCACATGAAAGCCAATGTGTCCAAATGTGGTAGGGTCCTGCTATGTGGAAACTTTTTGTTAACTCACAGCTTGACTAAGGATCCAAATTATATTCACTTTGCATTAACCTCAGTATAGTGATATCTTGACAAGTAGTAAGATCTTGTTCCCCTAGAGCTTTGTGGGTCCTAACTCGATTTTGAATTATTGACCACCCCAAATCCCTAGGATGTTAAGTCCTCATCTCAGGCACTTTATTGATCTCTACTTCATCTTACTGATATGATTGACTTGAGGATGTGGGGAAGTGGGATGCCACCATGCGGCATCATCTCGTTCACCCAAAGAGTTTACCACCTACTCACTTTGTACTAACCATCCTGAGGCTTAGAGAAACTAGATTATACCATGTGGCATCATCCTAGGCACTTCGAGGGTTCCTAGGTAGATATTTATCTAAGGCACTCTGGAAAAGCAGAGCCTTGAAATCTTGATAGGTGGCAATTCCTTGTTCAATCTGGACTTGTAGCAGAGGAACTAGCCATTAGTTTTTGAATATATAGTTTAGCCATTAGACTTTGAATTTCTCAATTTTAACTGAAAATGGCTAAGTCCAAGAATTTAAATTGAAACACAAAATGCTCATAAAATCAACAATTAAAAAGGGGCCTTTTTTCAAAGACATAGTCCATTTAACAAATGAATGAGTAAATCTTGAGATCAAATAACATATAAACACAGTCAATTTTAGGCCTTTTAAAGGAGGGAATGAAATGAAATGAAATATTTTAATACCATCCTCTAGACTAAGTAGTCTATGGAAACAAGAACTATAATAAGGTGGTTTTTTAATAACATAACTTCTTGACATAAGGGTTCTCCTACTAATTCTACAAAAAATTATAATCCCTTCTCGATGATAACTCTTCTACTATGGATCTTGATTAGAAAATTTATTGGTTTGTTTAACCTTTCCTCTTTAAACAATTTAGTTAAGTTATCCACCCTCAATATGTCTAGAATGGACCCAAAATCAAAAGACACAAGTAAATTTAAATAGTTGAGTTTAAAAGGAAAACATCCTAGTTCTATGATGGTCTTCACAGGCCATATGGCCATCAAATTTAAGCTCATATAATGTTGACATGGATGTCAATGTGACATCTAGTTGGCAGGGTCATGCCATGCAATAACCATTCGCTCATTTGGAGCTTAATTTATCACCCACCTAAGTTAATTGCTTTCATAGGCCCATCAAGGTGAGATCGTGACACTTGTCAAAATATTTCTCATTCGGGGCCTCATCTGGGGATTGTAAACATACTGATCTGCCATGTGGCATGATCCTAGGCATTTAGGAGATTGACTACTGATCAAAAATATACATACTATCTCAAGGGCATGAATAAATGAGATTATGCCATGTGGCATGATCTCATGCATCCAAGAGATCTTTAGTCTATCGAGGAAACTAAGGGAGGCTCAAGGAAGTGAGGAAGCTGGATTGCACCATGCATCCTCATCTTAAGCATCTAGAATATCTATAAAAATGACTAACTCTCAAAGAGGCCCAAAGAAGTGAATGAGTTATAAGTGGCAAATCCTCACTTGCTCGGGGACTCGTAGGAGGGCAAGTGATCGTTAGTCGATGGGGGGAAACCACATAGCTGTTAGATTTCAAATTTTAAACTTCTTCACTAAAATCACTAAGGCAAAAAAAACCAAAACAAATTCAAAGTGCAGGAAGGTAGATGAACACAAACAAGCATTTTACCAAACTTAAAGCCAGTTAAGCCTAACATGAACAAAATGATTAAGTTTAAGAATAAAGCCAAATAATCACAAAGTCATTTCGATTCAAATAGAAATAGAAATAGGATAGATTGGGGATAAATCCAAAGGATATAATAACCCCACCTGTCTAAAATACAACCCATTAAGTCCAATACAAATGAAATGACTAAGCCAAAAACTAAAGTAATATAAACCCTTAGTTAATTTAACTAAAAATGAAGTAGAGTTGGACTCAATTAGCTCAAGGAAAAGATGCAAGGACCCTAAAATAGTTAGATAATCTATATAGATACGAGGTGAAATGGTTTAAAAGATGGAAATCTTTTAATGCATTCAGAACCATAATCTGAAATAGACCAAGACTTATCAGATTTAAATAAATTCAGCTATTTATATCAATGAAGCCTTCATTACAAAATCTTTTAGGATAAGTGCCTATAATATACATTTTAAGTCTAGAATTAGTTTAAAGAGTGAATCAAATATATTATTATGACTGCAACCTTCTAAGAACCCTTTTCAATTATATTAGAATAAAACATGCCCAAGTTTGATTAAATTAGAAGACTAGATTCTTGAGCAAAATAGAGGTTCCATGATTTTCGTGATGAAATCAAGACATGTTGTGCAAGAAATAACAAATGGTGACTCTATTGGAAAATACTCATGAGTATTTTGGAATGAATAAATTAAAAAAACTTAAAATTTTTAGTTAAAACAATGCATGAAATATGAATAAATACAAGAAGGGACAAGATGGGAGTAGCTAAGTGATCAAAAATTGGGTTCTAAAAAAGGTTTTAAGTTAGAGTTTCAGTGGTCTCACACTGTAGAGCTCTTCGAGAGCTTTCTGATGCTTTTTGTGGTTTGCAAAATGGAGTTCGAATGCTCAAGATATGGTCATTTGAAGATTTATCAAAAAAAGTCACTTGCGACATTTGGCATGTGTTTCAAGAAACATATCGACATTTAGACCTATCAGAGGTCGACACTTGGAAAAATGCTAAGGGTTGAAAAAAATTGGTTTGATGACATGTCACGTCATCAACATGCCATGTGGCAGCATGAGATAGGCTCTTTGACCAAGGTGGCGAGACCAAGCAAGGTGGCGAGTCTTATGGCGAGTCTTGTGGCATGACGTGCTCTCCAAAGAAAGACCCAGCCTGAGCCTGAGTCAAGGGAGTCTTAGGTGGCCGAATCCACGTGACAAGTGGGCAGCCAAAGACTATTTCAAGTGCTACCCTTTCTCCAAGCATGCAGCGTGTGGGATAAACCCATGGAATAAGTGGTGGTCAAAGGCTATTTTAAGCCTTATTCAAAATGCTCGACCCACACATGTGGGATAACAAGATAAAATGCCAAGCGCCTAAGTAGGTTGAAGTTTCAAACTATAAAAAGCATCTAAAATCTCTCAATGAGCTCTACAGTGTGCCACCACTGAAACTCTGACTTGAAACCTTTTTCAGAACCCAATTTCTGATCACACCTGAATCTCCTATTTATGTTGTGAGTTGTCTAGAGGACTTGAACTCATTTGATCAGTGGGAGATAATAGCAAAATGCATGTTGTAGGTTGAGTTAATTCTTTGAAACACTTATTTGACTGCTATTTTAAATGTATCTATTTGGGCATAAGGATGTATAGATGCATTGTTAAGACCCTATGGGCATGTTTAGATGTTAGGCATCATACACTTTTAGTCGTTTGCATTTGCTTAGCATATGAGTCCCATACTAGGGCATTGTATTGCAACATGTCCACAACATTTATTATATGTTGTTGGCATTATAAACTTGTCTTGCAGTTACATTGGGAATTATTTGGCAATTCACCGCTTTACAGGATGTGACATTTGGGCAAGGCAGTGTTGGTATGTTGTAATCACTTTTGCAGTTGCAGATTCACTCACTCATGCCTTTGGATTAGGCATTTTTGCAATTTGACTGTGAATCATTTTAATGCAATTATTTATACCTCTTGATATGATTGGGTTCTATTTTCATGGATGCAGTAGACCAGTTATAAGATTTCAGAGGATATTGGACTTTTGGAGACCAAAAGCCTTCCATTGGGGAGGTGGGATCAGAAATTAGGTTTTGAAAAAGGTTTCAAGTCAGAGTTTCAGTGGTGGCACACTGTAGATCTCATCGAGATCTTTTTGATGCTTTTTGTAGTTCACAAAATGGAGTCTGAATGCTCAAGATATGGTCATTTGAAGATTTGTCAAAAAAAAAGTCACTTGCGACATTTGGCACGTGTTTTGAGAAACATATCGACATTTAGACCTATCAGAGGTCGACACTCAGAAAAATGCTAAGGGTTGCAAAAAAATTGGTTTGATGACATGTCACATCATCAACATGCCATGTGGCAGCATGAGATAGGCTCTTTGACCAAGGTGGCGAGTCTTATGGCGAGTCTTGTGGCATGGCGCGCTCTCTAAAGAAAAACCCAGCCTGAGCCTGAGTCAAGGGAGTCTTAGGTGGCCGAATCCACATGACAAGTGGGTGGCCAAAGACTCTTTCAAGTGCTACCCTTTCTCCAAGCACGCAGCATGTGGGATAAACCCACAGAATAAGTGGTAGTCAAAGGCTTTTTTAAGCCTTATTCAAAATGCTCGACCCACACATGTGGGATAACAAGATAAAATGCCAAGCACCTAAGTAGGATGAAGTTTTGAACCCCTCACCTTGTGGCAAAAAAGTAGGAGGCTTAGCCACTACGCCACAGGCTTGAAACTAAGTATAAAGGCACGAATTTGCATTTGAATTAAACAGGTTCTGGACTGTGTATTTGTATTTTAAGAGGCCGAGAGTTTGTTTTAAGCTTGGAGATAGCTACCAAATGGGATTTTCTCCAATATCCAACCTTATACACAGAGGGTAAGCCTTTTTAATTATGTTTTTTAATTAAAAAGATAAGTATTTCATTATTATTTGGATATACCAATGGATTAAGTGATGGGACCAAAGCACATTCGGAAGGGGTTGAAGACTAAGGAAGGATTCTGTGTGATCGAGCTTGAGTTTATCAACAAAGGTGGAATTCTTGGACAGAGATTAGGCCTGAGGGAAGTTGTGCAATGTTTCCAAATAATTTGTAAGCCATTTGTTGCGCAAATTTAATAAAAACGGTCCTCACTATTGGGCAGACTCGGAGATGTAGGCAAAATATGCCAAACTCCGTTATCAATGTCAGATGGTAATTTGTCATTTGCTTGCATGTTTTAATTCAATTTTCTAATTTTTTAATTATGAAATCATGCAAAGATTAAATTTTGACAATTTACGACATTTGAAGTAAAAAACAAAAACCGATTTAATTGGTAAATGGAAGTAACAAGTCTTTTGATCATTCCAATCCAACCAAACAACCAAGAACATTTTTGCCAAAACATTTTTCAAGTTCTTTTGAGTTTTTTTCGAGAATTTCATAAGTTTTGAAAAATTTAGTATTCATATTTTGAACTTCACTTTGAGTTTATCAGTGGGGTTTACGGATCACGAAGTGACCAAATTAGTATCATCATTAACCTAATGTGTGCAAAAATGAGTTGATTTACTATTTCATAGGATCTGCAATGATTAATTATCATGGTTCCAACCATCAATCTAATGAGTCCTACCTTGGAGATGTTTATGTAGACAATGCTCTATTTTTAGGCAGGCATCTATAGCCCAACGGAGTTACCTCTGATTCTACTCAAGGCCTTGTTCTATTTCTAGTAAAGCATCTATAGCCCTAGTAGAGATTACTTGAATCACTCAAGACTGAGTCTTTCTAAATTATTATCGGTGATGGAATGCATTATGTATTATTGGCATACAATCTAAGAGTTGACTTCAACCATAATTTTACTCTGTCCTTGACCTCTTTCTATCTTCATTGACTGAATTTCTAAATAAAAATCCTTTAAAATAATCATCCACTTACCTCTACATTCACCAAGCTCATTTAGCATCAATATTGCCTTTACATCAATATTAGGTACAATGGAAAATACTTTGCTACATAAAATATAATGCTCAAACTTTTTAACTTCTTTAATTAAAGAAAACACTAGTTTATCAATAGTAGAATGCTTGTTTATGAGTGGAGAACTCATGAAAGATATTGGTCTCTCATCTCCAACTTCTTTTCTTTGAGTTATAACAATAATACTTGAATGCTTTGGGGCAAAGGAATAAATGTAGAAAGGATGTGTATAATCTAGACTAATTAGCACTTGCATGTTCATGATGGACTTTTTTATTTTAAAAAATATAGCTTGCACTTCATCAGCATTCAATCTTAGCATCTTTCTTTTTCATGTTGTTTAAGGGTCTTATTATTTGAGCAAAACCTAAAATGAATTTTCATATGAAATTGATCTTATCAAATAATGACTTCAACTCATTTTTATTGTCGAGCAAAGGAATTTTCAAAATTATTTATACCTAAGCTGGATCTATGGATATGCCACTTTCAAAAATAACATGGCCCAATAACTTGACTTCAGTAAATCTAAATATGCACATCTTTGGGTTCAAGGAGATACCATGCTCTCTACATCTTTGTAATACCATACTCAAGTATTTCATATGGTCTCTTCAGTCCTTAGAAAAGACAATTGAATCGTTCATATAAATCACAATACACTTACCAATTAGATCCTTGAATGCAATGCCCATAACACATTAAAATGTAGAACCTACATTAATTAAACCTAATGGCATTCTCTTGTATGCGAAGGTCCCCCATTTTATGGTAAAAGTTGTTTTTATTCGGTCATCATGTCTAACCAATACTTAATTGTAACCAAAACATCCATCTAAGAAAGACATCATTTGTGAACCATTCACAATATGTAACACCTCATCCAAAGATGATAATGGATAATTATATTTCTATGAAGCTATATTTAGATTCCTAAAATCCACACACAATTGTATATCTCCACTCTTTTTCCACATGGGAACAAACTTTGTCACCCAGTAGAGTGCCTAACAAGAAAAATAATCTTGGTTGATAATAACTTGTGTACTTACTTGAAAATTAAAGGTTCTAACAAAGGATTCACAAGCCTCTATCTCTCATAAAATGCTTAAATCCTAGCTTGAGAGGAATGGTGTGAGCGAGAATTGAAGTGTCAAATGTCTTTAGGTCCTCATAACTCCAGGCTATGACATCCTTATAGTCTTTCAAAGCTTGTGCAAGTTCATGTTTCTCTATTTCAGTACAAGTTATACCTAATAACACTTCCTTTAAATCATCTACATTCCCAAGATTATATGTCTCATGCATCATACCTTTGGAAGGGGTTTCCTTCTCTCTCACACATTGATAGTCCAAGTCAAACAACCTTTCCAAAGAGAACATACCTTTTGGGATGTTATTTGTTTTCAGGTTTAACACACCTTCTTCATCTAGCCCAAATTCATATCTATCAACTTCATAAATGATTTGAGATTCAAATATATCTATGTTCATGATAAAGTCAGTGATATGTTTATCATCATTAAACACTCGAAAAAAAAAAATGGGATGGAAGGAATGGAAATCAATTTTAATGAAAACCTCTTCAAGTGGGAATTAGTAATTAGCTCTAAAGTACTTACAATTGTTGAAAAAGCATATATTATGTGATTCCTCCTACGAGGTATTGTTTGTATGTTTAAATGCATCTAAACCCTCTATTAAATCCCATACTCTACTATGATACCTTGATAATTTTTTGTCATTACAAGTATAGTGACTTCTAACTTGCTTAGCCACAAGCTCTGAATTGCCTAACACCTTCATTTGTTTGACTTTCTTCCTGAGAGCAAATTGAAGTCTATGAATCAATGCTTCATATTCAATAACATTATTTATACAAGCAAACTACAACTTGAATACAACCAAATAAGCCTTCCCTATTGGATTGATAAGTTCAATTCCTACACCACAATCTTGTATGGATTTGGAACCATCAAACTTTAAAACCCATAACCGATTGTCCTTTGTTTGTTGTTGTTTTTGAGATATGAGTGTTGCAATAATGTTAGGTTCATTATTTTTATTCTTGAAATCAAAAAGATAAACATCTTGTTCTTCACTTGATAATGCCCTCTTAGTTTTCTCTTGTGTAGCTGAAATATGAGTAGATTTGTTCAGTGTAGACGTATTTCCAACCGTGATCATTGTGAACTCTTCATATTCACTCAGATTGTCTTGCTTAGAACTACCCACTATATTTGTTTTTATTGTTTTCAATACTAAGATGAATGTTGGACAATGTTACTTCACCTGAGCTTCAAGACAATTTAAATGTCCTAATGTAGGGACAACAATAGATGATAGTGCTACCTCACTTGCATAAAATGAATCTTCTTTATCAAGTTTTTCTAGCTCCACCATCTCATTTGCTAGTTGAATACCTAGAACTTCAAAATTTTATTGTATGAACAAAATGTTAACATTCATATTTTTAACAATTAACTTATCAGAAAGAGTTTTTCTATCATTAGCATCAACACCATTATTATATTCTTTTGTCATATCTTGCTTACCAAGTGAAACAGCACTAGTGAACAAGACTAATTTTGCTCTATTTGTAATAATATAAACACCAAGATTAGATTCGCCATACATGATCTCATTGGTCTTATTATACTCAGTGATCAAATGTTTCATTTTTGGTTCACTATTAATCTCAATCTGATTTGATATACCATGTTAGGGGATCCATTTATGGGAAAAATCAATTGCTATATATCCATTAAATGTCCTAGCCAATCTCCACTCAAGAACATACCATACACATCAGGGATATCGACTACCTAAATATCTATGAATTATTGTACCTTGGTATCTAAAGCTTATTACATGTGAATATTGTTCAACTCGCCCACCACTTTAACTTATGATTTGTCTAGTTACACCACCTTCCTATTTGACTTGGCAAAAGTCAATTATAGCTTTTGACAAACTGAGAATGACATCACATTACTCGAAGCACCAGAATCCACCAAATAATTGTGTGAGTTTTTACCAAAAATATGAATTGTTAGAAGAAAAAGGGGAGTTTCAATATTTTCCTTATAAACAACAACTTATGCATCTGTGACTTTACTAATTGATTTTCCCTTTAAAGGAGATAAAGCTTTTAACAACAATTCTTTTTTATTAGACATTTATAGCAATTCAAACATAGATATGTTAGCTTTAGTTTTTTTTAAGTCTTCTATAATGTTGTATATAAGTTTATTTTGTTATAGTGACTTATAAACTTGTAGGGGACTAGCATTGTTCTTTAATTGTGATGATGTGCCAAGGCCTTTGGTAGCAATAGATAATTATTTGAATTTCCATCAGGTGGAACATGGATATTATTTTGAGGAGTAAAATTTGTAAAAGGTGATTGCAATTTGCTCCTCAACATGTAATTATTTCATTTTTGAAATTTCCTAAAATCTTGAACTTCATTTGATTTATCTTCCAGCTTATTATTACTCTCACCTGTGAATTCACAAGTTTCCAAAACTAACTTTGTACTTGGGTTTATCCTAGTTTGATTTTGGTTATTTTCATTCGTAGGCACCATTTCCAAAATTTCCATTTATTTCTGAAAGATGTTCAAGACTGACATAAATCACCATAATTAGTTTTAGGATGATTTGTTGTATTATGTAATCTATAATAGGTGGGTAATTCCAAGTCAACCAAATTTATAGAATTTATAACATTGTTGTTGGTGTGATTTGCATTGTTAATGGGATAAGGTATAGCTCCATTTTTAGGCTTGGTATTCCATTGGCGATTAGTCCTTTAGAAATTGAAATTTCTATTTTGAGGAAGGTTGTTGGTAATCTAATTTTAAGGTATTTATCTTCGTAAATCAAGTACATCATTGGTAAATCTTCAAACCAAATGTTGCAGGTTTCCTATCTTAGGATTTAAATTAGTATTATGATCATTACTTATACTATTCCATTTATTTGTGTTGGCTATAGGTGTTACAACATTCATAAATGTAAGTACAAGAGGTGTTATTGGATTGTGAACCATATTATAAGGTGTTTGATTATTTAAAAATGACAGGACCACTTATTGAATGTGAATTGGATCAACCTGCCCAGTCATGTTGGGTGCAACAATAGGGTTGTTTTAAGGTGTAGAAAGAAGTTGTTGGTTACTTGGTTGTAGAAACATATGATTTGTATGAAAAAATTAACTCCCATACATTTGATTAAATGGGATTAGATTATAAGTCATGTTTTGATTTGGGTACATAGCTCCTGAGATCAGGTTCATCATAGGTGTGTTATGCATAAGTACTTGGTTAATTATTGGGATTTAGATGTATGCTCCCAGTTGTCCTAAATATGGTAGTAGACCAACACCATATCCTTATGGCATCATTTGTTACTTAATATTGATGGCTTCATTATAGGCTAAAGAAAAAGGTGTAAGAGCTACTTGAGTTCTTATAAAGAACCCATATGACATTGGGTTTAATGCACTTAAGTAATTTTGAATAACAACCACTTTTGTTTGGGTATAGGGGTATTTTTACCTATTGTATAGCTTATGTAAACAAATATTAAACATACTCATTGGTTCATTTGGTTCTCTATGGATAGCAACAAATTGATGATACAAGATGGTAGGATCAATAGGCACCCTAAAGTGATTAACAAACATGGTTATTAGATCATTCCAAGAGGTGATGGATCCATCAGGTAATCCAAGATACTAACCATAAGTTGCCTCATCTAAGGAATAAGGAAACAAGTGGAAAACCACATACTCGTGTTGGAATTGATTTCTTATGATAGCATCTTTAAAAGCTTGAATGTGTTCTTTAATAGCCTGAATCCCACCTTGCACATATTTTGGACATAACTTTTCAGAATTCTCTATAAAATAATGAGCAACCCCCAAAATGTTTATAGGGCAGTTACCTCCACCAAGACAATCAAAAACCATTGGTAGGTTTAGAGGGTAAGTAAAGGATCGACAAAGGAAACTATAGTTGTATGAGAACTATTGGTTGAATGAGTATATAATCTTGGATTTTCCTTTGTCAGATCTTGTTTTTTATGCTTAGTGAGGTATAATAGTTTAAAGTTACCCTCAATAAACTTTGACCTCATAATAATATTTCTATTTTCTAGCTTTGAAACTTGGGATGTCTCAATATAAGTAGTGTTTCTCTAGTGTTAAAACTAAAACTTTGGTTTCAAACCACAATAAATCATAAATCTTAAAATAATTTTGGCTTAGACCTTTCTAATGCTAATTTGTTAATGGGTCATTTACCACACCAACTTAAGTATGGTGAGGATTACACAACCTCTCTTGAAAGGAGATGGAATCTCCCTAAGGTCCATATCACTAGTCCTTGGTATTATTGGGCAACCTAGTGATTGATGTGCAATTTTTCTATTTTAAGGAGCATGTTTAGAATAACTCTTGGATAAATGATAGATAATGCTAGTACTAGTTGACTAGAAAATTATAAATTTGGAATTTTCATGGGAAGATGGTTGATGTAAGTATTATTAATTTCATACATGAATTCAAAAATTCATTAACAACAATGACAAGGTCTACAATCAAGATAACCATGTAAGCATAGATTGCTAATTTAAATTTTAAATACATGTTGACCAAATTTGACCCCAAGTCAAATTTGGGTCAAGCCCTACTATTTTTGGGCTTTGAGGAAAGTTTCATATGTCCCATGGGGTCTCATATTGTCAGACATATCTCACATGCCCTTCCCCTAGTCCTTGTTAAAGTCCATCCTCCTTGTACTAACCTATTCAACAAAAGTCAACATTGGTCAACCATGGTCAAACTTAGTCAAAGGCTCAATTTATTTTTTAAATGTCATAAAATGGTCTTTGATAGGTTTTAATGTGTTTACAAGTCATAAATTGGCCACTTGTTAGGTCTCATGTGCTAAAAGGGTCATTTGGCCACCTTTTTAGCTCAATTAAATGACTTTTAAGGACTTTTAAATTAAAATACTTGTCACCAAGGTGGATGAGAATGTGGATAAGGTTGAATCATGTTATATCATGTTATTTGGTAGTTACAAGTCATATTTATGCAAGAAATGACAACTTCCCTTGAAAATATGCCCATTTGTAGCACTTGTATGGACTTCTCAAGTGCACTTGCAGCTAAAAACATGGTGGTGTGACTCTTCACCTAACCACAACTCATTTACATGTTTGGATTGAAAATATTGCATTAAAATATTCATTCCTAACCCATTTTCCTTCATTTTCACTTGGAAATCTAAGGAAGGGCAGGTTCAAGCACTTGTTATGGGTCGTATAAGGGGAGTCAGGGAGAATGCTTCTATAGGTGGATAGTAATCTAAATGAAATTCACATCCATAATAAGAACTCTTAGATTGGTGGCTTCTCCTTCATGAACAATCACTTACATCCTAGGCAGTTTTTTATGAATTTGCATTCAAGAGGGGTATAAGATTGCATCTATTTTTTATTTTCAGGAATCTATGGAGCTATGTGGGTTTGATGAAGTGTTTTAAAGTGGGAATAGGTCCTTTCCAATGGTGTTTCAATCATCTAACACTTCTCTCTTAATGTCCTTGAAGGAGAATTCCAAAGTGTGTTTGTTTCTCAAATTGGGCAGTCATGGGTAACCTGAGTTTTACAACATGGAAGAGAGCTCCATGAAAGATGTTTGATGCTTGGACTCATGTTTGAAAAGTTTATTTCAATTAATTCTCTTGTTATACATCAAATCAGTTCCCTTGTAAATCTAATTTGTCCAATTTTCCTTACTCACTGCCTTGTTAGCAGAGTGTGCTCACAGTCAGCTTCTACAGGGTTTTCAAGAGGTTGTACAGAGGTGTAAGTCATGAAATACATGGTGGATTTCATATTTATGTCTTAATATTTCCCAAGGGTTTTAAATTTCATTCCATGTAATTTTAGATGCTATACAAGGCAAGGTTTTCACTTCAAATAATGAGTTGACTGTATTGGGTTCTTAGTCCCCAAATGGACCAAACAAAGACCCAAGAGCTTTTTGGGATAGTATATACCATGACAACAAAAGTTTCAAATGGTATTGATTTTTTGGTATAGTATCCATATGCAATTACAAAAACTTTGCCAATTTTTAGGGCCAAAAGGTAAGTGGAGATGAGAGTTTCAAGGTCTCAAAGTTGCCAAAAACCCACTAAAAAAGGGTAGTGATATCTACAAGACAGTGTTGAAAAAGTGACTTGTACTTCAATATTAACAATACTAAACCATTCTACCAAGTTTGAACCATTAAAATTGATTCAAAAATATTCTCATGATCTGAAATGATGAATAAAATATGTAGTTTGGAGTTTTGACCATTAGTGCAGCCTTCATGTCCGTACAATAGGCCTTGGAACACTAACCTACAACAGGCTTTAGTAGATATCTACCTCAATTGGGAATATAGTAGTAAATTTTGAGGTTTAAAGTGAATGTGGATACTTTAATGACACTAGGATTAAAGTTAATTTGATTATTATCAACAACATGACCTATAGGATCTCAAACGAACCTACAGGTAGCCCTATAACTCATAAACACGGTCATGTGGGATATACTGGCAGTGAGGTAGAAGTTTAGAGTTTGAGCTTGGTTTAGATTTATTAAGGTGGATAAAAATTGAAATGAGTGATAGGTTACCTAAATTAACTTAGTATTAACCTAAATACAACATCTACAAGATCCAAATCTTGCCAAAAATGCACCTATAGGGGTAGAACAATGACTGCTACAGTCAAGGCTGAGGAGTACTAGTTGAGGATATTAAGCATGAATTGATATATATTTAAGGTTAAAAGGTAAATTCAATCATTATTAGAGTCATATGACCTAAGGATACTGAGGAGGAACTCCAAAACCATCAATCAAAGCTCAAACAAACACCTATAGGCAAGATTTTAGGGCATGTCTCAGTCCTAAATAGGCAGTGTCTTAATCTTGGGAATAGAAGATGCATTGGTACAAGGGTTTAAAAATAAAATTATAAATATCACAAGGAAAACCTCACATGAGCTTATAAACATAAAAATAAGTTTTTATGGTGTCCAAAAGCATAAACCAAGCTCAGAGGTCACTTATAAGAAAGCCTATCTCCTCTTAAGCAATTAAAGACTTAGTCCTTAACTCCAAAGGCATAAGAAGGTGTTTGAGGGGTAAATATATATAAAATGGTTTGAATAAATTATGGGAGGAATTAATGAACCTTACATGTCCTAATCAAGCTCAAGACAACCCATTAAACCTCCAAACATAGTCCATCGCCTGCCTACCTTCACAGTTTGTCTCCTTCATAAATTCTACCTAGCAAATTTGAAGAGTTTGGTGGTATAATGGAGGATTTATAAGATTAAAATTGGTAAAAAACATCCTTATTCATTTAATATGGTTCTCAAATCATCAATTTTCAAAATCTAATAGTGAAAACCCTCTCTGTTTTATCTTAGAGCAGGGGCAATTTTGCCATGCATAAGGAGATAGTTTGAAGGGAAAATGGTGAAATGTTGAACTATAAGGAAATAAAGGACAAATATAAGGTTTTATAAGATATAAAACATCTATATATACCTAAAAAACCTTGATATAATCCTTGGAAGCAAACAAGGTACCCTACACAAGGAGGTTTGCAATCACCATTGCAAGGAATGGTAAGGAAGTAACTTGGTAAGGAGGGTCATTGTCAATTTGGACCTTAGTTAAGATTCATAAGTAATTTTATCATGATTATGGGATAATTTTATAGGTTTTAAATCATTATAATAGGAAAATAAATCCAATATATCCTTAATTTTGGCGAAGGGTGTAGACAGACCTCTTGACAAGGTCTAGGCCTAGTCTCAAAACAGGGTCACCCTTCATTTCTAGTTCCAAATGAGCCATTATAGTGGTTAAGTAATGTTTATATGGTGATTTTACAAGTTTATATACCATTTTTTGTCAAATAAATCCATCAATAAGCCATTCTTGGCTTAAAATGACTCAAACCTTCATAAAAGAGCACAAAAGAGCTCAAATGCCAAATTGGAATGTTCATAACTTCCATGACCATTTGCATGAGACCATGAGACATTTATGGAAGTTGGAGAAGGTCCCTAAGTATCCCTTAGTGGTAATTTTAGGAAATTATAATGTTCCATCTTCATAAACAAATGCTAAGAGGGCTAGTCACTCCAAAACCCTCTCAAACCCTATTTTGTGACCCAATGGTAGAAATCAAGCTGAAAGTGCCTCCAAATGGATGAATTTGACCATGAGTATAAAATATAAGTTGTTTCCAACTACACAAGGGTAAAATCCATGGGACTATATTATACACAATCTATACAATTAGAGCATAAATCAAGTTTTCTTGAAACTTTCTTATGTTTTGCAGGTTCTGAAGATGATCAATGGATGCCAATCACTTTGGGAGGTAGTATGGGACTTAAAACAACTCCTCATGCAATTTTTAGACCTTGTAAATACTCAAAAGTTCCTCTTCTAGGTCTCTAACTTGAGCATGTCTAAACAGGCATCTAGAATGAATAGTGAAGAGTATGGTAACTCAATTTTGGTGGCTTTTTATGATGTTTCTAATGAGTCCAAGCATATGATGTGTCCTAAAACATGCCACAAGACCCTTGGTATGGATCATTTAGGGAAGATACAAATATTATAGTGTCAAGTGTCAAAACAAGCCTATTGGAGAGTGATCATGGTTGTAAGGTGAGGATGAGCTTGTGTAAGAGAATGTCATGATGAAGAAAACCCTCAATGCAAGTAGAATCATCTTTGTAACTCCCTTTTCTCCTCACACATGAGACATTTGTCTGCCACTTGCTTTGAATTTCTCAAGAAAGTCCATGATGAAGGTAGTTTCCAAAAGGAAGAATGATTGAGAAGATTTCTATGCCACACTCAGGAGGCTAATTTGGGATGTGATCAAGGGAAATTAAGTTTCATGACTATTATTATACCTCATACACATGTATTTCAATTGATTTCCACCTTTGACACTTGTCCTTGTGCCTCTTCAACTTTTGTCTTCTCTCTCTTCTTGCAAATTCTATAAATGTTAGCCATTTTGGCAATTGAGAAGACACCACATCTGGTATGGTGAAGCCATGCTGCAGTAACATTGTGCTTTGATTTTGAATATTGAATGCAAGTCTAATTCTAAGTTATGAACATTTTTGTCTAAGTGTGAGAGAGATGAATAGTGAAGTTAAGTGATAATATCATCCTTGATTCATATATCCTTCATGTTTAAGAAAAAGTTCTTATCTAAAAGGTCATGTGAAGTGTAGTTATGATATTAGGCTCCTCTTCAAACAAGTTATTCTCTATATGGTGTGAAATATTCCCCTAGACTAGTTGTCTTGTTGATTGTTTCATGTATGTTACCTTCACATTGAATCACTTATGTTAGGATCCTTTAAGGCTTAGAGTTGGTCTTAGAAAGCTTTGTTACTTAATAGAAGTATGATAGTTTGTGGGGTATCTCTTGGTGAATCACCACTTTAGTGTAATTTTACTTCCTTCAAACTTCTAACTCTTTTCATATAAGTAAGCATTAGAGTAGTTTACAAGCATTTCAAAGAAGATTTAGGGAGCTAACCCTCATAATACTAGAGATTCATCTCTCTTACAAGTTCCCACAAACTTGAGAGATGATTTGATGTCACATCAAATTATAGGATCTTGAATAGAGTATCCTAGGGTGCATAATTTGATGCCAATAGTTCTAGCACACTCAGTGGGATAGCTAGTCCTAATTATTTCCATGTCAAGGTGAATGTTGGTCATGACAAGCCCAAGGTTCTAGAAGTGTTTCTAATCCAACATTTGGCGACTCCAAAAGGTTAAAATCTTTGGTTGTAGATCATGTTCTTCACATTATACTTCATGGTCTTCACTAGATCATCTTCTAGTAGAGCCTTCAATCAAGTCCCTCTATCTGTAGCTCCTCTTAAATAAAACATCTTGAACAATTCTTAATATTTAGAGATCCTGAACAAGAAGGTTTTGAAGATGAAGAAGAAGTTGAGGAGATAGGAGATCAAGAAGAGGAAGAAGAGATGGATATGCAACATCCTTTCCCAACCTTCAACACCCAAAATCCAATTAACCTTCCTACATATGATCCTATTCCTCCCAATGCTACCAAAAGTCTCCCTAGCTTCAATGGAGAGGGTCCTATTACCCCATCTGAGCACATTAGGGACATTTCAAACTTTTGTAACTTTCACAATATCACCCAAGCTAACATAGCTATTATATTACTTGCCATGTCTTTAAAGGGTACGTCACTTGATTGGTATATAACTTTGGAAGGTGGTTACATTACTAATTGGGATGACTTTGGAGAGTTGTTGGTGAATAGGTTTGAGAATAAGAGTGACCATACCTCACTAATTCAGTAGTTGAATGTGATAAAGAGAGGTCCTAATGAATCCATGGGAGATTTCAATGAAAGATTTCAAAGGACATGGCATAGGTTGACACCTATCATGAGGCCTCCTCCAAGATTTGTATTCCCCACCTATCTCAAGGCTATTGGCACTGATGTGGTAGTAATGTTGAAATGAATGGGAGGATTTACTTTACCCAAGGCATATGAGATAGCCATTGAAGCCGAGAATAGTTTGATACAAGCTGAGAAATTACCTCCAAGAGTCTTCATGCCTTTATTGTCTCATAATTCAGTTGAAGCCCCAAGCATAGCAAAAGTTCCCAATACCAATGTCAAACCTTAAACCACTCCCAAGAAGGTGGATAATGCTATAGACAACGATGAAATGATTTTGTTATTGCAAGCTCAGCTCAAACAAGCTCAATTTCATGCAATTGCTCCACCCAATCCCTAATATTATCCTTCACAAGCCTATAGACCTCCACCCTAATACAATTAACAAGGAGGAGGATAAGGGCAACAAGGTTTCAATAGACAACCCAATGCCTATTATCGTAATTCCACTCCATCCACAAAGGCTATTGTTCCAGTCTACATCAATTTAGTTCAAGGAGAGGAACATTTGGATCATTAGGGGCAATATTAAGGTCAATTTATGCATAATGGTGGAGAAGGTAATCAATATTTGGTAGCTCAAGAAGGAGCTACTCCTTATGTTATAGCAGAAGAAGAAACTCTTGTGCAAAGGGATGTTCAAGGAGAAGGTAGTAGCCAAAGTACTAGTTTTATGAATTTCCAAGTAGAAGATAATTATGTGTTGAATCAAAATACATCAATTATAGCCAACACAAGGAATAAAAAGAGGGATTTAGGAAATACTCCAACAACACAAGTGACTCCAAGTATTGCCTCGCTAAAGCCACAAAGTACAAGTACTAATGGAATAGATCCTACTAGTCACAGTACTCCTCAAAATCAAAATGTGAGCAAGGCTGCCAAACCTCCAATACAAAAATTTTAAGCTCCCTCATTGCCTTCAAGAATGCAAGACAATGTGAATACTTCCTATATAAACATTATTAATTATTTGAAGAATACTAAGATAAGCATTTCTCTTTGGGAAGTCTTGAATATGCTTGGTCAAAATGAATTTCTACAAGAACAACTCTCAAACATTCATGTAGCCCCTCAAGCTCCAAGACACAATAGTGTAGCCCTTACCAACACACCTATTTACATCCTATAAAAATCCACAAAATATGAAAAGCCTCCACATTTCTACCTCACACTCATTGTGGAAGATAAATTAGTTCACAATTGCATTGTGGATAGTGGAGCTAGTACCATGGTTATGCCTAAGGTAGTTGCTGACAAGTTGGGATTGAAGTATGAGCCTCATGGTAAGGGTGTGTTTCAACTTGATAGAACTCCAGCCAAGATGGTGGGGTTGGTTAAATGTTTGAAAGTTTTATTGCATGATTGTCCAAGTTTCCCCATCTTACAAGACATTGTGGTGGTTGATCTTCCAACTCATTTTGCTATTTGCTTTTTAAGAGACTTCATGGCTAAGATTGGAGGGTACCTTGAAGTTGATTGGTATTTTATAGCTTTTAGAATAATATATGGAGCTAAATTAACTATAAGAACACAACCCTTGTCAAGGTTCCACATTGAACCATATGTGGAGATAAATTCAAATCAAAATTGTCCAATTAGTGAGCAAGAAGAAGGTGCCATTGGTGGTGAAACATCCTTTCCCCTTGAAGGTATTTACGACCTTTTTATTGATGAGTATGGCACTGAAACTTATGAGCATAATCCTTATGCATTCGTAGAAGAAACTGAATTGGGGGTATATTGTATGCATGAGAAGAACATTCCTATACCATCAATCACTAATGAGGGTCATGAATTTAAAGGGATATGGGACATGTTTTTTGATGGATCTAGAAGCAAGGTAGGGGTAGGATTTGATATCATGTTAGCTTCTCCCTCAAAGAACCAATATTAATCTTCATATAGATTCCATTTCAGTTGTACTTACAATGTGGTACAATATGAAGGCTAGGTTCAGGCCTTCAATGAGTAAAGAGAAAGGGAATCAATAAATTAAAGGTCCATAGAGATAGTGAATTGATTATACATCAAGTGAAATACCAAGCTATAGCCAAAAACCCTTTGTTTAAGTCCTACAAGCATAGGGTGTGGGATCTAATTGAGGACTGTGAGCCTTTGAATATCCAACCTATACCAAGAGATTCAAATAAACACGCTGATAGATTGGTTGTGATAAGAGCACACTTTGATATAGTTTCTGGTGTAAGTAAAGGGAAGGACCAATCTCACATCAAGGTCATTATGAGACCTTCTATTCCAGATAATCAAGTGTCTTGGAAAGTGTTTGAGAGTGATAAACACATTGTACACTTCATACAAAATGAAGCAAAATTTTCTTCAAAGAACGAAAAGAAACATCACAATCAATATGAAGAACAAGTTATTCAACTGAAGACAAACAAGATACCAAAGGGGCTGGTTACTGTGGAGAGTGTGTTCAATGAAGATGATCAAAGACGGAAAGAAAGGGTGAGCATGTCTAAAAAGGAATATAACTATGAAAAAGTCTTGATATTCAAGGACAAACTTCTAAAAATTGGAAAGATATGTTCTCTTTTCGAAAGGCAAACCTTCATTGAATTGTGTAAAGAATTTCATGATATATTTGCTTGGGAATACAAGGATTTGAAAGGGTTTGATCTAAGTCTAGCTCATCACACCATTGAGGTAGAACCTAGAGTTAAAGCAGTTAGGAAATGATGGGGAATCAAGAACAACAAACAGCTCTGATCCCACTTGTCAGGATCTTGCTCCTCAATAAGAGCACAATATGATTACCTTGTATAAGCAACTAAACATGTGAAATTAACCAGAAGCAATAAGTAACTAGAATTCACAAATGACACAAAATATGAGAGACAACACAATTTGTATTAATACTCATCCAGAAAAGAATACAATGAAGAGACGCCACACTCTTTCACACCTTTCAGGCTTCCCACACCAAGTGTACAGTAATTCTTCTTCAAGAGTTCACTCTCCTACCAAAAATGGTCCCAACACACAACTCAAACATATAATTGGTGTTCACCTCCAACTAGTCAGTAATAACCCTGCCAGTACACAAGTACTCAAAGTACTTCAAGTAGATCTCCCATAAGCTTGCAACAACCTGCAACTCAAATAATCTTACTTACCATGTAGATCTTCTCCATGAAATTGCAACAACTTGCAATTCAAATGATCTTACACTTGGAAGGATCTACCTTGCCTTCCTCTATTTTGATCTAATTACAATACATGCCAATGGGTCTATAAATAGATCCCACACTAAACAATAACTTAGACTTCTAATTTACAATAATTAGACTCGAAACTCAAGACCAAAAATCAACTTTACATGCAAACACTTGGTTCAACGAACTAACTGTTCATGCAACGAACAATTTTGGAACCGCATAGGCGACCAACGTCGGTCCCTGTCTGCCTGGAGTTGACCGACGTCAGCCAACCTCCTATCGATGCCAGTTGCCCTTTTGCATTGTAGATGATCGACGTCGATTACACTGCTGACGTCAGTATCCCTGGAACTCAGCAACCTCTTCCATGTTTGCATAGTTGAAGCTTTTAGCTCCACAACCTAATAATCTCCCACTTGGAGATAAATAGCTGAAACTGTACCTATACCTATGCGTCGTCTAGTTTGTTCCCTTGGCTTTGTATCCCTCTTCAAGATCACTCTTGAAGACCAACCACCACAAATCCTGTGGTGCACCTCCTGTCATCCAAATCACCTGCCACATCTGCATCTACAAACCCATGTAGAAAATAACTTGACCCTGCATAGCATGTGCACCTACTGTTGGTCCCTCTTAGATACCTGAGAATCCACTGAACTGCCCTCCAATGCTTCTTTCTCGGATTGGCTCCAAACTTTCTGACAACTCCCACTGCTTGGGAAATCTCAGGTCTAGTACATACCATGCACTTAACCTCATTATGTGAATCAAGACACTGTCCAACCATCAGCGTGCTAATCGGTTTCACACAATCATCTGGAGACAAAATCAACCTGTGACCTTCCATGTCTCTAGAACACACTCATGCCAAAGAATCTTGCTGCTCCCAAATTCCTCATGACACACCTCTGAACTAGCTTTACCTTTAGTTCAGCAACTCCCTGTATGTGTAACCTTGCAACAAGCACACAATACAGTAACAAAATAATGTAGCTAATATTATCCAACCTGGTAAAGAGAAACACAATGGTTAAACCTCCATTGTCCTGCAGCTTACTCAAGACCATATACCCTGGCCTTCCGTCTCATGTGTCCATTCCCACTCTTCTTTATCCTGAACATCCATTTGTCTCTTAGTGCTTTCTTCCAGCTGGCAACTCCACCCAAAAACTCCCGTTTGGTTCTTCTCCAAGGAATCACATCCTTCATCCATGTCAAGCTCCCACTGTTTCCTGAATCTACCTGCTCTGCTTCTTTAACAACTTCCTGGTTCTTGACCATCAGTGAGCAACAAGTAGTGTAAAGAAGGGAAATCACGAATTTGAGGCTTACTTACCCTTTAAGTCCTCCATATGGGCGCTTGAGACTCCTTGACAGCTTGCTGTCCACCCAAAATCCATCTCAGTGACCGATGCCAGTCACATCTTAGTCTGCACCCGATCGACGTTGGTTCCATGTGATTTCCTCATCACCGACGTCAGTTTCCCCTGACTGACGCCGGTGTTTATTTGTCTAGAGTCACCGATGTCAGGCTGCACATAGCCGACGTCGGTCCCTATCTGGATGTCGATGCCAGTTTTCTAACTGATGTCAGTCTCTATGTTTTACTTGTGAGCGATGACTTCTACCCGCGAGCTCCTTTTGGATCAAACCCTTGTCCATATCAACCTTACTCTGCTCAAAATTCTTCATCCCCTTGCGCTGATCTCTGTCCATCATCTTCTCTTTAAAAACTAAGGCTTTTCTGTTCTTGTCACAAACATCAGATTTCTCAAGAAACGTCACTTTCTTCTTCTGCATACAGAAATCTCGATCCATGCTTTTCAAATTCGAAAGCATACCCTTTGACGCAAGAACATGCATCCCCTTCTTATTCATGTGACCAAGCCTATTAAGCCACATCTTCGAATCTACAGCTGAAGTAGATAAACCAGAAAGAGAATCAATAATACAAGTAGATAGATAAAGCGTACCTACTTTCTTACCTCTTGTTACAACAAGTGCACCCTTGGTAACCTTCCAAGAGTCCGCTGTGAGAGTTACTGTGCAACCCTCATCACCCAACTTTCCAACAAAAATTAAATTTTGCTTCAAGATTGGGATATGCATGACCTCCTTCAACACCCATGTGTTCCCTGTCTGCAATTTCAGCTTCACTTTCCCTTTGCCAACCATCTGACAAGGCTTACCATCCCCTAAATAAATTTCTCTAAAGTCTCCCTGGACATACTCATGAAAAATTCCCTATTTGGGGATGCATGAAAAGAGGCACCATAATCTAAAACCCAAGATTCTACTTTATCTAAGGAACATACCAGAGCATCTTGTGCAACAATACCTGCATCACCTGCTTCTTCATGTCCTTCATGCTGATCTTCATTCAACCAACAATCTCTCTTTAAGTGCCCTTGCTTTCCACATTTCCAGCAGGTTATTCTGCCATACCTGGACTTGGATCTCCTGCCTATCTTGGACCTTGATCTCCCATGCTCGATCTTCTCTCTTTGCCTTCCCCTACTTTCCACACTCAGCATTTCCTGATGATTCACCTGTGCTTTTCTTGCGAATTTCTTCATTCAAGATTACACTCACAACATCATCCACTTTTAAGATTTTTAAAGCAGACGCAGTATTACTAACTGCCATTACCAAACTCTCTCAACTTTTAGGTAATGAGCATAAGATTAAGAGAGCCTTAATTTCATCATCAAAAACAATATTGACTGAATTTAACTAGTTTACCAAACCATGGAAATCACTAAGATGACTATGACCAGATCCACCTTCCAACATTTGCAAATTAAATAATTGCTTCATAAGAAATACCTTATTCAAAGCTGAGGGTTTTTCATATAAATTTGCCAAATATTTCATCAACTCTACTGTTGTCTTAGCCTGAGATAAGTTGAAAATCACAGACGATGCAAGGCTCAACCTTATAGATCCCAGAGCCTTCCGATCAAGAACCTCCCATTCTTCATCCTTCATATTTGTGGGCTTGCATGCAACCCCACCCAACGGTAAATACAAATCTTTTTGATACATATAATCTTCAATCTGCATCCTCCATAATTGATAGTTCTTGCCATTAAACTTCTCCATTCAGAGCTTACTTTCTTCTGCCATGGCTATACTCCCACTCAAACAAAAACCCCTGTGAGTACCCTGTAATCAACACACACTAACCAGATCTGAAACACCTGTTAGTAACCCAACCAAAAGCTTTGATACCAGTTGATGGGAAATCAAGAACAACAAATAGCTCTGATCCCACTTGTCAGGATCTTGCTCCTCAATAAGAGCACAATATGATTACCTTGTATAAGCAACTAAACATGCAGAATTAACCAAAAGCAATAAGTAACTAGAATTCACAAATGACACAGAATATGAGAGACAACACAATCTATATTAATACTCATGCAGAAAAGAATACAATGAAGAGACGCCACCCTCTTCCACACCTTTCAGGCTTCCCACACCAAGTGTATAGTAATTCTTCTTCAAGAGTTCACTCTCCTACCAAAAACGGTCCCAACACACAACTCAAACACATAATTGGTGTTCACCTCCAACCAGTCAGTAATAACCCTGCCAGTACACAAGTACTCAAAGTACTTCAAGTAGATCTCCCATAAGCTTACAACAACCTACAACTCAAATGATCTTACTTACCATGTAGATCTTCTCCATGAACTTGCAACAACCTGCAATTTAAATGATCTTACACTTGGAAGGATCTACCTTGCCTTCCTCTATTTTGCTCTAATTACAATACATGCCAATGGATTTATAAATAGAACCCACACTAAATAATAACTTAGAATTCTAATTTAAAATAATTAGACTCGCAACTCAAGACCAAAAATAGCTTTTACATGCAAACACTCAGTTCAACAAACTAACTATTCGTGCAATGGACAGTTCTGGCACCACATAGGCGACTGACGTCGGTCTATGTCTGCTTGGAGTTGACCAACGTCGATCAACCTCCTATCGATGTCAGTTGCCCTTCTGCACTGTAGATGACCGACGTCAGTTACACTGCTGACATCGGTATCCCTAGAACTCAACAACCTCCTCCATGTCTGCATAGTTGAAGCTTTTAGCTCCACAACCTAACAGGAAAAAACAAAGGCCTATCAATGCCAAGATAGAGGAACTAATGAAAAAAGAGCTCACCAAATTAATTAAATCTAGGATTATTTTTCCTATCAAGCACTCAACTTGGGTAGCTAACCTTGAACCTATTCAAAAGAAGAGTGGAGAAATCAAACTCTATGTGGACTTTAGGAATCTCAATAGAGTTTCACTCAAAGATCATTATCCACTACCTTCCATAGAGCAAATTTTGCAAGTGGTTTTAGGTTCTCAATGCTTTTCATTACTTGATGGCTATTCAGGTTATAACCAAATATTGGTGATGAGGAGGATCAGTTCAAGCAATCTTTTTATCGCGTCAGTAGACGGCTCCTTTAGACAGATCTTTAACAGGAAACCCGCGGCAGTAGACGGGGGCCGAATGGCTACGGCTTCACTATTACACTCAAAACTTTTACAATCTTACTACAATATCCTTGTTCAATTTTTGATTCACAGGATCCTTAAAAAGGCAAGTGAAGAGCATACTCTTTACAAGGCTACTAGATCTTACAAAGAAAATTTCAATGCAAAATTGTTCGATGCAAATGCTAAGGCGGAGAGGCTTATTTATAGCATTAGAGAGGTCCTGCCTGCTCGCTGGCAAGGCGGTATCTGTCTCATCATGCTTTACAGCACATAGCTACAGTGAGATGCTATTGGACCCACCACTTGATTGATGAGTCGGTGACGGTGATGAAGGGACCATGGGTTGTGCGCCCAACATGTCTTCCACTTCGTCGAATAAATCGTCTTCGGAGATAGGCTGAAAAAGGCACCTTATCTGAAACGTGCTTTGTAGGTACCAATGTCGGCAACGGCCAATATCACATGGCATATGGCGCGGAGTGCAATGGAAGTGGGATTCCCACTCAAGCTGTCGGCGAATGATGGTATGCACTACCGTGTCCTGACTGTGATTTTGTTCTTCATGGATGCAATGAGGACCATATCTTGCTATCCATCGGTACAGATGTTCATTATGTGCCGTTCTTATCCGAATACGCCACGTCCAAAGTGGTTGTTTTAATAGATCAGTGAATTGATTATACAGATATTCACTGTTCAGCCTTTCTATACTAATGACTCCGATATTCTGTCTGCGATTAGCTTGAATTGTCACTGCTGCAGACATCTGTAGGTCTTGAGCTGCTGCATAAGAAATCCTCGTAAAACGAGGATGCATGCCTTCTCGTAGAATCTGTTCTTGGACCAGGGGATTCAACGAATCAAATGCCTGGTTAAGAATTCTTGTGAGATTAAATCCTAGTGCAGGCTGATGCATTAAAGTAGCTGGAGGATTCCTGCTAAGCCAATCTGTAACTATATTATTCTTACCTATAATATGCTCGACGGAAAACTTAAACTAATTAAAAAAGGCTTGCCACCTGACATACTTGCCTCGACCATCCTTCCTACCATGATCCTTTTCTCGGAAGGTTAAGAATCGGGTGCAGTCAGTTACAATAATAAAATGTGGCAGGTGCAGAAGTTTCAGCATAAACTTCTCTAAGCACTTTTTAACAGCATAAATCTCCTTATCAGAGGAGATCCATTTTAAAACGTCTGAGCTAAATACTCCACTAGCAAATTCACACACAAACTCTACATTATTTACAATGCAAACAAGTACTCCTCCCCATGAGAGGTCTGAGGCATCGGTATATACTTTCATGTCTTGGGACTTTGGGATATGCAGTTCTGGTAAGACAGCAACTTTAGCCTTAATCTTCTGGACTGCTTCTGTATGTCTATGTTCCCAACGAAAAGCATTCTTCTTCTGGAGAAGCTCTTGCAGAAGAAATCTGTCTTCACCAGCGTTAGGATAAAAACTGTTTAAATAATTTAATAATCCCAAAAAAGCCTGCAACTTAGATTTATCTAGTTGCTCAGGAAAACCGATAACCTTCTCTTTTATATGTGGTTGGATCTGCAGCTTTGAGTCTCAGATTACCATTTCGAGGAAGTTACATTCAGTTGTGCATAACTGAATTTTTGTTTCAGAAAGAACTATTCCTGCATCCGAAGCCATCTTAAAAAATGTAGAGAGATGAGTAGCATGTTCTTCTAGAGAATTGCTGAAAACTAGAATATCATCTATATACACACAAAGGAAATGAGAAGTGCCTTCAAATATTTTGTCCATATGCGCCTGGTAATACGCTGGCGCATTCATCAAGCCGAAAGGCATGACAGTCCATTGGAAGTGGCCGAAAGGGCAACTGAATGCTGTCTTGGCTCTGTCTTCTTCTTTGACTCTGATCTGATAGAAGCCAGATTTGCAGTCGAATTGTGAAAAGAATTTACAGGCTGCAACCTTTTCTAACAAGTAGCTTTTATCAGGGATTGGATATGGAAATGGTTCAGTTATTGCATTTAATGGTCGGTAATTGATGACCATTCTCTTTTTGCCTCTCTTCTGCTCTGAGTGCTTATTTACCATGAAAGCATAGCAGCAGTATGGCGAGGTAGATTTTTCAGTGAACCCATTGGCTTCCAGATCTTTGATCTGTGCCTCCATATCAGTATAGTCCTGTGCTGGAATGGGAATTCTTTTCCCTATTTTCATATGCTTGCCATCAAGGATTTTTATCTCCATTTCAGGCATTGTCTTGGACCAAAACTGTTGCGGATTATCCGAACAGATAGAGGACTTGATCCTTTCACCAATTTCTAGGATCTCAGTAGGGATTATCTCAGGACTTTGAGTCATAGCGCTAGGAAATTGTTCTGTGGCGTAAATGAGCCGGGGTATTCTGAGCCTTTCATTTTTTATGGTGAACATTATGCTTTTAGCTGTGGCACCATAGGGCGTATATCTATCGATAAATGATCCTCCTAAAAGGATATCTATTGGCATCTTCTCTAATGCAAAGAAATCACAATGGAAGATTTTATTTTGGATTCTCAGGGGCTGATGGTGCTTATACTTATTGCAGGTGAAACTATTCCCCTCGATATCTATGCTCTTGTAAGCAAGTCTCTCATCGAGTGTCTCCCAATCACTGATGAGTTGTGGTTTAGCAAATGATAAAGAAGCACCTGTGTCTATTTGTGCATCTACATATCTGCCATTAATTTCTAATGTGAAAAACTGAGCAAAGCGACCATTAATCAAATGGTTCAGATAGGCAGGCTGTGGTAGTTCCAGTGAAGGAATGCTAGTACATACCAGCTTTTATCTTCCTGGGTCTTGCACGATGATGGGCGCTGAGTAGACTTCTTCTTCAGGTTCTGGTTCTACTTCTTCTTCTTGATTACTGCATTCACCAGGGCAGTAATCTTGGTCAGAGTAGAAAATACTACCAACTTCATCCTCTTCATCATAGCCATCACTCCATCATGGGTCTGCTGCAAGTACAGGTTCTTCTGCAGGCATGATTTGTTCCCAGATGGGTTCTCTGATTTCTTTTGGCAGCTCTTTATTGGTGAATTTATTCTTAATCCAGGAGTCGCTTGGCTTAAACTGGCTTGGAAAATGCACAGGAGGATGCTGTGGTCTGTGCATTGTTGGTGGTTGCCTTGGTTGAGAGGGCTGTCTCTCTCTAGATGATTCTCCTCTGGAAATACCTCTTCCTCTTGGTCGTTCTGGTCTTTCTGGAACTTCATGATGAGCTCTTGACTAGGGTCCATATGCTTCATATGAAGGATTGTAGCCTCGGGTCCTATAAGGACGTGATCCTCGCTGCATGTTTGTCATTGGTTGTTCTAGATCATCGGCGAGAGATTCTAGCTCTGCTGCATCTTCATCATCAGATGCTTCATCTGGAAGATCTTCGAGAACTGGTTCATAAATTTCTTCTTGGAGGTAAAGATCTTCATCTGCATCAATGACATCCCACCACGCTACTGCGTTGGAGGAGAAAACAGCTTTAACTGCGGGATTTTTACAGGAGCAGTTAGGAGCAATATGGCCAGGCTTTCGGTAAATATAGCAAATGGGTTTGTTGGAAGCTGGACGAGGTGAATGTCGTTTCTTGAGGAAATGATGAGGAGGAGCATAGGAATGCTTCTTGGAAAAGGAGCGACGCTTGTAGGTTAAATGCCGGCGACGCTGCTTCTGCTGGCGACGTGGTTGCACATAAGGTCTACAGCCGAAAGGGGCTGTTTCAGGAAAGAGTGGAGCAAGGGAGGCTGCTTGGTGCTTGCTAAGCTTTTGCATGGACTTAGTCTCAGAGACTAAAGTCATGATATTCTGCTGCGTAAAATCAATAACATCGGATAGTGCAAGGTCTTCAATGGCAAGGCCTTTGAGATCAATGTAAGACAAAACACGATCAATGAGATTATAGGGCATGGCATGCAAAAATTTAAGTTTTACTTCAGTAGAGCCAGAACATTGGCTTTCATAAGCAAGCTTTCTGAACTGTTTAGCAAAAGCCTCGAATTGCTTTAGAACACACAATTTCATTTTCATCAACCACTTTTTAGACTCTATCTGTCGATTCCCGACAGGAGGAGCAAACTCATCAATTAGTAATCTATACAAAGAATTCAAAGAATCAGGTTGGTTGTGTACACGGGCGTATTGCTGTGCTTCAGGAATACTATCCCACCAATGATTAGTAATTCCCCATAGGTATTTGACTGCAAAGCAAGTAGTACCAGCTTGGTCAAGATGAGCCTGGACTGCAAGGACTCGCATGGTATTACACCAGGTAGCGATTTCATTCATGGGATTCAGCAGGTCATCAATATTGAGGTACCAAGGTTGCAGATGGATATGCGTACGCTGCATGAGGGAATGGCTAGGTGACTTTTTGACTATTTTAAAAGAAGGGCCAAAAGATACTGAACAAAGAGGTCTAGAGGAAGACTCGGCCTTTTGGTCTTCTTTGGATAGCCAGCTAAGACTATCATCTAAGCAGTCAAGCTTTGAATTTACAGCATCTAATTTCTTCTGTATGTTAGTAACAGTGTCCTTGATGGACAACACATCTCTACATAAATCATCAAAATTTTCAGAGAAATGAGCATTGAATCTTGAAACATAATTTCTCTGCTTGAACTCATTGGATGGATTATCATAAGCGGCTGAAAAATAATGCAAAACTCCAGCAGCTTGTCGATGGACACCCTTTGGTGGCGGCCATCTTCCACCTCTGTAGAGAGTGACTGTGTCTTCTGTAATAAATTCAAGACTATCTTCTCTAGGAAGACTCATTAGTGTATGGGGCAAATCATTGCCAAGATTTACTTCTTCATCCTCTATAAGAATATGACCAGTCTTTACAGATCTACGAGATGAGGACGTAGATGGTCTGGAAGGAGAAAGACTAGAGGATTGCATAGATAAGGATCTGGGTAATATATTTACAGATCTACCATCACTTTGATGTACAGTGGCTTGGCTTTTCATTCTGGGAGAGACATGCTTAAGCCAATCGAGTTTCCATTCAGAGGGAACTTCGATCGTTTCTATATGTCCTTTCTGGAGCTGGACTGTACCACTTAATCTTCGGGCAAAAGGTAGATTTTCTAGGATTTTGGGGTGGTTTGTATTGGTCATACTATACAGAACAGAAATGTTTATAGATGCATACTGGAATTCACCAAACATATTAAGACCATACAAAGAGGAAAATAAACCCCAACAATCTAATGATCCATGCTTAACTTCTTTACATCCTTTTCCCTGACCAGAAATTTCTCGCATTCCAGAACCCAAATCTCCCCACAATGGAATTTGGAAAAATCCCTTCCACATCTACCGTAGAACTTATCAATGAGTCTGAACTTGAAGGAATGTATGAGCATACTCTTTACAAGGCTACTAGATCTTACAAAGAAAATTTCAATGCAAAATTGTTCGATGCAAATGCTAAGGCGGAGAGGCTTATTTATAGCATTAGAGAGGTCCTGCCTGCTCGCTGGCAAGGCGGTGTTTGTCTCATCATGCTTTACAGCACATAGCTACAGTGAGATGCTATTGGACCCACCACTTGATTGATGAGTCGGTGACGGTGATGAAGGGACCATGGGTTGTGGGCCCAACATGTCTTCCGCTTCGTCGAATAAATCGTCTTCGGAGATAGGCTGAAAAAGGCACCTTATCTGAAACGTACTTTGTAGGTACCAATGTCGGCAACGGCCAGTATCACATGGCATATGGCGCGGAGTGTAATGGAAGTGGGATTCCCACTCAAGCTGTCGGCGAATGATGGTATGCACTACCGTGTCCTGACTGTGATTTTGTTCTTCATGGATGCAATGAAGACCATATCTTGCTATCCATCGGTACAGATGTTCATTATGTGCCGTTCTTATCCGAATACGCCACGTCTAAAGTGGTCGTTTCAATAGATCAGTGAATTGATTATACAGATATTCACTGTTCAGCCTTTCTATACTAATGACTCTGGTATTCTGTCTGCGATTAGCTTGAATTGTCACTGCTGCAGACATCTGTAGGTCTTGAGCTGCTGCATAAGAAATCCTCATAAAATGGGGATGCATGCCTTCTCGTAGAATCTATTCTTGGACCAGGGGATTCAATGAATCAAATGCCTGGTTAAGAATTCTTGTGAGATTAAATCCTGGTGCAGGCTGATGCATTAAAGTAGCTGGAGGATTCCTGCTAAGCCAATCTGCAACTATATTATTCTTACCTATAATATGCTCGACGGAAAACTTAAACTGATTAAAAAAGGCTTGCCACCTGACATACTTGCCTCGACCATCCTTCCTACCATGATCCTTTTCTCGGAAGGTTAAGAATCAGGTGCAGTCAGTTACAACAATAAAATGTGGCAGGTGCAGAAGTTTCAGCATAAACTTCTCTAAGCACTTTTTAACAGCATAAATCTCCTTATCAGAGGAGATCCATTTTAAAACGTCTGAGCTAAATACTCCACTAGCAAATTCACACACAAACTCTACATTATTTACAATGCAAACAAGTACTCCTCCCCATGAGAGGTCTGAGGCATCGGTATATACTTTCATGTCTTGGGACTTTGGGATATGCAGTTCTGGTAAGGCAGCAACTTTAGCCTTAATCTTCTGGACTGCTTCTGTATGTCTTTGTTCCCAATGGAAAGCATTCTTCTTCTGGAGAAGCTTTTGCAGAAGAAATCTGTCTTCACCAGCGTTAGGATAAAAACTGTTTAAATAATTTAATAATCCCAAAAAAGCCTGCAACTTAGATTTATCTAGTTGCTCAGGGAAACCGATAACCTTCTCTTTTATATGTGGCTGGATCTGCAGCTTTGAGTCTCGGATTACCATTCCGAGGAAGTTACATTCAGTTGTGCATAATTGAATTTTTGTTTCAGAAAGAACTATTCCTGCATCCGAAGCCATCTTAAAAAATGTAGAGAGATGAGTAGCATGTTCTTCTAGAGAATTGCTGAAAACTAGAATATCATCTATATACACACAAAGGAAATGAGAAGTGCCTTCAAATATTTTGTCCATATGCGCCTGGTAATACGCTGGCGCATTCATCAAGCCGAAAGGCATGACAGTCCATTGGAAGTGGCCGAAAGGGCAACTGAATGCTGTCTTGGCTCTGTCTTCTTCTTTGACTCTGATCTGATAGAAGCCAGATTTGTAGTCGAATTGTGAAAAGAATTTACAGACTGCAACCTTTTCTAACAAGTAGCTTTTATCAGGGATTGGATATGGAAATGGTTCAGTTATTGCATTTAATGGTCGGTAATTGATGACCATTCTCTTTTTGCCTCTCTTCTGCTCTGAGTGCTTATTTACCATGAAAGCTTAGTAGCAGTATGGCGAGGTAGATTTTTCAATGAACCCATTGGCTTCCAGATCTTTGATCTGTGCCTCCATATTAGTATAGTCCTGTGATGGAATGGGAATTCTTTTCCCTATTTTCATATGCTTGCCATCAAGGATTTTTATCTCCATTTTAGGCATTGTCTTGGACCAAAACTGTTGCAGATTATCCGAACAGATAGAGGACTTGATCCTTTCACCAATTTCTAGGATCTCAGTAGGGATTATCTCAGGACTTTGAGTCATAGCGCTAGGAAATTGTTCTGTGGCGTAAATGAGCTGGGGTATTCTGAGCCTTTCATTTTCTATGGTGAACATTATGCTTTTAGCTGTGGCACCATAGGGCGTATATCTATCGATAAATGATCCTCCTAAAAGGATATCTATTGGCATCTTCTCTAATGCAAAGAAATCACAATGGAAGATTTTATTTTGGATTCTCAGGGGCTGCTGGTGCTTATACTTATTGCAGGTGAAACTATTCCCCTCGATATCTATGCTCTTGTAAGCAAGTCTCTCATCGAGTGTCTCCCAATCACTGATGAGTTGTGGTTTAGCAAATGATAAAGAAGCACCTGTGTCTACTTGTGCATCTACATATCTGCCATTAATTTCTAATGTGAAAAACTGAGCAAAGCGACCATTAATCAAATGGTTCAGATAGGCAGGCTGTGGTAGTTCCAGTGAAGGAATGCTAGTACATACCAGCTTTTGTCTTCCTGGGTCTTGCACGATGATGGGCGCTGAGTAGACTTCTTCTTCAGGTTCTGGTTCTGCTTCTTCTTCTTGATTACTGCATTCACCAGGGCAGTAATCTTGTTTGGAGTAGAAAATACTACCAACTTCATCCTCTTCATCATAGCCATCACTCCATCGTGGGTCTGTTGCAAGTACAGGTTCTTCTGCAGGCATGATCTGTTCCCAGATGGGTTCTCTGATTTCTTTTGGCAGCTCTCTGCTGGTGAATTTGTTCTTAATCTAGGAGTCGCTTGGCTTAAACTGGCTTGGAAAATGCACAGGAGGATGCTGTGGTCTGTGCATTGTTGGTGGTTGCCTTGGTTGAGAGGGCTGTCTCCCTCTAAATGATTCTCCTCTGGAAATACCTCTTCCTCTTAGTCGTTCTGGTCTTTCTGGAACTTCATGATGAGCTCTTGACCAAGGTCCATATGCTTCATATGAAGGATTGTAGCCTCGGGTCCTATAAGGACGTGATCCTCGCTGCATGTTTGTCATTGGTTGTTCTAGATCATCGGCGAGAGATTCTAGCTCTGTTGCATCTTCATCATCAGATGCTTCATCTGGAAGATCTTTGAGAACTGGTTCATAAATTTCTTCTTGGAGGTAAAGATCTTCATCTGCATCAATGACATCCCACCACGCTGCTGCGTTGGAGGAGAAAACAGCTTTAACTGTGGGATTTTTACAGGAGCAGTTAGGAGCAATATGGCCAGGCTTTCGGTAAATATAGCAAATGGGTTTGTTGGAAGCTGGACGAGGTGAATGTCGTTTCTTGAGGAAATGATGAGGAGGAGCATAGGAATGCTTCTTGGGAAAGGAGCGACGCTTGTAGGTTAAATGCCGGCGACGCTGCTTCTGCTGGCGACGTGGTTGCACATAAGGTCTACAGCCGAAAGGGGCTGTTTCAGGAAAGAGTGGAGCAAGGGAGGCTGCTTGGTGCTTGCTAAGCTTTTGCATGGACTTAGTCTCAGAGACTAAAGTCATGATATTCTACTGCGTAAAATCAATAACATCGGATAGTGCAAGGTCTTCAATGGCAAGGCCTTTGAGATCAATGTAAGACAAAACACGATCGATGAGATTATAGGGCATGGCATGCAAAAATTTAAGTTTTACTTCAGTAGAGCCAGAACATTGGCTTTCATAAGCAAGCTTTCTGAACTGTTTAGCAAAAGCCTCGAATTGCTTTAGATCACACAATTCCATTTTCATCAACCACTTTTTAGACTCTATCTGTCGATTCCTGACAGGAGGAGCAAACTCATCAATTAGTAATCTATACAAAGAATTCAAAGAATCAGGTTGGTTGTGATATTCATCATAAAATGGGGGACATTTGCATATAAAAAGATGCCTTTTGGTTTGTCTAATGATAGTGCTAGCTTCCAAAGAGCAATGGACATGGATTTTAAAAGTTTTATCAATGAGTTTTTGATTGTATACCTTGATGATATAACTATTTTTTGAAAGGATGATAATGACAACATGAAACATCTAAGGCAAGTCTTTGAGAAGTGTAAATAGTTCAGAGTTTCTTTTAATCTAAAAAAGTGTATCTTTGTTATTCATGAAGGCAAGTTATTGGGTCATATTGTGTCAAAAGAAGGCTTGGCTATTGATCCTAAAAGGATTGAAGCCATTATAAGCTTGGCTTTGCCTCTACATAAGAAAGGTTTGAAAAGTTTCTTGGGCGAGATCAACTTTGTAATAAGGTTTATTCTAGGTTTTGCTAATTTGGTGAAGCTATCATAGCCATGCTCAATAAGAACCAAGATTTTGTTTAGACAAAGGAAGGGAAGAACAATTTTGAGGTAATCAAACAAGAAATTGCCCAATATCCTACTCTCTTGAACCCAAAATTTGCCAAGGTTTTCATACTTTATACTTTTACTAACCTTGACATAATCTCAACTATGCTTATGCAAAAGAATGATGAGGAAATTGAACAACCCATTGCATTCTTTAGTCAAAGATTAGAAGACTATGAGGTCAAGTAAACATTTTTTGAGAAGCAAGCTATAGTTGTGATAAGAGGTTTGAAAAAGTTTAGGCACATGGTTTGAAATAATAAGATACATGTCATGGTCTCTCATCCTAGCTCCAAAGAGTTCCTCCTAAGCAAAGATCTCAATGAGAAGAGCGTTGGGTGGATCACAAAGGTAATGAAATATGATGTTGATATCAAGGTAAAAAACTTGGTAAGAGAAAAGGGGTTGTGTGAAAATCTAGCTTCAGATCTTCAAGGGCCAAGGGAAGAAGTCTTGGTCAATTAAGCTCATCCCCTACTAGCTAGTCACACACCAATTCAAAGTTGGACACAAGACATCATTGGTTTATTTCAAAATGGTGAGTGTCCTTATGGTTTAAATAAGTCATAGAGAAGGTATTTTAGATTGAAAATAATTCTTTATTGTCTTATAAATGGTATTCTCTTTTGGAAGGATGTGAATGGTGTGCTACTAAGGTGTGTTGACAATGATCAGTTTGGCATCTTGCTAGAAAAGTTTCATAATGGTGTAGATGGAGGTCATTTATCCCTAAAAATAATAGTTGCAAAGATAATAAGGGCTTGGTATTATTGGCCTAGCCTCTTAAAATATTGCTACTCTTGGGCTAGGAAGTGTCCTCAATGTGCCTTCTTCATGGGGAAACAAAAGCTTGTAACCCTTCAATTGAATACCATCTAAGTAGACCAACCTTTCATGTAATAGGGCCTTGATTTCATTGGTATGATAAAATCTCCCTCTAGTGCTATACATAAATAGATATTGACTACAACAGGCTACTTTACAAGGTTGATAGAGGCTGTAGCATTGAAAGAGGCAACTGAAAATGCCATCTTCGAGTTCTATGAAAGCATCATAACAAGGTTTGGAGTTCCCTGCACTATCATTTTTGATAATGCACTAGCTTTCATGAGTGCCAAAACTTTTGATTGGAAAAACAAGAATGGAATTTACTTGAGTACTTCATCCAATTACTACCCGTAAGGTAATGGATTGGCCGAGTCAACTAATAAAAATCTTATCAAGATTATCAAGAGGACCTTGGAAAACAATCAAAGGGCATGGCACATCAAGTTGAAGATAACCCTATGGACTAATGGGATTACTCCTAAGAGTTTAATTGGTAACTCCCCCTTTGTGCTCATTTATGGAAGGGAAGCTAGATTGTTTATCTCTCAAGAACTACCTACTCTAGAACTTGCACAACAGCTAGAACTACTTGAGAATACTCTAATGCAAGTTAGTTTGACTGAACTTATGCAGCCTCAAGAATCAAGAGATAATGCCCATAGGACTATGGAACCATAAAGTGATCATGAAGAAGTATTTTAACAAGATATCAAGTACTAAAGTGTTTAAATAAAGTGACATAGTTCTGAAATGGGATGAGGATAGAGCCAAACTAGGTAGACACACCAAATTTGATGCTTTGTGGAGTGGCCCTTACATCACTAGCAAGTCCAAGTAAAGCTACTCCTTTCATCTAACCAAGATGGATGGAGAAGAGTTACCTATCCCTATGAATGGGATACATCTAAAGTTTTGCTATTAGTCCTTATGAGGTCTATTTTGTACATAGTAGCATAGGTGTGTGCTTTTCTTTACTTTGGTTGTGTTCCCTTAGTGTTGTAATTAAACACATGTGTGTTTCACTTGAGTGTGTCTTGTGTGTGTGTTTTCCTTTGGTTTGGTGTTTCTAAAAGACATTTGAGTGTTAAACATGTGTTAGAGATACTCCATGCCCAATGGAAGGATTAGGCAACTGGTCTTAGGTATAGCTAGCATGCCACCCCTAGGAATTGCCAAAAATGTTGACCAAATTTGACCCCAAGTCAAATTTGGGTCAACCCGTACTATTTTTTAACTTTTAGTAAAGTTTAATATGTCCTATGGGGTTTGTTCTTGTCACACATATCTCACTTGCCCTTCCCCTAGTCCTTGTTGAAGTCCATCCTCCTTGTATTGACCTAGTCAACAAAAGTCAACATTAGTTAACAATGGTAAAACTTAGTCAAAGGCTCAATTTATTTTGGAATTTTCTTAAAACAATATTTTATAGGTTTCAATGTGTTTACAAGTCATAAATTGGCCACTTATTAGATATCATGTGCTAAAAGGGTCATTTGGCCACCTTTTTAGCTCAATTAAATGAGTTTTAAGGACTTTTCAATTAAAATATTTGTCAAAAAAGTGGATGAGAACTTGGAGAAGGTCAAATCATGTTAGATCATGTCAAGTGGTAGTTACAAGTCAAATATATTTGAGAAATGATAGTTTTCCTTGAAAATAGGCCCATTTGTAGCACTTGTACAGACTTCTCAAGTGCACTTGTAGAAAAAAATGTGGTGGTGTGACTCTTCACCTCCCCATAGGTAATTTCCATGTTTTTATTGAAAATATTGCATAAAAATCTTCATTCCTAACTCATTTTCCTTCATTTTCACTTGGCAAGCTAAGGAAGGGCATGTTCAAGCACTTGTTATGGGTTGTACAAGTGGAGTCAGGGAGAATGCTTCTATGGGTGGATATTAATATGAATGTACTTCACATCCATAAAAATAACTCTCATATTGGTATCTTTTCCTTCATGAATAATCACTTACATCCTAGGTAACTTTTTATGAATTTGCATTCAAGAGGGGTATAAGTTTGCATTTATTTATTACTTTTAGCAATACATGGAACTATGTGGGTTTTATAAAGTGTTTTTAGGTGAAAATATGTCATTTATAATGGTGTTTCCATAATCTTAACACTTCCTTCTTAATTTCCTTGAAGGATAATTCCAAAGTGTGCTTGTTTCTCAAATTGGGCAGTCATGGATAACCTGAGTTTTGCAATGTGGAAGAGAGCTCCATGAAAGATGCTTGATGTTTGGAATCATGTTTGAAAAGGTTATTTAAATGAATTATCTTTTGAGAAATAAAATAAATGCCCCTTTAAATCTATTTTTTTCACTTTTCCTTGTTCACTACCTTGTTAGCAGAGTGTGCTCACAGTCAGCTTCTGTAGGGTTTTCAAGAGGTTGTACAAAAGTGTAAGTCATGAAATACATGGTGGATTTCATATTGAGGTCTTTAAATTCCCAAATGGTATTAAATTTAATTCCATGGAAGTTTAGATGCTATACAAGGCAAGGTTTTCACTTCAAATAATGAGTTGATTGTATTGGGTTCTTAGTCCCCAAATGGACCGAACAGAGACCCCAGAGCTTTTTGGGATAGTATATACCATGAAAATAGAAATTTATGATGGTATTGATTATTTTTTATAGTATACATATCCACCTAGAACAACTATGCCAATTTTTAGGGCCAAAAGGTAAGTGGAGATGAGAGTTTCAAGGTCTCAAAGTTGCCAAAACCCACTGAAAAGCGGCAGTGATATCTATAGGACAGTGTTGAAAAAGTGACTTGTACTTCAATATTGATAATCCTATACCATGATACCAAGTTTTAACCATTAAAAATGATTCAAAATTATTCTCTTGAGCTAATATGATGAATAAAATGCGTATTTTGGAGTTTTGACCATTAGTGTAACCTCCCTGTCTGTACAATAGGCCTGGGAACACTAACCTACAACAGGCTTTAGTAGATCTCTACCTCAATTGGGAATATAGTAGTAAATTTTGATGTTTAAAGTTAAGTTGGATAATTTAAAGATATTATTATTAAATTTTATTTTATTATTGTCAACAACATGACCTAAGGGATCTCAAATGAACCTACAAGTAGCCTTAGAACTCATAAACACAGTCTTGTGGGGTATACTGGCAGTGAGGTAGAAGTTTAGAGTTTAAGATTGGTTTTGAGTTATTAAGGTGGATAAAAAGTGAAATTAGTGATAAGTTATCTCAAGGAACTTAGGAGTAACCTATATACAACATCTACAAGACCCAAATCTTGACAAGAATGCACTTATAGGGGTAGAACATTGACTGCTACAGTCAGGGTAGAGGATATTGAGCATGAATTAACATAGAATGAAGGTTAAAAGGTATATTATAGCATTATTATAGTCTTATGACATAATTATAATGAGGAGGATATCCAAAACCATCAACCAAAGCTCAAACAAACACCTACAGGCAAGATTTTAGGGCCTGTCTCAGTCCTAAATAGGCAGTGTCTTAATCTTAGGAATAAAAGATGCATTGGTACAAGGGTTTGAAATTAAAATTGGAAAAATGATGAGGAAAGACTCACATGATCTTATAAACATAAAAATATTCTTTTATGGTGTCTAAAAACATAAACCAAGCTTAGAGGTCACCTAGAGGAAAGCCTAAACAATGATCTCCTCTTAAGCAATTAAATACCTAGTCCATAACTCTAAAGGCATAATAAGGTGTTTGAGGGGTAAATAGCTAGGAAATGGTTTTAATAAATTATTATATGAATTAATTATCCTTAAATATCCTAATAAATCTCAAGGAAACCCATTAAACCTCTAAACACAGTCCATCCCCTACCTACCTTCACAGTTTGTCTCCTTCATAAAGTCTACCTAGCAAATTGGAAGAGTTTGGTGGTCTAATGGAGGAGTTATAATATAAAAATTGGTTAAAAAAATAATTTTGGGTTGAATAAGGTGATAAAATCATCAATTTTCCAAATATCATAGTGTAAACCCTCTCTATTTTATCTCATAGTAGGGGCAGTTTTGACATGCATAAGGAGACAATTTGAAGGGAAAATGGTGAAATGATGTACCAGAAGGCAAGAAAGGAAAAATTAAAGGTTGGATAAGCTATAAAAAATCTCTATAGACATAAAAAACCTTTATATAATCCTTTTAATCAAATAGGGTACCCTACACAAGGAGGTTTGCAGTCACCATGGTAAGGAATGGTAAGGAAGTAGCTTGGTAAGGAGGGTCATTTTCAATTTGGACCTTAGTTAAGATTCATAAGTGATTTGATAATTATTAGGGGATCATTTTATAGTTATTTAATCATTCTAAGATGAAAATAAATCCACTAGAGCCTCAATTTTGGCCAAGGGTGCAAACAAACCTCTTAATAAGGTATAGGCTTAGTCTTAAAACAAGGTCACCCTTCATTTCTAGTTATAAAGGAACCATTATAGTGGTTGATTCATGTTTATATGGTGATTATGAAAGTTTATGGACCATTGGTTGTCAAATAAATCCATCAATAATCCATTCTTGGCTTAAAATGACTCAAACCCTCACAAAAGTGCACAAAAGAGCTCGAATGCCAAGTTGGAATGTTCATAACTTCCATGACCATTAGCATGATACCATGAGACATTTAGGGAAGTTGGAGAATGTACCTGAAGATAACTTAGTTTAATTTGGAGTGAATTATAATGTGACATATTCATGAACAAATTCTAAGAGGGCTAGTCACTCCAAAACCCTCTGAAACCCTGTTTTGTGACCCGATGGTAGAAATCAAGCTAAAAGTGCCTCCAAATGGATGAATTTGACCATGAATATAAAATATAAGCTATTTAAAACTCCAATATGGTAAAATAAATGTGATTATATTGTATGGAATCCATATAGTTGGAGCATAAATTAGGTTTTATTAAAATTTTCTTATGTTTTACAAGTCCTAAAGATGATCAATGGATGCCAATCACTTTGGCAGGTAGTTTGGGAATTAAAACAAATCCTCATGAAATTTTCAAACCTTTAAAATACTCACAAGTGCCTCTTATAGGTCTCAAACTTTAACCTATCTAAACTGGCATCTAGAATGACATAGTGAAGAGTATGGTAACTCAAATTTGGTGGCTTTTTATGATTTTTCTAATGAATCCAAATATATGAGGTGTCCTAAAACATGCCATAAGACCCATGGTATGTATAAATTAGGGAATATACAAATATTCTAGTGCCAAGTGTCAAAATAAGCCTATTGGAGAGTGATCAGGGTTGCAAGGTGAGGATGAAATTGTGTAAGAGAATGTCATGATGAAGAAAGCCCCTAATGCAAGCAAAATAATCTTTGTAACTCCCTCTTATCCTCACACATGAGACATTTGTCCTCAACTTGATTTGAAGTGCTCAAGAAAGCCCATGATGAAGGCAGTTTCTAAAAGGAAGAATGGTTGAGAGGATTGTTATGCCACACTTGGAAGAGGAGGCTAATTTGGGATGCGATCAAGTAAAATTCAGTTTCATGAATATTCTTACACCTCATCCAAATGTATTTTAACTAATTTCCACCTTTGACACTTGTCCTTGTGCCTCTTCAACTTTTGTCTTCTCTCTCTTCTTGCAAATTCTATAAATGTAAGCCATTTTAGCTATTAAAAAGACCCCACATCTGGTATGGTGAAGCCTTATTAGAATAACATTGTACTTTGCTTTTGAAAATTGAATGCGAATCTAATTCTAAGTTATGAATTTTTTTCACTAAGTGTGAGAGAGATAAATAGTGAAGTTAAGTGATAATATCATCCTTGCTTCCTTTATCCTTCATGTTTAAGGAATAGTTCTAATCTTACAGGTCATGTGAAGTGTAGTTACGATATTAGGCTCCTCTTCAAACAAGTTATTATATCTATGGTGTGAAATCTTCCCCTAGACTAGTTGTCTTGTTGATTGTCTCATGTATGTTACCTTCACATTGAATCACTTATGTTAGTATCCTTTAAGGCATAGAGTTGGTCTTGGAAAGCTTTGTTACTTAATAGAAGTATGATAGTTTGTGGGATATATCTTGGTGAATCACCACTTTAGTGTAGTTTTACTTCATGCAAAATTCTAACTCTTTCCCTATAATCAAGCATTAGAGTAGTTTACAAGCATTTCAAAGAAGATCTAGGGAGCTATCCCTCATAATACTAGAGATTCATCTCTCTTACAATTTCCCACAAACTTGAGAGATGATTTGATGTTGCATCAAATTGTAGGAGCTTGAATGGAGTATCGTAGGTTGCACAATTTGATGCCAACAATAAATACTCTAATATATTTATAAAAAATATTAAAAAATAACAAGAAAAAGAAATGTGTAGACACTCCTTTTCAGCCACATCTATGTCTAAATGGACTTCAAACTAGTTTCTACTAAACTATACAAATTAAGCCTATAAATCACTAAACATCCCAAATTCATCTACATATTAGATGTAAGTATCCAAAGTTATATCAGGGCATCCCTATTTGGGGTATTACCTTGTATGTAATGATAACCTCTCATGAATTCATCCCTAGTCATCTTGCAACCAAGCAAACTAACATTTTCGACCAATCAAGCAGGGCACTTAACCCAATTCTTGAAATGACCCAAAGCCTAAGCAAAATTAATTAACCAAGAAAATCAAATTAAATGCTTGGTTAGATAATCCATGTTTAATTAGTGATATATAATTTCCAAAAATTAAAATCCAACAAATATCAAGAGAAATGAGGTCATGATGATGTCATCATCCTCAAAGTCAATAATTACAAGATATCATCATAAATGCCATAAAAATAAAAAATGTTGAGCCATGCTTCCATAAATACATCATTTATTATATTTGGACTCCCAATACTAACACAAGGTTAACCTAAACCTAGTCATTTATTGGTTGGAGTTAGTCTGAAAACTATAAATACAAGGTTTCACACTTACTTCCAACAAGCTCTAAAATCCAAACTTATAATGCCAAATTATTTAAGAGAGAGCTTCATTGCTAATACATGACAAAACCAAAATGAAAGTGAACAAAGGGGAGGTTCTACCCACAAACCAAGAGCATCGACGAAGAATCCATTAGACACAAATCGAGCACAAGTGAAATTTTATGCCAACAAGCATTCTAGATTGTCAATGAAGGTGAAAACATCATTTTTTATTCTTGTTTCCATTTAATCTTGTTTGTTATATGGCTCCCCCAAGTATCTAGGCTTAGGAATGCTTTGCCTTAAGCTTATTTTTTATGTGTATTATATTAACAAGTGACTAATGCATATTTCTCTTGGATTCCTATTATATACATAATGGCACGACCGGTGGGACCACTCACCCCACACTCATCATAAGAGTATTTTTTAACCTCTTAGGAGCTAAGAAAAACTCATTTTAGACCTTAATTTCAACAATTTTCATCCAAAATCTTGTGTTTTTATTAACCGCTAATCGATGACTTCAACCCAAAAAATTGATGACTTCTCTAATTTTTTGCATTCTACATATTACTACATCTTAAAAGGAAATTGATAACTTCACTACTATGTATCAATGACTTTGATTAAAAACAATGACTTCGCTTAAAGTCAATGACTTTGACTTGTAACTTTTTTCTTTTGGAAAACAACTTCGATAGAAGAAATTGGTGACTTCAACTTGAAAAATTGATGACTTTGCTATGTAACAATCTATTATGTATTCGAGACTTCGATACTTTTTTAGGAAAAATGATGGTTTTGATAATTGTAATCAGTGACTTTATAACTACTAATCGATGACTTTTCCAAGTTGTAATGAAATTACTTATTTGATTCACAACAATAAAATTATATATCATAGAATTAAGAGTAGATTAAATAAATCCACAACAACATTTGTCGAAAGAGCATTATACTTTAATATTATGACTGAGCCACTTTGAGGAGGAAACCTCCACAACAATGCAATAAGAACAAAATTTGTAATATAATGATAGAAGACTAACCACTATCTCCTATATATACTCTACTTAGCTAAGGTTATTCCATAGGTTGACCATACTAAGAACATAGAAAACTACAATAAGCTAATATGAAGGTGTGTAGGCCACAAGTCAGCCACACATATCCCTAGACACACTATAGGTTATTGGTGTAAAATACCCCTTCCCTTAAAAATAATGTTGTCCTCAACATTGAATCAAACCAAGATGTTTTTGTAGGTACACTTCATCCTCCCATGTTGCATCTTTAAAATGCAAATTCTTCTATTTGATCAAATATTCCTTAATGTCTCTAGTTCATAGTTGCTTAATGTGCATGTGAAAGATCTATTTAGGATCCATGATGCCTCAAACTTATCCATCCAATTCAATTAGATTATTCTGAGTGGAAATTCTATATCTAATTACCTTCTTTAGGAAAGATACATGGAATACCGAATGTATGCAAGTGGATGAAGGTAATTCCAGCTTGTAAGCCATACTACCAATTTTTTTCAAGATTTGATAAGGTCCATAATACTTAGGTGATAACTTGTTATACTTTTTTTGTCATTTCAGATACATTTGCTTATATGGATGTAAATGCACAAATACCAAATAACCTATGACAAAATTACATTCATTGCAGTGTTGATTTTCTTGTTGCTTCATTTTATTTTGTGCAATTGCAAATTTCTCTCATAAATTGACTAACACCTCCTATTGATGGTGAATGTGTTCCTCAACAAATTGAACCTTAGGATGCACTGTCGAAGATGAAGTGATGGATGGGTGGTGATACCCATACAATGCCACAAAGGGAGACATCTTGTAAGAAGTGTGAAAAGAAGTGTTATACCACCATTTAATAGGTGGCAACCCATGAACCCATTTATCTTGTTTGTCCAAAACAAAATAAATAAGATACAATTCTAGACATTTATTGACTACCTATATTTTTCCATCAGATTGAGGATGGTAGGATGAGCTATGATCCAATTGGATGCCCAAACATGCAAATAATTCAATCTAAAAATTACTAGTAGAAATAGGATCTCGATCACTTACAATGATCTTTGGAGTACCATGCAATTTATGAGATGTATTGAGAAAAGTAGAAGTTACTGTACTAGCAACAAATGGTTCTGATAAAGAATAAAATGAGCATACTTGGTGAGTTGATCCACAGCTACCATGATAACATTTTGACCCTCACCATAGTAATATCTATGGAAACCTACTCCCAATGATGGCTAGGGATGGATAAAAGCTGCAAAAAACCTAGGTCTTAATGGTTTCACCTTTATTTTGTTGGCATACAATGTATTCAGCCACATATTTTTAGACATCTCCCTTGAGTTATTCCCAAAATACATCCTTCTCGATATTATGATATGCTTTCAAAAATATGGAATGACTTCCAAGTGGCAAGGCATGAAGTTCCTGAAGAATTTTATGTTTAAGGAGAGAATGCTTATAGAGGTATAATCTTTCTCTATACCATAATGTGTTCTCCTTCCATGTAAAAATTTTATATTCATCAGAACCCTGTTGGAGATTTTGAATCAAATCCTTGGTAGCACTATCATTCTCCCATTTAGATTTTACTTCCTCTTTTCAATATGCCTGCCACATATTCATGGTGCATAACAATACCCCAACTAATTCATCCCATCAGAGAGGGCATTTGCCACCACATTCTCTTTTCCTTTCTTATACATTATTTAAAAATCATATCCTAAAATTTTAGTCACCCATTTTTATTGTTCTTTAGATGAAAATAGTTGATCCAAAAAATATTTGAGGTTATCATGATCAATCTTTACTTTAAAATGACAACCCATCCAATAAGGTCTCCATTATTTTACTACATGCAAAATAACCATCATCTCTTTCTCATATATTGGTTTAAGCCTATTTTTTCCCTTCAGTTGAAAATTTTCAAATGTTAGTGGTATGCCTTCTTGCATTAGTTCAACTCCCATGCCATAGCTTGATGCATCACACTCCACAATGAAAGTTTTTGAAAAATCAAGAGTATCCAAAATTAGAGTTGTGAAACAACCATTATTAAATGTTTAAATGCCTTGGTATTTAAATCGATCCACTAGAAGTATTTATTCAACAAAGATGTGAGTGGGGCTATAATTCTCCCATAATTTTTGATAAATCTATGATAGTAACCAGTTAGCCCCAGAAATCCTCAAAGGTTTTTGAGGGTCTTAGGAACATGCCACTCCATCATTGCTTGGATTTTTTAGGGTCAACTTTCACTCTTTCATGTGAAACAATATGACCCAAGTACTCCACCTCTTGGACACTAAAAACATAGTTGGATGGTTTGGCATAAAGCTAATGTTATTCTATAACTAAAAGTACCTGTTTCACATGATTCAAATGGTCTTCCCAATTTTTACTGTACACGAGGATATCATGAAAAAATATAAACACAAACTTTGTCAAAAATAGCCTAAAAATAATATTCATCAAACTATGAAATGTAGATAGTGAATTTGTGAGGCTAAAAGGCATGACCATAACTTCATAATGGCTTTCACGAGTTTTTAAATCTAGTTTAGGTATGTCCTCATCATGGATGTGAATCTGATGATACCAAGAGTAAAGGTATAACTTGGTAAAATAAATAACACCATGTAATTCATCTAAAAAATCATTAATTACTGGAATAGGAAACTTATCTTTAGTCTAGGCACATCATCCAACGGTCATCCTTATTTCACACCATGACTATCAAGGAAGAATATTGGTTTTGACTATGTCAGATGATTCCTACCTCTAACATCTCTTATATCATATTTTAAATATCACTCTTATAGGCATAGGGATACTTGTAGGGTTTGATGTTGGGTAGTGTACTTCTTGGAATGATCTTGATAGCATGATCATGTGCACAACTAGGAGGAAATCATTTTGGCATGTCACCAAAAACAACATAATGGTCGTACAACACCCTTTGAAAATTGGGATATGTAGACTCCTTGGTTGGTTAAAACTCTATGGAAAATAAACACTCCACAAATCCTTCTACACTTTTTTTAAGAATCTTCATCATTTGATGGGAACTAACTAGTTGTGGAGATTTAGCCTGTAATCCACATAGTTCAAAGGTCCTGCCTTCTGAATGGAACCTCATGAATAGTTCCTAGAAATTGATCTTAATGGTTCCCAATGTGGTGAGCCATTACATTGATAAAATAATGTCAGTTCCTCCCATGGTAATATCAAACATAGGGAAATCTAGCAAGTAGTTTCCATAACAAGCTTAATGCTATGGCATTTTATAGAATAGTTGAGTGTACCATAATCTACAATCATGACCTAAAATTTTGGATTTGGGAAAATTAAATAATTCAAACGAGTAGCCAACTTACTATTGATGAAGTTATGTGAATTCTTAGAGTCAATTAACATAGTCACCTTATGTTTCTTCAAGAAACCCACCACATTAAGAGTTTGAGGAGTACTAATGCCTAAAAGTGCATGACAAAAAGTAGTAGGTTGAGATTCTTTAGATTCATCCTTAGGTTCTTTAAAACCCTCCCCTAAATCTTCATCACCTTCTTCCTCCTCATTGGTGCCTTCAATGTAAAATAACTTATTTTCAACACATCGATGTCCTTTGCTTCATTTGTTATCACAAACAAAACACAAACCTTTTGCATGTTTTTTCTTAAACTTATTGAGGTGTCAATTTGGTAGGCTATGGAAATACTAGTGTTGGGAAGGTGCATTCACACACATTAGTGAAAGGTATTTGTTTGATCAACTCTTTGTCCTCAGTGAAATGTAACCTTAGTATGGCTTTAGATACACTAATAAGATGAAACATGCAAAACTATAATTGGATGCTATTTTCGAGGCCACCCAAAAATAGGTCAATTATATTTTCTTTAGTGATTTCTGCCACACATAAAGAGAGATTCTAAAATTGATGAATGTAATCCTTTACCATCCTAGTCTGGCACAACTTAGCTAGTTGGTTGAAGTAGTTTTTTGAGACATTATTGCAATAGTGAAGCTACAACTCTTCAAAAGATACAAACTAAAAAACCAAGAGACCCTTTTTTTTCTTTTGAGCACAAAACCAATTATACCAAATAAACTGCTTAGGTTCTAGATATAAAGAGGCCATGACCACTTTTTATGAATAGAATGTCTTATGTAGATCAAATAATTTTTTAATTAGAGTAATCCATGTGAGTGTATCATTACCATCAAAATTGTATAGGTCCAATTTTGACAATAATGGCTTCATACCATGGTTGGCATTATGATTGTTTGGAGGAGAAGAACCAAAATGAAGTGGTAGAGGGTTATTTTACAATTATTGAGTTGAAAAGTTAGAAAATTACATAATGATTTGTTACAATTGACCCTAGAAGATATTTAGGTCCCCTCTCAGCCTTTTGAGGTCCCCTTACATTTCATCAAGATCATATTTTTGCACCATGCCTAACAACTTTGACTTAAGTTGTTGAACTGCCTAATACTTGAATCAATTTTTTTTGACTCCATGTCATCTTTGTGAGGAGTTTTGGGAATTTATTTAACTTTTTGAAAAAATAGTGATTAAGAGGGGAGGGGGGGTGAATCAATCTTCAAAATCTTTCTTTTAATTTCACTTAAGCAATCATGAACCATTCAAGCAAACATATAAATCTAGCAAGCATAAACACTTATCCACATAAGCATGAAACACAAGAACACATCACATTGTTTCTTGGACTAATTCGCTTTCTACATTCAAAAGTTGAATAAAGAAACTAAAGAAGATGGACGAGGCAAGGAATACCTGGATGTAGACTGCGCACCGTAATCCAGACGCTTGTGAGCACCCCTCTTTGGCTGTGGAGGAATGACACCTGCAACGAAAAGAAACTTGGACAAGAGGATGTTAGATAGATAGGCAGTGGGTTGCCAAGCGAAAGCTTGTTCCCGAAAGTGTAAAAACTTCCTTAAGGGAGGTCAACCCACAGATAACAGACAGATAAAGACTAAGAAAATATAAGATGCCAGAATATAGAAGTGATAAACAGATTAGGAATGAAAGAAAACACCAATGATTACCTGAAAGGAGTAGTCGGGCTGATGACAGTCGCCGAGGTCGAAAATGTTGCCGGCGTCGGTTAATAGGTCTGTCGACGTCGGTTATCCTGCCGACGTCGGTCGGGGAAGTGACCGGCGTCGGTCGGGATAGTAGCCTGTGGTCGGGTTTGGGATGTGTTCTGGTCTGTGGACAGGCCCGGGATGTGAGCAAGGTCAAGACTGAGTTTGGGGACGGGTCTGAATGGACTGTGGAGTGATCTTGCCCTGTACAGGGTCTTTGTTGGCAAAAGGGGGATGAGGGAGTTGTCTGGGATTAGTATGAAGAGTGGGACAATGTGAGAGGAGGATGGACAGAGGACAGGTCCTGAGAAGGCTTTTCAGCCTCTCAGGGGGAAGGATGGAGGGAATAGGAATAGCAGATAACTGAAAACTTAAAGAACAAAATCAATTAACAGACTTGCTTACCTTTTTGCTTGCTGAATGAAGAGTTGAAGAAGCTGTTGTTGAAGCCACAGAGGATTCTGCAAGAAGAGAACTCTGATGAAGAACCTTTGCACCTGTTGCTGTTGTTGCACGAGGTCCAAATGGAGACAAGACGAATGCCAAAACACCAAGAGAGATCTGTTTGCGAGCTCCAGGGTCCAGGGGGCTGCAATGGATGCAGAAAGGGGTAATGAAGGATGCTGATGCTGACAGTTTTGCCGACGTCGGCGGTCGCAGAATGGGGACAGAGGCTAAAAATAGCCTCTGCGCATTCTTGCACGCCGCCGAGCGAGGGGGTGTGGGAAGAACGGTCACGAGGATGCCAAAATGGGCGTGGGGGGAAGATAATGAAGAGATTTGGCCTAATAAATGCTAGGGGGAAGGTGGAGGGATTCAAGGGAGGATCCAAGGTGGCAAGGGTAGGGTGGAAAGGGGGCCAAGGTCAAGGGTTAGGATAGGGGTTTAAGGCCAAGGGGGAGGACCAAGGTGCAGACACGTTTGTGGTGTCTACATTTGCCCTTTTTTGTCTTGTTGGTTGTTCTAAATGAACTGCAAGACAAAAACAGGAGTTGGTTGCCCCAGAAAAGGGATGAGGTGTTCCCCCCTCAAAGCGATAGTCGAGAGAAGGGAATCGAAGATCGAGTGTCGATTTGACAGAGAAATGGCTGAGAAAGATGAAAAGTGAGTGAAAACACTGCAAAAGTCGTGATTGCGCGTATACCACGTCACGGGATGGTCGGGTCAAATTGTCGCATGTCGAGGGTCAAGGAGTGCCAAAATTGAAGTAATCGGGCCCCAGCATTTAGTCGTCTGCTGATCGGGTCACTCAATTTAAGCTGAAGCTCCAAATGGTCGTCGTGTTCCAGGTATCCAGGGCTCAGGAAGTGCTCCCAGAAACACGAAAAAGCCACAAGTAGTAGGGATCAACTGGCTCGTGATCCTATACTTGCGAAGGGTCAAAAATAGTCTGCGGACAATTCTGCTAACCAGCCGTGAGGTTGCACACACGCAAAAACAACCAAGGCAACATTGTCTTGGAAGTGGTCGAAGGTCGAAGGATGGTCGTTGGTCAAGGGGATGGATGGACGAAAGGATGCGGCCGAGCTAACCCCAGAAGACCCCATGTCAACTGAGTGCTGCCTACATAGCCCCTGTCGTAGGGGCCTCAGGCCGATGTAGTTCTCCCTAAAAGGGAGGGAGGGTCAGAGGGATTGATTGGTCTTGGTCAAAGTCGATGATTGGTCTTGGTCAAAGAAAATGATTGGTCTTGGTCAAGGTCAAGGTCGCATAAGAGAAGGTTTGTTCATCAAAGAGACGAACAAACGGGGGTGGTCGAGCTAACCTCAGAGGATGTGTTATCTGAGTGCTGCCTACATAGCCCTGGTCATAGGGCCTTAGACCAATGTAGTTCAGACAAATTGAGAAGATTGGTCGATGATGAGATTGGTCATGTGTTGAAATGACGAGGGTAAGATGAGGATAAAATGATGCTACAAATGGTGTATTCTGTAGAATTGGTCGAGAGTCTTTCATCCTTAGCAAGTTTCCATAGTCGCGATGGATGTATGCTAAGAATGAATAGAAGTCGATTTATGCTTCAACAAGTATTGGTTTATGCTTAACATAAATTGGGTCTAGTCGGTAGTTTCCATGTGTACTGGTGTCCATAGAAACTATGTGAAATGGTCTAGGATGATGTCAGCTGAAAATGATGAAAATGGCTGGGTTTGAGATGAGTCGCCGATTGATGTGTTTAAATGTGACTAAAGTGAAGAGAAAAGATGAAAGGCAAATTGCTCTTTCATTGACAAGGACCAGAAAGGAAGCATAGATAGGGGTTATTAGAACAAAAGCCCCGTTCATGCATTATGTCGTTGACCAGTGTTGTGTTAGAACGGTAATCGAATCACTTTGACATTAAAGTGAGCTCGAAGTCCCTTAAGCAGGTGATAGGAGGAGGATAGGGTAACCCAGTTTAAGAGCAGGAATAACCTTGCCCCTTTTATAGGAGACCCTGAGACAACTACAAGCCAAGTCCATGACTCGTTTTTTTTTTTTTTTTTTTTTTTTTGCGCAGGCTGATCGATGCGGGAAGCCTACATAGAGATGTCATTTGCTTGGTGGTCATGTTGCGAAGCTGATCAATGCGGGAAGCTTCTAAGAAAGGTGTTGTTTGATAGCCATCCTTCGAGGGAGTGGTCTATATTTTTGCTTAATAATGTTTGATAAGTTGGCCTAGCTGTCCTTCGAGGGATCAGTCTAGCAATACAACAATGATAGTACAGCTGTCCTTCGAGGGAGCAGTCTGTCTTTTTGATTTTGACTTGATTTTGTGACCATGGATATGTTTTGACATCTTGATTTTGATTTTTTTTTTTTTTTTTGATTTGATTAAAGTCATGGACAAGGCTGTAAAAGTTCAAGGACTCCCCTTTTATTAGGACAAAGCATCCATGCATCATAAAAGGGTTGTAGAGGACTTGTTAAAGGGAAATAGGGTTGAAAGGGATGAGGATTAAGAGGACGAGGATTGCTCAAGGGACGAGCTCAAGTTATGTGTCAAGTAGACGAGTACTCGACTAGCAGAAGAATGGTCGAAGATGCAACGCATTAAGAGGCTCAGGTTCTGGCCGTCCGTCGAGGGAAGACAGACAATAAGTCCCTGACCCATACTTGTGCGTGATGATAAAAGGTCCAAGCCAATTGGGGGTGAACTTGCCTCGTTTACTTCGCTCCATATTGGTCACGTGCTGATTCTCTTTGAGGACAAGGTCTCCGATGTTGAAATCTCGTTCTCGCAGATTTTTGTCGTAGGCCCGCTTTATGCGACTTTGGTAGACATGGAGATGATTAAGGGCAGCAAGACGGCGCTCGTCAAGTAACTCAAGTTGAGCTAAGCGATCTTGACGAAAGTCGTCGTTGGAGAGAATGTCATGCAGGGAGATGCGGAGAGACGGGATCTGCACTTCGAGAGGTAAGACAGCCTCTGTTCCGTACACGAGGGAGAAGGGAGTAGCACCCATAGAGGTTCGGATGCTAGTGCGGTAGGCCCACAAAGCGAAGGGAATATGAATGTGCCAATCCCTACCTGTATCATCGACCACCTTCATGAGAATTTTAGTGAGAAATTTGTTGGAAGCCTCTGCCTGCCCATTTGCTTGTGGGTAGTAAGGCGAAGAAAAGCTGAGTTTGATGCCAAATGAGTCGCATAGTTTTTGGACAGTCTTATTTTTTAAGGACTTGTCGTTGTCGGTAATGATTTTGTGAGGGACACTGAAACGACAGATGATGTGGCTGTTGATGAAGTCGGCAATTTTGTCAGCTTTTGTGGAGATAAGAGGAATGGCTTCCACCCACTTGGTGAAATACTCAGTGGCAGTGATGATGGACTGATGACGAAGAGATGAGTGAGGGTTGATCTCACCGATGAGATCCAAGCCCCACTGAGAGAAAGGCCAAAAATCCTGAGCGACTTGCAAGGCGTGGCTGGGGAGATGAAGCAGGTTAGAGTGCTGCTGACACTTGATGCAACATCGAACATAGTCACTACAGTCTTGATGAAGGGTGGGCCAATAATAACCCAGGCGAAGGATGCGCTTGGCAACCGAGTTTCCACTGAAGTGTCCACCACAAATCTCGTCGTGGACTTGCTTTAGCTTGAGGAGCTTCAGTGGAGGTTAGAAAGCGAAGAAGGAGGCCGTCGAAGCCTCGTTTATAGAGAAGACCCCCTAGCATGGTATAGCGAGCTGTGCGCTTGATGAAAGCTCGCTGCGCATTGCTAGAGAGGTTGGGAGGAGTGACAGAAAGAGACAAGTAGTCTATAAGTTGCTTATACCAGTCATCTTGTGGGCTAAAATTGACAGTGTTGATATGGTCGATGTGAGGAGAGATGTATGAAGGCAAAGGTACACGATGCACTGTGACAAAAAGGCGAGATGATGATGATGAAGACGGGATATGCGAAGCAAGAGAAGCCATGGTGTCGGCAAACTTGTTCGTAGAGCGTGGAACAGTCTGCAAGAGGTGATGGTCGAAAGATGCTAAAAGAAGGTCAACACGATTCTTATACCTCTGTAAAACTTTGTTTTTACAGAGATATGAACCGTTAACTTGATTAACGATGAGCTACGAGTCGCCGAAGATGTTGATAGACTTGATGTGGAGAGAAAGGGCAGTCTGAAGTCCCAAAATTAAGGCCTCGTATTCGGCGATATTATTTGTACAATCAAAGTCAAGCTTGAAAGATAGAGGCATGGGCTCCCCTTCGAGTGGGATGAGGATGACCCCCGCACCCCCGCCGAGTTGACATTTGGAGCCGTCAAAGAACATGGTCATTTGGTAGACGGTGTCATCGGTGGAAAGGGTAGCGATAGACTCGTCAGGGAACTCACAGTGTGAAGGTTGGTTGTCGGGAAGAGGGGCATCTGCCAGTTGGTCAGCGATGGTTTGCCCCTTGATAGATTTCTGCTGGATGAATTCGAAGTCAAACTCCGCAAGCAGCATGAGCCACCGAGCCATACGTTGATTCTGATATGGCTTGGAGTGCATGTACTTGAGAGGGTCGGTGTGAGTGACGACAAAAGTTTTGTGGTTGAGAAGATAGTGGCGGAGCTTGGTAGCGGAAAAGACTAATGCCAAACAGAGTTTCTCGGTATGAGTATACCGAGTTTCATAGTCGACCAGTGTTCGGCTGATGTAGTAAACCGCTTGCTCACGATGATGCTCGTCTCGGTGCGCGATCATGGCACCTAACGAATGGTTGGTAGCAGAGATATAAAGGTAGAAGGGTTGGTCGTCCTTAGGTGGAATGAGGACTGGTGGAGACACCAGATAGCCTTTGAGGGCTTCAAAAGCCTCTTGACAGTTCTTATCCCATTTAAAGGAGACGTCCTTCTTAAGGAGGTGATGGAAAGGTTGGCAGCGGTCTGAAAGTTGCGAGATGAAACGGCGAATGGACTGGAGCTTCCCTTGTAGACTGCGAAGCTGCTTGAGATTGGTCGGGGGTGGCATTTCGAGGATAGCGCGGATCTTGGCGGGATCTATCTCGATACCACGGAAGGAAACGATGAAGCCGAGAAGTTTGCTTGAGAGGACCCCAAAGACACACTTCTTGGGGTTGAGGCGGACATTGTATTGAAGAAGGCGAGAGAAGATGATTGTGAGAATGGTCAAGTGGTCGCGGTGAAGTTTGGACTTGCCGAGAAGGTCATCCACATAATCCTCCATGATCTTGTGGAGGAGATCGTGGAAAATGTAGGTCATGGCGCGCTGATAGGTGGCACCAACATTTTTCAAGCCGAAAGGCATGACTCAATAGCAAAAAGTCCCCCATGGGGTGATAAAGGTAGTCTTGTGCTGGTCTTCCGGTGCGATCAGGATTTGATTGTATCCTGAAAACCCGTCCATGAGAGATAGCATCTCGTGGCCGGCCGTGAGATCAACAAGCTGGTCAATGTTAGGAAGAGGAAAGTCGTCTTTGGGACAGGCTAGGTTAAGGTCGCGATAGTCCATGCAGATCTGAATCCCCCCAGTTGCTTTAGTAACTGGGACGATGTTAGAGACCCACTGTGGATAATCGATCGGTTGGATGAAGGAGACATAAAGAAGGCGTTGAAGTTCCTCTTTGACAAGGAGCGCAACGCGAGGATGCATCTTTCGAAGCTTCTACCTAACAGGCTTAGCCTCTGGTTTGGTGACAATGTTATGGGTAGCAATGGTGGGGTCGATGCCAAGCATGTCGCTGTAAGTCCAGGCAAAGGCCTTGCTATGGTTGGAAAGGAACTGGGCATAGTCAAGCTGCTCCTGAGCGTCTAAAGATTGGCCAATCTTTAAGACGTGAGGAACATCGGAAGAAGAAGGGAGGTTGATGTCAATGGTGGATTCATTTAACATAACCTGGGTCTCGAAAGGGAGGAAATGCTGGATGAAAGAGTCGTCGGCACCCATGTAGGAAAGGATGGCGTCATCGTCAACGTAGTGGACAGTGTGAATGGTTGCCGACTCATCTTCTACCATGCTAGGAAAAATGAGAGGGAGAGACCTGGACACCCCATTGAGCTGATAGGTCAGGGGTTCCAGGCGGATGGTGTTTATGGAAAAAAAAAACTAGGAGGGATGGAAACCACCGACTCCGTAGGTGACGAAGGAGAAATGGGCGAGTCTAGAGGAGATTGGTCAATGGTTGGCTCGGGACAGAGGTCAAAAGGAGCCTGAGTGGGGTCATGATATCCCAGGCCATACCGTTTCTTGACATCGTGATCATTGAGCGGCTCGATGGGCCGATGGGAGCCCTGCTCATAACGTCTGAAACCGAAACCCTTCCATGCACACCTGTGAAGGTAAGTGTGTGCGAAGGCGGGGTTGCCAAGAAATGAGAAATCAGATGTGAAAGGTTGGGGGGAAGAAAGGGAATTGCCATTGGTAGGAGCTTGATTAAGCCCCCCATAGACAAAGTTGGTTTGGAAGTGAGGAGGACCATAAGGTACGACCGTCCCGATCCGATGGTCATAATTGGGACTGAGGTGAAGGCGTCCATACTCTTGCGGAGTTTAGAACATGTCTAGGGTCAACAAGCGATATTCCCCAAGTGATAGTCGTTGGAAGATGTCTTCCATGGGGTCTTTGGTCGGTGCTTGAAGAGGAGGGGTGAGGGCAACCACCGATTGCAAATTAGTCGAAGCTTCCGTAGATGGAGGCGGTGCCAGAGTTGACGGTTTGATGGGAATGAGGACATCGTTGGGACGATAGGTGGTGTCACAAGTCTTGAAGGGTGAAGGGTCAGCGAGAATGGTATGGACTTGCCCGTCATGCTCAAACTTCACACAACGGTGCAGAGTGGAGGGTATACAGGCCATGGCACGGATCCAAGGTCGGCCTAGTAGAAGGTTGTATTGAAACTCTCCTTCGATGATATAGAAGAGCTCTGGGACTGTGCGTGGACCAACGCGAATGTGAAGGACGACTGTGCCGATGGTCGTGGCGGTGGTGTCATTGAAAGAGCGTAAGATCGCGTCAGTTTTGGAGACGCAATTCTTGGGAAGAGACAGCTGATCAAAGGTGTGGGTAGAGATTATGTTGATGCTAGCGCCGTCGTCGATCATAACGCATTTGATGCGTGTCCGATCAACATAGGCAGTGATGAAGAGGGCGGCATCCTGATCTTCCGTGTTAGATGTGGGAATCTCAGAATCGCTGAATGTGATGGAGTTGACAGGAGATAAAGAATGGACGAGGGCAGCGAGTGGTTGGGGGTCCTCGGGTTGGACCTCTGCTGCCTGCAAGGCTTGGATAAGGGCTTGACGGTGCTGAGGCGAGGTTTGGATAAGGTCATAGAGGGACATCTTCACAGGTGTCTGATGAAGCTGCTTCAGCATGGAGTCGTGAATTGGCCCAGAAGAGGAAGACGAAGAAGGTTGGGACGCGCCAAGGATAGAAATTTTAGGCTTGGGCACAAGAGGTGGCTTGACGAAGGGATAGGTCCAAGGAATGGCAGCTTTTTCTTTGGCCTTGTCCTTCTGCGACCTAGTGGTTATACGGATAGCATTGATTTCAAAAATAGGGGGTGAGGAAGGGGTCATGTCTTGCTGGTGAGATGTTGACGTGCTTGAAGAGGTTGGATGAGGGGTCGGGGTCTGGTCAAGAGTGTCCTCAAGGAGAAGAGTGTCTTTCTCCATATGGCGGCGGATGACGGCCTTGAGGGCACAGCAAGTCTCAGTGTCATGTCCTGGTGTACGATGATATAAGCAAATTTTCGTGTCGTCGAACCAAGAGGGCTTAGACCCGAGAGGTTGGAAAGGCTTGATGGGCGGAAGGGTTATGTCAGAAGTCTGGAGAAGTCGGCGCAATATCAACGAGTATGAGCCCAATAGAGGGTCCGTGCTATTCGATATGCGCGAGGTTGGTGATTTTTGCTTAGGCGAGGTTAGAAGAGGTTTCCGTACCACCTTATGAGTTGATGGCGCGGTGACAGATGGAGACGGCTCTTTTTTGGTGATTGATACCGCCTTTTTGGGAGAGGGACGACTGGAGGTAGGGAGAGGAAGCAAAGGAGGCAACGAGTTTTGGTTGAAGGCCGGAGTGGGAAGGATGCTAGCCAAGGTCGAAGGATGGGGGCCCAAAATTGATGGCAATGGTGACGGAGAAGGAGGCGTTCGTTTCTGTGGTCTGGCAACCCTCTTTGACTTGGTTGGAAGAGTACTGCTGGTCGAGGTCTGGCCTAGGTCCACCTTCACTTGCGGGTGAGTGAGGGTGGAGACAGGACGAACGCCAAATGACTTGATGGGTTTAGATGAGGTAGATGCAGGTTTCGGTTTGGACGGGTTTGGTTGAGGTTTGAGAGTCTGACGAGATTCCGCCTTAGGAGGATTAGCAGCATGTGATGAGAGGGCGCGGGTATGTTGAAGGGATTTAAGACGCTCCCACAACACCTGAGGCGTCACTTTCCTTGGAGGGAGAAGCGCGATTTTCTCCACTAACCGGGAAAATGGCTGAGAAGAAGATGTTGATGGTTGCGAGGTTGAAGACGAGATGGGTGTAGTGGTCTTAGACGCCTGGTGTGGTGAAGTCATGACAGATTTAGATGAAGACGAAGGGGAGACAGGTTCTTCCCTAGGTGGAGAAGAATCCAAAAAGTGAGGCTCCCCGAGTGGGTAAAGGGTAGGGATGACGGTGCCCTCCACTTGCGGCTGAGGAGTAGGAAGGGTCGGGTCCTCCATAGGCAGTAGAACGGAGGATGGCGAGACCGGTGGTGCAGGTAAAGCCAAGGTGTCCTCCAAGATGAGAGAGGTCGGTGGAGAACTAGCCGGGGAGAGAGGTTCGTCCACATGTGACGAACTGATTGATGGACTAACCTCTTGAGGTTGATTGGGGACGAATGGAGAGACCGTATTGACTGTTCGAACGTTGTGCTCATGATTGTCGTCAATTAAGGTCTGGACGTTGTTTTGAGTTGGCGGATGATTGGGGAAAGGTTGTTTGAAGATGTCAATGGCCTAATTAGGGGGTGCATTTGGATTGTCTAAGATGAGGTCCCCCTTTTCAAGCATGTCTTGGATTATGTTCTTAAAGGTCTTGCAGTTTTTCGTGTCATGGCCCTTAACACGGTGGAAGCTGCAGAAGTCATGCTCCCTATACCACGCGGGAATGGCGTGTGAGGGATCGAATTATGGAGGAGGTCAGGCTTGAGGGAGATTGAGGGCCCCCTATTTAAGAAGCTTGTCCAGCACAGACGCATATGATTCTCTGAGAGGAGTATATCGCCGCTGCACGTATCTTTGCTGGAATTGGCAAGTAGCGCTCTGAGATGTGGATGGCTCAGGCTGATTGGTTGAAGAGGATGAAGGTCTGACAACCACGGCATTAGCTGAAGCCTTGGATTTAGAATTGGATGATGATGGCTTGGTAGAGGAAGAGTCATTGGTCTTAGAGCTGGGATTCTTGTTCCGCAACTTGACTTTATTCTCCTCGATGGCACGCAACTCAAGTTTGCGAGCCATCGTGAAGGCTTCGTCAAAAGTGCGGAAGGTTTGAACCCTCAGGGTGGAAGAGATATGTCTGGCGCAGGCTTGGGAAAAGAGTTCAATAAGCTCGGCCTGGGGTAAGGAAAAGGAGAGTTGGTTGATAAGGCCTCTCCATCGAGCTACGAAGTCGGCTATGGACTCGTCCTCGAATTGCCTGATAGAATAGAGGTCTGTGATTGAGACCTTCTTGGTTATGTTGATGGAAAAGTGATCGAGGAAGAGCTGAGCCAATTGTGTGAATGAGAAGAGAGAATGGCTAGGAAGGGAGCTGTACCAGTCAAGTGCAGCACCCGAGAGAGACATAGGAAACGTGCGTAAGAGTAACGCATCGTCATGGCCAATGAGGTAGCAGGCATGTCTGAATGCCCGCAAGTGTTGTTGTGGGTCTTCCTTGTTTTGAAAGAGAGAAAACTTCGGAAGCTCCCACTGGCTAGGATATGGTCTGATTGGAACAGAAGGATGAATGGGCTCGTTACAGATCTGCTCGTATGAAAGAGTGTTGCGCGAGCCGGAAACAGAGGTCTCAAAATTGGTCATCTTGTCCATTAACATTTTGATGATGTCTGCCGATGGATTGACAGGTGGCGCGCCCCCTAAGTTGTAGGGCGCTTGGAAGAGGTTAGAGGAAGTATGCGACATAGTCGGTTGTACAATGTATGGATGACTAATCGCAGGGGCAGAGGTGGAGGCTAAAGGTGGTTGGGTGGAAGACATAGCTGGGCCCATTGTCGCCACAAGAGGTTGAACTGTGGTAACGGGGGCCAAGGGATAAGAAGCCACCCTGGTGTTGATAGGGGCCAGGGTAGGCGGGATAGAGACGATAAGGTTTTGAAAAAGAGTGGATAGCGGTTGAGAGGGTTGAGGTTGACAAGGGGCCGGAACCCCAGTGGAAGTGGCCCCAATGATAGAGGGAGAAGCCACACCTGGAGGATTGGTCAAAGTCTGGTCGGTGGTCAAAGCGATGGCTTGGGTGTCTGAAGGTTGAACTATGGATGTTGTCGATACAGCCGTAGTCATGGCAAGGGAGGTTGGCATTCCATAGATTGGATTGCCCAAGGAGTCTCGCGTTCGGCTATGCGTGAGATAATGTTGCAAAGCCTTGACATTGAGGTCCAAGAATCGCTCAAAATCTTGGTCCCCTTCTTGGACAATGGGAGTCTACGGCGGGGTTGGACGAATGGGAGTTCTTTCGGTCTCCGAGTTGAACTCCATTGTAGGCTTGGTTGCGGACGGGGTGGACGGAAGTGGTTGACGGCTAGCGTGGTTGACAAGAGCCTTGGCTTGGCTACGAGTCAAAACCATGCAAGGCAAAGAAGGTTCAGGTCTCAGGAACTGTGTTGCTCAGTTTCAGAAAACTAGGATGGAGTCTTTGGCAGAGAAAGGACAGGTTTCAGGGTGCTGGTTTTTGAAAAAAAAGGACAGTGACAGAGACCGACGTCGGTTTAAAAGCCGATGTTGGTTAGAAAGATGGCCGACGTCGGTCAGATAACCGATGCCGATAACAGATGAAGCCGACGTCGGTATTAGAACCGATGCCAGTGACAGGGGAAGCCGACGTCAGTGGCAGAACCGATGTCGGTGACTGTGTTTTCCAGAGAACCAAAAGGTTCTTGGAAAACAATGAAGAAGGCGTCCTCACACACTCAAACAATCAGATGAGAAGAGGAAAACAGAGAGAGACAGACAAGCCTAAGCGATAAATCCTAGGAATTAACCTTAGAAATTGTGGCTTATGCCTTAGATGGATGTTCGGGGAGATTGGCTGAAAAATGGGTCCTAGAAGAAGGCGGTCTAAAGATGGTTTCAGGTGTTGTTTTAGGTGCTCAAAAATCTGTGTTAGGGTCTGGTACGTGGCCTGGTTCTAAGGAGCAAGCTCCCCTCACTTCACGATTCCAGTGGTTAGCTGGTCTCGCTTAGCCAAGATATACCTCGCCTAGAGTTTATCCTCCGCCAGAGAACGGAGTGGGCTTCCCTCTTGGTGATGAAATCCAAGTAGGGTCACCGGGACGGGTAAGGTATTCGCTGGGGGATGAAATCCCAGTCAGGCCTTGTCTCAGGTAAGTTTTATGTTCGTTTAGTGCATGTGGTCTGGTAGTGTAACATCAAGTGTCTACGGTTCATTCAATATGCGTCTAAGTTACTAGATGTGGACTAATGCAAGCACAAGCAGAAATGAAAGTGCAATACGTTTTAATGCCCAAGTCGAAATGTGATGTTTGTGATGCAGACAAGTTTTGAGAAAGGGTCAAGAGTATGATGTTTAGACTAGTCTAGAATGTGCAAGAAAGAAAAGAAGGATTCATTTTAGTTCTTGCTTATAGTGTCATTGAGAAGAAGAGAAAGAGGAGAAAAGGTAAGAACCTAATGCTCCTAAATGAATGAAGAAAAAGGAACCCAGGAGGAACCTAGGGTCCCACCGGGCGTGCCAGAATGTTTCTTGGATTAATTCGCTTTCTACATTCAAAAGTTGAATAAAGAAACTAAAGAAGATGGACGAGGCAAGGAATACCTGGATGTAGACTGCGCACCGTAATCCAGACGCTTGTGAGCACCCCTCTTTGGCTGTGGAGGAATGACACCTGCAACGAAAAAAAACTTGGACAAGAGGATGTTAGATAGATAGGCAGTGGGTTGCCAAGCGAAAGCTTGTTCCCGGAAGTGTAAAAACTTCCTTAAGGGAGGTCAACCCACAGATAACAGACAGATAAAGACTAAGAAAATATAAGATGCCAGAATATAGAAGTGATAAACAGATTAGGAATGAAAGAAAACACCAATGATTACCTGAAAGGAGTAGTCGGGCTGATGACAGTCGCCGAGGTCGGAAATGTTGCCGGCGTCGGTTAATAGGTCTGCCGACGTCGGTTATCCTGCCGACGTCGGTCGGGGAAGTGACCGGCATCGGTCGGGATAGTACCCTGTGGTCAGGTTTGGGATGTGTTCTGGTCTGTGGACAGGCCCGGGATGTGAGCAAGGTCAAGACTGAGTTTGGGGACGGGTCTGAATGGACTGTGGAGTGATCTTGCCCTGTACAGGGTCTTTGTTGGCAAAAGGGGGATGAGGGAGTTGTCTGGGATTGGTATGAAGAGTGGGACAATGTGAGAGGAGGATGGACAGAGGACAGGTCCTGAGAAGGCTTTTCAGCCTCTCAGGGGGAAGGATGGAGGGAATAGGAATAGCAGATAACTAAAAACTTAAAGAACAGAATCAATTAACAGACTTGCTTACCTTTTTGCTTGCTGAATGAAGAGTTGAAGAAGCTGTTGTTGAAGCCACAGAGGATTCTGCAAGAAGAGAACTCTGATGAAGAACCTTTGCACCTGTTGCTGTTGTTGCACGAGGTCCAAACAGAGACAAGACGAATGCCAAAACACCAAGAGAGATCTGTTTGCGAGCTCCAGGGTCCAGGGGGTGCAACGAATGCAGAAAGGGGTAATGAAGGATGCCGACGCTGGCAGTTTCGCCGACGTCGGCCGAAGGGTCGCCGACGTCAGCGGTCGCAAAATGGGGATAGAGGCTAAAAATAGCCTCTGCGCATTCTTGCACGCCGCCGAGCGAGGGGGTGTGGGAAGGACGGTCACGAGGATGCCAAAATGGGCGTGGGGGGAAGATAATGAAGAGATTTGGCCTAATAAATGCTAGGGGGAAGGTGGAGGGATTCAAGGGAGGATCCAAGGTGGCAAGGGTAGGGTGGAAAGGGGGCCAAGGTCAAGGGTTAGGATGGGGGTTTAAGGCCAAGGGGGAGGACCAAGGTGCAGACACGTTTGTGGTGTCTACACACATATGTGGGAAATAATCAAGGGGAAGAAACTCAATGATATATGAAAATGGACTATAGTCCTATAATACAAAAACCATATTCATTTAAACACCAACTACACATGAAGCACCAACTCCAACCAGCCAAACACACACTTGACTAGGCTTTAACACATAATTATTTTTATCACCTTCATAACACCTTGTTACTCATACTATAGATGATGATCTCCTTCTTTATCTCTTCACACTCTTTAACCCTCTGAAACTGCCTTCTAGGCCTCTTTGCTTAGCTAGGTCTCTTCAAGACTGACTAGGTCATATGACCTTGATCTTCATATGTATACACATTTTCAGATCTTCATTATAGATCATATAAGCTCATATTATGGTCTACACTATCTCCTTCTACTCAACAATGTGTTATATCATTTGCATACACTCAACTTACTCAAATAGGCCTAAAACTACCTTGTATATATACCATTCCTTATTCATATACCACTTAGTTGGCCACATACTCTTAACCTATTAGTTCAGCCATATAATAGATCTTAAGATACCTTATGGACATGAATCAAATGATATTTAACTCCCTTTAGGTTTGAAATGACTCAGTTAGGTCTAATTTCACTTTTAGGTCTCATGGAGATCTAATTGCATTAGGTCTATCTCTTAATAACAAAAAATGATTCTTTGGGCCCAGATAGATTTATCCAACACTTTAAAAACATTAAACCACTCATTAAAGTAAATATTTTTACCTCCTCCATGCTTGTTTATATCTTTATGTTTCGTTCATATCTTGAAACCTTCTTTAGGACAAATTGCCTAATTAGGCCTATGTGCCTCAACAAACTATCTCATAAGAATAAAGCTCAAACATACTTAAGATATTAAAATATGATCAACTAAATCTATATACAGAGATTACATGACCTCAAGGTCATCATCAAATGCATTAGACACTTCCACTCAAAAAATAAGGTTTTAAGAACACCTATATAACTTACTCAGAACTGCAAGATTACCTCAAAACATAGTCATGGTGACTTAGACCTTCAACACCTATAGAGACACTTTTCATGACTTATAATACATGTATATGGTCCTATGAGATCTATAAATAATCCTTAAATAGAAATATCATATGGTCTAGTGTCAATTCTTAGTCTTACAGACCAATTTGTTGACTTCACTACACATAGACCTCACTAAATCAAACAAGCCATTTTGGATTCATCATTTCCACCACTATACCTAAATTTAAAGATATCTACCAAAAATGAATAGGACATGTTGGTGTTCTAGATTTCACCCTAGTTGAGTAGAAGATTGCTCAAGTCTTTTGCTCAAATCTAGTCTAACAAGAGACTGACCCTAAGCTGTGGGTCACCTATCACGGGGTCAGACCTCTAGAGAAGGCCAGATTCCTCTTGGATCTATCACCTAAACTAAATTTTGATTGGGAAAAGGGAGAGAGAAATTGGTAACAACATATAAAAATATGTAAGGAGGTGATGCACTAGTAATGTGATTATTCATCCACTCTATCTGAACTTCTAACAAACACTAATGAGATTGGATCTGTAGCTTCAAATGGTTGTTTATGCATTAGTATTTCATGAAAAGCTTCACCAAATGATAAAAACCTAAGGGAAGTGATGGAAATCCTTGATTCAAGGCACTAACTAGTAAATGTATCCACTTTCAAGCTTTAATCAAATGATATTAAACACTAAACATGACCTATATAATAAGATGATATAATACCTAGGTGAGATCGGGATTTGACAAGGGAGAGATTGTTAGGGTGTGGAGCTAAAAACTTCACCAAGGAGCATTCATTATCAGGTTCAGGTCTACACAGACACCGACGTCGGTTAGGAGCGACCGACGTCGATCACAGGCAGTTGCAGAGACGCCGACGTCAGCAGAAGGTCGGCCGACGGCGGTCACAGACAAGCAACAGGAACCGACGTCGGTTACCTGCGTGTCCAGAAAGCTATTTTCATGGACAGAAGCGAGTGTTTGCATGATAAGTTTGAGTTGAAGTCTCAAGCTCACGTCTCTATTGTTAGCAATACTATTTTTAGAGCCCTTGTTTAAGTGGCTTAACTGCTTGTTGGGTGTACATGCTCAAGTCTCCTAATTCTATATGTAGAATTAGATCTTCTTAGTTTTGTAGTAGTTTTGTGTGGATTATTGTAGTTGGGTGAATTATTGTAATTCATTGTGTGAGAAGAACAGTACATAATTGAATCAATCCAGGCTTGTTGGAGTTGATTGTTTTTGAGAGAGAGAGCTCTTGAGGAATAGAGATCTATTGAGAGATCTATACATCTAGGAGAGATGTGGAAGAAAGAAGCTTTCTTCAATTGTATTCCTTTTGTAAAGAGTTTGTTAATACAAGTTTTCAGGGTGTTTTCTTGTATCTCTTGTTCTTGCTATTATCATTCTAATTACTTGTCAATCTGGTTTAATTCCGCATTTATTGCTGTCACAATTGTAATCTATTGTTGGATTGATCCCCCAACAAGTGGTATCAGAGCCTTGGTTACAGGTTCAGAGCTTGATAATTGGTATCAAAGTTCAGGTTCACTAACAGGTGGTTCAGATCTATGTAGTGTGTTTTGATTACAGGTTCTCACAGGAGTTTCTGTAGGGATTTCTGTTTGAGTGGGAGAAGCAATGGTAGATGAAAGTAAATTGAGAATGGAAAAGTTCAATGGCAAAAATTACCAACACTGGAGAATGCAGATAGAGGACTATCTGTATCAGAAAGATCTCTACTTACCGTTAGGAGGTGTTGCAAAAAAGCCCAAAGACATGGAGGATGAAGAATGGGAAGTTCTTGACAGAAAGGCTCTGGGGTCTATAAGATTGAGTCTAGCATCCACTGTGATATCCAATTTATCACAGGCAAAGTCTACGATAGAGTTGATGACCACGTTAGCAAATTTGTATGAAAAACCCTCAGCTTCCAATAAGGTATATCTTATGAAGCAGTTATTTAATTTGCATATGAATGAAGGTGGATCTGTTTCTACTCATCTGAATGATTTCAATGGAATTGTGAATTAGTTAAGTTCAGTGAATATAGTGTTTGATGATGAGATAAAAGCTCTTTTAATATTATGTTCTTTGCTTGAAAGCTGGCATGGCTTAGTAATGGCAGTAAGTAATACTGTATCTGCATCAAATATTTTGAAAGTAGAGGATGTTGTTAGTGTTATCTTGAATGAGGAAATATGCAGGAAAAGCACAGAAGAGGCATCTGGAAATGCTTTAAGTTTTGAGAGCAGGGAAAGGCAGAAAGAGAAGAGCAAAAAAGGCAGATCAAGATCCAAGTCAAAGGGAAAAGGCAGATCTAAATCTAGAAATGGCAGAAGGCCACAATGCTGGAATTGTGGAAAGATGGGGCACATAAGCAGAGATTATTGGTCAAAACCCAAGGAGGACAATCAGCACGAAGGAAAGGAAGAAGCCAAGATTGCTAGTATTGCACAAGATGCTTTAATTTTCTCTCTGCATAATAATATAGAATCTTGGGTATTAGATTCCGGTGCATCTTTTCATGCTACTCCTAACAGGGAATATTTCAGTGACTATATCCATGGAGATTTTGGAATAGTGTATCTAGGGGATGATGAGCCCTGTAAAATAATTGGCAAAGGTAAAGTGCAGCTAAAGATGCAGAATAACAACACATGGGTGTTGAGAGATGTGATGCATGTTCCTAGCTTGAAGAGAAATTTGATTTCTGCAGGAAAGTTAGGGGATGAGGGTTGTACAGTAACTCTCACAGCAGAATCTTGGAAGGTGACCAAGGGTGCACTTATTATGGCCAGAGGTAAGAGAGAAGGTACTCTCTATTTGTGTAATTGTGTTACTAAAAAATCTCTTTCTGTATTATCTACTTCAGATGTGGATGCTAAATTGTGGCACTCAAGGCTTGGCCACATGAGTGAGAAGGGGATGCCAATTCTTAAGTCCAAAGGTATGCTTTCAGATTTAAAAGGCATAGATCTAGAGTTTTGTGAGCACTATGTATTTGGAAAACAAAAAAGGGTTAGTTTTCTCAAAACTGGGTCTACTAAGAAGAGACACAAGTTGGAGCTTGTTCACACAAACGTGTGGGGACCGGCTTAGGTTGCTTCCATTGGAGGATCACAGTACTATGTATCTTTCATAGATGATGCTACAAGGAAGGTATGGATCTATTGTATTAGGAGAAAATCTGATGTATTTGATACTTTTAAAGTTTGGAAAGCTATGGTTGAGAATGAAACAGGTAAAATATTAAAGTGCCTGAGATCAGACAATGGCGGTGAGTTCTGCAGTCATAAGTTCAGAGATTATTGTTACATGCATGGAATCCGTAGGCAAAGGACGGTTCCAAGGACACCTCAACAGAATGGAATTGTTGAAAGGATGAACAAGACAATAATGGAGCGTGCAAGATGTATGAGATTGCATGCCGATTTGCCCTTACAGTTTTGGGCACAAGCTGTTGATACTGCAGTGTACCTGATTAACAGAGGACCCTCTACAGCTCTGGATGGTGGTATTCCAGAAGAGGGATGGACAGGTAAAAAAGTTGATCTCTCATATCTCAAAGTTTTTGGTTGTGAAGCCTTTGTACATATAGATAAGGAAAATAGAAAGAAGCTTGATGCTAAGTCTATGAGATGCACGTTTATTGGCTATGGCTCAGATGATTTTGGTTACAGATTGTGGAATCTAGAAACTAACAAGGTAATCAAGAGCCGTGATGTTGTTTTCAACGAAAGAGTGATGTATTGTGATCAGCTAAGGAAGTTGAATCAATCTGAGCAGAGCAATGGTGAATTGGATGAGGTGAAAGTCCAAGATGAGCTCGCGAGAGAAAGAAATAATCACTTACAGGAAAACACAGAGACCGACGTCGGCAGGTTAGGAACCGGCGTCGGCAAGACAGAAACCGGTGTCGGCCATACAGAGACCGACGTCGGCCGTACAGGTACCAAGGTCGGTCAGGCAGAACCAACGTTGGCCAGTAACAGGTCTACAGGTGACCGAGGTCGGTCACTGTCAGAGGATTTGGGTGAACAGCGTGTTGTGGATGAGTCTCAGACACCCATCAGGAGGTCAGAAAGGGTGAGTAAGCCTCTAATTAGATATTCTCCTTCTTTATTTTATTTATTGCTAACTAATGGTGGAGAACCAGAGAGTTTTGAAGAAGCAATACAGGTGGAGTCCAAGAGTGAGTGGGAGCGTGGCATGGTTGAGGAGTTGGAGTCCTTAAGAGAGAACCAAACATGGGATTTGGTTGAATTGCCAGCTGGTAAGAGAACACTTAAGAACAGATGAACCTACAGGCTGAAGGAAGGTGAGAATGGACAGATGAGATATAAGGCCAGATTAGTGGTAAAAGGATTTGCACAAAAGCCAGGTATCGACTTTGGTGAGATTTTTTCTCCTGTTGTTAAAATGACTTCAATAAGGGTTGTATTGTCTTTGGTTGCTTTTGAGGATTTGCATCTTGAGCAGCTAGATGTTAAGATATCATTTCTTCATGGAGATTTGGATGAGGAAATTTATATGGAACAACCAGAAGGATTTGAGGTCAAGGGTAAGGAGAAGTTTGTGTGCAGGCTGAAGAAAAGCTTGTATGGCCTCAAGCAAGCTCCTAGGCAATGGTACTTAAAATTTGACAGGTTTATGACTGAGCATGGCTACAGTAGGTGTCAATCAGACCATTGTGTGTATTTCAAGAGATTTGATAATGGTAGATATATTATTCTATTGTTGTATGTAGATGACATGCTGGTTGCAGGGTCTCACATGCAGGATATCTCAGAGCTTAAGGTGAAATTAGCTCAAACGTTTGCTATGAAGGATTTGGGAGCAGCAAAGAAAATCCTTGGCATGAGCATTAAGAGAGACAGGAAAAATCACAGGTTGATATTGTCTCAAGAAGATTATGTAGACAAGGTGTTGAAACGGTTCAATATGCAGGATGCTAAACTGGTAAGCACACCTTTGGCTGGACATTTTAAGTTGAGTAAAGGACAATGTCCTAATTTATATGATGAGGTAGAGTACATGAGTAAGGTTCCATATTCTTCCGCAGTAGGGAGTTTGATGTATGCAATGGTGTGTACTAGACCGGATATTGCCCAAGCAGTGGGAGTTGTAAGTATATGGCCAATCCAGGTAAGGAACATTGGAAAGCAGTTCAGTGGATCCTTAGATATCTGAGAGGAACCAGCAGTAGGCACTTGTGCTATGGAGGTTCAGATACTTCTCTACATGGTTATGTAGATTTAGATATGGCAGGTGATTTGGATGGCAGGAGGAGCACTACAGGTTATGTTTTTACTGTAGGTGGAACGGCGGTTAGCTGGATATCTAAGTTGCAGAAGGTTGTTGCCTTGTCAACTACAGAAGCAGAGTATATTGTAGCCACAGAAGCTAGCAAGGAGATGATATGGATGACACGGTTCATGGATGAGCTTGGTAGGGAGCATGAGAGTTGTAGATTGTATAGTGACAGTCAGAGTGCAATCCATTTGGCTAAGAATTCAGCCTTTCATTCAAGAACAAAGCACATACAGCTAAGGTATCACTTCATACGACAGGTATTGGAAGATGGTGAGTTGAAGCTGGAGAAGATCCATACAGATAGGAATCCTGCTGATATGTTAACCAAGCCAGTTACAAAGGAGAAGTTGAATCTTCATTCAACTTCTATTGGTCTTCATGATTGAGTTAAAGATGGAGGAGCTAGAAGATGTTGCTGTACAGGTACTGGTGCAGCTGTTTATCTCCAAGTGGGAGATTGTTAGGGTGTGGAGCTAAAAACTTCACCAAAGAGCATTCATTATCAGGTTCGGGTCTACACAGACACCGGCATCGGTTAGGAGCGACCGACATCGGTCACAGGCAGTTGCAGAGACGCCGACGTCGGTAGAAGGTCGGCTGACGGCGGTCACAGACAAGCAACAGGAACCGACGTCGGTTACCTGCTTGTCTAAAAAGCTATTTTCGTGGACAGAAGCGAGTGTTTGCATGATAAGTTTGAGTTGAAGTCTCAAGCTCGCGTCTCTATTGTTAGTAATACTATTTTTAGAGCCCTTGTATAAGTGGCTTAACTGCTTGTTGGGTGTACATGCTCAAGTCTCCTAATTCTATATGTAGAATTAGATCTTCTTAGTTTTGTAGTAGTTTTGTGTGGATTATTGTAGTTGGGTGAATTATTGTAATTCATTGTGTGAGAAGAACAGTACAGAATTGAATCAATCCAGGCTTGTTGGAGTTGATTGTTCTTGAGAGAGAGAGCTCTTGAGGAATAGAGATCTATTGAGAGATCTATACATCTAGGAGAGGTGTGGAAGAAAGAAGCTTTCTTCAATTGTATTCCTTTTGTAAAGAGTTTGTTAATACAAGTTTTCAGGGTGTTTTCTTGTATCTCTTGTTCTTGCTATTATCATTCTAATTACTTGTCAATCTGGTTTAATTTCGCGTTTATTGCTGTCACAATTGTAATCTATTGTTGGATTGATCCCCCAACAGAGATTTCTACCACGTATGAAAACCAATATGACATTAACACACTATACTAGAATAATAACATCTAAAAAAGAGTCCTTTATTTATCTTAAGAGGTTACAAAGATCAAATCTGGGCAGAGTCTAGTCATGGCCAAGAGAGGGATTTCCAAGCTATTTTCAAGGGTTAAATGCTTATATTTATAGAAAAAGGGATGAGAGATAGAAAACTAATGCACTGAAAGAGGCCCAACCACTTTAGATGGATTAGCACCAATTCAAGAATGTTGAGTCATGATATTATCAAAGAAAACAAACTTTAAAGCTTTTACAAAAGAATTGAAAATTCCATGATCTTTATCCGGTCACCATCTCAGGACTCCATGCCACCTCTAATTGATCTATTATGAGAATAAATCCTTTATGCCTTGAAACTAATAGAGACTTGCTTGGTCTAGTTTGAATGGCTAAATGTACTTGTTTGTCAAGGTTATAAGTATATTGGAAAATGAGAAGCCTCTTTTATTAATCACATATATGCCCTTATTTGGGAAATTGGACCTTAATCAACTATAGGTTAAAAACCAATCCATTTATTGGTTTTCCTATGGCTAATACATATATGCACAACTCACTTGACTTTGGTTCCCTTTTTTGATAACAATTGCCAATCGTTAGTCTCTACTAGGCCTTTTAAAGGACCTATTTTACCATCATAGAGTTCTGTCGATAATGTTTGGTCTTAATGGTTTATCCTAGTTCAACATAGGTCAATATCGAGCTTAATTCCATGGATTTTTTGCTAGCTCAGGTCCATTCATTTTCTTTGCCCGAGTTGAATTGCTCTATTGACTTTAGTTGAATATGTCATGGCTCGGTCTTTTGTTTATTAGCTATCAAAATCAATTCAGATCATTGACCCTTTGACTCATCTCACCCCATTGATATTTCTGTATACAAATGCATACACTTTGTCGATCTTATACCAGGACCCATACACTTTTGACACTTGACTCATTAACTCCTTGGATTTGTTTGGTCCTACTTACGCCATCCTTACCCTCACTCTGTTGGATTTACTAGGTATAAATGAACATAAGCTCTCATATCTATCTTTGAATTGTCAATTCTATCCTTACTAGTGCCACTTGGCAACCCCGTATTGATCCTCAAGATCCTATCAGTCAATCTGCTTTACGAGCTCAAAATTGATGTCCATATAATCATCATTGATGTCTCATAAACTATCAATTTCAAGCTCGTATGATTTTTTTTCTTGAGATTTATTTTGACATCCGTGCGAGTGTTAATGATGTCTATAGATCATATTTGACATCTTGTAGACCATCAAATTTAAGCTATAATGGATTTTTTCTCTAGCTTTAAATTGACTCTCACACGAATGTCTCACTCTATTGGGTCAACTTTGAAGGTTTGGATCTTAAAGCAAAAAAAGTGTGAAGGCATGAAACTTGCAAGGGATGATTCTGGTACTAAGAGCAACATGTGCACTTGATTGAAGGGCTTGCAAGACTTTCTGATCATACTTATCAAATGTGAACATAAGTTGACCAATCCATTTTTGAGTGACATCTTGATGATGGTCTAGATCTGAGAGTTGTTCTCTTGATCTTTTGCTTGATCTTTGGAAGCTTGAATGAACTTCTAAAGCATAAACAAACTTGTCCATGGTCTAAACTACAAGACTACCTATGAAAACTTATCTAGATCCACCATTTACTTTATAGACGTATTTCTCTAAGATCAATATAAATACACTATGAGCTTTCTTAAAGTGTTTTAAAAGTGTTGCAAGCAATATGATCTTCCCCTTTTATCATTGGATCCCTCATTGCTTAGTCCTTGAAAACTCTGTATGTAGGCCAAAAAATGGCCAACATCTTTCATGATTTAGCTGGAAAGCATGCATGCTATGCTCAAACTCAGACCATGTACATGACTTTTGGACTCATAATAGATGACTGCAAGAGACCTCTTCAATTATAAAGACAATGGACTCCACCAAAATAGGGAAGGAAACAAAATAAAGTAGGGAAACTATCCTAACAAAGAAAATATACAAATAAAGCACTTATCTAGGATAAAACAAGAGTAAATTGATCTAATTAACCATAAAAAAACATGATCCACCTAGATCAAAAAGTAAATTCATGAATTTATTCATTCTAGGGGAGGGTACAAGTTAAAAAGTAGGGGGTTTATTAAGCATGAACTTTGAAGAGGCAGTCTTCTTGCCATTTATTTCTCTTAATTTCTCCTAAAATGAGTCCTTGATAGTAAACCAATCACCAATAAATACAGACTCATCTTACACTTTAGGCTCCTTTTCACATTGCTTGTCCATTACAGCCTTGTTAAGTGATATTTCATCTATGCATTATTCTTGAGTGACCTCATCTTTCTAAATCAACTACTGCAAGTTCATCAAGCTCTTCAAGGAGTTCTAAATAGTCAAACCAAGTTATATCATGATCTTGAATAAGTGATTCTTGATCAAACTTCTTAACAAAAAACTCTACAATGGGCAACATATCTTTACAAAGTTCTTCAATCTCTTACAAAGATTCAAAGTACAATTGCCAATCATTCTTTTGTTCTTCACTTTGATCAATCTAAAGAAGATCATTTTGAAAGGCACCTTCATCTTTCTCAATTTGAGATATCTCAATCTCATTTGTGACATCAACTTGCATCAATTCCTCATGGATTTGTTCTATATCAAGACCAACCTTCTCCTGCATACGTGAGATAAATTCTTCAATATCAGCTGCAATCTTAGTTTCAACTTGTACCTCAAGTGAAGTATTAATTAATAACTCTTCATCATCAACACTTGAAGCATCCTCTTCACATTCCCCAAGATCTAAATTTGTAGTTACAACCTCTTCCTTTATTTCCAATAGGACATGCCCTTCTTGAATAAGGGAGATGGTGGGAGGTTGATGAAATTAATTTGCTTGAAAGGGAGTATGAAGTATCGGATGTTGATTAGGATCAGATTTTGGGGTCTTGAGGGAAGTAGAGTTTTGGAGAGGAAGGAAAGAGAAACTTTTGACAATCTATACATTCTGTTCTTTCCACTTGGTCATTATCTCATAAAGGTTTGAAACCTTTTTGTCCTCATGGGAAACTTGAGCTTGAGGGGTAAGTGGTGAATAACGGGGACTATAATAAGGTTTAACTTTTTGAATAAACTCCTGAATAGGAAAATGAATAGATTCTTGAATAGGCTCTTAAATCCAACTAAGAATCTCTATTGGTACACACTGAGTATGCTTAAAAACTTCATGAGAATAAGGAATATAAGAATATTGGTAAGGAACACAAAGGGGTATTTGAGACAACTAATTCAACTCAATTTGCTGACTCTCACATGCCTCTGATTTTTCTAATACAAAGATACAAAACTCAAGTCTCTCTTCTAGATCATTAGACACATTTAGAAACAACCCATTCACTTCCTCATACTAGGAATCTCATCATACTTTTCTTGCATATGCTAGTAATTTAAGCTCTATTTCATGCATCTTTTCTTGTAAACAAGATTGCTCATATGTAACATCATAGTCACATGGGAAATATGAAATCTAGTCATGAGACTGATATGGTTCATAAGGAAGGTTAGAGTCATGATCTTGGTAATAAGGATTATGGGACACTTGATAAGTCTCGTTATGGCTTTGATAAAATTCTTGGTAAGGCTGATTAAACTTATAACAAGGCTCATATAGATCATGAAAAAGTTGTTATGATTCATCATAGGGCTGAAAAGGAGGTATATCGTAGGGATTTCCTTCATACATAACCATCAAAATAACATTAGGATAGTGAAAATGAAATTATTCCAAAAAAAATATTCATGCACTTTGATCCATCTTTCTACCATGAAAACACATCCTGATTCATCTTCTCACTGTTGCCTGGGTTTTTCATTGTTTGCACCTTTAGGCCTATTAGTGACTAGCTAACTTAGATGGCTAGTTTAGCATAATTGAGGACTATAACTTGTCCACAAACCTTCATGGACATAAAACATGAGTCTCTACCTTCTTCCTCCATCCATTTTCTTACTATGTCCAATACAACTTTTGACAACTATAGCTTCTTCAAAAATAAGCCTATAACTTAACATTTTCTCTCTCTTATCTCTAACCAATACCACCTGGAGGTACTTAAGAGATTATGATACAAGATCAAATAGCTTACCTAAGCAATTAAATCCATCTTGAGCACTTTTGATCAACATCTTGAACATCAGGTTTTTATTAGGGTTCTAAGAGGGTTTAAACCTGTTTTCCCTCTTTATGATCATTCATAAAGCATAGGCCCTCAATCCAAAAACTAATACCTATCATTTTGATCTAGGACCATTCCCCATCTACCATGAATTGCTTAGGTTCTTATGAAAATGTTTGATGAGCTAATTATCACAAGAGAATCCTTCTTAGGTTGAGAAACCTTCATTATAAGCACTTGAGAGACCTCTAAATAATGTTTCATGCCTTGTCCTTCACACTATGATCTCAAAATTTATGAAAAACATTGAAACAACATAAATCACCTTTTAAAATGCTTACATGAGCTCAAACACCTGAAATATGATCATGACTCCTCATTAGGCCACACTCTCTCTCTTTACTCTCTAGACCTTGACCTACAAACCACATTAGGCCTTAAAATTGACCTTCATGACTCTTTCCATGCACTTTACACCTCACTCCCATACTAAAGTAACCTCATACATTCTTTAACACTATCATACATCCTTCACATGCCTTGATAATAGATCATAATACCTGATTAAGTCAGGCAGGGTTTAAGATAGGTCTAGATGCAAACTTAGATTGAAGGTCCTACCCCTATAGACTCACCTTGAAACTCTCATGAGTGTTACAATGCCTCACATACATGCTCAAACAACCTCATTCATCCATTCATACCTATGTACACTTATATCACCAAGCCACCATGCTCATACCTTCTCACAAGGTCTCTTCATGCCATGACTAGGCTTATGCTACTTAAGCACTTGATGCCTTGACCTATTCCTTCCATGTCATGACCTTAACAAAAAATTAATGAAGTAGATATAAGACATTACACCTTACTCATATCACTACACTTTTTTTTTTTTTGATGACAACAATAATACACAACCTCATACAAACCTAAAACCACATAACCAAATATCATATGACTTGACATCTCTCTTCTATACATCTAAACACCTTTGACACCTTGACCTGTGCCTTCATGCACCCATAAGTCATAAGTTTCCTTCAAATTATCTCTTGCCTTCAAATTTTCTCTTGTATTCAAATACTCTCTTGCCTTCAAATGCATCTTATCACATGGCTCCTATGCAAACATTAGGTGTCTTCAAACATCTTCCATCACCTATACCTTCTATGCTCACACCACTCATGTAGACCTACTTATCATCATACCTTCATAATAACCTTATAATATCATGCACATAAATTAATGACCACTCACCATGCTCCTTCAATAGATGCACCTTGACGTTAATGAAATCAACCTTGACATCAAACTTGACATCAATGATAACAATATATCGATAACCCTTTCCCATGACCATGAGTGTTAGGCCTTGCCATGTACAAACCCTAGGAGGGTCATGACCCAAAAAATCATATACCAATAGATGATACCATTGTAATTGCCTCACTAAGATGAATTTAATGACTGCTAATCTACACAAGGTTTAATTTTTTTGGCCCAAAAAAGTGTATCGATAGAATATACCATTGTGATCATCTTGTAGAGATGAATCCAATGACTATTAATTTGAACAAGTTAAAAAAATTTCACAACTTTTTTTATTTCTTTGTAAAAAAACCTCATGAACAAAACTACGATCATGAAAAAAATCAATTCCTCCTAGATCACAAGTTATGTTTTTAAGACCTTCTAGTGCTCAGGATGATAGATCCAAAAAAAATTACGTCACAAATACTTACCTAAATCAAAGCTCTGATACCACTTGTAATGAAATCACTTAGATGATTCACAACAATGAAATTATATATCACATAATTAAGAGAAAAATAAATAGATCCACAACAATAATTACAGAAAGAGTAAAATACTTAAATATTATGACTGAGCCACTTTATGGGGCAACCTACATAATACTGCAATAAGAACTAAATTCGCAATATGATGATTAAAAACTAACCACTACCTCCTATATATACTTTACTTATCCAAGGTTATTCCACACGCTGACCATAATAAGAATATAGAAAAATGCAACAAGATAATATGAAGATGTGTAAAACACAAGTCAGCCACACATGTCCCTAAACACACTATAGGTTAAAGGTGTAGCACAAGTTTTCTATGTTCTGTGTTTACATGGAAAATGATGACTTTACCCTATTTGGTAAACTATGACTTTATCTTGAGACCAAAACTTGAGACCTTAAAAGTTTGAAATTCTTATTTATTAAAGCAATCTAAACAAGCACAAATCAATCCTATAACATTTTGTGTAGGGAATTAAATAAAATAGAAGAGGTTTTATATGTTAACAAAGTCATTTCACTTGTATTTTGGTGTTTAAAAAACTTTTGCAAATATTTTTTTTTCATTTCAAAGTTTCAACAAAGGTCAAAACTTCAATCACACTTCAAACATGTGTTTTAAAATAACAATCACATTTAGACTTAGAGCTCTTAAGAGAACTTTACTTTTTTCTCTTCTTTTATAAAGCACTTAGTTTCATTTCTTAAAATAGTTTCATTTTTGTAAAGCCTTGCACATATGCTCTCCCCTTGTCCCCTTTAGGGAACTTGGGTGACCAAAAATGCATTGTTTTACTTGTTTTGTTGAGTCAAACCCAAAGAAATGTCATAGATGCTCTCCCATTATGATATAGTTTTTTTTTTTTTGGCTTGTGAGTGGGAGTTCACCACCTCCTCAAAGGTTATTTAGGTAGACTTTGACCTAGGGTTTTATCTCCCAACATTAAATTAACCCCACTTATCTGGTGGGGTATATAAATTGAGCATGCTAAATAGATGGGATAATTTTTGAGTGGTTAACCTGATCAGATAAAAGAGGACTTGGGTCAAACAACAGTCTAGACATCAAACTTCACTAAGTAGTACATGACTAATTTGTTGTGCAAGGGACAAAACCCTTGCATAATAAGCTATGTAGTTTGAATCCATTGATGGATATTTATTATGCCCATGTATTTTTAGGCACTTGTGGACCATTTAGATAAGCCAATTCAAAAGTTTGGATTAATCAACCCCCATTTATTAAGAATTATCCTACCAAATTTTGAGTTACTTCGGTCTCTAAGCTCCTTACCACATATCAATTTTTGAGAGATAAAGGGGGGCTTTAAAAACTCTACTTACATGCACTCTTTATTTTTGAATTAACAATTAATTCCTTTTAAGATTTCTATATTGGTTCAAGTTTTGGTAGATACTAGGCACACCTTGTGTCAGTTTTAGCATAGGAGCATGCACTTAGGTGCTACTTCATATTTTACTTGTATTGTTTGAGTCTAAAATTACTTTTCCAAATCAAACAAATTTAAACATAAAACAGACACATGCTAAACACACCACTTTACACAAAGAAGTGTTACACTACCAAAATTGTTTTAAACTATTTGCCTTGTTCAAAATAAGGTCAAAACCATTTGTGCCTTTATTTCCAAGTATTGTTACATTGGCCATTTTTACCTAGATAAGTTGGAGTTATTCTCGACCAAGTTTCAAACATCCTAAAAGTGTAGATCCAATTTCAAATCTAGCTTGGTTATGCCATTCACATAGACTTACGACCCTTTTGCCAAGAGTTAAGTTACCTTCTCAAACCAAGTCTGAAACCCACTTTCAAGTATAGATCTAAGTACAACTAGTTTACATTTGAGTTTTGCTTACCACTTGGGCTTGAATGTTTTAATTTTTGCACTTAGTTTGTGGTACTTGAGTTGGCTTCCCAAATTAGTTAAAGACATCTGCCTAGAACAACTTTATACCTTCATTTTATAATTTCAAGTTCATTTTAGACCAAGTTCACTATTTTTACCTAGTTTTCAAGTTTATCTTGACTAAGTAGACTTTTTTTTTCAGACCAATTGCCTTCAAAATTAAAGTTTATTTCAAGTTTTGTGCCTAGATTAAGTTCATTTTCAAGACTAGCTTTTTGACTTTTGCCAAGGACCTAACAAAATTTCATTCTTAGACATAGGCCAAGTTTGTTTTACCTTTAGATAGTTTAAAACCTTTGTGAAAGACCGGTTTCACATTTTCATTCCAAATATGCCTTAGATTTACTGTAGACCCTTGCCAAGGCCATTTCCATGTTTCACTTTTAAACCTCTTTCTAAGAGCTAAGTGTGGTTTTTGTGATAGTTTTAAACCATGACCAAGTTTTTCAAGTGTCCCTTTTAAGCTAAGTTTCAAACTTTACAATGATAGACTAATATTTTCATAGTGCACCTACCATTACTTCAACCATGCCTCGTTATACACAAAGTGGAATCATGTATAATTCAGAGTACAAAAACATTGTCACAAGTGACCTTTTTATATAAGATCCTTATGGAGATGACATAATATATGAGATGGATTCGTATCCCACATATGATGCCTTCTATACAGAGCAGGGCTAAGACCCATTAACACATTATCTTGCCAATACACCTTCTTATCTAGGGCAAGACCAAGACCAAACTACTCAATACATTGATAACATACCACCTAACATGGAATAGGTCTAATAACAATAATCTTACTATGTGACTACTCTAACTCATACCACTTATGATCCTTACTCATTTGATCACCATCTCTTGGAGAATAGAGATGAAATCCTTGTTAGAATGGTGGAGGTAGGTGCTGAATTTTTGACCAAATTTCCACATGAAAGTCCACCTAACTTGGCTATATATCCTAGTAGCGTACCTCCTATTAAACCATTCAAACATGCATCATGTATCCATAACCAGACCTTTGTACTAATGCATAACCAAGAGCTTGTTGCACTTGCAAAAGGAAAGGGTCAAGTTGCTGATCACATATCACAAATACAACAAGCATACCAAACATAGTTTAACTTGGCCATGAATCTAAATACCATGATCATTTCCAATATGCCGCTCATAGAGTTAACTCCATCAACTAGGGTGCAAATTGACTCATTGAACTATACCAATATGAACACAGACCTATTCATGCAAAATACCCAAGTTAGGGATATGTTTGATTCTCTAGTCATTGAGGAGGAAATTGTGGCTCCTACATAATAGCCTTTGAAAAACATGGTATATAACATGCAAGTGTGCCCCAATCTACACGAGGTTGGGTCACATGTACAATAGAGCAATGCATAACAAGTTTCCCCTATAAACACCTTAAGTGGTTTACAACAACAAGGGGTAGGACCATTTAGTTCACAAGTGCAACAAATGACTAGTCCTCCATCAACCACTTCGTAAACTACACAACAAGGAATAATTAACCAAACATAAACAAATATTCCATCCTAATAGGGAGTAATTAATACTCCACCTCAATAGGTGGGGAACACTATTCCACCCCAACATGTGGTAACCAACATTCCATGACAACAAATATAGACTAATGTACCACCATAACAAGTGGTAAATTCATTACAAATGTTGTCTAATCATCAACATATGTTTATTAGTCAACAATACTTGGTGGCTAGTCAGCAACAAGTACCAAACATGCAATAAGTGTTAACCCAAGAACAAGGGCTTAACCCTACTAGGTAATCATTGCCTCTTGCCCAAAAAATACCTCACATTTAATAGGGGCCAAATACATAACAAGTTTTAACAATAGATCTCTAACCAATAATGAATACCTTTTATACAAGAGGGTTTGACTAGTCAACAACACGTTTCTATTCAAATGTAACACACACATTACATTCCACAAAGCCAAATACCTCCATCCCTGTCATAATTCCCTCCAAACTAGAGTCGTATTGATAATTCTAACCATAATATTTACCAACAACACATACCATATCAACAATATAATCCTAACCAAAGGATACATATTCTTTGTTAGTCGATCAACCAAGCCAATACTATGCAATACCACATTCCTCCATTGCACCCCAGTCAAGTCAATCCACCTTTGACCACCAAAACATTTTGCAATTAAATGTATGATCTAGCTTTCTAGCCCAAGAACTGCAACAAATGAAGGATGCAATTATAATTATTTACGTTGGGAAGCAGATAAAACTTTAAACTAGATAAAGTATATTCATATCCATTTAACATGGAGTACCTTCAAATACCATTTCCTTTAGGTTATGAGAGACCAAAGTTCAATAAATACAAGGGCAAACGTGACCCTAAGGAACATTTTAAGGAATTCTTTGTTACTTTCCATCCAGTGGCCTATAACAATATCTACTTGCTTCTTTTTATTTGAAGTTTAGTTGGACATGCCTTAGAAGGGCTTCTCAAACTACCAAAGAAATTTGTCTCTAACTTTGACGACCTTTCAGACAAATTTGTACAACATTTATCCTATAATCTTGAACATGAGATTACTGTGGCTAATTTGGGTCAAGCTAGATAAAATATTGGTGAAAGCTTTGCAAGTTACTTATAATGGTGGAGAACACTTGCTAGTCATTTCATGTAGAATTTACCCAATAAATAGTTGACAACTGTGTTTACCAAGAACTTGTATAGTGAGATATCTTATCACCTTGAGGTTCAATGTGCTCACACATTTGAGGAGATCATCGAAAAGGGTATACAAATTGAAAAGGCCCTTATCAATAAGGGGATAATCAAATTATCTTCTCCCAATCAAAGCTAGAATTAAAACCAGAGCCAAAACTAGAATCAAGGCAAAAGCCAAAACCAAAACTCATTTCAAATGTAGTCTCCTGCGCCACCTTAGGCCAATACTTTTGAAAAACCCAAATGCTATAATCGTAACAAGAATTTTATCAAAAATGGAGTTATTGAATCATGCCATGTCCAAATGGTGCAAATGCCATCTGCTCAACCAACTCCATATACACAACCAATTCCACAAGCACAACCAGCTCCACAAATGCAACCAATTCCACATATGCAAGTACTCCCACCTCCTCCTTTACAAAAACCTCCTCCAATAAGAATACCTAATGATAGAATATTTAGTGATCTTGGAGAACTAATTGAGTCCGTATTATGAAAATTAGCTGCTACCAATATGATTGATTGGCCCATTCCAATGCCATTCCATGACGGTGTTCCTTTCCCTGATTGGTATAAAAAGCATGAATTTTGTGACTATTATCGAGTCAAAGGGCATTTCATACCTCATTTAAAACATGTTGGAAAATAGAGAGACCGAGTTGGATAACAGGGTTTCTACTTCCAATCATAACTTGGGTATTTACTGAGATCCTTTTCCACAACATAACACTAATAATCAAAATCAATAACCATGAAGGCCAGCTCTGTAATAACCACAAAAATAGCCATAACAATAACATCAAAAATAATAACAATAAAAATAATAATAACAACATCAACAACCATAATAAAATGGTCAAAACCAAGGTCAAAATGATCCATCTAACGAAAAGGCCTATCACACCATCACATATGGCTACAATAAAATTATAGGTTGTATTATAGGTGGTCATATAACTACCATTACCATCAACCCTAGACCAATTACTAATCAACCATGACCATTGTCTAATAATGCCTATCAACTTTCCTATGTTAGTAATCTTCCTTTGATTTGTGACAACAACCAAGTGAAACAACAACCAAAGATTACCATCTCAGACCCTTCTCCTTCTCCCTCTAGTTATAATGGCCCTTTACCCAATTCAAATTATGTAATTATAACTTAGTGAACTAAAGTCACCATTCCAGGCTCGCAACCATCTTCTACCAATGAGCCCATTCAATCCACCATATCAGCTAAGAGTAAACCAATTACCAATGCTAAGGATAAAATGCATGATATTGTGGAAGAACTATAAAAGATTCCCACACAAATATCTATATTAGATTTTTTGCACACCTCTACTCTCCAAAATAATATCCTTACAAAACTTTTAGGCCAATCCCAAGTACCAAATGACATTACACCAGATAAATTCCAAGCTTTGGTCAGACACCTAGCTCTTGGCCAACAATTGCCCTTTAACCAAAGTGATATATCTGTTGGTTGATTATTTTGTCTATCAGCGTACTGGTAAACAAAATAGGTCTTATCAACCAAAGTAAGAAGATTAGTCGTCCTAATGTGTAAGTTTATCACATCAGAAGAAGACTTCTCTCTCCTCTCATCAAGGGGAGGTTCCCTGTGGATATACTGTGTATATATATATGAACAGAAAATAGTACTCAAGGGTAGGACCAGACATCCATCTCTCTTTCTTCAGAGATGACGTATACAAAACAAAGGAAGAACTCAAGAGAATGATAGACAGTACTCCTCTTCTTTCAGAAGAACTGTTCAACCAACCACAAGAATATTTCTGGAAATAAAAGCAGAATATGACTGAAGTATGGTAACCAACAAATCAAGACACAACGCAAAGTCTGCACATGAAATACTCAAGAGTGATACACGAAGAACAATGAAAGCTCAAAGTCTTTCCAAAGTTCTTTACACAGCAATGAAAATACAAACACACTGAAGGCAGGCGCAAAGTCTCTCCATAGTTGATTCTCCAGGACACCTTGACAAATTAACTAATCCTGCTTATTAAATCAATGAAACAAACAAGATATCACAGCACAAAGTCTGAAAAAGTCCCTTGTTTTCATTAACAAAATATGATAAACAGACTGAGCACAAAGTCTCAATGATGCCTCTCAATTTTGGCAGAGTTTCGTTCAGATTATCAAAAAGAAGATCCTTATTACAATGGAAGAAAGTCCCTTATAGCCTCTTCAAAAAGGACTTGGGAACAATCAATATATCAATTTACATTGAAATCTGCTAAGGAGACGCGCTGGAATTTAGGGGCCCTTTTCCCATTTGATTTTAATAATGCAAGGAAATAAGTCGTGCTTATTGAAAGTTTATAACTTCCAATGTTCCACCTGGCAATCTGATCTTATCTTCATCGTTCCTCCTTGTTTGGCTAATTAAATCGAGTCCTGGATTTAATTTGCTGTTCTGCTTTTTGTTGGTCTTGGCCTTGAAAATTGTGAATGTATTCTGTTCTGTGAATCAAAGGATCAACGACTATTTTACTGTCCTTGAAATTGACATTTTCATGCCCATCACTGTGTTTCCAACGGCTAGTTGACTGTGTTGAATTTGACGTGTTTGGGTGTGTCATCCCTTGGTCTTCTTTTATCTTCCACTTGTCGCTTTCCCAGAATGCACTTTTACCCTTTTGGGCTCTAAGAAATGATCTTTCGGCTTCTGTTGACCCATCACAAATTTCTTCTAGGCTTAAATGATCCTCGGGCCATTCGCTTTCTGCATACCCACGGACATTTTACCTGGGCCATTCGCAATTTTCCTTTGAAAGCTCCCCGCGGGTAATTCCGCGGACATTTGTCCCAGGTAAAATTCCCGCAGACAAAAAGTTTGGGGAAAATTCCCGCGGGTCTTTTTGAACAAGTCTTTAATAATTTTTTTAAAAATGCCTTAGACAAATCTGAAAGAATTACCTTTTGGCTTCTTAGAAAAATGATCCTCCAAAAAGGTGTTTTTTCTTGATTAAGTGCCCTCCGCAAGGGCATTTGTCCTTTGAAAAGTCTTCTTTTTCTTTGAACCATACCTTTGAACTTAGTCGCTGAACCTTTGTTGAATCGGTTCAAAGGTCAATGAAGCGCGCCAAGCCTTTGAAGCAAGCGTTGAACCGCTTGATTGAACTCGCCTTTGAACTGTTTGAAGTTGAACCAAAGGATGAACCAAATGTTGAAAATCAATTCCTTTGACTGAAAACCACCTGCAAGAGTCTGTAGATTTTCTTGAGAAGTTCTGAAAATAAGAAATTTGAATATCTAAGACAAATTTTGAAAATGGAAGACATTATTTTGGTTTGGAAAACCAAAATAATTCAAATGTTGTTCCAAAAATAGCTGTTATTTTTAGGAGACAACAATATCATCCCTAGGACCTCTCAACAATAACCCATTGTATATCAAAGTTGTCATAACACAACATAAAGTTAAGCATGTCCTCATAAACAATGGATTGAGTTTCAATATTATGTCTCTATGGTTAGTCAAGCATCTGGGATAGACAACAACTGACCTTCAACTAATCTTCATTACCATTAAGGCCTATGATAATGAAGAATGAGAATCATAGGGAATAATTTATTTGCCAGTTGTTATTGGGACCTTGACCCACGACACACATGATCCTCCAAAAAGGTGTTTTTTCTTGATTAAGTGCCCTCCGCAAGGGCATTTGTCCTTTGAAAAGTCTTCTTTTTCTTTGAACCATACCTTTGAACTTAGTCGCTGAACCTTTGTTGAATCGGTTCAAAGGTCAATGAAGCGCGCCAAGCCTTTGAAGCAAGCGTTGAACCGCTTGATTGAACTCGCCTTTGAACTGTTTGAAGTTGAACCAAAGGATGAACCAAATGTTGAAAATCAATTCCTTTGACTGAAAACCACCTGCAAGAGTCTGTAGATTTTCTTGAGAAGTTCTGAAAATAAGAAATTTGAATATCTAAGACAAATTTTGAAAATGGAAGACATTATTTTGGTTTGGAAAACCAAAATAATTCAAATGTTGTTCCAAAAATAGCTGTTATTTTTAGGAGACAACAATATCATCCCTAGGACCTCTCAACAATAACCCATTGTATATCAAAGTTGTCATAACACAACATAAAGTTAAGCATGTCCTCATAAACAATGGATTGAGTTTCAATATTATGTCTCTATGGTTAGTCAAGCATCTGGGATAGACAACAACTGACCTTCAACTAATCTTCATTACCATTAAGGCCTATGATAATGAAGAATGAGAATCATAGGGAATAATTTATTTGCCAGTTGTTATTGGGACCTTGACCCACGACACACATGATCCTCCAAAAAGGTGTTTTTTCTTGATTAAGTGCCCTCCGCAAGGGCATTTGTCCTTTGAAAAGTCTTCTTTTTCTTTGAACCATACCTTTGAACTTAGTCGCTGAACCTTTGTTGAATCGGTTCAAAGGTCAATGAAGCGCGCCAAGCCTTTGAAGCAAGCGTTGAACCGCTTGATTGAACTCGCCTTTGAACTGTTTGAAGTTGAACCAAAGGATGAACCAAATGTTGAAAATCAATTCCTTTGACTGAAAACCACCTGCAAGAGTCTGTAGATTTTCTTGAGAAGTTCTGAAAATAAGAAATTTGAATATCTAAGACAAATTTTGAAAATGGAAGACATTATTTTGGTTTGGAAAACCAAAATAATTCAAATGTTGTTCCAAAAATAGCTGTTATTTTTAGGAGACAACAATATCATCCCTAGGACCTCTCAACAATAACCCATTGTATATCAAAGTTGTCATAACACAACATAAAGTTAAGCATGTCCTCATAAACAATGGATTGAGTTTCAATATTATGTCTCTATGGTTAGTCAAGCATCTGGGATAGACAACAACTGACCTTCAACTAATCTTCATTACCATTAAGGCCTATGATAATGAAGAATGAGAATCATAGGGAATAATTTATTTGCCAGTTGTTATTGGGACCTTGACCCACGACACACTTTACCATGTACAGGTTCTAGATTTATCATATAACTTGCTTTTGGGTTGACTATGTGATCTAGAGGATTTTTAATCACCCATTTTTGTCGGTCTTAATTTCAAAAGGCTAGCTATGAAGATCGTAGTTGGTGGAGCTAACTTTTATAATGGAGAAGGACTCTACAGCGATGTATGGTAATAGTATTTTAATTTCATGATCACACTATAATTTACCATTTATTATTATTTTGGTGATTTTAATTGTGACACATGGTAGGATGAAGAACATTTGGAGAGGTCCATGTGGTGGGACCTCAGGCCACCACGTGGCCTGCCACCACATCCTCTATTTTTTTGAGTCACTTATGTATACCGAAACACTTGTGACAAATAACAACCAACTAATAATCGATTACCATTTCGATTATTAACTCAGCGTGGAAATCTAACTCGTGAGCCAACTTGTGTTTCAAACCGAGTTATGTGTTTGGAAAGACAACTTATTGACAATGAATCCGATTAAGTTGGCTTGGGTTCTAAACCAAGCTCATAACATTTATCACGGGAACCAACTCGTAGTTGGCCTAACAATCGTTGAAAAGGGTTTAATACATGGCCAAAGACATAAGTTATTTGATAAGCTTTAGGCTATTTGCAGCCGTTTTAAAAGCTTATCTTTGTGAATGTGGGATTTTGTCAGTCCCAAGAATGCTATCGAGAATTAAGAGATTCAAACCGTTGGATTCAAATAGCAAATACATGGCATATGTGGATGATTATGAAAAATACGATTGTGACCAGACGTTTTTTATAAGCTAGATGGGTGACTTACATTTGGCTAGAGGCAAGGTCGAGTGGGCAGAGAGAGATCGAACATGGCATCAATATAAGTTTGGTGTAGCTGTTTATGCATGTTCTATAAAGCCCTTAAGGCTACGGCGTGATCATTTTTATATTGGCAGAGACTCGAATAGCAGATTTAGAAGATAATGGATCTATATTGAATTTACACAGACCCCCGGGGAATGCCATTATATAGGTCCAAGCGAATGGGATATGTTATGAGAAACCATAGTGAAGGGTTTTTAAAAGGAAATGCCTTTACATAGGTTACAATGGTTAAGAGTGGTGTATTTTTCTTGTGTTGATACAACTTTATCGCCATTGAAGGAAACTCAAAGTTTGAAGAAGAATATGTAATTACTTCATAGAGCCTTGGCTAAAATGCGTGATCAGATACGATCCCATAATGGCATTGGTGATGTAAGGTCTTACAGAATTTGGGTGAAGGTCATCACCTATCTATTCCAATTGTAGGCTATTTATGCCCAGGCCACAAATGGCAGATATGAGATCGCCTTATAAGTAAGATTGATGAAACTATGGACATGGTTCACGTTTCTCGAGGAGGAGAAGATTATTCATCTTATGCATATAAAGGCCAAAGTCTATTTTTATGGATTCTTCCATTTTCGCAAAAAGCCATTGGACGTAGCAAAAATTGCTATAGGGATGAGCCGTGAGGTTAATGGTTTATTAAAAAGGCTACGCAGACCAAAGCCACGATAAATACGTACCTCTATCCTTTATGCAGACCATTGACATTTACCATATAGATGAGTGCTTGATTATTTTCACAGGGTCGCAAATAGATAAAAGCTAAAAACATCACGCCTATTATATTAGACTATTGAGTATTGGGAACGAATGATATGAAAGACGCTTGTCACCTCATTACAGATCTATAAATTGTGCCAAGCTTGGAGGGACGTTTTAATTTGATTCTTTCATAGTACATAGCTCTCAGTCATGGAAGATTGGTGCATGGCTGTGAACTACATAGTATTTTAATGACAAAGGATCTATACTTGTAGGTTATCTTACACAATTGGAGCACGAGGTGGAGCTGATTTGACCAGAGCCATGCCTTGTGAGAACATCATCGCCCATTTTGAAAGGCTTTGGGTGAATGAGAAATGGTAGATAGTCCCTAAGGAAGGTTAGGTGTCTATTTGTATGTTGTATAATTATAAGTATGTAGCCCTGAGACTCCTCATCCGTGTTATTACATTTCCCTTCTATTTGTATGGTGATAGGCAAGGAGAAATGTATATGTGACTGTGCTATAATACACAGAGAAACCTAAGTGTATTTTTAATGCCTCTATGTTATAAGGCCCTTGGCCAAGGAGGATGTATATATAGATATAGTTGCAGGGTTCATTTAAGGAGTTAGAGGTCTAAAATAAAGACAAAGACTCTCCTTATTATTATGCCCATTTATTTATTTTTTTAATATACTTAAATGGAGAATTCCCTGAAGGCATGGAGAAGACAACATGTGCTATAGAATTTGATAGATGAATTGTAGAGTCTTCAAAGTCAGTTTCAGCACCATTACAGGTTCTTAGAAATCCATTCCTGATGTAACTTGTTAATTGTATATTTACATCTTTTATAATGGATCAAGTTGTGGTTAAGCAATTTTAGAGACATAGCCCAAATGGGTGAACTCCATTATCATATTAGTGTTGCTTTTTTTCTTTTAGTTATTTTTGGGTTCAATTTAATTCAGTTGCAAATGAATTAATATAACACTAGAATTAATTATGAGAATTTAAAAGTGACACTAAACATGAGTTTTTAAATGCGGGAAATGAATTTATAGAGTTGACAGATTACTTTTAATTTATTCTTAGATTTACGCAACCAATTCTATTTACTTTAGGGAATTGAGAATTCAACATTTGTTTTAGAAACTATTTACCCGATTTACAGATCACTATGGATACATGTAATACAAGAAATACCTTCCACATTACACCAATGTATCAAGTCCCCCCATTCTAAGATGGAGGTAACTATTCCTACAAACCTATAGCCATACCAACTCCATAAACACTTGGAGGCTGTGTATGAAAGTTATAATTACCATTTTGGCCTAGACCCTAAACCTAAGAAGGAGAAAGACATACTTGTTGAATTTCCAAATTCTAACTATATAGACCCTAATAACCTTGTCTATATTTCCTTACACCCCCTCCTAAGATATATAATAATTTTACCATCTCTAAAAAAGTACAAGGAAAATACCTCATGCATAATGCATTCTATGTAGCTAACCTTCCTAGGCCCCTAAATCCTATGGAAGACCCAAATCCAAGGCCGTTTGTATGAAATGGTGATAGAAAGGTAATTTTAATGCCCAAGATCCTATTATTTTCATACCATCCACTAGCCAATTATAATACCCACTTGTTGAAGGTGATTCATGTATTTATAATGATGACTTGGTTGATTGTTACCAAAGCAAAAGGTATCCCATCCCTAATCGGATCAAGGATAATCAAACTTATGAAGGTAGAGGCTTGGGGGTAGATTAACAAGGTACTCTTGAGCCAATTTTATAACCAAGTACAAGGGAGCTCATGGTATTGGATTTAAACCACCTAGGGGCGACCTTGCATACCATATCTATGTTTTTACACCAATGAATAGCAATGATGATGTTGATAGCGATGCATAGTTTGATTATAGTATATATGAGAACTTAGTCAATACCAAACTATTTAACCTTCATGTCATGCATCCCATTACACATGTCATTCATCCTTCCCCACTTTTCCTTCATCATCCATAATTCATCAATTGAGACAACAAGAATCCATAGTGTCATTTGATGAGTTTAAAAATGATGAGGCTATTTATGACTTTCTAGATCTAAGAGACCATATTGGAGATCATAAACAAGGCTTTTCTATCAAATTGGATTCTATTGCCTATTTGAAAGAGCATGTGAACTTCCTTTGCCAAAAAGAAAAAGAAAATCAAACATTGAGGACCAAAAGTGAAAACCTCTTTGAGGTGCTTTTGGACCAGGGTAAAAGTAAAGAAAAAAGCCAGTCTCTTGGTGAAAACTTATTTCAAGTGCCATTAGATGGGGATGTTCACCCTTCCTCAGATTAAGATCAAGATTCCACAAATACCACAATCATATTTGGGTCTACAATTAGTGAAGAAGAATAGTGGGCCTTTGAATAGATTATCCAATAATGTTCAGATGTATTTTTTACATGGCTGTTATCACCATTGAGCGATTATGGTTCACCCTGTGGGGAACTTAATGAGCTAGTCGAACTGAAAGACTTTGATATTTCTAACTAATTCATTTCTTTACCAACTCTCTTAGAAGATTGTTCTCACTCCTTGTGGAGGACACTTTTGAATTCAACATTAGAATGCCAAATGATCCAAAGTGGATCAAATTGGGTGCGTCCCTCATTGAGGAGGAATGCGTAGTCCTTACATCCCTCCTTTGAGAATTCATCAACATTTTTGCATGGGATTATTTTGACATGCCAGGTTTGGACCCCACCTTGGTTGTACATCATCTTGTACATCATAATAATAAATTAGTAAAGCAAAAACTGAGGAAAATACATCCTTATGTTATTGTATTAATCAATAAATAACTAGATAAACTCTTAGATGCATGATGCATTTGTCCTATTGATTACTTGGAGTGGATCTCCAATATTGTGCTAGTGAACAAAAATCTAAAAGGTATCAAATTATGTACTGATTTCTATGACATGAACAAAGCCTTCCTAAAGGATGACTTTTCTCTGATGAATATCGACATGATTGTTAACTCCACAACTAGATATGAAATGCTTTCTCTCATGGATGATTTTTCAAGATATAATTAAATTAGAATTATACTAGAAGACTAACACAAGACAACATTAACCACTCCTTAGGGAACCTTTAATTATCAGGTCATGTTTTTTAGCCTAAAAAATGCAAGGACAATGTACCAACAGGCCATGATGGTAATTTTCCATGATATGATGCATGATATAGTCAAGGACTATGTTGATGACATCCTAAGTAAATCCAAGAGACGTGTTGAACATCCAGTTGTACTTTAAAATATCTTTGAATGATTTTGGGAGTATAAAGTAAGGCCTAACTCTAAAAAGTGCATCTTCGATGTCACTTCAGGAAAATTACTAAGCTTCATTGCCTCTCATAGTGTTATTGAAGTTGATTCAGCCAATTTTAAGGCCATTTATGATATGCCACCTCTGTCCACTTTGTAACAACTCTACAGTTTGTAGGGTAAGATACAATCAATTAAATGTTTCATTTCTAAATTGGCAGACAAATTTCATCCATTTACCCATCTACTAAAGAAGGGCACTAGTTTTTCATGGAATGTTGATTGCCAGAAGGCCTTTAAATATTTGAAAGAATATTTGGCCAATCCACCTATTCTATTATTGCTTATGTCGATAAGCCATTGCTACTCTACCTCTCTACAACTGAAAATGTCTTAGGGGCACTTTTGGCCCAATATGATGAATAAGGGAAGGAGCATGCTATCTTTTACCTAAGCCACACATTGGTCACGTATAAGCATAATTATACATTGATCGAGAAATCTTGTTTAGCTATGGTCTTTGTAGCATAGAATTTGCACTACTACATGCTAAAAAATAAGACTATTATCATTACCAAATTAGATCCTCTCAAGTATCCACTTTCAAAAACAACTTTACATGGTCATATGGTTAAATGGATTATGATTCTAAGTGAGTTAGAGATTGAATATGCTAACCAAAAGGCCATAATTTCCAACTAACTTGTAGAATCTCATCTTTCTGACTCTCAACCACTCACATGTGGGTTTTTGGATGAGTTTATCATGATTGTAGTAGAAACACTTCCTAAAGAGTGGTAATGGAAACTTTATTTTGATGGTTCTTTCCCATCTCATGGTTCGAATGCATAACTGTTGTTCATAAAACCACAAGGGGATCTCATTTTCAAGTCCTTTCATATCAGCTTTCCTTGTACCAATAACATGGTTGAGTATGAAGCACTCATTTTAGGGCTTCATTTAGTAGTACAATGGACATTAAACACCTACTAGTTTATGGAGATTTTCAACTTATCATTAACCAGGTCACATACCAATTCTAGACCAAAGATGAGAAGTTTGTACCTTATAAAGCCATGGTGAACACCTTCAAGTAATAAATTACCAACACTCAGTTTAAACAAATACCTTAGGCCAGTAACAAAATAATAGATGCCATGACTATAATTGTTCTATGATTCACATCACAGATAAGGCAATAAATTATCAATTCCTTATTGAACATCTTCTAGTGCATGCTCATGAACCTTCGATCATTAAGATAATATGTGATATTATTGGTCCCAATTCTATATGGTATTCCAAACTATATAATTACCTTCATGATCAAGTCCTCCCACTTGACCTATCTTGAAAAGATCAAAAAGACTTCACCCATCAAACCTCTACTTATACATTACTTGGAGCTATACTTTATTATAGAAGCTTTGATGGAACATTGCTTCATTGTTTAACCTTAGGAGAGTCTAGATTAGTGCTGAGGGAAGTGCATAAAGGGGTTTATGGGGCCCACACTAATGGGGCTATCCTTGCCAAAAAGTCACCACATATTGGTTATTATTGGTTGACCATGGAAACATATGTAATTATTTATGTTAAAATGTGTAAATAATGTCAAAAACATGTTAACCTGATACATGCTCCATCCTAAACACTCAAGACAATGACTATGCCATGGTTGTTTTCAATGTAGGTACTTAACCTCATAAGAAATTTTAACCCTACTTCCTTAGATGACTATAAACATATCCTTACCACCATAGAGTACTTCACTAAGTGGGTGGAAGCCATTCCCCTCACTTACATGATAGGCTAGTATATATCCAAATTCATTTTCAATCACCTCATTTGCCACTATGGTATCCCCTCTGGGATTATATCTGATAATGACAATTCTTTCAAAAATTAAGATATCAAAGCCATTTATGCTGAATATAATGTTACCCAACATTTTTCCATTGCATATTACCCACAAGGTAATGGCCAAACTGAAACAACCCCCAATTTTTTTTCTTTTCTTTTGAGCATCACTTTGTTTAGAGTGCAAGTGGAATTAAGAACATAGTTCACTATGCATGGTTGGGATTTATATAATTCACATACAACCCATAACTAAATTTATGCATGTATGATTCCATTCATACACCATTTCCAATATTCAAGTAATCAAAACATATAGTACTGCATTTAAAATCCAAGACTCTTAATGTCGAAGAATCATTGCACAAAAAAAATCAAGGCTTAATCATAATTGAATCAACTTAGATAAAGAATGCCCACATCATTCTATAGAAATGTATAAGCTTCCAAGGTTGTCTTTGCTCATTAAACTTTATGCATATAAGAAATATGTAATGGTACTATTCTATACAGATCTTTATACCAATATCTCATAAATTTAAGGATCATTGCACCGTGTTTAATCATATACTCATACCTTAGTCAATTTAAGGAAATTTGACTTGCAAGTTCTGCATGCATGGCACCAATTGAGATTGGAATACCAGACTTTTCAAATCCTTCTTAGGATAAATATGCATGACTACAATATCAAGTTCTTTACCATGACTTAAAACAATTAATTAAATATGTAACCATTTTCTTATCATAATGCATTAAATTACAATAAAACATAGCCTTTATCAATCATCCTATAGGATTAATAACTCTCAAAATCATGCTGCAGGAAGAGCATTTAACTACTTTAGGATATTTTTCTTTTTAATAACAAATTACAGTCATATTGGAACTCAATTTTCTTCCTTAATATTCAATTAAAAAAATACTTTAGATATGCATTTCAAAGGTTACACTAAGGAGGATAAAACTCAAAAATTGTTTCTAATGAAACTCTATGAGTTATGAGTAGTAACAACATCAAATTTAGGTTTATACAAAAAATTACATCATACTCTTTTACATTGCAAAAAGTTGCTACAAGAATAATACACAGGAAGAGCAATTTTAAATCATGATACAACAAGTATTTAATCATTGCAACAAGATAAGAACAACTCCAAACACATCATACAATTCTATAATGAAAGAACAACCACCAAATATATGCACACCACCCTGACCTATCTTATGAACCCTCCAGTCGGTGGCCCTCACCACCCCAACCATCAGCTGGGTGCTGGAGTCATGCATTTGGGCTTTGAACAAAGGTGTGAGCAAAATATTTAGCCATCAATGAGCAATTTATAGTAGTTACACAATATTATCAAATAGATGAACCATAACATCATGGACCAACAGTGCCAACAATAATACACTAAGAAATTCATAAGTGATACTTGCATAATGACCTGCTAGATCTATCAAGCATCTAACATAAGATGAATCATCCAGACCTGTAATTTTTATTTTTATTATCCAATAGCAAAGAACAACCCATTCATATTTTTGACTCAAGAAAGAAAAATGAGAGAGGTAAAATTAGAGCAACAACTCCTTTGCACCTATGCTTCTAATTCCATCAAAATCTAGGTAAAACAAGCCAAAATAAAAACATGCAAGCTTTGATATGATACTATATTTTTACAAGCTACCATTAAAGACCAACATGGTCAAATAAGAATAGCAATTTTAAAAACCCAATAAAATAATTACAGCAAAAAAGAGGTACCCATTTGACCATTAAATAAAAACCACATAGAAAATAAAACACACAACATGCCATTTTAAGGCAATATTTTCTAGTCATAAATAAAATAGAAATAATAACCAAAGTTTTGATATTTTTTTCTAAAAAGCATTCAATAATAAATCTAATTTATTTTAAACCATGTACACCAAATAAAATTTAACTCATAACTAGGTATGAGAATTGATCCAACTCCATACAGCTATAAAAAGATAAACTCCAGCAAGACAAAAATAATGCATCCCTTGGCACAAATCTGTCCTATGATGAAGAAAATAATCTTCTCTTTGATTAGCCTTCACCAAAAATGAAACTCTTACCCAGATCTATTTCATTTCTTCCATGGCCAACTCTATTTCTCTCCCTTCTACCCAGGGATAATTTTTTCCAAGCGATTAAAGCCTGCTGGGATGAATTTTCAGCCAACATTACTCTCCATTCCTGCCATTTTCCTCCATGGTTTCTCTCCTAAAAACCAACACAGCAAAAATACATTCTTCCCAAAAAAATAATCAATTACTCTTTTTGGGTGAAGAGTCAACCCTTAATGCCCTCATTTTTCCTTAATGTTTAAACTTTTTATTTATTTATTTTTGATATCTTTCTTTTTATATATTTATTTATTTAAAAATATATAAAATTTATTTTTATTTTTATTTTAACTATAATGCATGACCAAAGTCCACAACCCCTTTTATGGTCATCATGGTCTAACACAAATTTTATTTAATAAATAATCATTAAATATGGGTTACTTCTTGCCCACTGATTTATTATATCAAGGCAATCATGGATTCCCACTCCATTATAATGCATGACATTAACCTTTCCGAGGCCTCATGGAAATAAAACCAAGACAAGAATACTTAGATTAAATAATTTTAATTATAATATGATCCACGGTGGGTAATAAGTTAACATGTCCAAAATGATAATTAAAGTATTTGAGCCCCTTAATGATCTGAATAAAGAAAATGATAGTTGAGATTAAAAACAACTTACCACCAAGCCAACACAGATAAGTCAACAAACAAAGAAAATAATAAAAACTAAAAATGGACACAACCATAATCAAGAGAGATAAAAAGATGAAAATATTAATCATGATTAAATGAATAAACAAGATAAAAAAAGACACAAGGCATGCTACAACTGCTCAAGGACTAGATGGCTCATTATTTTTATATTTATTATCAAGTACTGGTGTTATCCAACTGCTCACTGCCTCTACCATTATTACTCCAACTACCAAAATCCACTGCTAGCCTAACTCTTATACCTATGAACCCTGTAGCCACCAAAACATGGCATCAGTAGTATCTGCTCTACATGAATAAAAATATATATACATGTAAATTTGAAGTGTATAATCATCATAATATAAAACTATATTGATAACATCATTAATATGCAATATCAATGTATATTGGTGTTGAATCAAAATATGTTGTTGTAGGATAATAGTATGTCCCTATAAGATAACAATATATTGATATAGGATAACAATATGCCACTATAGGATAACAATATATTGTTATAAGATAACAATGTGTTGCTACAAGATCAAATCATTCAACATCTATATGTAAACATTAGATGATCATCACTCAAAAATTTACTAATACATTTAATAATGTCTATCAAAAAAGAGTCAAATAATAGGTTGTGACATAAACAAATGTATCCAACAAAATTATTATCAAGATTCTTAAGATGTCAATGATGTTGGTCGTGATTGGCACTTATAACTCTTCTACACCCTTTGAGCTTATTGAGCCAATTTTTGTACTCTAATAAGAGCCAAACCCTATTCCCTAATTTATGTCACTAAGGCCATTCCTTTTGTTGAGGTCGAGTTGTCTTCTCTATACATTTCATTAAAATATATCCTCGATGATGAGGATTATAGACTAGCTCATCTGCAAGCGCTGAAACTATTAGACAAAAAATAGATGGTAGCTATGAATAATCTTTAAGCATACCAAAATTGGTTGTTTTTAATATAAAAAGCATGTGAAATATATAGAATTCAATATTGGTGATCTTATACTCGAATAAAACTAAAAGAACACCAATGCAAAATGCAATAAAAAAGGGCAAGTTTAAGCCTAATTGGTTGGGACCTTATGTGATTGTTGCTAACTATGGTTCTAAAGCATACAAGTTGGCTACACCAGAAAGAGATGAAATTGATGAACCAATGAATGTAATACATCTTAAGAATTTTTTCACTTAAGTGACCCAAGGCATTGTCTATGAGGATCATGCATTTTATGTCATGACTATTGTTTTTAATATTATACCATTTTACATATGTTTCCTCCCATACCTTCCCTATTGGATTAAGTTTTTTTTAGCTCCCCCATTACCATTTTGACCTTGGTTCCAATTCATATAAATTTTAGACACCTTCAATGGTTGGATTCAGATGTAGTTTTCATGACTAATTTAGTCTTACAACTCTTTGAGTGCATTTTTTCAAAAAATGGTATCTTAGGGCAGTATGACAATAGTATGGTAATTACATCCTTCATTTTAGCCAATATTCTATATTAATTAGCCATTCCATTTTTACCTATGTATTATGGGTAACCTACCTATGTTGTTATTTCCTATAGCCTAGGAACAACCTTTTACCATACCTTGACTTACCATTGTTTCATATCTTGCCATTTGTCGATTAATGAAAATGTTGTTACTTAGTCAGATTCTTCATTATAGGGTAAACTATAGTGGCTTGAGGTCTATGTGGACTATGTAGGTAGTGTATGTTTTTATAAATGCATCATGTCTATAAATTAATCATAACTCGAAGAAGATAGATCATACTTATACTTTTGATTGGGGATACATTAGATAATCAGGAACATGACTAATATGGGGATCTACTAGACCCAATTAGGGGATCCATTATCACAATAAACAATACTAGGGAAGGTTCTAAAGCCTCCAATCAAGAACATTCACATAATAACCCTAGCTAAGCCCTATGTTTTCATATTCACTAAACTAATAACAAGTAAAGTAAAGTCTAATATAGTGCTCACCAAAGCTTGTGACAAAAAATAGGGGTAAGAAATAATAAAATTAAACATGCATAAAAGACATATACTCATGTCAATATATACAAAATATTAATGCATAGAAGAGAAGTATAAATGCATATCTATCTACTCTTATAAAGGAAGAACAAAGTTAGGAATACTTACCTTTGAAGACAAACCCGTCGAGACTTAATCTCTCCCTTGGCCAAGGTGCTTCATAAGAGGTTATTGTGGTATGTAAGGATGACAAGGATAAATTAGCTCTAGGCTACACAACCTATCAATGCATCCAAAAGACTTCTCCATAAGACATGATTTGTATCTCTAAAGAAAGTATGAAACCCTAAGCTTGATCCTCAAGTCTAATGGTGGATAAGCAGATGCATAATAATTCTTAATTCTTCTTTTCTTCTCTAAATAATGGCAAAATGATCTTATATATATATATATATATATATATATATATGTAGATTTAACTCTAAACCCTTCAAAAAGTTTTGGATGATAGGGTTAACCTAGTTGACCTAATAGTGTTATGGACAAAAATTCACTACGTCACAAGCTAGGTTGGCCAAAAGTCATCCTAGATCCTAAATAAATTTTACCCACAAGAGTATAGGGTCGACCTAGTTGACCTAGTACTGTAAAAAATTAAATGGGGGTTTAGGATGTAAAAAGGGGGATAAAAGGTGGGAAATGACTGAAGAGTGTACAATAGAGAAGAACAAGCCTAGGGGAATGATTTTTAGGAGACAAGTGTGTAGATAACAAGTGGCAAAAGGGACAACAATCCTATGAAGTACTAATGGTCTACCCTCCCTTTCCTGGTGCACCATTTAAGGTATGAACTCAAAGAGATTGAGACTCGATAGGTTATTGTAAGATAAAGAGCATCAATAATTGATAAAATTTTGAAAATATTATGTATATACACCCCAATCGAAGCTCATCATGTGTCATATAAGTATAACAAGGGATGGTGCTTCAAGAATATAACATGATAACACATAACATTGATGCTAAGTAAAATGTAGTAAGGAGCAAATAAGATAAGTGAAAGGATAGGATTGAAAAACACATACCTTTACTTACCTTAGTGTTGTAGATAAAAAAAGAGACTATAAGAGAAGTGAAGGCATCCATTGTGAGGAACATTAGGTGACCCTGTAAATATTAGTGCAAAAAATAACAATAAATCATTTCTTTTGGAATATAGGCATATAGTAGTGGAAAATATTCTCTACAATGTCATAATACAATAAATTTTTATGATTTAAAAAATGAGTGAGTAAAAACAAAGATATGATCAAAATAAAGAATTTGATAATAAATATTTAAAAGGTAAAGAATTGTGAATCATAAGTTTAAATAGGGTGAAAAAGAAAGTCAATTTGCTTATTATTTGACTTATTTGGAGAGAGAAATAGAGCTTAGAGAGACCAAATGAAATAAAAAAGAGCTAAGATGGCAAGGAGATGACAACCAAGATGACAAAGATGACTAGCGGCTGTAATAAGTGCAACACAAGTAGGCAAATAAGAATTTCAAACTTGTTTTTGAGTATTTTAATGAAAATTAAGTGTTTTATAAAAATTTGTAAATCAGGCCAATTCTAGAAATCTGAATGAACCCCAGGAAGTTGTCAAGGGTACTAAAGGCCAAAAGGGGAAATGGCTTTAAATGAATTGGAGTAATAACCATTGAAGGCATTTATTATAATCAGGGGAAAGAGTTAGTAATCTAAACCAACTAGGTCGACCCAGTTGACCTAGTAGGCTAAAAATATTGATTCCACACTACCAACTTATAGGTGTATGTCAACTTAGTTTGTTTAGGTAAGCTACTGATTTAGTACCTCGTTGCCAACTTAGTTATTTGAACCAAATTGTTGACTTAGTACTAAGGGGGAAAATGAAAGGGTCAACTTAGTTTGTTAAGTTAACATGGTCAATTAAGGACTATTTGGTCAAATTAGTGTTTGATTAAGTGGCCAGAATAGTATAAAATGTGAGAAATAGGCCAAAATAGTACTTGAAAGGCCCAAAATGCCTAACTGAATATTGAAATGGCCAAGTAGGCTAAAAATAGGTCAAACTGGTCAAAAATGGAAATATTAAGGCAAATTAGGTTTGTTTTTGTTAAATTTTTAAAAAGAATTATTTAATTATAAGTGACATGGAGGTCTAATATATCTTTTGTTGTTTGATGGTTGTAGGGGTGTTTGAGATTCTAGAAAATAATAGATGTAGCATGGATCTTAGACATTTTAGAGTGATTGATAGTGGAGGACCAAGCTAAGTTGGTCACACTAGGTCTAGGAGGTATTATGGAGACATGTCAAGTACTTTTGAGTGCAGATCTAGTAGTCATGTTCCTAGGAGCCTAGGAATGATTGACTAATACTTTTAGATGGGTGATGGATGGGGATACCATTGAGATGGGTATCACCCTAGAGGATGTCAATACTATTCTAAGACTTTTGATAGGAGGTACATCAGTGATCACAGGGGTACCAAATAGATAGGAGAAGAGGTGAGCCTTAGCCTTATGGGCAATGAGCTTAGATAAGATATATCCTAGGTTGAGGGTGAGCCTATTTGACATGTATATATCTTAGATTATAGATATTCATAAGGTAGTGATTAGACTTGTGATAACATAGGTGTTGTGTCATAAGTCAGATGGCAAGGTACTTCTATATGTGATAGCCTTATGCCAGTCTATTTTAGAGTAAGGGGAATTATATGATCTAGGTTCTGTCATCTGGGTCTAGATCATGCATGATGTGTATGGGATGTTTTCTAGAGGGTAGAAGACCATGGGGTCGGTGATTTTATTGAGTACTTGGATATATGAGAGGTTCCTAATGTACTAACGAACTAGGTTACCCCATGTGGTCGATAATTAGTTGCCTCAGGTCCAGATATGGTGACAAGATCAAGTGGTATGGGCCATGCCCCATGTGCTAGTGCTATATATAGTCATGCAAACAAATATCATGTGGTATTCATATGGGTACATTGTGACAATGTGGTCAAGTTAGAGGATAGTGGCACCAACATTGACATGAGTGTAGATTATAAGCCACTACTCCTAATGGATAGAGATACATTCAGTGACATGCATACTAGGATAGTTGAGACTCCTTTACCTAGTGACTCTGATAATGGTTCCCACCTTTTGGGCTAGACATGTGAGAGAGTTGAGGAGGAGTAGGATCACTATTTGATAGGTTAGAGATCAGACCATGGTGTGAGAGACCATGAATAGGTCAAACATGATGACCAACAGATAGAGATGAGATGAATGTGGGTGTAGGAATGCCAGGGGTATCATAGTTGGCACCATAGCAAGAGGAGTGGAAATAATCTTGATCACAACACTAATGGATATGCTAATAATGAGAGAGAATATAAAGGGTGGTCATCTTGGATAACCCATTAGTTAGCCCAAGATAGAGCTAGTTGATGGAGGCACCACTCAAGCGAGGTTTGAGATAGGCATGGGCAGTGACCTTAAAGTTTGCATTTATTGGGTGGTATCTCATAAATGAGGTAATCAAAGGATGAGTTGATGAAGAGACTGTGCTTGATGGTCATGTAGATGGGGAGGTAGTGATAGGTGACATTCAAATAGGTAATAAATGGTTGAAATCTATGTAAATTTTTTGAGATAGATTATAGATAGATAAATTTGAAGATATATCTATGATCTAATATCTATCTAGTTTGAATTTTTTAGATTCTACAGAGGAGGAGACTAGATGGGGATCCTTGGTGAGGGGAGTACTCCATGATATCTTGGATGAGGCACTGATGCCATACAACCCTACCACACTAGATGATCTTAGGGTACTATCTACCCCAACTTAGTTGACCTAGTTTAGATTAATAGGAGAGGTTGTGAGGTAATTACAGGCATGTGGAGATGAGTGACAACCACTAGTAGGGGTAGGAGTGGTAGAGGCACAAGCATGGAAGGCCTTGGTTCAAGAGAGGGTTGTGCATATGACTACCATGACTCAGCTAGCGTAAGTACAAGCCTAGGTGGCTAACTTATAAAGGTAGGTGACAGGTTTGAGATCTCAGTCAACCTCTTTAAAATGTACTATTTAGAGGGGACTATTTGACGTATCTATGGGCAACATGGCTAGGCCATGAGATAGATAGGATAGAGGCCAACCTTAGAGCTAGAAGGATGTATTTTTGTACTTTATATTAAAAACACACACACACACACATGTTAGGGAATCCAAGAACAAACACACCTGTTCTGATCCCATTTGTTAGGATCTTGCTCCTCAGAAAGAGCACAATATGATTACCAAATACAAGCAATTAAACATGCAGAAATATCCAAAAGTACAAGTAACTAGACTTCACAAATAACACAGAATATGAGAGACAATATACAATCTTGTATTAATACTTGTACATAAAAGAATACAATAAAGAGCCGCCACACTCTTCCACCTTACAGAGGGTTCTCACACCTCAAGTGTACAGTAATTCTTCTTCAAAACACTCTCCTATCAAAAACGGTCCCAACACACAGAATTGGTGTTCACCTCTCCAACCAGTCAGTAATAACTCTGCCAGTACCCAAGCACTCTATAGTACTTCAAGTAGATCTCCCATGAACTTGCAACCTGCAATTCAACAGACCATACTTACACATGTAGATCTCCTATGAGCTTGCAACAACCTGCAACTCAATGATCTTATAATGGAAGGATCTTCCTTGCCTTCCTTTCTAGCTCATAATTACAATACATGCCAATAGGTCTATAAATAGATCCCAAACTTAAACAATAACTTAGACTCTTAGTTTACTAATAATAGACACGTAGCTCAAGACTCGAAATAGCCTTTAAATGCAAACACTTTGTTCACTTACCTAACTATTCGTGCAATGAACAGTTCTGGAACACACAGGCAACCGACGTCGGCTGACTTCCTGCCGACGCCAGTTGCCTTCTGCTTCATCTTGATCGTTGTCGGTCATACTGCTAATGCCAGTTCTTCTAGATCTTTAACAACCTCCTATTTTTGTCTACATATTTGAAGCTTTTAGCTCCACACCCTAACAATCTCCCACTTGGAGATAAACAAATGCAACTGTACCTGTACCTGTACACTATCTAGTTTGTTCCCTTGGCTTTGTATCCCTCTTCAAGATCACTCTTGAAGACCAACCACCACAAATCCTGTGATGCAACCCTTGTCATCCAAATCACCTGCCACATCCACATCTGCAAACCATGTAGAAAATAACTTGACCCTGCATAGCATGTGCACCTACTGCTGGTCCCTCTAAGAATCCACTGAACTGCCCTCCAATGCTTCTTTTCCGGATTGGCTCCAACCTTGTGACAACTCCCACTGCTTGGGAAAACTCAGGTCTAGTACATACCATGCACTTAACCTCATTATGTGAATCAAGACACTATTCTGTGAATTGTCCAACCATCGGCGTGCTAATCGGTCTCACACAATCATCCTGAAACAAAGTCAACCTGTGACCTTCCATGTCCCTAGAACACACTCATGCCAAATAATCTTGCTGCTCCTAGATTCCTCATGACACACCTCTGAACTAGCTTTACCTTTAGTTCAGCAACTCCTTGTATATGTAACCCTGCAACAAGCACATCATACAGTAATAGGATAATGTAGCTAATATTATCTAACCTGGTAAAGAGAAACACAATGATCAAACCTCCATTGCCCTGCAGCTTACTCAAGACCATATACCCTGATCTTTCATCTCACATATCCATTTCTACTCTTCTTCATCTTGAACATCCATTCGTCTCTCAGTGCTTACTTCCAGCTAGAAACTCCACCCAAAACTCCTGTTTGGTTCTCCTCTAAGGAATCACATCCTTCATCCATGCCAAGCTCCCACTATTTCCTGGATCTACCTACTCTGCTTCTTTAACAACTTCTTGGTTCTTTACCATAAGTGAGCTACAAGTAGTGTAAAGAAGGGAAATGATGAATTTGAGGCTTACATACCCTTTAAGTCCTACATATGGGTGCTTTAGACTCCTTGACAGCTTGTTATCCACCCAAAATTTGTCTCAGTGACCGATGCCAGTCACATCTCAGTCTGCACCCGACCAATGTCAGTTCCCTGCGACTGCCTCATCACCGAGGTTGGTTCCCCCTTACCGATGCTGGTGTTTATCTACCCTGAGTCACCGACATCAGGCTGCACATAGCTGATGTCGGTCCCTGTCTGGACGTCGATGCCAGTTTTCTAGCTGACATCGGTCTCTGTGTTTTGTTTGTGAGAACTGACTTCTTCCTGTGAGCTCCTTTTGGATCAAACCCTTGTCCAAATCACCCTTGCTCTGCTCAAAATTCTTCTGCCCCTTATGCTGAACTCTGTCTGTCACCTTCTCCTTGAAAACCAAGACTTTCTTGTTCTTGTCACTAACATCAGATTCCTTAAGAAATGTCATCTTCTTCTTCTGCATACAGAAATCTCGATCTATGCTCTTCAAATCTGAAAGCATACCCTTTGACTCAAGAACATGCATCTCCTTCTTATTCATGTGACCAAGCCTATTAAGCCACATCTTCAAATCTACAGCTGAAGTAGATAACCCAAAAAGAGAATCAGTAATACAAGTAGATAGATAAAGCGTACCTACTTTCTTACCTCTTGCTACAACAAGTGCACCCTTGGTAACCTTTCAAGAGTCTGTTGTGAGAGTTACTGTGCAACCCTCATCACCCAAACTTCTTACAGAAATTAAATTCCACTCCAGAACTGGGACATGCATGACCTCCTTCAACAACCATGTGTTCCCTATCTGCAATTTTAGCTTCACTTTCCCTTTGCCAACCATCTGATAAGGCTTACCATCCCCTAAACAAATTTCTTCAAAGTCTCCTTGGACATACTTATGAAAAAATTCCCTATTTGGGGATGCATGAAAAGAGGCACTAGAATCTAAAACCTAAGATTGTACTTTATCCAAGGAACATACCAGAGCATCCTGTGCAACAAAATTCACATCTGCTTCTTCTTCATGTCCTTCATGCTGATCTGCTACCAACCAACAATCTTTCTTTTCTTGCTCTTTCTTTCCACATTTCTAGCAGGTTATTCTGCCATACCTGGACTTGGACCTCCTACCATTAAACTTCTCCATTCGTAGTCTACTTTCTTTTGCCATTGCTCTACTCCCACTCAAACAAAAACCCCTATGAGTAACCTGTAATCAACACACACTAACCAGATCTAATCCAATCTGTTAGTATCCCAACCAAAAGCTCTGATACCAATTGTCAGGGAATCCAAGAACAAACACACATGTTCTGATCCCACTTGTTAGGATCTTGCTCCTCAAAAAGAGCACAATATGATTACCAAATACAAGCAATTAAACATGCAGAAATATCCCGAAGTACAAGTAACTAGAATTCACAAATATCACAGAATATGAGAGACAATATACAATCTTGTATTAATACTTGTACAAAAAAGAATACAATAAAGAGCTGCCACACTCTTCCACCTTATAGAGGCTTCCCACACCTCAAGTGTACAATTCTTCTTCTTCAAAACACTCTCCTACCAAAAACGGTCCCAACACACAACTCACACACAGAATTGGTGTTCACCTCTCCAACCAGTCAGTAATAACTCTGCCAGTACCCAAGCACTCTATAGTACTTTAAGTAGATCTCCCATGAACCTGCAACTTGTAATTCAATAGACCATACTTACACATGTAGATCTCCTATGAGCTTGCAACAACCTGCAACTCAATGATCTTACAATGGGAGGATCTTCCTTGCCTTCCTTTCTAGCTCATAATTACAATACATGCCAATAGGTCTATAAATGGATCTTAGACTTAAACAATAACTTAGACTCTTAGTTTACTAATAATAGACACGTAGCTCAAGACTCAAAATAACCTTTACATGCAAACACTCCGTTCACTTAACTAACTGTTCGTTCAATGAAAAGTTTTGGAACACACAGGTGACCGACATCGGTTCCTGCTTGCATGGTGCTGACTGACGTCGACCGACTTCCTGTCAATGCCGATTGCCTTTTGCTTCATCTTGACCGACATCGGTCATACTACCGATGTGGATTCTTCTAGATCTTCAGCAACCTCCTATTTTTGTCTACATAGTTGAAGCTTTTAGCTCCACACCCTAACAACACACACACACACACACACACACACACACACATATCTCATTTTGGTAGTTAGATGTTGATCTTATGTGTTTGTATTGTGGTTGTGGTTCTAGATGCATAAATATATTTATTTCTAGCACATGCATTTATATTTTATTGTATATGCTATAGGAAATATATGTGTTATGGTTTCTTTTCTAGAATTATGTAGGACACATGCATGGTTAAAAATAAATAGGCAAAAAGGACTTGGCTAAGTATAATCAATCATAAACAAATGCACTACACACTATTTCACATTGGAAAATGTGTAATAATAAGAAAATACTAAGTATAAGAAACCAAGAGTGGTAAACAAGAGGGCAAAAAGTTTGTTTTTAAACCATGAAAAAGATTGGTGTCAAATTAAAACAAGTAAAATCACACTAAATCACGTTGAGAAATATGAAAATAATGTAATAAAACAAAAAGCACTTTGAAAGAACAAATATATAAAAATGAATCAATTACGTCAATTAATCATACTAAATGACGTTAGGAAATATAAAAGAAAAATAAAATTGATAAAATTATTCTTAAATTAATCACACTAATTCAAGTTGGGAAGTGTGAAAAATTCAAGAAATGGTTGGATTCTTACAGGTAATCAAAAAATAGGAAGATAAAAATGAAAGAGTAATGAAGTAAGCATCAAAAATACTAAATCAAAATGGGAAGCATGCCAATTACATGTAACTTCATGATCATTCAAATCTTATCTCACATTTCACACATGTAATTTTGTTGTAACTTGGATTATTGGAAAATTTTGTGAGGAAGGCCAAGTTCTATCCATGTTCTTATACTGTAACTCATAAAGAGAACACCATTTAGGTGGAATTAATGTGAAAATATGGTTAAAAAGAATGTTGGTAATATGAATGTGAATTTTTGGTAATATGTGAGGAAGGCTAGGTCTTATCCATGGTATTAGAATGCAACTTACAAATCGAATCCCTAGCGGAGTGATCAGTGCACAAATCAATAATTCTCAATTGGAAATATTAGGATTGTAAGGAGTGAAAAAGAGAATGTAAAAATCATAACTTAGGCATATTATGAGAAGACCTTAGGAGACATGAGGCATACTAAAGATATGAGAAGTCACTAAGTGACTAGTGACCATCAATGTACAAAGGAAACCTGTTCGCTATAGACATAAACTTGTGTAGGCTCAACTCATGAAGGTATATTCGTATAAGAAAATTAAAATGGAACTACCTTCCCACGATGTGTTCCCTATTCCTTAGGACCCCTTATAGAGTTGTTAGTCTACTATGAAGATTTGGTACTTGCATAAGAAAGTAGATAACACTAAAACATTTTTTTATTCTCTTTTTATAATCTATTGGCCTACTACACCCCAATAGACTTGGCTCTATCATAAGACCAACTGTGGAGTTTAAGATTTTACTAGAGTAAAGAGATGTGTTTTGAATCACATCTTTTAGTGTGATTTGACTTTTGAGAATATTGAATGTTGCCTTTTGGACCATTCCTTGTTGTTATGATAGACCAACTGTGGAGTTTAAGATTTTAATAGAGTAAAGAGATGTGTTTTGAATCACATCTTTTAGTGTGATTTGACTTTTGAGAATATTGAATGTTGCCTTTTGGACCATTCCTTGTTGTTAAATGATTTGGTTTTTGAATATTTTGATGGATTTTAAGATTCCTCCTCCATACAGACTTGGAATGACCAGTCATGAGGGATAGAGTGATGCACATAAATGAGCTTTAGGCTTAGGCTAAAGGAATATAAGTAACCAAAAGACAAGATTGACTAGAACACTTAAGCTTAACACTGAACTAACATGTTATCTCAAGTTTCAACCATGTATATGCTTAGTTTGAAAAAGGGAATAAAGGGGAAGAAAGGAGATCCAAAGTGGATCGGTAAAAGGAGATTATAATGAGATGAATTGTTTGCTAACTGATCACATGGTAAATAAGTAATGACTAAAGGGAGTAAGGTTGGTATAACCAAGTCATAATAATAATTTTTTGTGTATATAGAGATAAGATAACAAAAAATCATGAAAAGATAACAAGGAAGTCTTAAGAAAGAAACTCAAGAATAAAAATAAGACAATGATAAATAAGAAATCCATAAGAAAACATAAATGACATTATAAGCAATATAAAGTGTGAAATCAAAGTCACCATGTAAGATAAATAAGAATTTGACACAATGTCCAATGATATAACAAATAGATAAAGATAACATTGGAGCACACGTCCAATCAAAATGAAAATGTAAGAACACCATGTATGTGTTCATAAATATTGATAGATTTATCCATACACATTATATAGAACATATGATAAGTCTCTATGAAGTTGAATGTGAATTACAACTAATGTCTCACCTATCTTCAATGAAAACTGGGAAAATAATTTACATCTAATCTCCTCAAAAGATAAGGTAGGAATGCTTGATGGATCATGTTGAGGAGGGCAATCATGCAAGAGATGCTTAGGAGAATACATGGGAGTGGTATATATAGGAGATGAAGGGATCACTGATGGGGTAGAATCCACAGGTGAGGGACTCATAGGTGGAGAAAGATCCATAGGTGAGGGAAGGTCCACGAGTGAGGGATTTATGGGTGGAGGAATAGGAGGCAAAAAAGGGACCACAAGAGGATATGAAACCATAGGAGGTGGAACCATGAGGGAAGAAGGGGGAGCCTTCTTATGGGAATGACCTATGGGAGGAATGATAGAAGGTGCTAGAATAATTAAAAGATGATCTTTAAGATGCTATTGAAGGATGTAACATTGATTGATGTGATGAATAGAATGCTGAGTCTTAGTTAAGATAACAGGGATGTCATCACAATGTGGTTAATGGTAACGAGGTTGCAAAGAAGCAAGAAGTTGAGAGATGAGATGAGGTGAGAGATTAAAAGTTTTAATCTTGAGATTGATCTCATTAGGATCATCATCATTGAAATATAAGAGGTTAGGGAGAATATTCGTAATGAGTTTAGGATGATCATTGTAAACTTGAGTGGAATTGACGAGAAAGTTAAATCATTGAGAATCATGAAATGGAACACTTGGCAAGGGTTCAAGAGTAGGAATCTTGAATACATCACGATCTTGGAATTATTTGAAATTATAAGGGTAAGTGTCACCTTGAATATTATTGATGGTTCCATTATGAGGGAATTTAATGCATTGGAAAGCAAAAAAAGTGTTTGCTTGCATATGATGAGTCCATGGCCTACCAATAAAAATGTTTTAAGATAGAGGAAAGTTAAAAGTCATCACCTTCATATGAATAGTAATAAGTGAGATGATAATGGGGAGCCACACATAACCTAAAGGAGACATTTGTCTTTGATCATAGCCTTGACATGTGTTGCATATGGATTCGAGATTGCATTCAAAATATCCAAGGGTTTTGATGAAATTGAGAGAGGCAACACAAGTGCTGAAAGCCTCATCAATCAAGGCATGTTTGACTTGGGTATCACCAATTTGGACACTAATCAAAAGTTGAGGATCATCTTCATGAATTAAAATCTCATCAATAATCATGAAAGTAATGAGAAATTTGAGGGAAAGAAAAGTGTCTATTGTTTCATCAACATGTATGGACATCTCTTTGCACTATCGCAATATGCTATCTTCAGATCCAAATAAGGTTATTTTGCATCCTACTAGGGGAGGACAAGGGATGTTCATTGCAAAAAAAATTTGCATAAGATAGTTTCAATGATGTGGAGAGGTCATCATAAACTCAAGAAATGGGATTTGTGATGGGATATTAGTGAGTTCTATGATAGGATCCCATTCATCTTAACCCATAAGAAGATTATTGGAAAGAGGTGCATAGTGTTGAAGGAGGTTCTCAGAAAGAGGAGCCGAAGTACATGTGAATTTATGTTGATAAGAGGAAGAAGGTTTAATAAGAGGATAAGGTGGTAGATTATGTTGAGAAGATGAAGCAATTGATGCAGGTTGGTTTTGAGAAGTGCTAGAAGAAGTGTCAATAGAAGCTTGAGTATCATTGGTGTTAGGTAAAGAAGATGGAGGGATGGTAGAAATAGTATGGGAAGTGTTATCCAAGGGAGGATTTGGAATTAGTTCATTAAAATTTATAAGGTCATCTTTCCCCAACTCATTTAAGGTAGTTAGAGAAGAATCTTGGATAACACGAAATGTGTGAGTCAATAGGGGGTGTAGATAGGTTGAGGATCAATAAAAGAAACTACCCTTCACATATTAGTCATATTAACCACATTTTATTTAGAAGGTGGGTCAATCAGACTTTTTACATTATTGATAGAAGGGGTAGGCTTGTCTTGGGTGTCTTGGTGATTCAGAAGAGGATCTTTATATATCGCCAAATGAGTATTAGCTTGATTCAAAGCATGAGATTTAGTATTTGTTTCATAGGATTTGAAAGCAATGTCATAGGCTTTTTGGAATTTTGGAATAGTATAATCATGGTCAAAATTGGGACCAAGAAGAAAAATATGTAGCCAAATTATGAAGTTATCAATAGGTCTCATGAAAATGACCCTAACTAGCATGAAACCAATAAAATTTATTGAGATCATACCAAGATTTCATAGGACAAGTGGAATCAAATTCTTGTGGAAGAGGCCTTGGTAGACATTTTAATAATTCTATTAAGAATAAAGGTTTGTGAACATTGATGTTATTTGGTGAATATAAATGAAGATTGGTGAATTGTTGAAAAGGGGGTGTGGGTTTCAAAGATTGGTTAGGGAATAGTGTGAATGGTATCATAAGAGTCTGTGACACCATCATTAGTAGCATAATTATTTTTGTTTTAAAGTAATAAATGAGTACCCATAGAAGGTTGGGATGGATTTAATTGACACATAAAGAAATCTTGACATTTAACATGGTCAACAACCTCCTCTAAGGTATGTGGAGAGAGAGTTCAGACCCGATATTACAACTTGGGAAAAAAAGTATTGGTAAAGAGTTGGAAAAGGTTATCATCATCCATATTATGTTCACATTTGTTGGATAATGTCTTCCATCATTTAAGAAAATATTAAGTAGTTTCAGTTTCAAGTTGTTTACAATTGATAAAATGGGCCAAGGTATTCTCAAGAAGATCACTAGTTTAGAACTCTTGGACTAGATCATTTACTAAATTTTCTGAACTAGTTATAAAGTGAGTTTTAAGTTCGTTGTACTAATCTAAAGCATTACCCATGAGAGTTTTGGTTAATATATTCATAGCGGCAAAGGTATTTAATTTGACCCAGTCTTTATATAGACTTCCAAATGTTTTTAGATGAAGAGTAGGATTATTTGACCCATTGTAAGAAATGGTAGGGGTGATACCTCCTATATTGATATTAGCAATTTGAGATGTAAGAGGATCATTTTGAAGATGCTTAATGGTCTTGTTGATAAGAGGAGATTGAAGGATGAGATTATCATAGGAATCCTAAAGAGGAGGTGGGGGAAAATTTTGATTATGCATGCCCCATGACATCTGTTGAGGGTGGGTTTGAAGATGGATAAGGTGGTTTTGCATTTGAATCATTTGATTTACATTATTAGCTTTAAAAGAATTCATTTGATTAAGGGTTTATAAGAGGAGATGATGGATTTGAGTTGCAATGTTGGCATTGTTTGAAGCATTAGAATTAGAAGTAGTGGCTTGGGTACCACTATGGGTGTTAGTAGGAGCTTGAGAATAACTATTAGAATATAAGGCACTAGTGGTAAAATTTGCTTGTGTGGCAAAATATGGACTAATAAAGGGATGAGAAGAGGAAGTGCTAGATGCATGATTACCATGGGTAAAAAATGATGCACTAGTGGAAGAGTTAATGAGAATGGGTCTTGGAAGAAGCCCACTAGATGTAAAACCTGCCATGTTAATAGAGATACTAGGCATAAGGAAGAGGAAGTCAAAGTAGAAGATGTCATGGTATGAGAAGGGGTTAAAATAGAGGGAAGAGGCTGAGAAGCAACGAAGATAGTATCCCCAAATCCATGTGAGAATGTGGGAGAAGGTGAATGAGGCTCTTTGGCTTAACCACTAATCATGAGATGGTAAATGGTAGAAGGATCCTTTCTTTGATGTGGAGGAAATTTAGAGATAAAAAAAGCATTTTAGGTGTATACTCTAATTTGGATTTATCTTCAAGTGAGACGAGAGAATTATGAAGCAAAGAGGAATGAGGAGGGGTTCCATAGTTTGTTATATGAGTGGCTATATAAACATTACTTTCATCTAGGAGAGGAGCCATAATCTACATATGGGATACCCTATGAGGGTTGGTAAGACTCATTATCCATTGAATTCAACTCAATGTTGTCTTCAAATAGGAAGTTCATGATGAAGGAGAAGGAATAGATAAGGAAAATGTGATGTAAAATCAAGGGAATGCAAAGGGGTAGATAAGAGTACAACATTGACTCGATTGATCTAGTATTAAAAGCAAGGTCTAAAAACTGAGAAAATAAAGATACAAAGTTGAGAGGGTTGACTTAGTACTGTAACCTAGGATAGAAAATAGGAAGATAAGGATACAAAATTGATAGGGTTGACCTAGTACTATATCCTAAGGGGTAGAAAATAATAATGTGTTGATAAGATTAACCTAGTACTATAGGTAGGGAAAATAGACAGTCTATAAGAGACTGTGTCAAACATAATGACAGTGTACTGAAATAAGAAATTTTATGCAAGTAATTTTGAAAGAAAGAAATGAAAGGAAACATACAGTCAATTAGGTTAATGAAGATGATCCAATTGAGGCACACAACACAAAAACTTGCACCAATGTTCACCAATGCAATTGAGTAAAGAGCAAGCAGTCAACTTGGAAAGTAAATGCTAACTAAGTGGTCATCTTGAATGTTATTAGATTATTAGAGTATGATTTTGAGTGTGATAAGAAGTTTGGCTGAAAGTAAGGAATTAGAAATCAATCTATGGATGGTTTCAGGATGTTTAGGATGAAAGGGATCTATGTTGGCAATGGTATTGGGGCCTACCTACTCACTTAATAATCTTGCAGTGATAAGGGTGTCTAGTGATTTTTCCATATATACCATTAACCATGTGTTTATACTTAGAGAGAAAACCAAGTCAGCTTCTTCCCTGGTAATGGAATCCAAGTAGGTAGGCCTTGGGTAGACAATTGTTTAAATGTATTTTAAGATTATGTGATTTGGTAGTGTGTGCAATAAAGAGAAAAATAATGCCAATAAATAGTATATTGAAAAATCACTAATTAGACTATGTGATCTATTCCAAGCATGCAGACAATTGAAAGTGAAAGTGTGAAGTAATTACTAGCATATAGATGTTAATTCCAACTTTAAAGCATAATACAATGTAAATGTAGAAGATATTATATGCAAAAATTACATTATAGAGTCAATAATATTGATACTATATTAATGAAGCAAGGATCTATTAAGAATTGTGTCGATAGTGTCGACCTAGTCTTTCATATAGAAAGATAGAATATAGAACTAAGTCAACCAGGTTGACCTAGTTTGCTATATAAGGGAAATTTTAAAGACTACAAACTATGAAAAATAGAAATGTAATGAAAAACAAAAATGATAGATAAAGAGAGAAATGAACCTTGGTGGGTTTGAAGATGCAGAGGAAAGTGAGATTGCTGTTGAAGTACCCTAATTTTTACTTGCAAATTCTGCTAACTATGTTGATTAGGTTTATCTAGTTTTGCAGTTCCTTATTTACTAAAACTTGTGAAGAATACTCTACTAGCAGTGTCAAACTAATATGTTTTATAGAGGTCTCGTAGTGTACTATGTTGAAAATGCTGACCTAATAACCTATTTGGAAGTGAAAACCTGTATTGTGTTGACTTGTTCAAACCCAATAGCCTGTATCTGATGAAGACCTACAAAACTAGGATATAGTTGTATTGATGCGATTGTTTGTAAAACCTATGCACATAAGTTAGAAACTATATTGACCATATCGACATATTATTATAAATATAGAAAAATAATAAATAAAATGATAAAATAATGAAAAATGTGAAATAAAACTTGTAAGGGTTAGATTCACATCAAGTTCACTAGAATGTATGCAATCAGTAATGCATCATGTCTATCAATTAATCCTAACTCAAAGAAGATAGATCATACTTACACTTCCAATTTCAGATACAATAGATAATTGGGAACATGACCAACATGAGGAGCCACTAGACCCAATTAGGGGATCTCTTATCGTAATAAACAATACTAGGGAAGGTTCCAAAGCCTCCAGTTAAGCATAATCATGTAATAACCCTACCTAAGCCCTATGTTTTCATATTCACTAACATAATAATAAATAAAGCAAAGAAATATAATCTAGTGTTCACCAAAGCTTGTGGCACAAAGCTGGGGTAAGAAAAAACAAAAGTAAACATTCATAGAAGACATAAACTCACATAAATGTATATGAAATCCTAATGAATGTTAGGAATACTTACCTTTGAAGATGAATCTGTCGAGCCTCAATCTCTCCCTTGGCCAAGGTGCTTCACAAGAAGTTGTTGTGGTATGTAAGGATGAAAAGGATAAATCAACTCTAGGATACACAACCTATCAATGCATCCAAAAGACTTCTCCACAAGATAAGATCTGTATCTCCAAAGAAAGTATGAAACCCTAAGCTTACTCCTTATATAGAATGGTGGATAAGCAGATGCAAAATAACTCTTATTATTCTCTTCTCATATAATGGAAAAATGATCTTGTATATATAGGCAGATTTAACCTTAAGCCCTTCTAAAATTTTTATCTGATAGGGTCGACCTAGTTGACCTAGTACTGTTATGGACAAAAATTCACTAGGTCACAGGTTAGGTTAGCCAAGAGCTGACCTAGACCCTAAATTAATTTTACCCATAAGAGTATAGGGTCGACCCAATTGACCTAATACTGTAAATATTTGAAAGGGGGTTTAGGCTAGGAAAAAGGGATAAAATGTGGGAAATGAATAAAGAGTGTACAATAAAGAGGAACAATATTAAGGGAATGGTTTTCAAGAGATAAGTGTGTGGATAACAAGTGGCAAAAGGGATAACAATCCTATGAAACACCAATGATCTATCCACCCCTTTCTTGGTACACCCTTTACGGCATGCACTCAAAAATATTGATAAAAGTTTGAAAATATTATATGTATACATGTAGCGCTTGGTGTTTTCTAAGGTCAGCTCAACCACCCTTATTCACACACTTTCATTATTTTGTGAGTAAACTAAGCTACACTTTCACTATTTTTTGAGCACCCCAAGCCACACTCTAAGAAACCTAAACCATGCTCTCACCATTTTGTGAGAAACCCAAGCCACACTCTCATCATTTTGTGAGTAATCATTGTTGGTATCTCTTAATCTTTAATTGATTTGAGATACCCTGAACCACCCTAAAACATTAGAAAGACAAAAAAATACTAAAAATCATAAAATCATGAAAAAAACTTATAGTCTCCACACAAGATATAAAGCCCTAAAAGTATTTGCTTATTTCATCATCTTGTTTATTGGTGGTTTTCCACCCTATTCTAAGTGGCACAATTTATCGCATTTTCTAGATGGTAACCCCGTATCTAGTTGTGACCATGTCCATTTGCCTTTACCATTTTCCCAATTATGTTTTCCTCCCATTTTGAGGAGAACTACATCAGCCTAAGATTTTCATGGACTATGTAAGCATCGCTTGGATGCATGGGGCATCTCATGTCAACTTGATTGATACCATTTATTGAGCCTATTTATAGGTTTCATATATTGATCCTTTTCACTTTATCTTGTGCCCTTACCATTTTATGAGTATCTTTTATACGTGTTTGTGAATTTGAAATTAATGCACTAGTGTACCCTAGACCTCTCATGCTCTCATCATTTTTTGAGTCATTTTTGTGGGTGTTTATGTATTTAAAATTAATGCACTAATGTAGCCTATACCTCTCATGCTCTCGCCATTTTGTGAGACCATTCCTATTTTCCTCTACAAGTTGATTATTTTTCCTTGTCATCAATGTTATTATATCCCACATGTTGAAACAAATACATTTGGCTTGAAGTACATGTTAGAAATCATGTCCATGGGACTATGTGAGTAATGTCTAATTGCCTAGTTCATTTGGAGACACCTCGGCCACCCCTTCCTTATTCTTCTATTCCACCTGACCTTATAGTGTTGTTATTCCCTATAGCCTAGAGGCAAAATTTTGATGATCCTACCTTAATAATTTCTCCCTATAGCCTAATGTAAAAGTTTATCATTTTTCCCTATAGCTTAGGGGTAAACTTTTTCATCATAATTATGTCATTTATTTTCATAGCCTAGGGGAAACCTTTGTGTTAAGCATAACACTTCTATTACACATGCACAAATAGTTAGATTAGTTGTTTGTTCATTTGCCTTAAGTTAGTTATATGTTCTCATTTATTTCTACCTTAAATTAATCTTCATTGCATTGTATCTTCAAATTCATTCATTTCTTGTATAGGCCTTGCAATTCATTTGTCTTAACTTAGGTTATCTATTGCTCTTGATTCAACAATTATTTATTGCTTGCACCTTAGCTTGTTTGTTTATTTATTTTACCTTACACTTAGGCTATTTATTGCTCTTACTTGAACTCATCATTTATTGATGGTGTTTTAGCTTATTTGTTCATTTCATTTGCCTTAGTTTAGTTTTTAACTTTATTCATTTTTTTAATTGGTTCATGACTAACATTGTTTCTTTCATTCGTGTTTTAGTTCTTTCCTTAGGTTGTTTGGTGTTCCTTTATTTTTTTGATTGGTTTGTTTATTTTAGTTGGTTGTTGATTGACTTCTTTTCTTGTGCCTCTTTGCCTCATTTACCATAGGATTATCACATTTTATTTGTAGTTGAGTCTTGATTAACCATATCTTGTACTTGAGTTGTGAATATTTGTATTCATTCCTACACTTAGTTTATTGCATTATATTCACACTTGGGATTTGATTGTTCATATATTACACCTAAATGGTTTATATTTGCATTTATATAAACTTTTCCATGCTTAGGATACATGTTTTTATTATAGTTGTTTATAACTATGATGCATAATATCATAAGATACAAAAAAAATCAGGCCAAACGAGCTATCAAACAAAGCTATCAATAATATTTCCCATTGTTAACAACATGCATATCCCAAATAAATCCAAACCCATAATAACCAAATCATAGTGACTATATTGTGTGTTAATAAGGATGTGCATGTCTGAGTGAGCATATACTATAGGTCATAAAAGTGAGCAAATAAATATAGAGTCTAACATCTCATATACATGACATATAGTGAATGTAAGAGAATATATGTTTAAATGGAAACAAACATCAACATTGTAAATTAATCACTTATAAGCATGGAACCGTGACCAATCATGATAAATCAAATAAAAAAGCATCACATATATATCAAAAGAATATTAGTCCATGTACAATTTCGCAGACCAAATATGAATGTCACATATCTTGAAAAATAATGTCATATACATCATGACTATATACATGTCATAATACAAAAATACCAAAATACTTAGAGCTATATAATATCAATTCTGACTCTATGAGTCCATGGGTCTTATAGGAGGTGAACCTAGTGGTGGTGGTGGTCATGGCTAATGTATTGATTGACTTGATGCCATTGTAACATGTGTCCTGGTCCTAAACTGAGATGACCTACTACCAACCCTCTATGCATCCCATAACTCAAAATTAGGAATATGTTGATCTCTCAAGATCATAGTTTCATAGGCCTATCGATACTAGGAGGCCTTGTCCTTAGTCTGAAGACTCTCTAAAACCATCTTAGAGAACCCTGCCTATGAGTGACTACATCATGCCTCATCTCGCTCATGTCAAAGCCTTTGAACATATTCTAAGGTCTGATCCCTCTCTAGTATGGCTTGATCCCTAGCTTCCTATATCTATGCATGTGCTTATGTCATTTGGGAAACCTCTACCTTTATCCCATCAAGCTTTGATTGAAGGGTAGTAATATGACTATCCTTAAGGGTAACCTGGTCCTGTAGCTAACCCAATCTCATTTCTAAGCCCTGAATCTTGCCTAGCCTAGCCAAAATATCCTCCTCAAGCATGGAAATATCTTTAGCTGCTCTAGATGTGACATATGGCCCTACCTAGATTGGACATATAGATTACCAACTATACCTACTAAGCTGGGGTCTACCATCATACCCTGTGTATCATCCCCCTCATCACCCCCATCATAATCATTGCCACCCCCACTAGTGTGCCAATTGCTAGTGGTACTAATGGCACCACTTCTCATCTCAACCTCAACCTTTATCTCCTTATCTATGTCCATCTGACCACCACCCATAACCTATATGTACCTAACCTATACCTATCTATCCCATACCTACTTAGCCTATATGTGCCCAAATTGTACATATTCAACCTGAACTTATCCTAGTGCCTATAGGTGCCATCAATATTAGAGGATAAACCTGTACTCACCATAAAATATAAGTCAACATCATACTTACATCTATTAGGCCACCTACATAGGCCTATGGAGTCCATAAAACTCCTCCATAATTGCCCACAATCATGCTCCTTAGAATTGCTAGAGTGACATGATTAATCTCTTGAGTACTATGTGAAAACCATCTTAGGTCAATAGGGACATCCTGTAGCATACCAAACTACCGTAGCAATCAATTAGGCCTATAATCCTTAATAATATGGGCATGTCTACCTATCAAGAAATATCGAGAAGTCATAGAGCTGATATAGCAATTGCCTCATGGCCACTGTAACTGATATGGTAAGTAGGGATGCCAAATGAATAACTTAGCCATCAACTCATCCAACATGTGTTGATAGAAATATATCTCACTGTGGTGTCCTCTGTGGCCTACACCTATCTAAACGTAGATATATGCCACTAGATCTTGTGAGCCTCATACCTATCTCTCACCAACTAGATGTTCAATAACTATGTGCTCCCATCCCCAAACTTGGAGTAAAGTTGAAGTGTTAATACTTTGGCCTCCTTAGTAGGCCATGATGTGGAAGTCTATGTACAACTAGGCCAATACTACTACCCCCCAAGAAAATATAGTTATATCATCTATCATAGCCATCACTCTACCTAAGCTTGTGTGAAATAATTAACCACCCTTGTTAGATAATAATATGCCACTAAAAATAGTCATAAAAATGAATACCTCTCTACCACTTAGTATTGGTGGTGACAGTTCCTCTAAGGCTAAGTCATCTAGTCGAATATCAATATATATCTCCAACAGATCAATGTCAACCTTCCCATATGCCATGAGAATGTATTTATAACTAGCCAAATCATCCAACATAGCTTGTTGATATCTAAGCTCTATCTAAAATAATCTCCAACCTCTCATGGGTATCTTGAGGATCTACTAGGTAAACTCAAGCATCATAATAGCCTCCCCTATCAACACCTATGGAATGTCAAAGTCTTTGAATGCCACCTCTCTACTAGTGTACTCAAATAGACCTAATTTGTTCTGACCATGGGCATCTGAGCTAAGTTAAATAGACCTAAAATATGCAAAAATGCTAACATATTATTCATCTAGCTCTATGGATTCTATAAGCAATGTGAACACCACTCACACACCATTAGTAGTTTGAGGCACTCTTGCAATCAAATATAGCTCAGTGTTACCCTACACTACTATCTAACAACACTTACTCTTTTACTCCTCTCTCCTAGAGGCTTGATTGATGGTTATGCCTTACTAAGTGCCCATTTTCCCTAAAGTTTCTTTAATTAGTGTTTTTTGATAAAGTCACCATTTTCCCTTGAAACTTTGGTGAAGTCACCAATTCAACATTTTCCAAGGATTTTTGGTGAAGTCATCATTTTTGTTTTGCACAAAAATGGTGACTATACCTATTTTTGGCAAAATCATCAAAATGATGATTTCCACCAAGTTTCAGTGATGTCACCATTTAGTAGAGGGTGAAGATACCATTTGATTTATCACACAATTGATGAATGCTCCATATTTCATCTTAAACCTAAAATTTAATGCATAATTAATGTCTAAAAACTTAAGTGAGGTGATTTACCAGTGGTCTATTATGTGGTGGTCACTTGTGCTCCCTCACCTGATCACTCACATGCCTCCATCCTTATCCACGCATAATTTTTCATCACCTTTATCTTGCTATGTTAGAGCTCTAATTTGAAAATGGTTTGGGTTAAAATGAGAAATTTTCACCCCATGGGTTGAATATATAGCTTGAAATTTTAATTTTTCACCCCTAGTGCCTAAAATTTCTTCCATTTATTCTAGGAGGTCTTTTTTTTGAATTTGTGGTCAATTTTTTGTGTTGTTCATTTCTACATTCATTATTATTTGATCATTTTTATCACTAGACCATGCTATTAGGCATTTTTAGAGACCGATTTAACAACACTATTTTTTGGAATGTACCACATGCTAGTTCAAACATGCATCTTTATAATAACAGGTCTTTTAGATCCATGTTATTCTATGCTAACTCATCATTCATCCATATTACAAATTTATTGCATGAACTCCCTTTTTCCAATTTGCCTAGATGTGGAAAATTATTTTGATCAATTCATGATCAATTCTACCTTACTGGGGCAAAACTACTTTTATTCCATGATCAATATTCAATGAGCAATATGCCATGTTGGGGAAAATTAATACATTAATGATTAGAATTACCTTTAGGCAATTCATTATTTTAACCTTCGTTACTGATTATTACTGCCTTTGGGAAAAACAATATTTCATCATTATGCCACTAATTATAATCAATTTTGAGAAAATCAGTATTTCAACCACCATTACCACTAGACCATGTCATTTCCTCTTTTTGAGGGCCCATTCGATGACACTATTTGTCACCTAATCCATTGAGGGGGCATCCAAGGCTAATTGATCACCCTCTGGGGCATGAACTTGTACCTATTGGCTCTTAGCAACCTATGGTTGTCAACATGTCTCTTTTTCTAAAGCATTAAATTTTTTAACATAATGAATTTTTCATTCTTTGAGAATATGTTATTCTACCTATGTCTTGCAATGCCAACTCAAACAAGGGCACAATGTAGACAATCCTTTTTGAACACATCTATGTCTAAATGGACTTCAAACTGGTTTCTACCAAACTACGCAAATTAAGCCTAAAAATCATTGAACATCCTAAATTCATCTATACATTAGATTTAAATGCTCAACATTGTGTTAGGGCATCCCTATTTGTGGTATTACCCTATACGTAATGATAACGTCTCATGAATTCATCCCTAATAAGCTTACAACCAAGTAAAATAAAATTTTTGATCAATTAAGTGGAACACTTAACCTAATTCTTGAAATTACCAAAAGCTTAAGCAAGATTAATTAACCAAACAAATAAAATTAAATGCTTAGTTAAATAATCCATGTTGAATTAGTGAATATATAATTTCCAAAAATCAAAATTCAACAATTATCAAGGGAAATGAGGTCATGATGATGCCATCATCCTCAAAGTTAAGAATTATAAAATATTAACATAAATGCCATAAAACTCAAAAATGTTGAGCCATGCCTCCACAAATGGATAAATAAAGACATCATTTATTGTATTTAGACTCCCAAGCCTAACCCAAGGTTAGCCTAAACCTAATCATACCTAGGTTGGAGTTAGTTTGAAAACTATAAATACAAGGTTTCACACTCACTTCCAACAAGCTTTAAAATCCAAACTTATAATGCCAAATTTCTAAAGAGAGAGATTCATTGCCAATACATGCCAAATCCAAAACTAAAGTGAACAAAGGGGAGGTGCTACCCACAAAGCAAGAGCATCAATGAAGACTCCAATGGATACAAACCAAACACAATCCAATTTTCATGCCAACAAGAATTATAGATTGTCAAGGAAGGTGAAAGCGTCATTTTGTCTTCTTATTTCCCTTTTATCTTGTTTGTTATATTGGTCTCTCAAGTATCTAGGCTTGGGAATGATTTATCTTAAAGCTTATTTTTTATGTTTATTCTACTAACAAGTGACTAATGTATTTTTCCCTTAAATTCCTATTGCATATAATATGTAAGTCTATTTTTTAGTAAAGATAAATCGAATCCATTCAATTAGATGGCATCCATGAAATTAATCTTTTGTCTAACCAATATGCACATATCCATGAACAAATATTATGTAAAAGTCTGATGTATTTAGCTATGAATAAATATGGACAAAATCACCATATACACACAAATAATGAACAATGATCTTCACAACCTTTTAATTGATAGATATTTGCTTGAAAAATAATGTTTGGATCCACCATAATTAAGATAAGTATAAAAAATGCTTCAAAACAACATTTCTCATAGGAAAAATTAACTAAAAAAACATGAAAACTATAGAAAATAAGTGTCTATTCCTCTACTTTACTCTCTAACACAAAAATAACTAGCCCTTAACTAGTCTTATTGCTGGATTTATATAGATTTTCAACCCACAGATGGGGACAACCTCTCCACTCATGAAGTGGGTGAATATATTACATACATGGGTTAAGATCAAAGGCCCAAATTTGATGCACAAATAGATAATCTCAAGTTAATGAATGCCATGAATAAGACAAGAAACTCCTCATTGAATTATAGTAACAAACACTAGTGAAATTATAAAACATTCCATGCATTCATCTTTAAGACATCAAAACCACCTTTTAATGCACCATTTTCCATTTAATACTAGTAATAAAGCAATATTAGAATAATGTGTTAATGTAATTTACATATGTTCATGTTAAATCTCCTTCCTCTTGATGGATTATTGTTGCATTAAATGGTGGGGCAAATTTTATCTTCAAGCTATGAACACTCCTCTTGATTTGAGGCTTCTTATCTTGGGCAACTAAATGTCAAGGAAATCTCCTTGGGATAGCTCCTGGACCACATTCTTTGTAGAGGCACCAATGTCATATTTTAAGGCATTATTTTATATTTTTGTTATCTTAGGCTTGCTTGATCTTGAATTAAATTTGGGCATGCCATCACATGGCCAAACCACTATTTGATTCACTTTTAACTTTGCATCCCATTATATTTATAGCACTAGACAAGATAATTTGATTAACTACTCAAATCTCATTAGACTCATAATCTAATTTCTAGATATCAAAGGACGAGATGACTAAAAAAATTAGTCTAAGATCCTTTTCATGGAGGTCCATGTATCTTCATTAGGAAGACCGCATCACGTCCACTTTTTATTGTATATGAAAGCCACTATGTCCAAATGTGTTAGGATACTGCTACATGGAAAATTTTCATTAAATCACAACTTGACTGAGGATCCAAATCATCTTAACTTTTCTTTAGCCTTGGTGCAACGAGATCTTGACAAATGGAAAAATCTTGCTCACTTAGAGCTCTATAGGTCTTGGCTCAATTTTAAATGTATTAACTACCTCAAAGCCCTAAGATATTGACATCTGATAATTCTTTATTTAATTTGAACCTCTAGCAAAGGAACTAGCCATTAATTTTTTAACATATAATTTAGCCATTAGACTTCAAATTTCTTAATTTTAACTAAAATTGGCTAAGTCCAAGAGTTTGAAAGGAAAGATGAAAATCTCATAAAATTAATAATTTAAAAAGGGGCTTTTTGTCAAAAACATAGTCCATTTAAATATGAACAACTAAGTCTTGAGATCAAATAACAGATAATCACAATCAATTTCAAGACTTTTAAAGGAGGGAAGGAAATGAAATGAAATATTTTAACACTATCCTTGAGACCAAGTAGTTTATGGGACCAAGAGCTATAATAAAGTTGTCCTATGATAACACAACTTCTTAACACAAGGGTTACCCTATATTATTGCAAAAAAATCTAATCCCTTCTTGATGCTAACTCTTCAATTATGGATCTTGATTAGAAAATTTGTTGTTCTATTTAACCTTTCCTCTTCAAATAGGTTAGTTAAGTTATCCACCCTCAAGCTATCTGGAATGGACCAAAAATAAAAAGACAATCAAGTTTAAATAGTTTGGTCCAAAGGGAAAACATCCTAATTTTGTGACAGTCTTGATAGGCCATATGGCCATTAAATTTAATCTCATACAACTCTGATGTGGATATTGATGTGTCATCTAATTGGTAGGGTCATGCCATGTGGAAACTATTCACTCATATGCATTTTAATTGATCATTCACCTAGGTTAATTGGTTTCACAGGCTTGATGAGGTGAAATCATGAAACTTGTCAAGATTTCACTCATATGGTACCTCACCTAGGGATTTGTAAACGTACAAGCTATTTTAGGGAGTGAGGAAACAATATCATGACACATGGCATGATCCCAATCACCTAAGAGCTTGACTACTGATTGAAAATATATAAAGTATCTCAGGGCCCTAGGTAAATGAAAATATGCCATGTGGCATGATTTTGTGGTTTTGAGAGATCTCTTATCTATTGAGGAAACTAAGGGGGGACTAAGGAAGTGAGGAAGCTAGATTAATCCACTCATCCTCATCTCGAGATCCAAAATATGTATACAAAATGAATAAGTCCTGAGGAATCAAGTGAGTGATAAGTGGTAGCTCCTTGTTTGCCTAGGGACTCGTAAGAAGGCAAGTAATTTTAGCTCATAGGGGAAAATCACATAGCCATTAGATTTTCAATTTTAAACCTTTTCATGAAAATGACTAAGGAAAAAAGACCAAAACAAAGGCAAAGTGTAATAAGATATATGAACATAGACATGAATTTTATCAAACTTGAAGCCATTTAAGCCCAACATGAAAAAAAAGACTAAGACTAAAAATAAATCCAAGTAATTATTTTATTATTTTTGAGAAACTAGTGTTTAGTTCCTAAACAATAAAGAGTTTGAAGTAAGGGGAAAAATGTAATTAAATATAGTAAGATACAAATTTATATCAATTTGATTAAATTAATTACATAGGGAAGATAAGTAACTTATCTAGAAAAATAGACTAAGATGATTGTTTCAAAGCCTAGAAACTATTGTGTAGGATTGGGAAGATGTCAAGAACTTGGTTTTATCTTTCATTCAATGAAAGGATAAGAGCACAAAAAACAAGACACTTTAGGGTCCAGTGCTATTATCCACTCCTGCCATTATTATCCAAACTAGTCATAGAGATATAAGTTTTTTGAGTTTTATTTGTTGTCCCTGTGTGAGCTTGTTTGTGAAATTTTAGATGCTAAAAGTCGATGGAGATTGATATAAATATGTTTTAATCTTTAGACCCTAGGTTTATCTACACACATGAAAAAACAAATACATCAAAAGTAAAAGGGGAAAAAACTAGGTTAGGGGAAGTATGATCGCATAATCTATAACCCCTATTATCTTGATCACTGCCTACATTAGCCCTCAATATAGGGTCTCAGATCAAATGTAGGTCTCCCTTACGAAATGTGCATAATAAACACACATGATAGATGTAAGAATGGACTTTCACTTAGGCATTTCCTTGATTAATCATGCAAATATATGTGTGATGCAGAATGCTGAGCTATATTATTGACTAATTTTTAATTATGTATAGTGCTAAAGTATTAAGTGTTAGATATAAAATACCTTGTGAAGTCCTTTATATATGAGACTCTTTGTTTTGAACTTGGGAGATTTATTTGCATTATTCAACATTAAAAAGATAAACAAAACTTAAGGGAGGGGTTAAGAAGGGTTTAAGACCTCTTAAGCAAAGAAAGATGCCTATTGAAACTCAAAATACAAAAGGATAGGAGCATTGAAAATGGGACACCCTAAAGTCTAGTGCTATAGTCCAATCCCAACACTCTTATCCTATAGGTCCAAGACCTAGGGGGATAGGATTAGCTTGGGAAATATAGTCTGGTTGAGCTCGAATGATCATCTGGAAGGCTATGAATGACTAGAAATGAGTAAAAAGGTGACTCAAGCATGAGAGAAGACTAAGATAAATAAAAACAAGACATGGATAATGTGAACAAGGCTCATATTCTCTAGTCAGAGTCTCCTATGAAAAGGAGTGTGAAAAGACATGATATGTGTGGTTGCTTGACCAATTTAGGGTGTATACATTTACCCCCCTTTTATTCTAGTTATGCAATGAAATGAAATACTAGAGTAAAAAAAATAAAAGAAATATGTACTTGCATGAAGATGAATGTGCTATAAGGATCCAACTCACTTCCAAACCAGGGAAGTGGATGGAGAGTTAAATAGTGCTTGGAGAAAGAAGGAATGCCTAAAGTAGATGCCCCTTGTACTGAATCTGAATGCGAAATACATGTATCATGGAGAAGGAGGGCAATGTTTACCCCTATGCTATATTTGACTAAAAATGAGGAATGTTCGAAGGCCCAAAACCAATATCTATCCTCTATCCCACATAAACTCATGTAATATGGAATGTGTGTGTAAACATTTGTATGTTGTGAAGAGAAAAATCTATCATGCCCCCACTCTAAATATTTGAATTAGAATTGATATATGCTTAGAGGCCTAAAACCAATGTCTATCCTCTGTCCCACACAAACTAATGTAGTATGGGTCTAAATAATATAATGGACCAACCAATGTAGATGGTTATGTAGTCTAACCTGGTGACAACCTGGGTACAAATAGGTGTAATAAAAAAATCTAGTCAATATGCAAGAAGAGAATGACCTATCTTTTCATTCCATCTATATAATCCTGAATGATGAAGAACATGAACATCTTTGCCATGCCCCTAAATTTGGTATGTGAGTGATACGCATGTATAATCTAGTAATCTATATAATCATATGTGATATGACATATCTTGCCATGCCTCATATACAAAATTGGAGACCAAAACACTATGCTCTACACCATGTCTATAGTCTGCTATCTAATTATGTAAACTATGTCATGCTGCATGAAGTTGTATTTGTGAGGTGTGTAGTATGTACATGCCCCCAAATTTGGTATATGAGTTTGTATCTATATCAAAAATCACTATGAATCCATATAATCTAAACCACTATGTCTAAATGGTCTATGTACTTGTAAGATGAAATCACTGTGGATCCATATGATCTAAATCATTATATTTGAATAGTTTGTATATCTATAAACTGAAGGTGTATCCCTCTGAATGTCCTGAGTAATGATGAGTGACCCAGATAATTTGAATCACTATATATCTCGATCAATCTAAGCTAAATCTGATAATCTGAATGCTAGATGTATAAGAACCATGGTGTATCCACCTATGAGAGTGGGTGGTTATGATGGGTATGTGTGGAAATAGGAATAGTAGGATGATGCCCCCCTTTTGGGGAGAGAGATAAAATCCATGATAGAGGAGGTCAAGCCAAAAGTGATGACTAGTGGCATAGGAATAGAAACAAAGATGGCATGTTGTGATTAGATTTAAAACGTTGTTTTATTAATTAGATTCAGTTTTTGAATGTGGAACACATTTTGTTTAGTGAGGACCAAGGTGTGCATCTAGGTATAAGAGAAATATAGCGATGTGCATGCCATAATAGGTAGATGAGGTAGTAAGATAGCAAAGTTGGAGTGACATTGAAGGTATTGTTGTCATGATTTTGTGGAAGAAAATAGTTTGAAAAATGGAGTTATGGGGTTTGAGTTATGGATAAAATGGTATTTTGTTTTGATTGAAAAAAGTGGCTCATATAAGAAATTAGATTGATTCTTGATTCATTTGTGTATTGATTAGGTTGAGATCTTAAGATCTGAAGTGAGAGAGATGTTGAGGAGATGAACACATGTTGTGATTTGATTGGAGTAGTTGGTAACCCAAGTTTAGGCTGGCGGTGATGTGACCCTAGTAAGTAACCCAAATGCTTGGTTCTTGTTAATTTTTTGACCTATATTATTATTTTTGAGCTCTTTAAAGTAGACTAAGATTTTTTTTTGTTCTAATGCTCCTGCCCTGCAACTAACACTCCTATCTAGGTTTCAACTCTCCTATCCAGGTTACAACACTCTTATCCAATGTTGTTTTCTTGTACCCAATGTTGTTGTTCTATAGGCAAGATTTTTTGAGATGCTACTTTATTTATTTCTATGTTTTTACTTAGATTTTGACTTGGTATTGTTAACTGATAGATGTGCTATTTCTAGTGTTTAAGTAGGGTGAGGTATGGATTAGAGACCTTGAGGCTATTACCATTCTTTGTTGATGAGAGAGATATCATGGATAGGATAAGGTTGGGTTATTTGTGTGACCTAAGCATAGTGAAGTGGGATCAATATCTAATTACTACCTTATGTGAGAGGTGGAATGCATATACATGTACTTTCTAGCTTCTTATAGGGGAGATTACTATGACTATAGAGGATGTGTATAGTGGATGATATGTGACATTGTAGGATGACATGGGTGTTGATGCTATTATTTATGTATCCTTGTATTTTGTTGGTGTGCCCTTAGGTGTACATTAGAGAGGGAGTGACAGTGATGTACTATTGTTAGTTATTGTGTAGTCTAGTGTTCTGAACTTGTGGAAGTGTTTGGCTATTTTATTGGCATCATTTGTTGCTATGAATGGAAGTGGAGTATCTATTGCATATATGATGAATAGGATTGTGCATAGTGTGGAGGTATATGGTATTGTATTCTTATGGGGTAGTATTATGCTTTCCCACCTATATAGGGATCTATATAGGTTTACACATGAGGTATTTAGTGGTGGATTGAGTGTAGTTACCTTATTGCATTATTGGGCTTATGAGCACATAGAGGTTGTGTAATCGATAAGATTACTAAGGGAGAAGTGGGCACCTCCATAGCCATTTGGGGAGTGGTGGATGGGTACATTGGCTATCAGATCCCCTAGGATGGATCATTATAGGTAGGCGATAGATAGATTGGTGGTTGGTGACATTATATGCAGGCCTTATAGAGGATTTTTTAGGTGGGCTAAGGATGAAGTGTAGTTACAATATATGAGGGTTAGCTATTAGATACATGACCATTGGGTTGGAGCGTATGAGTGATTTCAGTATGAGCACATGAATAGATAGTTTGGGGTACCATAGGATGTGCCCCCAGTAGCATGGGTGTGGGTGAGGAGTGTACAGGCACCAATGAGGGTAGGATCTCGTGCAAGACCTATTGAGGCTGAGATTGCATCATTAATTTTAGATGCATGGGATGCAACTATAGATATTCTTGATATGGATGATGTTAGATGTATAGATTCATATATTACATGGTGGATGAGGTATGGATGGGCTCTATTGTACCCTATTAATGGAGGGGATGCTCTAGAGTATGAGGATTCTAAGCTTGTGTATAAATTTGTGACTTTAGTTTGATTTAAAAGTATATAACTAATGTAGTTTCATTATTTGTGTGTAGGTGGAGTGGGAGGTGCATAGGATGAGGCATATGCTAGGGTGGTAAGTGGAGATGATGATTATTAGGAGACCATCATTGAGTTGACACTTTGAGAGCTCACATGACTTATTCTTGATGATGTAGTGGAGGAAGGATTGATAGAGTGAGTGACGGTCATGGCTGGCATTCATGCTCATCTATTTGATAGGGATACTATAGCAATATCTACATATGTTAGGGTAGTAGGAGAGAGAGATGAGCTAAGAGCTGAGCTAGATAGGCATAGGATGCTTCCACCTAATTTAGTTTTATTAGTATGAGGATCATGGATAAGTATATAGTTCTTTAGAGGTGATATGCAGACTTGCACGAGGAGCATGATCAACTATTGGAGCAAGAGAGTCATCACAAGAGGCATGTGACAGCTGAAGGAGGTGGGAGGATATCGAGTACTAGGGTAGATTATGAGACTACTACTAGTGGGGAGAGTGAGAGTGAGAGTGAGGGAATGATGCCCATTCATGACTAATTGTACTTGATATGGTGTATATGTTTTGAAAGCTCATTATATATAGGGATAGTTATTTGATTTTGACTTATGCATATGATGTTATGGATTTTGGAATATACAGGTATATTTATTTCACATGGTTGATTTAAAAACAATTATTTTAACACTAATGTTGATGTTGCATATGTTTTGGTAAAATGGTATTTGGGGTATGTGATTTGATTATTGTTGATAAGTGTGATGCTAGTTTTGATTTTGAATTATCTATGAGTAATATTTCTTGTTGTTTTGTAGTTTGTAAATTGATTTGATAAAGTGAGTTGGTTTATGATTGGTAAAATATAATATTGGTAATATCAAGATTTGGATAATTTTTTTGGCTAGGGATGGTTACTTAGAACTAGGAATGTTAGTTGTTAGTAAAAGGGGATGTAAGAGAGCACTCTGTGCTCAATTCCCTAAGAGTGGCTCAAGAATGCAAAGGCTGACCCTTTGGCTCTATCATCACCCACTAAGTGAAGCTATGAATTGATACCGATATGAATGTGTGTCGTATCACTCTATGTTGTATCCCTTCGTAATGGACAACTAAACAAATGCCCATACTGATCATGCTATGTAGGAATATGTCCTATATCTGATGCTATTTGTAGTGCACTAACTATTTATACATGGATAATCTATAAGATGCAATCTCAATGGATTCATAACTAAAGCTGTGTGCTATGAAGGAGGCTCATCTAACTATAATCGTAGTGGATTGCTATGTGAAATAACACCCTGTGGCCTCCATTATGATGCATATGAATGAATAATAGATTGAAATGGAACTATGATGTGACTCTCAGACCATCTAAAGACACTCGTAATACTCCTAAACTTGCTTTAGTACTTTCTTTAGACATTTAGGTTCATGACCATATTATTTTCTTGACCATTCATGGTATAACATTGGTTTACAACATGAAATTAAAGATAATGACTAATACATAAACAAGAAACACTTGGTCACTCTAAAAATAACCTATCTAATCCATTTAAATCTAACTAGATACCTTTGAATTATTAAAACACCCCCCTATGCCATAAAGCCATACTTGCCTAGTTGATGGGCTCATGGTAGCCCTATTGACCCTTTTTTTTAGTATAAATTCTCTTGTGTTCCTAATAACACAAAAATTTGAATTGATCTAGGTACCCATTAAGGAGTTATACAACATATGTGAAACTGGGGTATTGTTACTTTGTAAAAAATATGATTTTTGGTGACTATGATAGACCTAATTAGGTCACTTAAGCACCATATTTTGAGGTTAAAAATATGTTGAGGAGGATCTTAATCTTGTAAAGCATATACAAGGCATAATTTTTCATTTATCAACTATATAAATGAGAATAATTCTTAACCTAACCCTAGGTCATCATCAAATCACCATGTCTCAGTCATTCTAGGCATACAAGGGCTAAAACAAGGTAGAGTTTAGAAATTAAACTTACCCATTGAGTTAGTCCTTGATACTTTAGATAGTAATCATACACAATTAGGACATCAAGATTTTAAAATTTTAAAATTTTCCACTATATAGATTTTGAGATCAACAAAACCCTAGTTTGGGTACAATCAACCCCTAATTGAAGCTATAAAGTACATTTCAAGGTGTCATGACTTCATATAAATTTCATTGAGATTTTTTTTTCCCCTTTAAGGGTTTGAGCACTCATAGTGAGGATAATAGTCCTTTAAAACCTTGCTATCAAAATTTTTATTACTGCCCTGTTAGGTTACATAATACAATCTACTAGAAAAGGTCAAAAAAATACTTAAACTTTTCTTCAAAATCACACACCACTTTATTTAATCTATCATAAATATTAATAAATATTATCCCCATGAAAAATCCATCCATTTTGGTATACAATCAATTTTAGTTACTCAAACTCTATTCCTAGCTTCACACAACAACCTCCTAAAATGGAACTAACAACTTTTCCAAACAGACAAGATTCTAACCAGCATAAATCTCCCCTAGCTAACTTGAGATCATATGGAATATGATCTCCAAAACCATTTTAGAGGAAATCTAAACAATTTTTGGCCTTCATACATATTTGGCCTTATTACATGCTCATGAGATATATTATCAAATTTGAAAATTTGAAATCCAAAGAAATAGAGGGAAAACTAACTTAGCACACCTAGACACTCGAGGACTTAACCAAAAACATGACAAACACATTCATAACATGAAAATGCTACTACATCATTCTTCCAAGGAGAAAAATAAGCATTCGTCACTTGTTATTCTTCATTAACTCTTCCACACTTATGCCCAGTTTGAGGATGTCATTTGCAGTCAACCATGTTGCATCTTCAGCTGGTAGGTTCTTCCACTTGGTCAGGTATTGGTAATATTATTTCTCTTATTTTCTTGACCACTTTCTTGTCCAAAATACTCTCAACCTCCTTTGGTACTTCCTTTGGTAGTTGTTGTTCCCATTGAATGTCCTCATCAACCCCTATTTTAGTTCCTTCAGCTATTTGTTCCTCACCTTTGTATGGATACAAATCTATAACATTGAATATTGGAGATATTCTAGTCCCTTTTGGCAACTCTATCTCATATGCATTGTTTAAAAACTTCCTTACCACCTTGCATGGACCAATTTTCTTCACTTTCAGCTTATTGTATTCTCTCTTAGGGAATATTTCCTTTCTAAAGTGTGTAAGAACAAGGTATCTAATACTGAAACTAACTTTTCTCCTTTTTTGATCTACCCTTTGCTTGTACTTGATGGTGCTTTCTTCAAGTTTCCTCTTCACTTATTCATGCAAATTTTGAATTGCATTAGCAAACTCCTCTGCATTAGCACTCCTGACTTCCATCTTGTCTAAATATCTTAATTCATATACACCCCTAGGATGTATTCCATACAAGACTTAGATTGGAATCATTCCTATAATCTTATTAGGATAATCATTATAGGAAAACTCAAGTTGTGCAAGTACAAAATCCCACTATTTTGGTTGCATGCTTACCAAACTCCTCAAGATATTACCAAGGATCCTATTAATAGATTCAGTCTGATCATCAGTTTGTGGATGGTAGGCTGAGCTAAAGCTCAAATGTGTGCTCAATTTATTCCATAAGGTCCTCCAAAAGTGCCCAACAAACTTGGTGTCCCTGTCTGAAGCAATGCTCGTAGGGAGAACATGCAATCTTACAATTTCTTGGAAGAAAATATTAGCTATGTTAGTGGCATCACTTGTTTTTGAACATGGAATGAAGTGAGCCATTTTTGAAAACCTATCAACCACTAAAAATATAAAATCATGGCCTTTTTGAGTTCTTAGCAAACCAAGCACAAAATCCATACTTACTGAATCCCAAGGCCTATTGGGAATGGTAATGGCTGGTATAATCCTACATTTTGTCTACTTCCCTTGGCATATTGGCATGTCTTACACCTTTCAAAAAACTTCTTGACATCAAAACCCATACTTGTCCAATAATAATGAGCACTCAATTGTGCTAGTGTCTTATTCTACCCAAAATGTCTTGACAAACTACCACTATGCTTTTCCTTCAACAAATTATCTCTCATAGAACTCTTGGATATGTAAAGCTAACTGCCCCTAAAAAATAGATCTTCTTAGATCATGAAATCAATCCAAGGACTCCTATTAGCGCCTACTAGATTCATGCAAGCTTCATATGGTTATTTGAAGTTTGTATCTTCCTTCTACATCTCTTTCAAATCTTCAAATCCCAAGATGCTTACTTGAGAATCCTACATGATTAAGCTCCTCCTACTTAGAACATCTAAAACCTTGTTAGATTGTCCTTTATTATGATTAATAGTGAATGTGATTTTTTTTAAAAACTCAATCCATTTGACATGCTTTTGACTCAACTTATTTTGATTACTAATGAACTATAATGCATAATTGTTAGTGAAAAAAAAAATTTCAGGCAAAAGATAGTGTCTCCATTTCTTCCAAGCTTGTACAAGAGCATATAACTCTTGATCATAGCCTGAGTACCTCTTCCTAACATCACTTAGTTTCTCACTAAAGTATGCTATAGCTTTCCCATCTTGACTTAAGGCAACACCTACGATAGTCCCACTAGCATCACATTCCACTTGAAAAAGCTTATTGAAATTAGGCAAAGTTAGGATTAGTTCTTCAGTTACCTTCTTTTTCAACAATATAAAACTCTTATCATTAGCCTCAATCCAATAAATATTCTCTTATCACCCTTGATTGTGTATATCATTGGAGCAACAATTCCACTAAAATTCTTTATGAATTTCCTATAGAATTTAGCCAAACCATGAAAGATTCTTACCTCAAAAGTGATCCTAGGTGTAGGCCATTCAAGTATGGCTTTGATATTCTCCTTATCCATCTTTAATCCTTCTTTTGAAATCACAAATCCCAAGTAGATCAATTTTGTCCTTAAGAAATTGCACTTTTTTATATTGATTAATAATTTCTCTTTATGTAGCTTAGTTAATACCACCCTCAAATGTTTCAAATGATCTTATTTAGTTTGAATAAACACCAAAATATCATCCAAATACACTATCACAAATTTACCAGTGAACTCCTTAAGCACTTCATTCATTAGCCTCATGAAGGTGCTTGGTGCATTGGTTAGCCCTAATGGCATGACTAACTACTCATAGAGTTCATCATTGGTCTTGAAGGATATTTTCCATTCATCCCCTTATCTTATCCTAATCTGATGGTAACCAATTTTCAAGTCTATCTTGGAAAAATATACAGCTCCACTCAAATAATCAAGTAAATAATCAATTATAGGCAATACGAATCTATACCTGATAGTGATCTTGTTGATTGATTTGGAATCTATACACATTATCCAAATACCATACTTATTAGGACTCAATACTATGAGAACAACATAAGGACTTAGACTCTCTCTTACCAATCCTTTATTCAACAATTCTTGGACTTGGTGCTTGGTTTCTTCATTTTCACTTGGTGTCAACCTGTAGGCAACCTTGTTTGGAAGATTTTCTCCTGAAATCAAGTCTACGTGATGGTTAATGCTTCTCAATGGTGGTAACTCATTAGGAAAATCATCTAATACAATGTCAATGTACTCATTCAACATATCTTGGATCTCTAGAGGTATATCAGTGAACTTAGTGTTAGTGACTACACTTCTTGGCTTACCAATCACAAAAAAGTTTTCTTCCTTATTAATTTGATGTGTAAATTATTTACTACTCATGGTCAACACCTTAGAATTCTATCTTAAAGTAGAAACAACCTCTTATTTCAAAGGTATAAGTGTATGATTGATCCCATCCTTCTCAAATGTGTATGTATTCTGCATTCCATCATACATGGCCTTCCTGTCAAACTATCAAGGCCTTCCAAGCAGGATATGACACACATCCATAGGCATAAAATTACATACAATATGATATTTATATGTTCCTATCTAAAAATCCACTTTACATTGTTCACTTACCAAGAGTTTGTGTCCTTTTTGCAACCAAGACACTTGATAAGGTGCAGGATGCACCTCCTTCTTCAAGCCTACTTTCCCACCATCTCAAATGACACAAGATTGTCTATACTGCCACTATATATGATGACCTTTTAGCACTTTATATTGCTCTTAAATTTAGTCCTAAACAAATTTTTATTTTGTGGTGGTTCCACAATTTCCTTATTAGGATTTAACAAGATTCTTTTCATTAAAAGAGACTTAGTTTCCTCTGGAACATCTTCATGAGTTGCTACTAGTCCTTAAACTTCCTCTTCACCTTGGGTCACATGTACACCTATTTCATGACTAGTAGAAGGGTTCTCTAGACACTCATATGCTCTATGTCCTTCATATTTGTTGCACCTAAAACATTTGCCCATGAATCTTCCTCTTCCTCTTTGATATCCTTGGTATGGCCTTCTTCCTCTTGGTGTATAGCTACCTCTTAAGATTTGTGAGTTTTTGGCCTTTTCTTCAGATGTTTGTAGCTATCTTCTACCTCTTTGTGATCCTATACCTTTGATGGATCTACCCTTTACTCTTGAGAAGGAAGTTTGTTTCCTTGCAATCTTCTCCTCAGCTTCCAAGGCAAATTGGTATGCATCTTCAATTGTCCTGAGTGTGAGAAGGCTAGTCTCCTCTTGGATGACAAAATTCAAACCATTAGTATATCTTGATACCTTCTCTATGTCATCCTTAATATGATCTAATATTATGGCTAGCCTATAGAACTCTTCAGTGTATTCCTTTATAGACATGTCTTTTGTTTCAAATTTTGCAATTTCTTGAAAAGATTTGCTTGATAATTTAAAGGCATGAATTTACGTTTCATTTTTTCTACCATTATATCCTAGCTTCTAATCTTTGGCTTTCCTTTCCTCCTTTCCTCTTGTACTCCATCCCACCATAGGGGTGCATGTCTCTTCAATCTTGTCATGGCATACTTGACTTTCTTATCATCTTCTTCTATTCTTTCATATTCAAAGTACTTGTCTAATGCACTAATCCAATCAATCAATTATTACACATTCAAGTTTCCTTCATACATTAGAACCCCCATCTTTGAATTTGCATTCACCTTCATAATATATCTAATCAACCTCTCTTGAACTATATCATCTTCTACCACCAATTCTTCCTCTTGTATCTCTTCTTCTCTATCACTGACTTCACCCATGTCAACACATCTCCTTTGATCCATCTCTAGGTCTTTTAACCTAGCTTGTAGGTTCTTAAATTCTTATGTTATTACCATCTATCCTGTTGGTCTCCTTCCTCTAGCTCTGCCTCTATTCCTCACTCTCCTGGACATATTGGAATCTTACCTCTCTTTCACATTCTTCCTCCTTTGCTTTGGATCTTACATTGTGCACAATCCTTTAGATCTGATACCAAAAATTGATGTGACTCTTAGTCCATATAAAAACACTTTCAATACTTCTAAACTTGCTTTAGTACTTTCTTTGGACATTTAGGCTCATGACCAGATTATTATCTTGAGCATTCATGGGATAACATTGGTTTACAACATGAAATTAAAGATAATGACTAATACATAAACAAGAACCACTTGTTCACTCTAAAAATAACCTATCTAAGATATTTAAATATAACTAAATACCTTTGAATGATTAAAACACACACCATAGGCCATAAGGCCATACTTGCTTAGTTGATGGGCTCATGGGGTTGTAGCCCTGCTGACCTTTTTTTTTTAGCATAACTTCTCTTGTGTTCTTGATAACACAAAACTTTAAATTGATCTAGGTACCCATTAAGGATTTATACAACATATGTGAAATTGGGGTATTGTTACTTTATATGGAATAGGATTTTTGGTGACAATGACAGACCTAATTAGGTCACCTAAGCACCCTATTTTGGGGTTGTAGAGAGTTTGAAGATGATTTGAATCTCGTAAATAATATGAAAGGTTTAATTTATCATTTCTCAACTATATAAATAGTAATTCTTCTTAAACTAACCCTAGGTCATCATCAAATCACCCTGTCTCAGTCATTCTAGGCATACAAGGGCTAAAACAAGGTAGAGTTTAGAACGTAGACTTATCCATTGAGTTAGACCTTAAAAATTTATAAAGTAAGCATACACACTTAGGAAATTAGGATTAATTTTTTTTGAAATTTTCCACTGTACATAATTTAAGATCAACAAAGCCCTAGTTTGGGCACAATCAACACCTAAATGAAGCTACAAAGTGCATTTCAGGGTGTCAAGACTTCAAATAAATTTCATTGAACTTATTTTTGTCCCCTATAAGGGTATAAGCACTAAAAGTGAGGAGAATAGTCCTTTAAATTCTCACTATCAAACTTTCCCTCACTACCCTATCAAGTTACATAATACAATCTACAGGAAAAGGTCAAAAAAATACTTAAACTTTTCTTCAAAATCACATACCACTTTATTTCATCTATCATCAGTCTTAATACACCTTCTCCCCATGAAAAATCCATCAATTTTGGTATACAATCAAGTTTTTTTCCTCAAACTCTATTCCTAACTTCACACAACAACCTCCCAAAATGGAACTAACAACTTTTCCAAACAAACAAGATTCTAACCAACCTAAATCTTGCCTAGCTAACCTGAGATCATATGGAATATGATCTCCAAAACCATTTTAGAGGAAATATAATTTTTTTTCCTTTGGACATATTTGGCCTTATTACATGCTCATTAAATATATTTTCAAATTTAAAAATTTTAAATCCAAAGAAATGGAGGGAAAACTAACTTAGCACACCTAGACACTCTAGGACTCAACCAAAAACATGAAAAACACATTAATAACATGAAGATTCTCCTGCATCAAAATATAACCTATGATGGGGGCTCATCTAATCTTAATCGTATTAGGTTACTATGTGAGATAGGTCCTTAAAAACTCAGCTATAGTAAATATCTATCTGGAGTCATACTCTACAATGTGGGTTCATCTAATCTTAATCATAGTGGGTTGCTACATGAGATAAGACTAAAAAAACTTGATTGTAGTAAATATATATTTGGAGTGGTACTGTACTATGGTGCTTATGACTGTGCTGGATATGTATATGAAACTACACTATGTACTCCTTAGACTACACTACTATATGTAGGATGCTCTCATTGTACTAGTCTCCAACCCTTTTGAGTAGGTGGGATAGAAGATATCCTATGAGGCTCTATCCTAGAAATTGCATTACTCTCATGATGAGTAACCAATGACTCCTATGAAGGAATGTCCTGGGATGACTCAGTCATGGAGGAATGAGGTCTATGGTTCTATGATGGAGGATATCTTGGTACCCCTTGTGTAAATGCTATGATGCCATTATCAACACATCTATTGATGCAATCTATGAATCCATAAAAATCATTATCTCTATGTCCATGGATATAATGATAGTTACAAAAGGGTCAATGTGGCTATCTATGTAAGAGATGTGAATCTTGTCGATGAGTAGAAGGTAATGTGATTAACCTATTATCTAGTAGTGTTGATAATATGACATGGGTTATCCTTTTTTGGATCAAACTGTAGTGGTTCCCTACTGATATTCTCTATAGTGCATACTATAGGTAGTGCTCTAAAAATTGGCTCTCTATTCTTAGCTATTTATTTTTATGGTTGTGGTATTTTATCTTGTTTTGGACATGGTGGATGTTGAGTGTTAGAATCTGTAGATGGAGGTAATTCTCTAAAATCTAGAGTAATCTAATCAACTAAATTTGACTCAATCAATCCTAATTTCTTCTCCAAGGCTAGAACTATATGACATAGGTGCCTAAGAGAGGACTCTATTTGATATAGTATATGCTCTAGGAGGGGTTGGCAAAGCCCCTTAATAAATATATGTTGAATATCTAAATTTGCTAGTTTGTAGATCAATCTTAACATGTGAGTCTTGAATCATAAGATATAATCACTAACTGGATCTGAAGCATTCTGATGTAAGGTGGAAAGTTTTTCATATGTAACATGAGGGCCCCTCTTCGCTATGTAATATTTGAGAAATGCCTCCTCTAGGTCATCATATGTATGTAAGGAACCAGTAGGGAGTAGATGAAAGAACAGATTCTGTGCATTACCCACTACTGTCTATTGGAACAACTTGAGTAGAATCAAAGGACTCACATGAGATTGCAAATACATCCAAAAGGCTTGAAGGTCTACGAATGGATTTCCAGTTCTATCAAAGTAAGGCAATGATGGTATCTATAAATGCTTAGGAAATGAAGCTTTTACAAATGTCTTCAGAAGAGGGTTACCATGTAAGTCATTGGCATCCATCCAAGACTTATAAGCCTTATTTTCCAAAGTAAGGAGATGTACTTGGTATTGTAATTCACCAACTACATGCATCAAATAAATAATCTCTTGGGATGGGATATTAGTATCTTGAAGTGGTTCATTTAATTGTTGAATTTGATCATTTATTTTAGCCATGAAAATGCTACATTTAGCAATTAGATCATAGAGAGGGGGTGTGCTCACTTAAACCTTTGGAGGAATGGTAACTTGGACCTTAGTAAAGGGATGTGGGATACCATTCTCTTTGGGCGAAGAGTGAGAAATAGGTGTTACTGTAGTAGGGGGTGGCTTGATAGATTCATTAATATCTTTATTATTTAGTGAATCACATTCTAATTGAGTAGAGGATGTGATGTTATCCTTAAAATGTGTATCATTTGAAATAGAATCAAGTAGAAACAACATTTTGTAGTGCCTTATGTTTGAGAGGAGTGAGAGAAGAGTTACAAGCATGAGATGCATTTTCTTCTTCAATATGTGCATAATAGTCATAATTATTCCATGCATTATCATAATCAAAGATTTGTTCATATTCATTCTCATTTTCATATTCATTTGCATGTTCACTATCATACTCATTATCACTTCCATCAATACTAGAGAGAGGGGTAAGAGAAGATGTTAATTATTTTATAATATGCAATAAATTATCATGTGAATTTGGAATATTATGTGCATCTACATTATCTTTTAATGTAGTGCATGCCTTATATTCATTTGCAATATGAGAAGTAAGAGTAAGAGAGTTGTCATTTATACATTCTTTTGCCATTGTTTGAGATGACAAAGTAGAGTTAAGAACATGACATGTATTATTTGAACTATGCATTTGTAATTTGATTCCATTGTGTTTATATTGTTGTAATTTGAACATAGAAGTAGTAAAAGAGAGAGATAGATTAGGTTCAAGTGGAAGCAAGTTATCACCAATGAGAGGTTCACTTGTAAATGCATTACTATTTTTTCCATTTGGTGCATTGTGCATAGGAGAATGAGGTGAAAAGTACCTTTCCAATTTATCAAAATTATTTTTTTTGGAAGAGGGAAGAAAAGAGATAGGTTTGAGAGAAGACGATGCATATACTTTTTCTTCACTATCACTTTCATATGTATCATCATATTCCTCATTATAAAAATAGTAATTATCATCATTATAAATGAAATCATTTTCCACATTTTTAGCTAATGCATAATTTTGCAAATTTTTCCATTCATTATCATAATTATGAGAAAAATTTAGAAATTGATCCATGGGATGAGAGGGAAGAAGTGCCTTAGTGGCTATTTTATTTCTTTCACCAAAGAGAATATGTAAAAATAATCTTAAGAAAATAAATACAAGAATAACTAATAAAATAGAGATTTTTAAAATATTTTTGACATTCCAAATAATTTGCAAAAATTCCAAAATTTTTATCTAAAAATTGTAAGGAAGGAAGGCTTGGGGTTTGAGGACCTAGTTTGAAAATCTAGGGTTTTGGGTTGGGGCTTTAGAATTTTTGAAAATTATTGTAGTAATTTAAATTATAAAATAAATTTGAATAATATAAATGCAAAAAAAATTCTAATAAAATAAAAAAAATTAAAATTGATTTTTTGCAAAAAAATATGAAGGAAAAACCCTAAGGGTACATAGGATTTGAAATTTGTTTGAAGTAACTCGGGTTCACCAAATGTTTTATTATTTTTGGAAAACTAGTGTTTAGTTACTAAACAATAAAGGGTATAAAGTAAGAGAGAAAATATAATTAAATACAATAAAATATAGATTTATATCATTTTGATTAAATTAATTACATAGGGAAAAGAAGTAACTTATTTGGAAAAATAGATTGAGATGATTGTTTCAAAGCTTGGAAACTATTGTGTAGGACTGGGAAGATGTCAGGAACTTGGATCTAGATTTAATTTAGTGAAAGGATAAGAGCACTAAAAATAAGATACTTTGGGGTCTGGTGCTATTGTCCACTCCTGCCACTATTGTCCAAACTAGTCACAGAGATTTGAGTTTTTTGGATTTTGTTCTTTGTCCCTATGTGAGCCTTTTTATGAAATTTTAGATGCTAAATGTTGAAAAATATTGTTGTAGAGATATTTTAATCTTCAAACCCTAGTTTATCTACACACACAAAATAACAAATACATCAAAAGTAAAAGGGAGAAAAATTGAGTTAGAGGAATTATGATCGCATGATCTAGAAACCCTATTATCTTGATCACTACCTACATTAACCCTCAAGCTAGGGTCTCAGATCAAATTTATTTCTCCCTTAGGGAACATGCATAATCAACATGAATGATAAATGCAAGAATTAACTTTCACCTAAGCCCTTTATTGATCAAACATGCAAATCTATGTGTGATGCAGAATGCTGAACTATATTATTGATTGATTTTTAATTATGTACTATGCCAAAGTAGTAAGTGATAGATATAAAATGACTTATGAAGTACTTTATATTGGAGACTCTTTGTTTTGAATTTGGGAGCTTTATTCACATTAGCTGACATTCAAAAGATAAACAAAACTGAAGGGAGGGGATAAAAAGGGTTTATGACATCTTGAGTAAAGAGAGATGACTGTTGAGACTCAAAATGCAAAAGGATAAGAGTGCCAAAAATGGGAAGCCTTAGGGTCCAATGGTATATTCCAATCCCAATACTCTTATCCTACATGCCCATGACTTAGGGGTATATGATTGCCCTAGGAAATAGAGTCTGATTGAGCTAGAATTACCGTTTAGAAGGCTACAAATGATTGAAAATGAGCAAAAAGATTACTCAAGCATGAAATAATACCAAGATAAATAAAACTAAGACATGAATAATGTGAAAAAGGCTCATATTCTCCAATTGGAGTCTCTTGAAAAAAGGACTGTGAAAGGACATGATATGTGTGGTTGCTTGACCAATTTAGGGTGTATATAATAATATAGTTATTTTGATTCTGTTGGTTCCCAGCGTTACACATCTTACACTCAACCTTATAAACTTGAAGAAAATGGTAAACATGGATGAAAAACCCACTAGTCTATCATAGCAGCTAGGGAAGGGTTTGGCATCAAGAATAAATCAAACATAGAAAATGACTGAGAGGCATTGACAAAGGATATGGTCAGCTCCTTACTACTTCTGGATGTAACTAAACCAAGGTGAGATGACCTAAGGGGTATCTTTCTCACATGGAGATAATATTTAATTCAACCTCTATGGATATTTTTGGCACAAGGAATAAAAATATGACCAAGGCACAACCAACCTTGTTCACTCCACCTAAGAAGGGTTGTCACATGAAATGAACAAATTCACTAGGTCACATACAAGCTACTAAAGACAGATGGGTATATGACTATAAATTTCATTATAAATAATTTTAAACAACATGGGCTGAATGGAAAACTATATTGTGGGTCTTTAAAGCACAAAATGCAAACACATGTTAAGTATGCAATATTTATGCACCTGTAGGCAAATAACACTTATAGTATGCAACAAGGTGTATTGGGCTGAATGGAAAACTATAGTGTGGGTCTTTAAAGAAAAAAATGAAAACATAAGTTAAATATGAAATATTTATGCATCTATAGGCAAATAACACTTATAGTATGCAATAAGGTGTATTATTTTCAAGGTAGGACAGGGTAGGACAATTTGATAGTAATAAAAAGGGGGTGGTGTGTTGGTGGTTTTTAAACAATAGGGATTCTTGTAATAGTAATGACATCACTTATTACAAAGATGCAAAAAAAAATGACTTACAAGCTAAGGGGAATTACTAGGAGTAATTTTCATCCATTGGTGCCAATATAATGAAAACACCCAAATGATCCCTAAAACCCTAGAGCATACACTATACTTAGAATCTCAAATACATTTTATTATCAAATTCATGAACCAAAGGTTCCCTTATAAGGTATTTAAAAACATATCTCCAAATATAACTATAGAAAGGGATTTACAACCTAGATCTATACTTAAAATGACAACTAATAATGAACATAAACCCAAATATCCAATCAACAAAACTTATAAAATACATTATTTTATTTCATCAACAAGAAAGAGTAAGAGTCATGGGTATTTTCCATTATCTTGAAAGAAAACCTTACATACATAAATGTTTCAAAATGATGCCATGGGGACAAGCATGATGGATTTGCTCCATGTTGGATAGGGGAGACATATAGACATGTTCTTAGAGCTTGCTAATGGTTGTACAACTAAAACCACATTAACAAGAGAGGAAAAATACACACAATAGTGATTCCAAAATTTGGAAGAGCCTATACTTAGATATAAAAGCAAATACCAACAATAACCCAAGAATAGATGAGAAGTCCTCTATTTATACATTTTTTTACCCTTATTTTCAAATCTAGGAATGGGGGTTGCATTTTCAAATTTTCAAATTTTCAATCAACACCCCAAAGTTATACCAAGATTCTCCTAGTTGGAAAAAAAACTTTTGCCACACTTGGAATCTTTATGTATTTTCAAGAAAAATGATTGTTGCAAATGCCTTTACAAGGAATGATGAAGATTTATAACAAACCCTTTCATTTCCTGGCTGGAGATGCCTTCTACATGAGCTGAAAAGTGAAAATTTGTAATGGAGGCCAAACAAACTTTTTCCTCATGTGTAACTGCCTGGAGATGCCCTTGACCACTTGCTTAAACATTTATAAACTCTTGGACAACTACCCTTCCCTTCATGCATGCCATGGAACAACATACTCTTGCAATGATGGCATGGGAATATTATAGATCCATGGCTATTTGAATGATATTATTTGGAGTGTCCCACCTTGGATTTTTAGACCTATAATATTCTTCCATGGATGTGCTTGAATAAGTAAAGCAAATGAAAATACAAAAACTTAGGTCATTTCACCTTCTTAATTTTTGGCTTGAACTTAATTTTTCAGACTTTGCAATTTTCACATTTAATTTTTTACAAATTGGTCTTTTAGGGTTTCCTTCATATTTTGTAATGCATAAATGCATTATTTTCACTTTTTGAATATTTGGGGAAATATGGGTCCCGAAAACAATTTTATAATTTACAAATTACAATTTGCAAAATTGTAATTCATAGAACTACAATTTGCAAAATTATAATTCATAGAACTAAAATTTGTAAATTATAATTTATAGAATTGTAATTTACAAAATTGTCATTTTCAATTTGAAAAATGTAAATGTGCAAATTTCAATTTCTAGATTTGAAATTTGTAAAATTACAAATTACATTTCACTGTGGAAGTTCCCTCTTTCATTAAGGCCTCTTGTTGACCAACGTTGACTCACAAAAATCAGAAATCTAGGTCAAATTTGCAATTTGCACAAGTGAAAATTTAAATTTCTCCACCAATTCTCCCTGAAGCTCCTTGAGTTGACTTTTCTCCTCCTTGATTTGACTGGTAGGATTGGGAGAGTTGACCACAATTTGCACACTACATTTTGAGACCCTACTTTTTTACATGTTACACTTCCTATTCATAGTTCCTAGGGAGTTTGGAGGTTTCTTTTGAAATTTATAAAATGTGCAAATTTTTGGTTTTTTGACTTAACTCCATTTTTAGTAGCTTGATCCAGCGAGTACCCTGCAGAAGATTTTTTCAGAATCCAAGCTTTCCTCTATTTTTTACCTCAACACAATAATCTGTACTTTATGTACAATGAGATACCACCTTCCCAAATAATTATTTAGCCATTAAAAATGGGATAAAAAAAGATATAGATTGCCACTCTAGAACCAAACTCTGAATGGCCACAAAGTCTAAAGCTTTTCACACTCAAGATTTGAGACAAACTTCCCATAAATGGTCAGGAGCTATCCTTATTAGGTGATGAAGCACTAGATTGTTATATTTTTGAGAGTTGAAGGAAATTCTCCCATTTCTCCACTACTTGTTGGAGCATTAAAAACATGTTTACTATTAATTTCTTTTTTAAATTCATGAGGAAATTGTGGGACAAAAAAGGTAGTTATAACTCTGAATGAAATGGATTATTTGTAGGAACAACTCCATTTATTTTCAATTGTTTTGACTTCATACCTTGTTGTTGCTTCACTAATTTTTCAAGCCTCACATATTTAAAACAAGTGCACACCTAGTCAAACAAAATCACTTCATTTTATTCACACCTAACTTCCACATTTTCCTCCTGCAAATGATTTTCAAGAATACCACTCAGAGGCTACACACATATAATTTCCATGTGACTACCATACTACTCTACCACTCAAGTTCTATATATCCTCTAGTGCCATGGGCTATGGTGCCCATGTTTGATCTGGCCTAATTAATTTTGCTATTCCAAAGTCACATAGCTTAACACTCTAATTTTGACTCAAAAGGACATTTTGAGATTTTATATCACAATGAAGCATGTGGGTTTTATATTCTTCATGTAGGTAGAGGATTCCTCTTGTAATCCTTAAATCAGTTCAAACATATAGATCCCAAATGAGATAGATTTCATATCCACAAACTACCTTATCCAAGGGTCCATTAGGAATCTATTCATACACCAGAAGCCTGTGGGAACTCTCATCACAAAAACCATATAGTTGAAAAATATTTTTGTGATGGATTTCCCCAATAATATTCATCTCTATTCTAAAATCCTCAATAATATCAATAAAATTATCTAGGTGGGAACATAATATTTAATGAAGAGTAACCAATAACTAACAAGCTTGGTCTAGATTGACAAATGTGGGCGAGCTCAAGATTGCCTCAGGCCAAGTGAAAGTTGGAGAATTGATGAACTAAAAGTGTGAATGGAGTCTTCCTTGTGTTGAGATGAACATAATTCCTAATGAGTTGAGTTGGAAATTAGTGTGTAGAGGAAGTCTTTGGTCTGAGCTTAGAGAATAATGTTGAAAACCACTGATAAAAATCAAAGCCCAACTCATTGATAAAGCCAAGAAACACAATTTAGGCTATGTTAACCAAGGTGGGGACTGTGTGTTTAGAGTAATCTAGGATCCAAGCTAGGAATCCATGTTTACTTTGATAGAACAATGAACATGTATCAAAATGGGTCACAAGTAAACTGTCTTGAGCTAAGTTGAAACCCAAGTTGGAATGTCTAGGTTTATTGCTAGAATAATTCAAAATAAACCAAAATATAAGCCATCATGTTTACATAAATCCATATAGGATCTAGATCTCCTTTGGTTTGCAAGAGGCATGCCTTTCAAACTTTAATTTTTTTTGAAATCTGCATTCATATCCATAAGCTCACTTTGACTTTTCCCACTCATTATTTTATTTCATGCCAATGAGATCCATAGTCTTATGTGAAAATTACACTTTTGGAAAATTTCAAAGTGTGTCTCATTCTCCCATCTCTGCCATTGTAATTCCCTTCTTCCTTTTGTGGGATCCAGAAGTGAAGGTGCAAATTATAATTTGTAAAATTTGTAAAGTACTCTTGGGCTTTGACATTCTACCTTTCACCTTTTGTTGTCATTCTGTGGGGTTCACTGTACTATCATGAAATTGATTTTATCCCTCACACATTCAATAGACTTTGTGGTACCAAATGCAATTGCATTTCAATACCTAAACTTCCAATAGAGCCTTGTGGAGTCTAATGCAATTTTTGGTCAACATTTAGTCAAGTAAGAATGCCCACCAACTACTCCTTGTAGCCACATGGAAATTTTAATGGTGTGGGATTGAGGCCTTAGATGTGTGTCTTTTTGTTGCATTTAAAATTGTTGCATCCATATAGGATTTTGCATTTACTTTTCTATGCTCACTCTTCAATACTCTGAGCACCCACATTCCCCCACTGTGTGGGCTTATGTATTCCACATACATTGTCCCACTATATGATTCTAAAAACCTATTGTGTTTCCTTTATTTTTGGTGCCATGTAAGCTTGAGGACCCCCACAATGGGTTATAACCCTAGTACAAATCCAAGTACCAACATTGGCTCTCGCTTAGGGATGTATACCCCTTGTAGGTGTGCAAAGAACCCCAAAACATAAGACTAGGTGCCAATCCACTGGGACATGGAGTCAAGATTTTTTAATTTATCAATAAACACTCATACAATCTCAATAAAACATTGAAGTCTAACAAAAATAGATCAAGAGGATCTAAAAACAAACAAAGGAGAAAAAACATGAAAGGAAAAATATATAAACAAGGCCCAAAATAAAGGGGAAACAAATCAACAAATCATCAAGACTATACACTATTTAATAATGTACATATGTTATGGACTTAGTTTAGGAAGTGTTTCAACTATTTTCCATCAATTGCTGGATTCGGTATCTCATCATCCCATATTTTCTTAAACTTTTCCCACAACTTGGTGGTCAAGATGAAGTAAACCAATCTTTGCACTTGCTTGAAGGTACTATTGCTAGGTTGTACTGGGATGACACATTGAAACAAATCATTGTTGTATAGTCTTAAATATGGATAAGACCAAGCCAAAAGACTTTGATACCTTTTCAGTAGCTATAAATAAACTTGATTCTCAACTACAATCAAGTGAGTACCAATCAAGAGTGCCTCAAATTCATGAATGTCATTCATGCACTCAAAAGGCATCTTGAAAGAGAACTTAAAATATTCATCCTTGGGGGCATAAAAGAGAACCCTAATTTCACTTTCAAGATTGGAATAAGTCCCATCAAATGCCATTTCAAAACTACACCTTTTCCATTAGGTTCAACATCAAGAATAATAGGCTATTCATCAGCATAAATATTCCTAACAAAGCTACCCAATTCCACATCTATGTCCAACACTTCATTTAGGGCATGCTTTGGATCTTCAATTTTATGTAAAATCTTTGGCTCCCTATGAAGTTTGACCATCTTACCCCCAAACGTAATTGTGGCATAAGATAAGTCCATTTGATTACTTCCACCAATGCTAGTAACCTATTTACATGATAATAACATCCCCCATTTAGGCTAGTATTCCACAACTACCACATCCATATTCAAATACTTACTTGGATACATTACCAACTATACTACCAACCCTTCAACTTGTCTAACAACTAACACCTCTCATGAATCCATGGCATAAAACCTGCTAAAAGCTAGTGTAATCTATATTCCAAGCTCATTTAGGATACCCAGGGCATTACATTACAAGAGGCTCTGAAATCAAACATGCAATTGTGGATAATCAGATCATTGATCAAGAGGGTTGTATAAAATAGATCCACTTTTAGCTGACATTTTGAGAATATAGTCCCCAAATAGACTTTTGGAGTGGGTTCAACAACCTCATCTAATTCTTCATCTTCTTTTGGGGGTATTAGAGGTGAATTAATTTCATTTGTAGTTGAATTCTCACCAAATTCCAAATATTTAAATGCCCTCTTCTTATGTTCTATTATTCCTAATAACTCAACAAGTGGCATGATGAATTTCAGTTGGCTCAACACTTGGGACATATCATATATGCTATAATATGGACGAGGAGTATTAGGTAAAAGGGTGACAACACCTTCACCTAGAATATAATCACTCAAATTTTGAAGTAGAGTAGTCTGGGATGGATTTATATTTTTATAATAGTTTTTAGAGGTGGATTATCTCTAACATCATTCACACCCTTAGGGATACTAGATAGCAAGGGCATTCTATTATTAGCTGGGGCACCTCTTGGTTTAACAACTTGAGAAATAGGTGCTAGTTTAGAAGCATTTGGGGCTTTTGTAGTTTTCTTAGCTTCTTTATTTGCATCCCCTACCCTTGGATTTATAGGGGTAGTGTCTTGAGCAGTAAAAACTGGTTGCTTACTTCTCAAGTAGTAATCCTTCTCTTGGGTAACTATTGCATTAATTAGTAGCTACTTATCTTCAACTGATAGAATCCCCCATCAAATTTTTTAATTAATAATGATCTTAAAAACTCAAAATCATGATTGGGAAATTCATATACTTGTGCCATATTAACATCATAAGCAAATTCACAAGTTAGGACACATACCTTTCATACTACACTCCAAAATTGATCAACAATAGTATCACTCAACAGTTCCATGGAGGCAGTCATTTTATTTCAGGGACTTTGACAATTGAACATCAAACTCTCATCATTAGATAATGTAGACTCAGGTTCATCTGCATATTCATAAATTAGTTCAATTGTATCACATGGAGGATGTGGAAGAATCACTTGTCATACCAATTAATTTAAAAATCATAATTCACATCAATTAATTTGGAATTTAATGGATGAGGCACCTCTTTTCCACCCCCTTTGTTTTGAAATCTATCCATTGTTTTTCACATACAGTCCTATTCCCTCTATCATTGTCTTGATTATGGAAAACAGTCCCCCTTTGTGCTTGATTCAAATTTGGATCCCTCTCTTGACTGGCGGACACATGAGGGATCCCTTTCTTAGCTCTAGCCAACTTGTATGGCATCTCTTTGACAAAAGAGGCCAAATTCTTAACAATTTCCTTAAGGTTGACTATCTTTGTGGACTATGTTTCTTTTAGATTAACCAACTTTACATTAGCCTACTTGTTTATGGGATTTTCCATAGTATTTATATTATTCTCAATTTGGATGGCCATGTTAAATGCCAACCATAGGTTCATGGGAGCCTTGTCCCTCAATTAGTATGCAACCTTCTTATCAAAGGCATCATAGTATTTGATCAAGCATGTTGTATCATTAGGCCTTATGTTCTTTGGTAATTGTGTTGGCTGAATATTTTGTCATCAACTAACTGATGGCAAAATGGGTATATCAACCACAACACAATGAGATAAATCTCTCCTCTCAGCAAGGGGAGGCTCCCTATAAACTATAATATACTAATATAAACTGAAAATACACTCAGGGCTGAGATCATACCATCTATCTCTCTTATTTTAGAGATGATGTTCACAAAGTAAAAGAAAATTTCTATGTAATAACTGAAGGCATTTCTCTTCTTTCAAAAATAATATTTAGTAAATAGTAGGAAGACTTCCCAGATAGTAACTGTAACCACAAGAAACCCATGAAAGCATAAAGTCTTTCATTGTTTCTCCTACTGATTTAGGACAAAAAACATAGTAGAATGAAGTGCAGCCCAAAGTATCCACCTAAAACTACAACAGAGTAAAATATTATGAAGGATAAGGGGAGCTCAAAGTCTCTCCAATATATTTTACATTGAAACACAAAACACACAGACTAAAGACAATTATGGTAACACAAAGTCTTCCATAATCGACTTCAGGACACCTTCTAGATTATTTCCACTTGTTCTACTTATTTGATTAAATGGACAAGACTGCATTTAGGAAAAAGACATAAGAACAATTCCCTAGATAACACAAGCTATTTCAACACAAAGTCTAAAAGGTCACTTGCTTTCTCATTCACTTGATAAAATATGATTAACAATCTGAGCTCAAGGTCTCAAGAACGCCTTTCAATTTGGGCAGCATTTTGCTTCTGATAACTGAGAGATCCCCTTTCTACAAACTGAGAGATTATAATATATAGCATCTAAAGAAAGACTTTGGCACTTATTTTCACAAAATGGCCTATGCTGTATTCAATGCATTGGACAAGGGAAGTTCTATGCAGGGGCCATGCTAGAGCAGGTTACCATCCTTGACTTTGGCATTTTAAATCATCTCAAATGTCTTCTCCAAAGCATGGGCTACCTGGTCCTTTTTAAGATACTTACATGAATATCCATTCACCTTTACTCAAATGAAGAAAAATAAGCCGTGCCATTAAATGCTTGTGCTCTCTGATATTCACCTGGTGGATTGCTCCACCTACTAGAATAACTTTTCTGTAGATATTTTTGGATTCTTTGTATTTTTCCCTCTTTCCTTGCTACATTTTGTCTCTTCCTAGCAATTTGAGTTCTCAAGGCTATCTTCTCACTTTTTGTTGGCTCCTTCCTTGGCTAGTCGCTGAGTTTGTTCTCAAGTCTACACCATTTGAAAATCAATGGTTATTTTATTACCATGAATTTGATGTCTGGAGGATGTCACTGGTCACTTGAACCATTTTTAACCTTGAAATTTTTCGAGTTCACCGGTTCAATGGTTTAATGGTTCAAAGTTCAACAGTTTGACGATTCGGTGGTTCAATGTTTTGCAAAGAGCCACATTCACTTAGTCTTCTTTAGGAGTTCAATGTATCATTGAACTAATTGTTTGAACCTTCTTCTAGAATCCTCTACTTGAACCATTCACTTGAACCTTCTGCTCAAACTTTGAACTTTGAATTCATTGAACTTGTTGAACCTTTGAACTCATTGAACTCGTTGAGCCTTTGAACTCATTAAACTTTTCAGAGTTCAATGGTTCAAAGTTCAACAATTCAATGGTTTAATCCATATCATTGAACCCCACCATTGAAACTTCTTTATTGAACCTCGACATTGAACCATACTTACAATTTTTAGGAAATGCCTTAAGTTTTTTGGAAATTTTCCTTGTGAAAGCCAACCTTTTGAACTTGCAATTTCCTTAGCTAAAAAGGCTTGTGTAATTGAAAAACTTAACTGCTCAGAACATTTTTGAGAAAGAAAGAGATCATTTTGGCCTATAGGAGTACAATGATTGACATGTTGTCCACAAAAACAAGTGACAGATTTTGGGAACAACAACTTGCTTTAGTTGGGAAACTTTCATCGATTGTAAAAATGATCAAAGGGAGTAGAATCTAGACTCTAAGTGCCTTCATATATGCCATTGGGATATAGAGTCATGCCATCCAAAAAGATAAAAATGCTAAAAAGTGAAACAAACTGTTAGGTTGTGGAGCTAAAAGCTTCACTGGTGCAGACACAGAGGAGGGTGCAGACACGGAGGAGGGTGCAGAAGAGTTGCTAAGTGTCAGAGACACCAGCGTCAGTCAGGCCAACCGACGTCGGTAGGACAGGGCAGGAGAGCAACCGACATCGATCAGAGATCGGCCAGCGTCGGCGACCCCCAGGCAGACAGGGACCGGCGTCGGTCACCTGTGTAGTTCAACTGTGAGCTTATTACGGGCAGTTGGGTGTCGAACCAAGTGTTTGCATGCTTAGTGCTAATTATAGACTAAGAGCTGCGGATCTAATTATTGTACTGAGTGTCTAATTATTGTTTGGATGAGTTCTATATAATAGACTCATGGTTGTATTGGACATGTGTTCTAGTTTGAGTTGAGCAAAGTTTGCTCCTTCTGTGTGTGAGGTGAGCAAGGGTGTTCCTCCTAGTTCCACAGTAGTACCAGGCGTGTTGGTGCTGGATTGGAGAGCCAGCTGGGTTCTTCAAGAGTGTATGATCTTAGTCATCAGGTGAGCATGGCTTATAGGAGATCTACATGGTAAGTAAGATCGTTGATATGCAGGTGTGTGTGTGTGCAAGGTCAAGGTTCACAAGTGTGCAAAACCACTTATTGATCTGTAGGTTGGAGATCAGATAGGACAGCAACACAACAGGGAGCAGTATCAGGCAGGATCTACTTGGAGTACTGTGTGTACTCATTGGTATGTACATGGAGTACATGAAGAGCTAAGAGGAAGGCAAGGCAGTTCCTTCCATAAGTATGGTCTGTTGAATTGCAGGTTGTTGCAGGTTCATGGGAGATCTACTTGAAGTACTTTGAGTACTTGTGGAGTGCGTGGAGCACTTGTGGAGTGCGTGGAGCACAAGTGTAAGGTGAACACCAACTCTGTGTTTGAGTTGGGTGTTGGGACCTAGTAGAGAGAGCTTTGAGGGAAGATTTACTGTTTATGTCCTAGAGGTGTGGCAGCCCTAGAGGTGTGTAAGGAAGAAGAACTGTGGCAGTCTTCTTTGTTGTATTTCCTTCTGAAAGAGTTATTAATACAAGTTGTGTATTGTCTCTCATATTCTGTGTTATTCTGAATTCTAGTTACTTGTTGATTCTGGTTATTTCCGCATATTAAGTTGCTTGAAGTTGGTAATCAATTGTGTGCTTTCGGTGTTGGGTTTTGTATTCCCCCAACACGTGGCATCAGAGCATGTTTGTTGTTCTGGGTGCCTAACAAGTGGTATCAGAGCTAAGGTTGCAGGAAGCAGGTTTTGTGTTTTTGGTTATAGGGCACTCTCAGGGGTTTTTGATTGAGTGGGAGTAGAGCAATGGCAGATCAAAGTAAGCTAAGGATGGAGGAGTTGAAAAGCATAGATGGTTACTTAAGGTCCCATGGAAAGAAAGAGCAGGTAAAAGAAGATTGTTGGTTGGTAGCAGATCAGCATGAAGAAACTGAAGATATAGATGGAGCAGGTGTTGTTGCATAGGATGTGTTTGCAGGTTTCTTGGATAAAGTTGAATCTTGGATAAAAGATTCGGTTGCCTCTTTCCATGCAGCCCCAGGTAGAGGAGCTGGTGAGCCTTGCCAAAGAATTGGCAAAGGGGAAGTGAAGCTGAAATTGCAGACGGCCAACACACAGGTGTTGATGAAGGTCATGCAGGTCCCAGGTTTGGAGATATGGCTAATTTCTTCAGAAAGATTGGGTGATGAGAGATGCACAAGAACTCTCACAGTGGGTGCACTTGAATTAGCTGGTGGTAAGAAAACAAGTACTCTTTATCTACTTGTTTATATTACTGATTCTCCTTCTGTTGCGGAGATGTGGCTTCATAGGCTTGGTCACATGAGCAGGAAGGAGATGCATGTTCTTAAGCGAAAGATGGATATATTTGATAAGCTTAAGAACTGGAAAGCCTTGGTGTTCTTGGAGGAGATGGCAGACAGAAATCAGTGGATGGGCTGGATACTTCTGAGCAAGAGCAGTTTGGACATGGGTTTTGATTCAAAGGAGCTCACGGGTAAAAAGTCATCACTCACAGGCGAACACAGATACCGGCGTTGGTCAGGAGGAACCGGTGTCTAACAGACAGGTGCCGATGTTAGTCATGTGCAGACCGAAGCTGACAGTGTCAGGCAGAGTAAGACCGACGTCGGTCAGGGGACTGACGTCGGCAGTAGGTAAGATCGATGTTGGTCAGAAGGACCGACATCGGTAGTAAGGACACCGACGATGGTAGGTTGGTAGTCAGGGACAGACGCATGGGAATCGACGTCGGTCGGATGCAGACTATGGGGTGGCCGAGGTCGGTCACTGTAACGAATTTTAGGTGGACAGCATGTTGTCAAGGAGTCTCAAACACCCATACGGAGGACTGAAGACGTAAGTAGGCCCTCAAATTTGTGTTCCTCTTCTTCATACTTGTTGCTGATTATAGAGCAGGAAGGATCCAGGAAACAGGTGGGAGCTAGGCAGGGATATGATGCAGAACCAAGCGGGAGATTTGGTAGGTTTGCCAGCTGGATGAAAGCACAGAGACGAATGGATTCCTTAGTAGAAGAATAGAGAGAACGGATATGTGAGACAGAAGACCAGGGATATGGTCTTGAGGAGCTACAGGACAGTGGTACAGGTTTTGACAGGTGGATGATAGAGCATGACTCTAGTCAATGTCAGGGTTACTACTATGGTTTGACTTACCAGGGGGATGATGATTGCAACATCATTCTGTTGCTGTATGTGGATAGTATGCTAGCTAGCAGGGGTGTACATACAGGGTTTTGCTGAGCTAAGGGTAAGATTAGTTTAGTGGCATGTCAGGAGGAGTTTGGAGCAGCGAAATTCTTTGACATGGGAGGCATGGAGATCACAGGTAGATTTTGTTTCCAGTGGGAGCTGATGTGAATCAGGTGTTGGTGAGGTTCAGGATATAGAGCCGGAGCACACTAAGGGCTGGACAAGTACAGTGTCTAAAATCACATGAGGTCTGGTATAGACCTGAGTATTCCCATGCAGTGGGAGCTGTTAGAGAGTTAGGAGCCAATTCGGGGAAGTGGGCTCTCAGGGATTTGAGAGGGACTAGCAACAGGTATACATGCAGGGTCAGGACTTCACTACATGTGTTTGTAGGTTTGGATGTGGCAGGGTACTCGGATGACAGGTGGTACACCACGGGATGTGTGGTGGGTTATCTTTAGGATTGATCTTGAAGAGGGATACAAACCAGGAAACATATTAGATGGGATACAGGTACAGGTACAGTGTAACTGTTTATCTCCAAGTGGGAGATAAAAAAGTTTTGAGAGGCAATATACAATTATATTCAACTCTTTACAAAGGAATCTACAACAAAGAGGTGGCACTCTTTCTTCCACTTCGTGGGCTTACACTAAACTTCCCTCCAGAGTAATCTTCTCTCATAGGTCACAACACACAGCTAACACAAGCTGTTGTTCACCTCATTGCACATCTGTACAACCGAGTACACAACTATACTCCAAGTAGATCTCTCCATGATCCTGCTGATGTATTGCTGTCACCTTGGATCTAGCTACCCCGCTGATCTCCTTTCTGACCCTCGCATCCATACACCCTTGCAAATCAAACCTGATCTTACTTAAACACACATGGGGAATCCTACTTGATTCCACCATGGGAAGAACTCTCCAAGCTTCACATAGCTCTTCTCCAAATTCTCCACTTAACAATACAGCCCATGAGTCTCTCATATAGATCTCATGCATACACTAAAATTAGACGGGCGGCTCAAAGACTCGAACTGGTCTTCACATGCAAACTCCGTGTTCACTTAACTGACTGTTCGTCAACAGCAGTTCTAACCGCTACAGGTGACCGACGTCGTTCCCTGCCCTCCTGGAGGTGACCGACGCTGGCCGATCTTCTGTCGATGTCAGTTTTCTTTCTGCTTGTGTAATTGAAAAACTTAACTGCTCAGAACATTTTTGAGAAAGAAAGAGATCATTTTGGCCTATAGGAGTAAAATGATCGACATGTTGTCCACAAAAACAAGTGACAGATTTTGGGAACAACAACTTGCTTTAGTTGGGAAACTTTCATCGATTGTAAAAATGATCAAAGGGAGTAGAATCTAGACTCTAAGTGCCTTCATATATGCCATTGGGATATAGAGTCATGCCATCCAAAAAGATAAAAATGCTAAAAAGTGAAACAAACAATACAAAATAAACAAAGCCTATACATATGTATAACTTGACTTATCTGATACTTCAAGGATTAAAGTGCTTCAGATGCTAGCCACTATGAGGTAGTGAAAATGGCGTGCCATCTTGATATTAGCAAGAAACTATTTTCACCATTGAATCAATGAATGGAAAATGGACCTCTCCACAAGGAATCCAATTTTCCATGCATTCTTTTTGGTTATCTCCTCTTGTCCCGCAACAAGACTTGATCTCTAATTTGAAAATCATGAATCCTTGTTTTCTGGTCAAAAAGTTTCTTTACTAGATTTTGATGTATAATAATACGGTCCACCACCATAGTTCGCTACTCATTTAGTCTAGTTAAGCACATGATCCTCTTATTGATATAATTTTCAAAGGTTTGATCTTTGATTGCCTTTGCCAGCTTCAGTGCTGGTAGTTCTAGGGTGATTGGTATCTCTGCATTCAAACCATATAGAAGTTGAAATGGTGACATACCTATTGCCCTCTTAGGTGTAATCCTATCTACCCATAGAGCATCAAACAAAGCTTTATGCTAGGTTCATTGATTATCATTTACTAGCTTCTTAATAATGGTCACCAAGTTTTTGTTGCTTGATTCTGCTTGACCATTTTCTTGCAGATAATAGTCAGAGGAGTGGGAGAGGATAATCTCATGATAGTAGCAGCATTGGGTAACCTCATGAGAAGAGAAACAAGTAACATTATTTGTTACAATTTGGGTTGGGACTCTAAACTAAGAAATAATATTTTCCTTGAGGAAATTACATAACACTTCTGAAGTAACATGCTTGACTGGAATGGCTTCCACCCACTTGGTAAAGTAGTCTATAGCTGTGAGAACATAGTCATGTCCAACACTTGAGGATAGATTCACAGTGCCAATGAAACCAATAACCCATTATTGAAATGGCTCTTTGATCACCACCAGCTTGAGAGGTAATGTGGCTAACTTGGGTTTCCCAATGAACTATTGACATAGCTCACACCTACATACCCAAGTGTATGCTTCTTGAAATAGAGTAGGTCAATAGTACCTAGCTCTTAGAATCTTATGAGCAATCATAGGTGTAAAAAAATGTCTTCCACAAGCTAAATTATGGAAAGACTTTAAAAGTTTACTCTATTGTACTTTATCCATGTAATGAAGAAATGCCCCATCAAGGCTCCTCTTGTATAAATCATTTTTTCACAGGACATAGTTAGCAACTTTCAATTTAATAATTCTCTTTTCTTTATGAGACAGGTGGGTAAGACACTCACCATAGGTAAAGAAATGAACGATATTGAAATACCACTCATTAGTAGTAGTGACAAAGAGAACTGTAGGCATGTTTTCAACCTCTATTTCTTCATATTCTATTTCCTCTGGTATGTTATCAACAATTAATTGGTAGAGACCTCTTCTCCACACAAGATTCGTAAGTTTGATAACAAGATCAAACTCTTTTATTTTAGCAATCTAATTACCTATTTTAGTTCCAAACTCCTATTGAGTTAAAATGGACTTTACTATTGTATCAGGAACCAAAGCAACAATATGTGAGTTTAGGATGTAGAAACATAATTATTTTACCACCTTGACCACAACATAAGCATGCTTATCCATATTTGAATATTTTAATTCATGTGTTTTGAGAGGAAAACTCATGAAAGATATAAGAGATTCCACACCTTCTTTGTTTTGCTGAACCAAAATGGCTGAAAGTGTGTGTTCAGAAGCATAGCTATATACCATGAAGTCTTTGGTATAATCTAGACAAACTAAGACTAAGGCATGGGTGATAGCTTCCTTGATATCTTCAAATGCTGACTTGCCTTCTTCAGTCCAGTGGAAAATAGCTTTACCCTTTATCATGTCAATAATGTGGTGAGTCTTCTCTATGAATTCAGGAATGAACCTTCATATAAAATTTACCTTTCCAAAGAAAGAATGAATTGTAGTCTTACTAATAGGAATAGTAAGCTCTTGGATGGATTTCACTCTTTTTGAGTTGATCTTTATGCCTTCTCAGGATATAGTGTGATTGAGAAGTTTCCCTTTGGTAACCCCAAAAATTGATTTCTTAGGATTAAGGGAAATGCCATTCTGTTGAGATCATTCCAGCACTTGTTGTAAATGATGCACATGATCAGGATGATGTTTGGAAAAGACGATCAAGTCATCAAGATATACCATAATGAACTTCCCCATTTCATCTCTAAAAGCTAGATCCATTACTCTCTAGAAGGTGGCACCAACATTGATCAGACCAAAAGGCATTTTGTGATAAGCAAATGTGCCCCAAAGTGTAGTAAAAGTGGTCTTATGTTGGTCTGCTTTATCGACTTCCACTTGATTATACCCTGAAAAACCATCTAACATTGATAACATCTTTGAGCCAGTCACTATCTGCAGTACTTGATCCATGATGGGTAGGGGGTAGTTGTCCTTTAGAGAGGATTGATTTAAGTTTCTAAAATCAACATAGAGGTGAATTTCTCTATTCTTTTTTCTCATAGGAACTATGTTCATGATTTAGGTAGAATGATAGATTGGAAAAATTATCTTCGCATTTAACATCTTCTAGATCTCAGAAAGAATAGTACCTAATATCTTGGGGTTATACTACCCTTTTTTTGATTGTGAGGTAATGACCCAACTTTCAAAGGAATTTTATGTCAAATTTCTTTAAGCCTAAGAGATTTTAGATCATCATAAGAATATGCCAAAACATCAATGTAATGGTGAAGCAGAGTAATGAATTTGAGCTTTTCATCAGAAGTGCAACACTTCCTAATGTTGACCATTTTGGAATATTCTTTTGTACTCAAATTTATTTGATCAAACTCCCTAGAAGAACTTGAATCCATTTGTTACTTCTTGACAAACCTATCATGCTTATCAAATAGCTTCTCAAGAGAAACCAACCCTTTTAGAATTTTATTTCCTTTGAGCTGAAAAAACTCTTCGCCGGTTTTTGAATTTATTTTAAGAGCTGATTCCCGTGGTGGAGACTCATTGCATTTAAAATAAAGCTCCTCAAAGCTATCCATCTATTCCAAAAAGGTAATGATTTGGTTATCACCATGAAATACCTACTAATAGTTGGCATTATCAGGTACACTTGGTTGAAAGACTAAATCAATAGTGTACTTGTTCCCTTCAAAATCTTTGTGTGGTATCATGAGGGTTTCAGAGATAACCCATGAATTTGTATGATCATTGAACTCTCTAGGCATCACAAAAATATTGAAAGCATCAAAACTTTCAAGGTAGTCTCATACAAGATTGTAATAATGTCGCAATATCTCATTCTTAGTTTGATATAGGTTCTTCACTTGACAAACCACCAATTTAGCATCTTCTCAAGCATGATGAATTTTAATGCCTTTAGTATGAGCAGCTTTCAATCCGAGCAACAAAGATTCATACTCGACGGTGTTATTGGTATTACTGAACTACAACTTGTATGAATAGGGGAAAATATCTCCCTGAGGAGATATCAAAACAATCCCAGCTCCAGAATTGGTATAAGAATAATTGCCATCAAATTCTAGAATCTAGACATCATTAGAATCTAATCTCTTTAAAAATTTCTCTTGGTCAGGGAGGGAGGATTCTTTTTTTCCTAAACTATACTCTACCAATTCTTCTAGTTTTCCATCTAAATTTTTTAAATTGTCACTCAGTGAACTTTCATCTGATGAAATAGAAACATCTTTAGTGGATAGAAAGTAATTACCTATTTCTAAAGATTTAAACAAAATTTGAGCTTTAGGGTCTGATGTCTGAGTAATAATGTATCTTGAATCCTTCTCAAGAAGCAACCTTTGTATGATGCCCTTGACAGGTATCCTCACCTCAGATAAGTCCATGTTCAATTCTCCACCAACATCCTTGTAAAATTTTTGTCCAAGCAGAATGTCATAGGAAGCTAGAACATTAGCCACCAAGACTGTTAGTTTAATCCTTTGTTTGTTTTCCATGGAGAAATATCTCCTAAAAGTTTTATTCAGAGTGAGACTGAGAGAGTCTGCTACCTTGGCAGGCATAACATTGTCAGAGGTGCCAGAGTCTATTATGCAGTTGCTTAGCTTATGACCATTTATCAATAAGAAAATATAGGAAGGTTCTATTTTCATAGGGGCAATAGGAGGAGTAATGACAAGATTGTTTTGGGTAGATGTGTTCTTTTGGGGATCATGAGTCACCTTTGAAATATCTTGTCCTATAGGGATGGTTTTATTCTTGATGCAATCAACCAACTTATCCAATTGCTCAAGGTTGGTTTGTAAGTATTCAAACTTAGACATTTGGATTTTGGTCTTCCTAGTATGGTCAATTTTGTCAAATGACTAAAAAGAACTAGGAACAGAGGAAGGAAGTCCATCATTCTAGTTTTTATTGGGTGTGCTACTAGTCTGAGAAATAAAAGTAGAAGGTACAGGACTACTTGAGGTACATAATTTTTTATTGATCACTGGGTCCTTTGATTAGAAGGGCAGAGAAGTCCTTATTTAGTAATTAAAATTGCTGGTTGAGATTCTTTCCCTATTTTTCTCTTATCAGCTTATTGAGTTAACTGGTTCTAAGATCTAGTAAATATAGCGTATGATCCATCAAACACTTCTCCCTTACTTCTAGCTTCATCCTGGTAATTCAGGAAACTAATGTTGGAGTTGCTAACTAATTCTTCTTTTCCATCTGTGAAGAGATTAGCATCATCTTCTTGATCAAACTCAGGTTGAAAAGAGGAATCATGTTCAGCTTCAAGATAACCAACTGCTAAGTTAGGTGGTGCTGCTTCAATGGCAAGCTTCCCCTATGGGGGAGGAAGATGATTTGGTTGCCCTTGATTTTTGGTAGCACTACCTTGATATGACTAGTTGAGAAATGCCCTCCTTGATATATCCTGATAAGATGGAGGAACAGACATCCCTTGTGCCATTTGATTTTTTAGAGTTGGCAATTTATTTGTTAGCTTTTGTACTATAAGATCAGTCGTGCCTGTAGAAAATTTTTCAGAAGATGAAGAAAATTTATTTATGTTAGGATCTCTTCTTATCTTATCTAGAAGGATAAGATCATCTTTAATCGTAGTAGCCAAAATATGAGCTACAACAAGATCTATATGGCCAACCCACCTCAACAGGAAACTCACTTTAAGAAGCTAAGAATTTATGAAGAAGCATTTAAGATTTTTAGGTGTTCACTGAGTAATTGCAGGAATCCTATTCTTTAGCTTGTTGAATTTAGCTATGAAGTCTTGCATAGCTTCATGAGGATCCTTATTCATTTGCCTAAGTTGAGATGAGAGGGCATGTGCATCTTTTGTGAGTTTGAATCTATCTTCAAACTTGGCCTTGAGAGTGTTCCAGTTAGTTACAGTCTGAGCTTGCATATGATAAAACCAATCTACTGCAGCACCTTGCAATGTTTCTACAAATAGTCTAAATGCTATGTCTTCATATTTAATGCCTATCACATCATTGGCTATATAGAAGGCTATAATATGCTCATTAGGATGAACTCTTCTATCACCATAGAACTTGGAAAAATTCTTTCTTGAACTACGGGGTAGTTCATGTAAAGGTGGGGTTAGATTAAGAGGACCAAAAGTGTTACCCCACGGGCCTTAGGCTACCATGATATGACAATGGAAAGGAGGGATAACAAATCTTTATGGGATATGTATAGACAAAGCTCTACTATTAGAGGAAAGAGAAGCTTTGCCTGGTAATGGAGAGCTGACATTTGTAGGAGGAAAACTCCTGGTTCATTGAAGGCGAGATGGTGGAGGAAATAGATCAAAATTACTTTGCTTCACCAATTCAAATATAGGGTCAACAATACCTTGAGCTCTCTAGCTTTGCGTGTATGGTGGATCTGCCAGAGTATAGAATGAAAATGAAAAAGAATTGGAAATGCTTCAGTTTGAAGCTTGAGGCTTCAAATTGCATATTCTTCCCCAATGGAGTCACAAAAAAATGTTGGGTGAATATTTTGTCATCAACTAACTGATGGAAAAATGGGTATATCAACCACAACACAATGAGATAAATCTCTCCTCTCAGTAAGGGGAGGTTCCCTATAAACTATAATATACTAATATAAACTCAAAATACACTTAGGGGTGAGATCATACCATCCATCTCTCTTTTTTTAGAGATGATGTTTACAAAGTAAAGGAAAATTCCTATGTAATAACTAAAGGCTTTTCTCTTCTTTCAAAAATGATGTTCAAAAAATAGTAGGAAGACTTCCCAGGTAGTCACTGTAACCACAAGAAATCCGTGAAAGAACAAAGTCTTTCATTATTTCCCCTACTGATTTAGGACTAAAAACATAGTAGAATGAAGTGCAGCTCAAAGTCTCCACCTAAAACTACAATACAGTAAAAGATTATGAAGGATAAGGGGAGATCAAAGTATCTCCATTATCCTTTACACTAAAATACAAAACACAGACTAAAGACAATTATGGCAGCACAAAGTCATCCATAATCGACTTCAAGACACCTAGATTATTTCCACTTGTTTTACTTATTTGATTAAATGGACAAGATTGTATTTAGGAAAAATACATAAGAACAATTCCCTAGATAACACAAGCTATTTCAACACAAAGTCTGAAAGGTCACTTGCTTTCTCATTCACTTGATAAAATATGATTAACAATCTGAGCTCAAAGTCTCAAGAATGCCTTTCAATTTGTGCAGAGTTTTACTTCTGATAACTGAGAGATCCCCTTTCTACAAACTAAGAGATTAGAATATATAGCATTTAAAGAAAGACTTTGGTGCTTTTTTTCATAAAATGGCCCATACTATATTCAATGCATTAGACAGGGGAAGTTCTGTGTAGGGGCCATGCTGGAGCAAGTTACCAGCCTTGACTTTGGCATTTTAAATCATCTCAAATGTCTCCTCCAAAGTATGGGCTGCCTAGTCCTCTTTAAGATACTTACACGACTATCCATTTGCCTTTACTCAAATGAATAAAAATAGGCCGCACCATTGAATGCTTGTGCTCTCTAATATTCACCTGGTAGACTACTCCACCTACTAGAATAACTCTTCTATAGTTATTTTTGGATTCTCTATATTGTTCCCTCTTTCCTTTTTATGTTTTGTCTCTTTCTGGTGATTTGAGCTCTCGGGGCTATCTTCTCACTTTCTGCTGGCTCCTTCAGCTCCTTTCTTGGCTGGTCACTGAGTTTGTTCCCAAGTCTGTGCCATTGAAAATCAATGGTTATTTTATTACCCTAAATTTGATGTCTGTGAGGATGTCACTAGTCTCTTGAACCATTTTGAACCTTGAACCTTTGAACCTTTCAGAGTTCACCGATTCAATGGTTCAACGGTTCAAAGTTCAACGGTTTGACAGTTCAACGGTTTAATGTTTTTCAAAGAGCCACATTCACTTAGTCTTCTTTAGGAGTTCAATGTATCATTGAACTAACTATTTGAACCTTTTGGTTGAACCTTCTTCTGGAATCTTCCGCTTGAACCATTCACTCGAACCTTCCGCTCAAACTTTGAACTTTGAACTCGTTAAACTCGTTGAACTCATTGAAATCATTAAACCTTTAAACTCATTAAACCTTTCAGAGTTCAATGGTTTAAAGTTCAATGGTTCAATAGTTCATTCCATATCATTGAACCCCACCGTTGAACCTTCTTGATTGAACCTCGACGTTGAACCATACTTACAATTTTTAGGAAATGCCTTAAGTGTTTTGGAATTTTTCCTTGCGAAAGCCTGCCTTTTGAACCTATGATTTCCTTAGCTAAAAAGGCTTGTGTAATTGAGAAACTTGACTGCTCAGAACATTTTTGAGAAAGAAAGAGAGCATTTTGGCCTACAAGACCAAAATAGTCGACATGTTGTCCACAAAAACAAGTGACAAATTTTGGGAACAACAAATTGTATCATAGATTTATTGAATCGTGTGTTAAAGTCTTACACACACTCGTTGGGGTTCTTCTTGATATTTTAAAACTTAGCCAAAAGAAATCTAAGATCAACTCTATCACCATACTGCATTCTAAAAGCATTCTTCATTTTCCCCCATGAATCAATGCATCTATAGGGAAGAGAATTGAACCATTCATGATAATCTTCCTCTAACATGTGCACAAATAACTTAATGCACACATCCTCATGCTCAACTTCATAATATTCAATGATATTATGAAAAGCCCTCAAGTGTTGATCACCACTCACTGCATTATTCCCTTGGAACTTTGGAAGACATTTCCTTACTTCATTTGGGACTTCATTTGGATAACCTTCCATGTCATCAAAATTAATAAGCTTGAATTTGGGAATGCAAAATGCAAGATTCTCATTCTCATGTTGATCTTGATGCATCATGATTGGTTCAATTAGAGGTTCAAGAAAAACTGGTAAAGGGATGTGAGGGGGTGAATGAGGTTGACTTTATGGATCAAGCTTAGGAGGGGATTCAACTATTTGAGAAGGAGCTAGATAATAAATGGGACTATAAGTTTCAGAGTAACTAAGAGATCTATGAAAATCCTCAATAATGGGGAATTCAAAAACAATCTCAAGATTATCAGAATATTAACTTTCTAAACACTATTTTACAATTGAAATTTGCCCTTCAATAGGCCTCCAAACTTGTCTCCCACTTCTTTGATGAATACTTAAGGGTGAAACAAATTTCTTAGATGAGTCACCTTTTAAGGATGATCTCAATCCTTCCAGTTTTGCAAACAAGAAAGAACACTCAATGCTAAAATAAAGATATTCAAAATAGGCACTGATCTTCTTTGAAACTAGGTAATAAAATTGGAGTCATCACTAGAATCATAATTCTAGAATATAAAAGTTAACAAACTGGTTATGATACATGCTAAAAAAATACTTTTTTAAAATTTATTGATGAGATAAAAGGTGAAGATACTAAAATTTTTATAATTATATTCAAAAGGAAAAACCACCTTCTAACATGCAACTTTAACAACTCTTTCTAATAAATGCCAAAAAAGTCAAATTATTAAATCTTTCAATTCCTGACACATCCCTAGTGGAGTGCTGATGTGGATGAACCAAAGATAATAAAAATAACACAAATATAGGTAGAGAAATTTTAACATGAAGTACTTACAGCTCTCTGTAAGAGTCCCCAATAACATAAGTACCATAGATGTCTTAGCTTAATTCCCTGGTAACAGTGCTAGTTGAGTGGTGACATTGATGAACCAATAATAATCAAATGTGTAGACACCTAAATCTAGCCACCAATAACCTCTAATTAGCCTTTTGACCAATTTCCACCCAAAATGCACAATTTGGCCTAAAATATGCTAAATGATGTGAAACTGACATATTCAAGTGTCGATTTTGGCCAGGGTATCCTTAAATGGGGTAATACAATTTATGGGCTAGCTAACTTTGATCAGATCATTTTGAGTCAAAATGCCAAATTTTTACCTGGGTACTCTAGATTGCTCTTTCCTATCAAATCTCTTGCACAAGATGCGTGCCTTTGTTATTTGCTATTGGTAACATCTTAAATGGGAATATGGATCCAATGCATCTGTAATCACCTTTTATTTCCAATCCAATCAAATTTTAGACCAATAACAAGGCATTCTGATCAATTTGAGTAATTTGTGCACAAAGTTCTTAAACATGCTTAAGAGCTAATTAACCCAAATCAAGGCCTAATTAATAATTCCATGGAAACTTGTTAAAATTTTGTATTTAGAAATAAATATTTAATATCTACATCATTAGGCGACCTCATTTCTTAGGAAGACATCCCTAGGTCATAAATGCCACAAATATTAAGATTCATGCCCTCCATGCCTCATTAATGCCTTTCATGATGACCTCCATGCCTCTTAATTGCCCATTCTTCCAATGTCATGATGAAGATAATTATAAACTTAATTCCAAAAATTAAATTAATCTTTAACCATACATCTCAATCTTGAGATGGATGGTTCGGGTTGATTCTAATCAAATCCAAAATTCTATAAATAGAGAGGCCATGAACATCATTTCTAAGACTTGAGAATGTAAAGTTATAATGCAGGATTGGTTCTAAAAGCTTCATGAAAATAGTGTTACCATGCCAAATTGAATCCAAGCCAAGCTAAGCCACAAGCCAAAGGTGCCAAGGAGAGATGGAGGTAGCCAAGCTTCCATTTCCAAGGACTTCATGAGCATAAAACCGAGCAAGCCACTACTACAAAGGCATTTGGAACATCCAAGAAAGGTGAAGGAATTCTTGTATTTTATTCCTTACTTTTTAGTTGTGTTTATCATTTGTTTTGGTTAACTAAGCTCTCCCTAATGTTTAGGCCTAGAGATGTTATGCTATTAGTGTGTTTCTTTCATTTTGTTTTCATTTTGGAACTAACATCATACTAACCATCCTCTCTTGAGTCAAATTCCTAGATCACATTATGTCACATCCGATGTGACTAGACAAATCTCACACCTGAAGAAGATCATTTTACAACTTTAAAATATTCATTTAGACCCTTAAAACTCTTGCAAATTAATTTTCTAACTTTATTTTGCCATTTTTATTTGCCATAGTTTTACACAGTAACCAATGTCAACAAGTAAGACCGACATCAATTACATATCTTAACCAACATTGATTAGTAAAACTAGCATCAGTTGTATACCTATCATTGGTCACATTGGTGTAACCGATGTCAGTTGGATAATTGACATTAGCTATAAAATGTAACCATCATCGGTTATTGAAATTGATGTTGGTCACTATGTTTTTCTTAAAACAAAAACCTGAGAGCTCTTTTTCTAAAGTTTATTGTTTCAAACCAAAAAAAGATTCAAATCTGTAGGACCAAGCTTGACATTTGCTAAAAACATGTTTTAAAACACCTTTTACATGTTTAAAAATCAATTAAGAACTTTGTTTTGGTGTTTAAAAATTTTAGATGTTTATGATGAATGCTTTCAAAGTTCGTAACTAAGATGAAGGGGTCAAATGAACACCACCTCACTTTCATTTGGGCTTAAAATTGAACACACTTGTTAATTCTTGTTTGCAATAGTTGTTTAATAAAAATTTTGTTTGGCAAAAAAAGGAATGTTACGTGTATGCTCTTCCATTTGTCCCCTATAGGGAACCCTTGGAATCAAAAGTACCATTGCTATTGCAAGTAGCCTAATCCAAGGCTTAGAAATAAAGTCATCTAAAGCACTCCCCAAAAACTCATCAAAGTTTTGGTGACCTTGAAAATGATCCTAAAGTCTTTCTATTTCATGCTTTCTTTATTTTTATGTAAACTTAGCTTGCGAGGGGGATTTCATCACCTCCCGTGAGTTCTTTAGGGAAACTTTGACCTAGGGTTTCACCTCTTGACATTAACATCATTTGGATCCTAATTGGATTTACATGCAAGACGTAGTGGCACTTTGGACATTGCACTACACTGAGTGAACAATAGGATGTAGTGGTTACAAAAAGGACTAAACCTTTTTGTGACAAGCCAAGTGATATGAACCCAAAATTTGTGCTTATTTTTTTTTGCATTGTTTGAAGTGAAAGTCATTGTGCAATTGATTCCCCTAGATCATTTAGAAACTTGTTATATCTTAGGCAAATCCCCACTTGCCATGGAAGTATTACTGGTGAAAGGTGTACCTCAAGGTCCATGTCATAGTACTATCATTTAAGAGAAGGGGGGGCATAAGAACCCTACTATATAATGCACATTTACTTTAGGATGAACACTTAAAATCCTCTCAAATGATGTATATTGATGGATTCTAATAATACTAAAAAACCTTGTCAATTTAGGATCTAAGAGTGATTAATTAGTTGGTTTTGTCTTAGATTAAAGTCTTATTTAAAGTCAAAACTTGGTGTAAACAAACAATCCAAACCAAACATATAGTTTAAATTTTCTTTTGAATAAAGAGGAATTATGCTGCCCATGTGAGATCATCAATTTGCCTTGTTCAAAGTTTATCAAAAGCTTGAGTGTCATATCATCCACTTTGGTGCAGCTATGCTGCCCAATTGTGTCTAGACCTTTACCAAAGTTGTTTAAGTCCTTCAATTATAATCTAAATTCAAAATTGCACCTTTACAAGTTCATAGGGTTGATGTGTTAAGTGGGTTTGCCATTTGCACTAAACTTGAGGGAATTTAGGTTTAATTTCCAATTTGGGTTGAAGTTTGTTTAAGGCTCATAATCATTGTCATCACTTGATAGACTTAAGCCATTTTTTACTAAACACTTTCACTTTGAGTCTATGCATCACAACATTTTGAGTCAAGAAAAGTAGTGTTATGTTGTCAAAATTGTAGGAAAATGTCTTTGCCTTAGAGAGTTTTTGAAGCAATCCTTTTTATCACACCTTTTGGGTAGTATAGCATCATTACACTACCCAAAACATTTTGAATATTATTTCATAAACCCTCTTGCATAGAGTTATAAATTTTTTCCTACATTTTAAGACCAATCTGAGTATACTTTTGTGATCTTTTCTCTAAAACACAATTATATTGTTCACTTTTGTCTAGCCTATTTATCAAAAGAATCAAGTTTTATACCATTATTTGTGAGAAAATAATTTTTTTTAAAAGTATCTTTTGTTTTATACCTTATACCTAGTTGATCAAGTTCATGACCAAGAATCAAATGCCTAGTGTTTGTTAGAAGTGTTTCAAATATGTTAGATTAAAACTTTCATCCATTTTCAAAGTCTAGCTTTTGATGTCATTTGGCCAAGAGTCCTAGCGCATGCCTTGTTTGAGCCTATATTTTGATGCCGTGTTTAGCAAAAAGACTTAGAAACTTTTAAAATTTATAGATTAGACTCATTTGAATCAGTTTGACCTTAGAGTTTGGCATTTTAATTTTTGATCTTTGTGTGAACAGTGAAATGTTAGGTACTTCATGCTAGCTTGTTTCCTCACAATTCTTTGCATAAACCTTTTGATCCTTTTGACAAGTCTAAACCAAATTGAAAGCATCATTTGTTTTAGATTTTGTCCTTTTTAGAGATTGTAGAACTCTTTTACCTTTTATCGTAAACCATTGATTATGGATCCCAACATGTATTCCTACACTCCTAGTGGACTCATGTACAATCCAAGGATTAGTAATGTGGTTGCATAAGAACAAATGGTGCAAGACCCCTATGTAGATAATATTGCTTATGAGATGGATTCTTATCCCTCTTATAATACTCAATCAGGGACACAAAGCCAAGATCCGTTGGCTAACTATCTGGTTAACACACCACCTTATTCAAAACAAGACCAAGAACAAACCGTGCAATACCTAGCTATAATACCCATAGTGGATGAGCCAGTTCTTCAAAATTCATATTATACTAATACGGCTTCCATGTATGATCCATTTTTGTTTGAGAGACATTTATTAGATAACAAAGATGAGATTTTGGTTAGAGCCATAGAGGTAGGGGCCAAGTTTCCAACAGACTTTCTCCATGAAAAGTTACCAAGTATAGTAAGAGTACCCCACAATATCATTTATGATCAATAGGATTCTTCTAGTAATCCTATGGCTCTAGTCCAAACAATGTATCAAGACCCTAATATATCTAGTCAAGGCAAAAAAATCATGGAAGATCACTTTAACTAAATGCAAACAACATATCAAACCTACCTGAATCTACCATGTGATTTCAATTAGATGAACATGGTAAGTAAGCCTCTCATTGACCTAGTTCCTTCAATAGGAGTGTTGATAGAGTTAACTGGATAAGAGAATTTGAATTTTGACCCATTCGTATAAACTAATTCGATAGATAACTTGATGCATATGCCCATTATTGAAGAAGCGTCTTCAGTCTATACACAGAATAATGAACCAAATGTAGTAGATAATGTGCAAATAAAATCCAGTCTTGATCAAAGTGGTACTAGCACATAAACAATTAGCCAACAACATGTGCCTATAGTCAATCCTATGAATAGATCATCATACTAGGGAATAGGAGTTTCTACACCCCAACCTCAACTAACTGCTTCCTCAAGTATACAATCTACAGGATTAGGTAATCAAACAATGACCAATGTCACGCCTCAATGATAGAATGTGATGAATCCTCCTTCTCCTCAACAAGTGATGAGTAGTATTCCACAACAACAAACACAATCTAGTGTATCAACAAAATAGAGGATAAATACATTGTCACCTCAATCAGGGGCAACTAATGTTCTACTTCACCAGGTAATGATGAACATACCTCTTTAGTCATAGACTAATATGCCAATCCAAAACCAAGTAGTGACTAGTCAATAATGTGCAAATATTGGTCAACAATAGATGCCAAATCTATAACCTAATTTCACTTCCTCATAGGGATTCATGTAACAAAGAGGTCCCCATGTTTCTCAAATATATGCTAGACAAGCATTTGTTCAAAATGTACCACCAATCCAGAGACAGGGTCTTGGTCCACAAGTTCCCACTCAACAACAAAGTTTGATTAGTCAGTAGCATGTCCCTTTTCAAACACAATAGGCAAAATATAGTTATATCCCTCCACCCCAACCACAAAATCCTCCAAGTCAAACCTTTATCACCAACCCAAACTAGAATATCGTGTAACCAATTATGTAATTTCAAGTACAACCTAATCCATGTACGCATATTCCTGGTCCATTCCCTAACCAAACCAATATACTCCAATAGGTATCTCCATCATACCCTGGTCAAAGTGTCTCACTTGTGACTTCCCAATCATCTATCCAAACCAATATTCTCCCTCAAACCAATGTTCCTTCTAGTTTCCTATCTCAAAAATTACAACAAATGAAGGATGCAATTGCTACCATTCAGACTGGGAAATAAACTAAAAAGTTCAAATTGGATGACATATGTTCCTACCCATTCAACATGGAGTATTTGAAGATACCATTTCATCTAGGATATGAACCACCAAAATTTGATACATATAAAGGGAAAGGTGATCCTAAGGCTCATTTGACCGAATTCTTTGTCACATGTCAACTAGTGGCATATAACGACATTTACTTTTTGATGTTGTTTCTAAGGAGCTTGGTTGGACTAGCTTTGGAGTGGTTTTTAAAATTTTCTAAAAATTTAGTAACAGATTTTGATGATCTTTCTGATAAGTTTGTGCAACACTTTTCCTATAATCTTGAGCATGAGATTTAATTAGTGGACTTAATGTAAACAAAGCGAAAAGCTGGTGAGAGTTTTGCAAGTTATTTACAGTGATAGAAAGCCCTTATGAGCCATTTTACCCATAGTTTACTAGATAAATAATTAACCGCTATGTTTACCAAAAATTTGCACAATGAGATAGCTTATCATTTGGAACTACAATGTGCACATACATTCAAAGAGATCATTGATAAAGGTTTGTTGATTGAATAGGCACTCATCGATAATAGAATCATCAAGCTTAATTAAACTAATCAAAATCAAGGTACCAATCAAGGAAATGACCAATATCAACATCTTATTTAAGTGTTAGAATCGTAATTGGCATATGCCAATAACCAAGAAAGATCAAAGCAATTCAACTGCAATAGGAATGTTATGAGAAATGGAATAACTGAACCCTGTCATATCCAAATGGTGAAAACATCATTCATACCACATTTCTATCTTATTCCTACCCAACAACCTCTCCAATCAATACCACAAGCACAAAAACCAAGACTTGCACAACAAATAAAACAACCGTTACCAGTGCAAACCCCTCCTCTTAGGAGAATTGTGCCTGCACATCGTGTCTTCAGTGACCTAAGAGAACCTATTGAATCTATATTTCATAAGCTTGATACTGATAATCTAATTAGTTGGCCTATACCAAAGCATTATTTGTAAGGCATTCCTTATCCTGATTGGTATCATGAAAATGAATTTTGTGACTATCATCAGGTTAATGGGCATAATCTATGAAGATGTGTCCAAATCAAACATTTAATTGAGAATATATTAGAGAATGGGGAGATAACATTGGATAATGGTGCTTACACTTCCAATCAAACTCTTAGAATTTATCAAAACCCTTTTCCTTAACATAACAATTAGCAGTAGCAAAATAATCAACAACAATAACGGCCAGTGCAACATCAAAATCAACAAGATTAAAATCAAAGGCCAAACCAATGAAATCAACAAAATGAACAATAGAATCTACAATGATAGAACAATGGATAAAACCAAGGTTAGAATGGTAACAACCAATAAACCTACCATGTAGTTGCACATGACTATAATAGGGTCATAGGTCATATTGCAAGGGGTAGCATTAACACCATCTCCATTAATCCTAAACCAAGCACTAATCAGCTTAGACCATTGCTAAACAACACCATTCAACCAAATTACATGGATAATCCTTCTTTGACCTAGGAATGCATACGTGTAAACTAATAAACTAGGACTTCCCTTTTTGGACCTTATATCAATAATTCATCCTCACCACGTGACCACATATGAGTGCACTGACAACTGAGACTTGTCCTATCTGGTCCCACACCATTCCCAACATCGATTAGCAACAATGGTCCAATATTTAATCTTGATTATGCAATCAAAACTTAGAGGTCAAAGATTACTATCTCAAACCCATAACCATCTACCACTTTTCCTGTCATCCAACCAACTATTTAGCCTCAGAATAAATCATTCACTACTGACCAAGATAAGAAGTTTGATATTGTGGAACAATTACAAAAGACACCAGCACAAATTTCTATTTTAGATTTGTTGCAAATGTCAATAATCCATAAAAACATATTGAATGTTTTTTTGACCCAATCTACTATTGCTAGTGACATATTCCCTAATAAATTTCAAGCTTTGGTTGGACACCTAGCTCCAGCCCAATAATTCACATTCAACCAAAGCGATATGTCTTCTCTTGGCCAATTCCATAATAATCCATTATACATATAAGTTTATATAAGATAACATAAAGTGAAATGTGTCCTTATAGACAATGGATCTGACCTCAACATAGTGTCTCTAAAGCTCATCAAGCTTTTTGGGTACACAATTGCAGATCTCCAACTAGAAACAATAACCATCAAAACCTATGATAATCATGAAAGAGAATCATGAGGCACCATTAGTTTGCCAATTATCATTGGGCCTTTGACCCATGATACACTTTGTCATGTGTTTTATCTGGAGTTATCATACAATATGCTTCTAGGAAGGCCTTGGTTACATGAGATTCATGCATTCCTATCAATGCTGCACCAATGTATCAAGTTTTCCCACTTAGGGATGGAAGTGAATATTCTAAGAGATTTACACCCATATGAACACTACAAGCATCTTGAGGCTGAATTTCAAAGCTACAATTATTAGTATAGCATGAATCCAAGTTCCAAGTAGGATAAAGGGAAGGCTATACTTATTGATCCTTCACCAGATAATTGCATAGATCCTAATACTTTAGATTCTCTTTCCCACATGCCACCGCCTGAAGCTTCTAATCATTTCACCATTTTAGATAATGGACCAGGAGAGTATGTGACCCATGATACATTTCATATTTCCAATCTTCCTCAGAATCTAAAAACCTTTGGGTGACCTAAATTCACCCCACATATGTATTGGCAATTAAGGAACAAAGATAAGGGACTTGTCACATTTGTACCATCATCTAGCCTAGAACCCAACCCTCTTGAAGGGGATGAATCATGGTTATATAATGACAACCAAGCTGATTATTATAAAAATGCAAAGTATCCTATTTCCAATAGGATCATGGAGCATCACAAATATGAAAGAAGAGGCCTCAAACTAAATCATTAAGGAACCATCAAGCCAATTTCCATGACTAAGTATGAAAGACCTTATGGACTTGGATTTAAACCACCTTGGCGTTGACCCCACATATCTTATTCAAACTCCATCACTGATTGATGGCTATCATCATCATTTCAACCAGGGACTCAATTTTAAAACCTTTATACTTAGACACATATGTCCCTTACATACAAAATCATAAAAAAAATGACCCTGCAGAGTCCGTAGAATTTGGAAAGCTTTGAGATCTCACCTTAATGCTCCCTGCCCTCAATTAAATACCTGTGTCACTTTTATTGATGCCAAGACCTTGCATTGTTCATTATGATAGACAATCAAAAGATTCTTGTTCATGGCTTCCTCAAAATTTACAAACTCAGCAAGTTCTTCTGCAGTGCGGCCACCTTTGTAGTCTTTAGGCTCTAATGATCCTTTAGAGAACCACTTGATAGTTGGAAAACCAGAAATGTCATACTTGGAGCATAAGCTTTTATGCTCATCGTAGTCCACCTTTGTATCAAAATAGATTTGACCTCAAAATTGTAAGTAAGAATATAGACGGGATATTCGGATTCCTCTCCTTCCCCATTTACACCAACACAACCAACAACTATATAGTCTTTTCGTATCCACTTTATTGAATCAACATGCATTTTAATGGTGCTTTCTACACTACTCATCTGCAGTGGTTCAGGAAGTTGTAAATGAGACTTCTTCTAAAAATTTGATGGCAAAATGCTCAACTTGTTGTCTACTGTTAGCAGTACAATATCTTGTCCATCTACACTCCAATCAGCTGCTGTAACTTTCTCTTCTATGTGCTCAGAAGAAGATTCAATTTCTCCACTTTTACCTTTTAATATGAACTTGTACTCGATATGTTTTCCAAAAGGAACATTCACTTATGTTGTCCATGTATTTCCCTCTGACCACTCAAGAGGAAGAGCCACTTTTGGGTCCCATGTTCTGAACTGCGGGTCCTCTCCAACTACAGCAAATTGCTGGCCAAATTTGCATTTCTTTTGTAAAATGAACTTCACATTAAATAGACGTGGTCCTTGCTCTCCATGAGAACTCTTGAAATCATCTAGTATAGTTTGTATAAGGACATCATCAGAGCTCGTCTCCTCCTTAGTAAAAATAGGAACTGTCCAAGATCACCTATTATTATTCACAGCCACATCGTATGGCAGAGGCCTTGAACTGTCATTGTTATTTATCCATTTTTGGCAAACTCTCCTCTCTTCTTCGAGATGGAGAACTAACATGAGGATCTGTAGTGATCTCCTTTCAAAGACTCTTCCCAAACTCGGCCTGGCAAAACCTTCGAATAACCCTTTTTTTTCTCACAGAGTATCTAGAAAACTGGAAACGGTTGTCATTGTCCCTCAAATGAAGGATTCTTCTTATCCCCTTCCTGACCTTGAGATTTTCTGTTCAAGTCTAGCAGAACCTAAAATCCAGGAAACTTATTCTTCTCTACATCCCTCTTATCCCATCAATGCATATCTTACTCTTTTTGAAAGAGTCTCTCCTCTCTTGTGCCCAACTTGGCTCAAGATAAAAACAAAAACAGTTTTTAATTTCCAACAATATAATAAGGTTGAAATATTTTCAATCACTCCTCCATTATTTTCTCAACAGCCCCAATGTATGAGATTCTCCTTTAACCACTTTCATTCTTTTATTTTTTTACATTGACTTTTTTACAATTACTCCCCATTAACAACATTTTGGAGGGAAAATACAATAATTTAAAATTTGAATTCAAACATGACTTGTAACCATGTTTTGCCTGAAGATGTATGTAGATGCTCCTGCATCATATTCTCCCTCTAGAAATAGATATCTCCTCAGTGTTTTAGTCTTCACTCTATGCCTGGATCCCAAGGTCTTGTTGCCAATACCAATGCTTGTCTTTGTTTGGAATAGCCTTTGTCCTTCATTTTGCTTTTCTTCCTCTTCTGGTATGTTCTTCTCCTCATCTCCTTTTCAGCTGTTATGTCCCATCTCCATGCTTCATTCTCATACATGTCTTCAAGATCTTCTTTACCTTCTTGGTTCATGAGCTTCTCCAAGGACTCATGTATGCCATTCACTTTATCAACCTTCATAACTGCATACAAAACATTCAAAGCCACCTTAGAATCAAAATCTTTAGGCCATAAAGCCTCTTGGCTGCCTTCACATTCTTGCTCCTTGATCAAAACTATCCTTGCCTCTTTGCTTTGCTCTTGTCTTGTTCCACTCTTCCCAATGGTGTTCTCATCATGGTTTGTGCCTGTATGTATCTCTCTTGAAGAAATAAAGAGCTCTTCCAACATTCTCATTTCTTCTTGTATTGAGCTCTCCTCTATCTCACCATTCTCTTCATCAAACTTGGGTCCTTCATTCTTAAGGATTACTTGTCCTTCACTAGCCGTACTCTTCATCTCATCCTTTCTTGAGCTGTCTTCATGCATACCAACTTCTTCAATATACTCATCAAATACAATTGAAGTATCCTTACATTGTGTCTTCTTTTTCTTTTCAACTTCTCTTTGAAGCCATCTTGTTTGCTCTTTGTTTTTAATGAGGCATTGCTTTGCTGCATACCCTCCTCTTTCCTCATCATCCATCCATTTGGAACTCTCTCCTTGTTGCATATTAGTCCACATAGCCACTTGCCATTTGGCATTTCTCATGAAAATATCATTGAGGGATTCAAAAACATCATCATAAACCATTTGTTTACCTTTTACTTCTTTGGTATACCTCTCAAGCATCCTGTCTTCATGGAATGCCTCTTCCATACTCACCATCTCTCCTTCATTCTCTTGGCTGCTTGAATCACCTACAATCCTCTTCCATTGACTTCTTGGTGTTGTTGCCTCAACACTCACATCTTCACTTTTTGCCTTCTTAGACACCCACATTTGATTCTTTCTCTTATCAATTGACTTCACAAGCCATTTAGGCATCCTATAACCATGCTCTTTTACCAACACTTCCTGATGCTTGGGAGTTTGCTTCTTCCACCATTTAGGCATCACATATCCATGGTTAATTGGAAACTTCACCTTTCTCTTTGATTCTCTAACATGCATATCAATAGTTTCATGCTTATAAGACAAATCAGTTTTTGAACTCACCTTTACCTCCTTAACGGGCTGCTCCATTAGTTCTTTGACTTTCATAGCTTCTTGATTATCTGTCCTTTCTTCTTCCTTTATACTTGACTGTTCTCTTTCCTCTTCTTGGCATTCAATGGCATCATGGAAGTCATCCTCATCTTCTATCTCTTCTCTTGCTTGTAGGGGTTCCTTAACACCTTCCTCATGCATTAACCAATGCATCTCTTCTTCTTCCTTATCAACAACATCAAACTTACTTCTCTCTCTTACACATTCACTTGTGTACTTGGTGTCTTCTCTTGCACCAATATCTTCATTCTTCAAGGCCTTTATTTTGACCTTCACAAGGCTGCTCATACCTCCAATTACCCATGCAAAGACAATATTAGATATAAAAACAAGAGACCACAAGGTCCTTATGAGTGCTCTCTTCACCAACACTCTTATCTTTTCAAGTGCTCTTCCTGGCACTTCATCTTTTCTTTCTTCTCTGCTCTTTTCTCCTCAATGAGAACCTTATTCACAATCTCTTCCTCTTTTTGTTGCTCTCTTGGCAACCTTCTTATCTTCTTCAAGCCTTTATGGGCTTCTCTCTTCATGGTAATATCCTTTTGCCTTCTTCTCCTCTTCACTAGGAGATCTATTGGCCACTTCAACCTTTTCCTCATTGGCCATACCCACACTTTCTCATTTGATTGCATCCCAGACTCAAACATGCTATTAATCTTAGCTAAATCTATCCACAAACTAGCAATCTCTTTATCAAAGTCAACATTAATCATACCTTTCTGCTTTGGGGTGCTTGTTTTCTTCTTGTTACTCTCATGTATCTTGCTGCTCTGTAGTGCCTTCAACAGTACTTCCATTTTTGAGATCTTCACCCAAGTCTTTTCCACTTTGGTCTCTTGACTTGATTCTTGTCTCACGCAAGCGTTTCTCCTTGACTGGTCTTTTGACAATCTCCTTGATCTCACCTAGGCCTTTTGCATCCTAGTCTTTTGATCCTTTTTTTTAATCCTGTAGTGACTCTTTATACAACACTTCAACAAACACAAATCACAAATCCAAGCTTACCTTACTTTGGATCTTCCTCTTGAGCATTCACTTGCTCCCTTACTTTTGAGCTTCTCTTTGCTCTTCACTAAGCCTTCCTTGGCTTCTTCTCCTCTTAAGCCTCAATGGCTTTAAACTTCGTTTTCACCTATTTACTTCTTAAACACAATAAATTCAAATCAAATATCAAAATTACTCATACCTTTCCTCAAAAAATCCCAAGAGCTTCAAGCTCTGATACCAAAATGATGGTTGTCATCATCATTGCAACCAAGGACTCAATTTTAAAACCTTTATACTTAGACACATACGTCCCTTACATACAAAATCATAAAAAAAATGACCCTACAGAGTCCATAGAATCTGGAAAGCTTTGAGATATCACGTCAATGATCCTTACCCTCAATTAAATACTTGTGTCACTTATATTGATGCCAAGACCTTGCATTGTTCATTATGACAGACAGTCAAAAGATTCTTGTTCATGGCTTCCTCAAAATTTACAAACTCAGCAAGTTCTTCTGCAATGTGGCCACCTTTGTAGTCTTTAAGCTCCAATGATCCTTTAGAGAACCACTTGATAGTTGGAAAACCAGCAATGTCATACTTGGAGCATAAGATTTTATGCTCATCGCAGTCCACCTTTGTATCAAAATAGATTTGACCTCAAAATTGGAAGTAAGAATATAGACGGGATATTCAGATTCCTCTCCTTCCCCATTTACACCAACACAACCAACAACTATATAGTCTTTTCATATCCACTTTATTGAATCAACATGCATTTTAATGGTGTTGTCTGCACTACTCATCTGTAGTGGTTCAAGAAGTTGTAAATGAGACTTCTTCCAAAAATCTGATGGCAAAATGCTCAACTTGTTGTCTACTTCAGTAGTACAATATCTTGTCCATCTACACTCGAATTAGCTGTTGTAACTTTCTCTTCTATGTGCTTAGAAGAAGATTCAATTTCTCCACTTTTACCTTTTAATATGAACTTGTACTCGATATGTTTTCCAACAGGAACATTCACTTATGTTGTCCATGTATTTCCCTCTGACCACTCAAGAGGAAGAGCCACTTTTGGGTCCCATGTTTTGAACTGTGGGTCCTCTCCAACTACAACAAATTGCTGGCCAAATTTGCATTTCTTTTGTAAAATGAACTTCACATTAAACAAACGTGGTCCTTACTCTCCATGAGAACTCTCAAAATCATTTGGTATAGTTTAAGGACATCATCAGAGCTCGTCTCCTCCTTAGAAGAAACATGAACTGTCCAAGATCGCCTGTTATTATTCACAGCCGCACCATATGGCAGAGGCCTTGAACTATCATTTTTATTTGTCAATTTTTGGTGAAATCTCCTCTCTTCTTCAGGATGGAGAACTAACAGGAGGATCTGTGGTGATCTCCTTTCAAAGACTCTTCCCAAACTCGGCCTGGCCAAACCTTTGAACAACCCTTTTTTTTTCTCACAGAGTATCCAGAAAACTGGAACGATTGTCATTGTCCCTCAAATGAAGGATTCTTCTTATCCCCTTCTTGACCTTGAGATTTTCTATTCAAGTCCAGTGGAACCCAAAATCTAGGAAACTTATTCTTCTCTACGTCCCTCTTATCCCATCAATGCATATCTTACTCTTTTTGAAAGAGTCTCTCCTCTCCTGCGCCCAACTTGGCTCAAGATAAAAACAAAAATAGTTTTTAATTTCCAACAATATACTAAGGTTGAAATATTTTCAACCACTCCTCCATTACTTTCTCAACAGCCCCAACGTATGAGATTCTCCTTTAACCACTTTCATTCTTTTATTTTTTTACATTGACTTTTTTACAATTACTCCCCATTAACAACATTTTGGAGGGAAAATACAATAATTTAAAATTTGAATTCGAACATGACTTGTAACCATGTTTTGCCTGAAGATGTATGTAGATGCTCCTACATCACTGATGACTAGTGATGATGATGTCGATAGTGAATTAGAGTCTGATCATAGCCTCACCTTTGATAACCTAGCTAAAACTAACTTGTTTGATAATAATGCCATTTGTGCCCTTATCTTGGCCATTCATCACAACTAATTACCATTATATTATCTCGAATTAATAGATTGGGACCAAAAAGAATCCAATCTACTGATTGATGAGTTCTAGAATGATGAGGCATTCTGTGATTTCTTAGGCCTTATAAACAATGTTCTATTGAGACATCACAAATTAGGGTTCTCAATCATATTAGATCTTGTAACCTATTTTAGAGAGTGAGTGAACACCCTTAGCCAAAAATAAATAAGTAAAACATTGAGGTCCCAAAGTGAAAACCTCTTTGAGGCACTTTTTGACATGGAAAAAAGTAAACATAAAGCCCAGTTTAGTGGTAAAAACCTGTTTTAGGTGCCATTAAATGGGGGTGTTTATTCTTATTCAAATTTAGACCAAGAGACCATTGATGATGAACTTACCTGTGGATCCAAGTTTAGCTTTAAGAAATAAGTATTTGATCAAATTATTCAAGAATTCCCAACTATTTTTGTTAAATAGCTAGATCTCCCATTAGGAGACTCATATTCATCATGCCTAGGAGAAGTTGAAGAGCAAGTCCTGATGGAGGACCTTGACATAATCCAATTTTTCAAGTCATTGCTTATTATCGACCATCTTAGTTGAAGATACAACATATGTAAATATCAAGACTCCATCAGACCTGAAATGGATAAAATTAGGTGCATCCCTCACTAAGGAGGAACATGACATCTTTATAGCTCTATTGAGAGAATTTATACATATTTTTGCATGGGCCTATTCTGACATGCCAGGTTTAGACCCCACCTTGGTTCTACATCACCTTGTGGTTAATTCTGATGTCAAAATAGTAAAACAAACACTACATAAGATGCATCCTTGCATTGCTATATTGGTAAAAAAAGAGTTGGAAAAACTCTTAGAAGCAGGATGTATCTGATTCATTGACTACTCAGAGTAGATCTTTAATGTGGTACCTATTAGCAAAAAGCCTAAAGGGATAAGAATTTGTACTAATTTTTGAGACATCAACAAAGCTTATCCTAAAGATGATTTTAGCTTTCCTAATATTGACATGATCATCCAATCCATGCTAGGTTATGAAATACATTCACTCATGGATGGCTTTTCAGGATACAACCAAATCAAAATAACATCGGAAGACCAACATAAAATAATGTTCACCACTCCATGGGGAACATTTTATTATTAGGTAATGACATTTGGAATTAAGAATGATGGAGCTACATATTAAAGGGCCATGACTACCATATTCCATGATATGATGCATAATATTGTTGAAGACTATGTCAATGACATACTAGGAAAATCCAAAATCAGGGCCAACCATCCAACAGTGCTGCACAATATATTTGAAAGATTATGGGAGTACAAAGTTAGACTCAATCTAAATAAATGTGTGTTTAGTGTAAATTCAAGCAAATTACTTGGATTCCTCATGTCTCCTAGAAGTATTAAAGTTAATCCAACTAAAGTCCATGTTATAACTAAGATGCCACCACTAAGCAATTTAAAGTAGCTTCATAGTTTTCAGGGTAAGATCCAGTCAATATGATGCTTCATCTCTTACTTAGTAGATAAGTGCCATCCATTTACACACCTTTTAAATAAGGGAGTTGCATTTCACTAAGATGATCACTGCCAAATAGCTTTTTAACAACTCAAAGATTATCTTGTTAATTTGACTATTTTATTACCTCTTATGCCTAAAAATCCATTATTGTTATACCTATTAGCTATCAACCATGCTTTGGGGGCACTCTTGGATCAACATGATGACAATGGAAAGAAGCATGCTGTATACTACCTAAGCTATACCTTGTTTACATATGAACATAACTTTGCATCTATTAAACAATCTTATCTAGCCATGGTCTTCATAGTTCAAAAACTATACCATTACATGTTGAATAATAAGACCATGGTCATTTCAAAAGTAGATCCACTCAAGTATCTACTATCTAAAATATATTTGCAAGGTAGAATGGTTAAATGGATCATGTTTCCCAGTGAGTTTGACATAGAGTATGTCAATTAGAAGGCAATTAAGAGACAAGTTCTTGTAGATCAACTTGCTGAAGCACCTCTCATGGACACACAACCACTCACGTTTCAATTTATTGATGAATCCGTAATGACTATGATTGACACACCCCTTGAGAAGTAGCCTTGGAAGATGTATTTTGATGATTCATTTACTAGACATTTATCAAGGGTAGGCCTATTATTTATTACACCACAGGGGGATCTAATCCCTAAATCATTCAGAATTAGATTTCCTTGCACAAATAACATGGCCAAATGTGAAGCACTTGCTATAGGACTTCAACAAGAAGTGTATTGGAATATATCTCATATCCAAGTTTATGGGGACTCTTAGTTAATCACCAATCAGGTCACATATCATTTTTAGACCAAAGATGACAAGCTGGTTCCATAGAAAGCCATGGTCGACACTTTTAAACAAAAAATTGCCAACATTCAGTTTGAGCACATACCAAGGGCTAGTAACAGAATTATAGATTCCATGGCTACTATTGGCTCTCTAATTTGACAAAGAGATAAAACTAGAGAGTATCAATTCTTCATTGAGAATTTGTTAGCACCAGATTATGAACCTTCAACCATTGCCATGATTTGTGATATTGTTGGTCCTAATTCTATCTGGTACTCAAAACTTTACAACTACCATCACGACCAAATTATGCCACCTAACCTATCTCAAAAACAAAGCAAAACCTTTTTTCATCTTTCCACTTGTTATGCTCTACTTGGATTTACCCTTTATCATCACAGTTTTGATATAACTTTGCTTCATTATTTAACTTTGGCAGAGTCTACACTAGCATTAAGAGAAGTTCATGAAGGAGTATGTGGAACTCATTCTAGTGACGTAGTTATTATCTAAGAAGCTCTTGCGCATTGGTTATTATTAGCCTAAAATGGATGTAAATGCCATTGCATATGTAAAAAAGTGTGACAAATATCAATGACATGTTAATCTGATTCATTCCCCAACAAAAACTCTGAAACTGATGTTGACACCATGACTATTTTTTACATGGGGACTTGACCTCATTGGGAAGATTAACCCCACTTCATCTGACGAACATAAACATATCCTTACCACCACCAAATATTTCACTAATTTGATTGAAGCTATACCCCTCACTTACGTGACTAGAAAGAAAATTTCCAAATTCATTTTCAACCATCTCATTTGCTTCTACGGTATCCCCTCTGACATTATATATGATAATAGAGGATCATTCAAGAATAAAGATGTAGACTAGTTTTGTACTGAATACAATATCACACAACATTTTTCTACAACACATTACCCTCAAGGTAATGGCCAAGTTGAGGCATCCAATAAAACCATTATCAATATTCTCAAAAAAATTATCAATGATACTAGTCGTGATTGACATTTACAAATATTCCCTACCCTTTGGTCATATCATACCAATCATCATACCCCCATAAGAGCCACTCCATACTCACTTGTTTATGGTACTAAAGCCATCCTTCCCATTGAGGTCGAATTGCCTTCATTGTGCATCTCCTTCAAGCATGCCCTAGATGATGATGACTATTGAGTAGCTATCCTACAAGAGCTAGATCTACTTGATGAAAAATGCATAACTACGTTCAACAATCTTCAAGCCTATCAAAACTGACTCAAAGGCCACTATAATCAACATGTTAAGTATAGAACATTTGAACTTGGTGATCTTGTTCTTAAAGAAAACCAAAAGAATACCATGACTAAGAAGAATCATAAAGGGAAATTCAAACCAAACTGGATAGGACCTTTCATCATTACTGTAGATTATGGATCAGGAGCATATAGGCTTGCCACACCAAACAGAGATGAACTTCTGGAGTTGAATATTATTAATCTCAAGTGGTACTATGCTTGAGTGCTACGGTGTATTTTCTATAAAGACCATTTTAGTTATGCCATTTTATCACTATTCTTCTTTGTATAAACACCATCCTTATCCATCTTCTTCACCATATCCAATTTTCACTTCCATTCTATTGACCTAGTGTGCTCTAAAGCCTAGCCTATTTGACCTTGGTTTTTGCTATTCATTGTGTATTTTTATCATCAAGGTATCTGATCAGTTTCATTAGTTAGTTCAAGTACCTCAGACAGAGATCATATTTTTGAATAGTGTGACAAAAGTTTTGGCAGTTGTATCCTTCATTTGTTATTCCTTTCTTACCACCGGTCTTGTTATTAATTATAATCATATTTGAGAAAATTAGTACCATTGATCTATGCCATTATGTCTTGGTTATAAATATCTATGGGATAACTAGGAGCAACATTAAGCCTTGATGTACAAACTTGCCACTTCCCATGTCATACTATGCCTTTTTACCAATTATGCATGTTTTGTTTGAATTGACTGCTACACTAGTCAAATTCTTCCACTGTAAGGGCAAAACTATAGTGACTTGAGGTCTTACTCTGGGACTATGTAAGTAGTGCTTGATACTTGTTGAGGTTAGTTCAGTCACCCTAAGCCATGCTCTCACTATTTTTTGAGTAACCTAAACCACACTCTCACCATTTTGTGAGCAACCTAAGTAATGCTCTCACCATTTGTAAGATTGAACCATTTTAGTGTCTCATCATTCTTTATTGAGTTGAGACACTCCAAAAAAATTCCAAAAATATTTGTAAAATCATTAAAAAAGAACAAAAACATTGACCACTTCTTTGCCTTAAGGATTCTAGAAACCCTTACTAAGTTACAAGCAAATCACTTGTCATTTAGTTTTCCCATCTTTTTTAGCCTTTTTCTCTCACGCACTTGCCTTTTTTCAAGACCATTACTATTATTCTACCATAACCATTCTATTTTTTTATTAGTTATCACATTCTTCCCATTCCCTGGGATAACTACATTTATCCTAAAGTTATTTTTGGATATTACATCCATGGAACTATATAGGCAATGTCCACTTACCTAGTGTATATGGAGACAACTCGACCACCCCCTTCCTTTTCTTCTATTCCCCTATTTTGTTCATTTGTTAAGTCATCACCTATTTTCTAGGGGAAATGTTTGTAAGGTTTCTATTATGTTGTTTGTTTGTTTATTTCTACTTATTTTGTTTGTTTATTTGGCTGTTTGTTTATTTTCAACACAGTTGCCTTGATTCAGTTTATGTGTGTTCATTCGCTGATTCCTTGCCCATACTTATACTCAAATCCATCCATATTCATATGTTTATATTGTCATCATGGTCTCTATCATTGGTGCATTGTTTTTTATTGAGTATTGGATTATGGGAGTCAGTCCTCATGTATATCTTGGCCAAGTCCTCATGATGTTATACCATGATACATACTGACATGTTATACAACAAACCTTAGCTTCAAGAAGTCTATTCAACAATGGTGGCATCTATTTGGCACCAACATCCCAATTCCATCCTAATCATATTCCAAATAGAGTAATTAAACATGAAAAATTTCAATCTTTATTAGTTTGGATGAGAATCTCCCTACTAGTAGGTTGTTCCAATTCATCATTACCCTCTGTGTTAAGTTATCATCCTTCTCGACCAAGTTTATTATGTTTTCCATAATCGAGGTCTAATGATTATAACCACCTATGGGAAAATCATTGCATACCATGCCACCTACATTTCTCAATGATTATAACCATCTTTGGAAAAATCATTGTGTTGTCACCACTTTAGTTTTTCTGCCTATACAATGGCATGTTATTCTCTTTTTTGTCTTTCCTAACTGGGGCAGCTCCATCTTCTTAATGATAATAACCACCTTTAGGAAAATCATTGTGTTATCATACCATGTTGCCACTATCAGGGTACAATGTTTATAACCACATTTGAGAAAACCATTATGCACTGTCCCACTTGCATTTTCAATGATTTTGACTACTTTTTCAATATCATTGTGTTTTCACCCCATTATCTTTCTTTTTGAGGGACTATTTGCTGACTTACTTATGCCAATCATTCCCTCAAGGGGGAATCATATAATTAGTTTATCATCATTGTAATTGTAGGCATATATGACCTTTCCATTCTTTGAGAAGATGTTACTTTGCTTATAACTCACAATGCCTTCCCAAATAGGGTCAAACTGTAGACACCTAAATCTGGCCACTAATAACCTCCAATCAAGATTTTGACCAATTTACACCCAAAATCCACAATTTGACCTAAAAATACTAAAACATGCTAAATGATGTGAAATTGACATATTCAAGTGCCAATTTTGGCCAGTGTATCCCTAAATGGGGTAATGCAATTTATGGGCTAGCTAACTTTGATTAGTTCATTTCGAGTCAAAATGCCAAATTTGCACCTAGGTGCTCTAAATTGCTCTTTTATATCAAATATCTTACACAAGATGCATGTATTTGTTATTTTCTATTGGTAACATTCTAAATGGGAATACAGATCCAATGCATCTGAAATCACCTTCCAATTCCAATCCAGTCAAATTTTGGACCAATAACAAGGTATTTTGATTAATTAAAGTAAATTGTGCACAAAGTGCTTAAACATGATTAAGAGCTAATTAACCCAAATCAAGGCCTAATTAATAATTCCATGGAAATTTTTTAAAAACTTGTTTTTAGAAATGAATATTAAATATCTACATCATTAGGTGATCTCATTTCTTGGGAAGACATCCCTAGGCCATAGATGCCACAAATATCATGATTCATGCCCTCCATGCCTCATCAATGCCTTCCATGATTCCCTCCATACCTCTTAATTGTCCTTTCTTATAATGTCATGATGAGGATAATTATAAACTTAGTTACAAAAATTGAATTAATCCTCAACCACACATTTTAATCTTGAGATGGATGATTCAGGTTGATTCTGATCAATTCCAAAAATTTATTAATAGAGAGGCCATGAACATCATTTCTAAGACTTGAGCATGCAAACTTATAATGTAGGATTGGTTATAAAAGCTTCATGAAACTAGTGTTACCATACCAAATTGATTCCAATCCAAGCCAAGCCATAATCCAAAGGTGCCAAGGAGAGATGGAGGTAGCCAAGCTTCCATTGCCAAGGACTTCATGAGCATAAAATCGAGCAAGCCACTACTAAAAAGGCATTTGGAGCATCCAAGAAAGGTGAAGAAATTCTTATGTTTTATTTCTTACTTTTTAGTTGTGTTTGTCATTTGTTTTTGTTAACTAAGCTTTTCCTAGTGTCTAATCCTAGAGATGTTATGCTATTAGTGTGTTTATTTCATTTTATTTTCATTTTGGAACTAACACCATACTAGCCATCCTCTCTTGAGTCAAATTCTTAGATCACAAAATGTAACACAAATAGGTAGATAAATTGATAATACAAATTACTTAAAGCTCTCTATAAGAGTCCTCATTAACATAAGTAACTAGGATTTAATGTTTAGTCCCTGACAATGGTGATAGTTGAGTGTTGGTTCCCAGTTGTAAACCTCTTATGCTCGACCTTGCACACTTAAATAAAATTGCAAACAAAGATGAAAAACTTGCTAGTATATCATTATAACTAGGGAAGGGTTTGGTATCAAGAATAAACTGAATGGAAAAAATGATTGAGAGGCATCGACAAAGGGTATGGTCAGCTACCTGCTATTTTTGGCTCTACCTAAACTAAGGTGAGAGGACCTAAGGGGTAGCTTGCTCACATGGAGAGATTCCAAAATTCAACCTTCATGGATATTTTTGGTGCAAGGAAAAAAAATATGACTAGGGCACAACCAAAATTATTTACTCCACCTAGGAAGGGATATCACACAGAATGAACAAATGTTCTAAGTCACATACGAGCTATTAAAGATAGATGGGTATATGACTACAACTTTCATTTTAAAGATTTTTTAATGACATGATCTAAATGAAAAACTACAATGTTGGGTGTTTAAAGCACCAAACACAAACACATGTTAAATATGTAATATTTATGAATCTATGGGCAAATAACACTTATAATATGTAATAGGGTGTATTATTTGCAAGGTAAGATAGGGTAAGACAAGTTAATAGTAATAAAAAGGGGTAGTGTTCTGGTGGTTTTCAAATAGTAGGGATTTTTGCAATATTCATGACATCACATATTGTAAAGAAGCAAAAAAAATGACTTACAAGCTAAGGGGAACTACCAGGAGTAATTTGCATCTATTGGTGCTAATACAATATAAACACCCAAATGATCCCTTAAACCCTAGAGCATACACTATACTTAGAATTTCATATACCTTTCCCTATCAAATTCATGAACCCAAGGTGCCCTTAAAAGGTATTCAACAACATATTTGTAAATATAACTACTAAAAGATATTTATAACTTAGATCGATGCTCAAAATGATAACTAGTAATGAACATAAATCCAAATATCTAATCAACAGAACTTGTAAAACATATTATTACATGTCATCAACAACAAAGAGGAAGAATCATAGTTATTTTCCATTATATTGAAAGAAAACCTTACATACATCAATGTGCCAAAATAATGCCATGGGGACAAGCATGGTGGATTTGCTCCATGTTGGATAGGGGAAATATATAGACATGCTCTTAGACCTTGCTAATGGCTGTACAAATACAATCACCTTAGCAAGAGAGGAAAAATACACACAATAGTAATCTCAAAATTTAAAAGATCTTATACTGAGAGAGAAAATAAAAGACCAAAAATAACCCAAGAATAGAGGAGAATCCCTCTATTTATACATTTTTTTACCCTTCTTTTCAAATTCGAGAATGGGGGTTGCATTTTACAATTTTAAACATTGTAGTCAACACCCCAAAGTTCCACCAAGATTCTCTCAGCTGGAAAAAACCTTTTTCCATTCCTAGAATCTTCATGTATTTGTAAGAAAAATATTTTTCGTAACTTCCTTTACAAGGAATGATAAATATTTGAAACACACCCACTGGAGATGCCTTCTACATGAGCTGGAAAGTAAAAATTTGTGGTGGAGGTCAAACAAACTTTATCCTCATGTGTAACATCCTGGAGATGCCTTTGACCACTTGCTTGCATAGCTAAAAGCTCCTGGACAACTTCCCTTCCCTTCATGCATGCCATAGAATAACTTGCTCTTGCAATGATGGCATGAGAATATTCTAGATCCATGGTTATTCAAATGATATTCTTTGGAGTGGATCACCTTGGATTTGTAGACCTGTAATACTATTTCATGGAGGTGCTTGAACAAGTAAAGCAAATGAAAATAAATAAACTTAGGTCATTTCACCTTTTTAATTTTTGGCTTCAAATTGCTTTTCACACTTCACAATTTTCACATTTGCTTTTTTTCAAATTGGTATTTTAGGGTTTTCTTCATATTTTTTATTTCATAAATTCATTATTTTCACTTTTTGATTTTTTGGGGAAATTTGGGTCCCAACAATAGTTTTGCTAATTGCAATTTGTAAAATTGTAATTCATAGAACTACAATTTGTAAATTCCAATTTGCAAAATTACAATTAGAAAATTTGTAAATTCCAATTTGCAAAATTACAATTAGAAAATTTGTAAATTATAATTTGTAAAATTATGATTTGCAGAACTACAATTTTCAAATTGTAAATTTATATATTACAAATTTACAAATTTCAATTTGCATATTTACAATTTACAAATTTGCAAATTGCAATTTATGGAATTGTAAATTGAAAAATTGCATTTCATTATGGAAGTTCCCTCTTTCACTAAGGCATTAACTGGTGGAAATGGGAAATCTAGGTGCAATTTATAATTTGCACAAATGTAAAATTTTAAAATTGCATTTCTCCTCCAATTCTCCCTAAACTTTGAGTTAACTTTTCTCTTGGTTGCTTTGACTAGTGAGATTGGAAGAGTTAACTGCAATTTGCACGTTGTATTCTGAGACCCTACTTTTTTGCAAGTTACACTTCCTATTCAAATTTTCTAGGGATTTTGGGGGTCTCTTTTGCAATTTCTAGAATGTGCAATTTTTTGATTTTCTGACTTAACTCCATTTCTAGTAGCCTGATCTAGTGACTACCTACAAATTTTTTTTTTCAAAATCTGATCTTTCCTCTATTTTATATATCAACACAACACTCAGTACTTTGTGCAAAATGGGATACCACCTTCCTAAATAATTCTTCAACCATTGAAAATAGGCTTTGCAAAGATGTAGATTACCACTCCAAAACCAAATGTTGAATGGCTACAAAGTCTAAAGCTTTCCACACTCAAACTTTGAGACAAACTTCCCATAAATGGCTGGGAGTTATCCTTATTTGGTAATGAAGTACCATATTGTGGTATTTTTGAGAGCTAAACGAACTTCTCCCATTTATCCACTACTACTTGGACAATAAAAAACATGTTTGCTATTAATTTATTTTATAAATTCATGAGGAAATTATGGGACAAAAAAGGTAGTTGTAACTCCAAATGAAATGTTATATGCAGAACTTGAAATTATTCAGACCAAAGAAGGATTTTTGAGTAGTAAATGGATTATTTATAGTAACAATTCCATTTATTTTCAACTATTTTGAATCCACACCTTGTTGTTGCTTCACTAATTTTATAAGCCTCACATCTTTAAAACAAGTGCACACCTAGTCAAACAAAATCACTTTATTTTATGTAACACCTAACATCCACATTTTCCTTCTACAAATGATTTTCAAGAATACCACTTTGAGGCTACACTATCTACTTTCCATGTGACTACCATACTCCTTTACCACTGGGATGATATATACCCTGAGGTGCCATGGGCTATGGTAAATGCCCACGTTTGGTCTGGCCCAATTAATTTTCCTATTCCAGAGTCACATAGTTTAACACTCTAATTTTCACCCAAGAGGATGTTTTGAGAATTTATATCACAATGAAGCATGTGGGTTTTACATTCTTCATGTATGTAGAGGAACCCTCTCATAATCCTTAAATTAGTTCAAACATATAGATCCCAAATGAGATAGCTTTCATCTCCATAAACTACCCTATCCAAGGGTCCATTGGGCATCCATTCATACACCATAAGCCTATGGGAACCCTCATCACCAAAACCATACAATTGAACAAGATTTTTGTGATGGATTGCCCTAATAATAGTCATATTTGTTCTGAACTCCTCAACAATATCAAGAAAATTGTCTAGGTGGGAACATAAGATTCAATGAAGACTAGCCAATAACTAATGATCTTGGTCTAGATTGATAAATGAGGGTGAGGTGGAGATTACCTCAAGCTGAGTATAAGTAGGAGACTTGATGAACCAAAAGTGTGAATGGAGTCTTCCTTGAGCTGAGATGAACACAAGACCCAATGAGCTAAGTTGGGAATCAGTGTGTAGAGGAAGTCCTTGGTCTGAGCTTAAAGAACAATGTTGAAAATCACTAAAAAAAATTAGATCCCAACTCATTGATGAAGCTAACTATGTGTTTAGATTAAGATGGTATCTGAGCTAGGAATCGATGCTCAATTTGATAGAATAATGAACATGCCTCAAATTAGGTCATAAGTACACTGCTTTAAGGTGAGTCAAAACCTAAGTTGGAATGTCTAGTTTTCTCACTAAAATAATTCAAAATAGACCAAAATAGAAGTTGTCATGTTTTTGTAAATCCATATGGGATCCATACCTCTTTTAGTTTGTAGGAGGCATGCCTTTCAAACTTTAATTTTTTTTGAAATCTCTATTCACATCTGTAGGCTCACTTTGAATTTTCTTGCTCGTTCTTATATTTTATACCTATGGGATCTAAAGTATCATGTGCAAATTACACTTTTAATCAAATTACAAAGTGTATCTCATTCTCCCATCTCCACCATTCTAATTCCATTCTTCCTTCCATGGGATCCAAAAGTAAAGGTGCAAATTGTAATTTATGGAAGTTGTAAAGTGCTCCTGGGCTTTTGTATTTTGCCATTCACTTTTTACTGTCATTCTATGGGGTTCATCATACCATCATGCCCTTGATTTTATCCCTCACACATCTGATAGACTTCATGGTACCAAACACAGTTGCATTTCAATACCTAAACTTCCAAGGAAGCCTTATGGTGTCCAATGCAGTTTTTGGTCAATGTGTAGTCAAAGTCAAAATCCCTACCAACTACTCCTTGCAGCCACGTGGTAATTCCACATACACTATCCTTATATTTGATTCTAAAACCCTACTATATTTCCTTTCTTTTTGTACCACGTAGGCCTGAGGATCCCCACATTGGCATATAACCCTGGTCCAAATCCAAACACTAATAGATTCAAAATTAAGAAGAAATATGATCGATTGGGGATACATCCAAAAGATAAAATAACCCCATTTATCCAAAATATAACTCGTTAACTCCAATACAAATGAAATGACTAAGCCAAAAATTGAATTAATATAAGACCTTAGTCAATTTAACTAAAAATGAATTAGAATTGGACTCAATTAGCTTAAGTAAAATATGCAAGGACCCTAAAATAATCAAATAATTTGTATAGATCTAAGTTAGAATGGTCTAAAAGATGGAAATGTTTTAATACAGTTTAGAACATGCTCTGAATTAGACTAAGACTTATCAAATTTAAGCAAATCTAGACATTTATATCATTGAAGCCTTTATTTCAAACTCTTTTAGACTAAGTGCTTATAATAGAAATTTTAATTTTATACTTAGTTTAAAGAGTGAATCAAACATATCATAATGACTAACTAATCAAAATTATCAATAGGCATAAATCCATAAATTATATGAAAAAAACTTCTCTGTTGATTCTCATTGAATAAATAAAATATTACAATACTCTTTAAATAAAACTCAACTCAAAATTTGAGTTGACATGCATACTTAAAAATATAAATAAATCAAAGGCTACCTAAAGCTAACTAACCCATGTAATTTTAGAAAATTATTATTTTAGCAACTTTCATCTTCTAGTGGTTTTTAACCACCATTTTAGAAGTTTTGTATGCAAGCTCAAATGGGCCTAAAAATCATCACATATCTTGAAAACACTGAAATTAACTTAATGAATGAATTTCAACTAAAACTCATGTTTGAGTATAAAAATACACTATTTCTAAAAATGGAAAAATCTTGAAAAAAAAATACTAAAATTGCATTTTCAGACCCTTAGATAGTCACGTATGGCCTCCAAAAAGTTTTAAAAACATTCGTAATTGGATAGGATGGGTTATGACTGAATTAAGTTTTTTGATATGGTCATTTTTTCACAAACAATGTTACAAATCAAAAGTTATGGCCTTCGAAAGTTTGGCCTCCACATCAAATTAGCTTAAGGAAAAGATGCAAGGACCCTAAAATAGTCAGATAAATTGTATATATTTGAGGTGAAATGGTCCAATAGATGGAAATATTTTAATGTAGTTCAAAACATGATCTTAAATAGATAAAGACTTATCAAATTTAAGCAAATTTAGACATTTATATCATTGGGGCCTTTATTGAAAACTCTTTTAGACTAAGTGTCTATAATGGACATTTTATGTTTAGACTTAGTTCAAAGAGTGACCCAAATATATCATTTGGAATGTAACCTCCTAAGCACCCTTTCTAATCAAATCAAAATAAAATAGGCCCAAGCTTGATTAAACTAGAAGTCCAGATTTTTGAGCAAAAAAGAGGTTCCATATTTTAATGATGAAATTAGGGCATTTTATGCAAGCAATAACACTTCCATCAATAATAAAACTGTAGCAAAGAGGATTGAAATTTGTAGCATTTACCTTGTAAAATTTGGATGACATCAAATTTTAAAGAAAGATTCATAGAATTTATTTTCCTACCATTAAGAATCCTAAGGATATAGATTTTTCATCATTAGGTAAAAATTGAGAATCGATACTCTATACATAAAGACATGGGCATCCAATATTAAGCTCATCCTAGCCTACCTAAGGGGTTTGAACTCGTATCAGAAATGTAATTAAAAAATGAAATTGTCATCATGTCCCTACTTTGCCACTACTAGTCTCCTATTAGGGGAGTCTAGGTATATGAAAGTCAAAAATGACATAAATCCATTAAAAGCCCACCTAATGAAGGGTGAAAAGCTATACATGGTTTATTTAAAGAGATATTTTCATGTTGTGGATGAGATCATGGGATAAGTACGCTATGATTCAGAACCCCAATGCAAGTGTATCCACAAAAAAAAAGACTTAAATTAAGAGGACTGTAAACACAATGAATAAATATATATGAGGACCAACAACCCATTTTATATTATTGTATTGATGACCAGATTAACTAACTACCAGTGAGAACAATATATTCAATTAAAATATGAAGAGTAGGGAAATAATAATTACACAAAATTCAAACTATACAGGACCAAGAACTACAATTACAGCTCCCAAAAATAACATTTACAATTCTTCCTTGATATTTTCTAGCTTTTGAAATATTATTGACCTTATTTATATGTTTGTGTCCATCGATAATTTACTTATACAATAGAGAGTCTTTAAAATTCTCACCATTACACCCTTATTTCCATCAAAAGGGATCAAATGTAGTATTTTAGATGTTGATTGTAGAAAGAGAATCCCAATAACTAAAAGTCAAGTGCCCTCCATGTAACCTTAGTTGAAAAACAATAATGTCTTTGCTCTCTTTATGGAAATATCACTCCACCTCATCAATTAAGTCACCCATAGTAACCTCTTATCTATTACTGCATGGTGCACACTGTGATTCACAAACCATCAGCTAGGATTTTCCTTTTAAACTCAAAATAAGCACTAGACACATGGGTAATTATGAGTTTGATGTGTTAGACATTAGTATTAGATTTTACATGAAGCAATAAGCCATACATTATTATTGATAACCTATTAAATATCCTAATACAACTCCTATAAAGGAAGAAGGTAGGCATAACAAATTTTATACAAAAAGCTCAAATAGACTTGACTTGAATAACAACTCAATAACTAATCAATCATAGTTTGTTTTATTTTTACAACAAACTATTACACTATTAAACTAATAAGATAATATTCTAATACCCTTCCTTAATGACTAAAATACATGTTTTAGTCATTATTAAAATAACAAGATTATGTCCATGCATGAACCTAACCAAAGTGGAGTTCTGCTGCCACTATATCAATGTATCTAAATGTCCCTATTGTCGTCAATCTATCTTATCAGAGTACATGGGTAATTATCCATTTCAACCACTAAATAGAGTAGGAAATGGTGTTGAATATTGGGTTCACTAGATTCTGTTGTTTCTTGAATTGTTATCATGTCTTAAATGTGAGATGTTTTACATGTTTGTTAAAGGGATCGGTTCCAAGAAAAAATTTAGAATATATATCAACACTAAATAATATAACATATACCCTATGGGATATTTCTACATCGATATATTGAAAAACTAATGCCTATTAATTTCCATTGTTAAATAATTTTGGGTCATTTATTGTTCACAATATTATTTTATTTTTACGCCCCTTCCCCTTTCACCAACCTTAATGGAAACTTCCATTTTGGTTTGACTTTGGTCTTTGAGCTAGTGCTTAGTTTTAATATTCATGAAACAACTATAAGATTAAAATTTAATTGTTCTTCACCTTCTACCTTCTATTTTATTGACCTTATAGATTGCCCTTCTAACAAGTAAGGTAATTCATATTTCATTACATCTTTCATTATGGTATGGTACCACTTAGGCCTTTTGTGTTGGTATTATTAATTTGATTGTAAAGAATGAGATACACTTTTTTCACCACTAGAACACTATTAACTCACTATCCCTATAAACTTACAGCTACTTGATTCTTCCCTTATTAATCCATTGAAGGCCATGGATGAGACCTTAATATTTTATTGCATTACAAGAGCAATTATATTAGAACCTGTAAGAAGAGAAATATTTTTCACTTGAGGGGATACTAGCATTCCACCTATACCCACTCCATGTTTGATCCTTGAACCATAAAAGAACAATTTCCATAAGCCACTAGGATATTATTTAGGTCCAATAAGGGATGGCATGGATTGATTCTATTCATGCAAGCAGTATACACCAATGTCCCTCTATTCAAATCATTCCAAGGGATTAATTGACTGATTGTTCATTCCATATCTCATCCAAGAACATGTTTGGTATCTCCTCAGGGTGAGTTTTTAATTCTTGACCCACCATACATTCATCCTCATCAAGGATGGTGAAATTGAGGTTTATGCTATCTGGACCATAAGGTTCTATGTGGAATTGTGTAATGGGATCAACCTTAATGGGTACCTTTGTTCTTTATCTTATCTTGAATGCCATGTATGACTAATCTACTGTAAGATAACCTCTAATCTTTGTAGTGAATTCTTTGGATAGACATAGGGCAAAATAAGGAGGCATATCTAGGATCAACACATCTTGGACCACTATGACATTAGGACAAACATACAAACTTAATTTAAGGTCTTTGATGATACCAAATGGCTTGGGGGAAGAACTATCAAGCTATAACACTCCCTTAGATTGGGGCTCATACATTAGACCAAGTTGGTCTACTATAGACTTTGACATTATTGAGGTGTTGGCCCTACTATCTACCAAAGAATCACCAATGATTACTAAAATATATAAGGGAAGAGGTTTGACCACCTTACCTGATTGCCCTTAACTTTGTCCTTTGGTTGCATTGGTGAGAACCTCATTCACCTTGCTTGATGGCTTGTCTACAATTGGTGCAATATTAATATTGGGTAGACCCTTTTGAAGAATATCCACCTAGCTAGGCATGAAAAGCATATCCCACATTATCACACTCACATTTGACTTTTTCATTTATTCTATAATGTTGATGTGTGAACCACCAACCTTTGGTTGTGCTTTGGGAACCACAATTGCACTTTGAATTTGTGAGTTTTAGGGAATAAAGACATTATCTTGATCTTGATTCCTTAGAGCTATTGTAACCTTTGGAACAACAACGAATATAATTGGATTTGATATTTAAGGAGTAATGGTAAGAGGCTCTTTGACTGATTTTTGGTTAGCATCCATGTTTCTTCTTTTGAATCTTGTATTAGCTACCACTAGGATGTATGCCTAGGTAGAACTAGCCTACTAGTTGAGTGCATAACACTACTATTACTCATAATTCACAATTGTAGCACCTAACTGGATTGGTCCTTGATCAAGATTTTGACCTTGTTGAGGCTCTTTTGGTCTTATCATCATGGGCACCTCTGTGTTCTTAGCCATATGAGCTTGATTGTACCCATAATTTACACCCTGCTACCATTGATCATTGAAAGCTTGGTTGAGGTTAGTGTTTGGGATAATGGATTGACTAAAAGACTAATTCCAAGGAACAATACCCTCACCTTCTTGAGTAATATTATTTTGAATAGGAATCAAAATGTTGGAAGTGCTTACAACATTTGGATTATAGTTGTTTTGTCTATTGTAACTAGGTTGCCCTTGTCCTTGGTTTTGACCTTGGCCTTAGCCTTAGAAATTTCATTTATAAGGTGGCTTATTTTATTGATAAGCTTGATAATGAGGTTGATATGAGGCTTGGTGAGGCTTATTGAAAGCTTGCTGCCTCTTAACATTTACTAGTTCATTTCCCAAAGATTGAAACATGCTCTTAAGCTCTTGAAAGTTATTTTGTTCTTGAAAATAACTAGATCCACTAGTAGAAGCCTTTTCTTGATTAGGTGAGGTATAGTAGTAATTTTAGGCATAAGAGGAATTAAATAAAGGGGAGGAATAGAAATAGGGGATGTTATGATCTTAGGAAACAAAGGTAGTCTAGGTTTAGCCTTGCTAGCTTGGACTAGACAATTTTCTGCTCTGATTACCACCTCATATGCATTTGGTAATGTATTTCCTCCCATAGATTGGATCATTACTAAAATGTCACTATTAAAGGATTTTAAATAGTATAGAAAGTCAAAGTTAGGGGTAGTCCTAACAGATACTGGGATTTTGTCCCATGTTTTTTAAAACTTTGTATTGAAGTCTTGCATGACCTCATGAGGGGCTCTTTTTATTACAATTAATTGTTATGCAAGTGACAAATGGTCACTTTTATGTTTAAATATTTTACACAAAGACTCTCCTAATTAGTCCCATGTGGAAATGGAATTAGTATTAAGGATTATATACTAGTCTAAGGTTTTACCTGTGAAATAAATAGCTAATAACCTAATTGCCACATTTTCCTCATTGATATCATCAATATTACATAAGTTAGCTATATCTATGAGGTGTTGAAAAGGGGTTGTAGCTTGATATCCAATAAAATAAGGAACACTTTTGAGATCTACTAATGAAATAAGATCATATTAAGGGAGGGATAGAGGATTTTAGCCATTAAAATCCATAAAAGATTTAAGGACTACCATGGCTATGAAGGGGTTTAACAATGGTCTCCTTATAGGGGTAGGCCATGAAAATGATTTAGGAACAAAGTGGCCTTTATATGGGTGTGTATTAGAAAACCTTAACCTTTTGAATAAATTTAAAGGCAATTCAAAAAATCAAAAGGGAATACCTCTATAAGCTAACCTTGTTGTCACCTTTGGCATGAGGTGTAGTCACTGCTCTACTACCAGAATGCTGAATCTTATTTTGGAGTTCCCATATGTTGTTGATTGGAAGCTATAACTAATAGAAATTGATCAAACCAACATCAAATTTAACCAATATTATTTTAACTATTATGTGTGTCCCATTGCATTCCAAAAACTATTATAACATTAAGTTTCACCCTTGGAGAGGATTCTTTTGGCCCTTTCCAATGGTTGGGTGAAACCTCTATTTAAGGCTAACTTCCTCTTGATTATCACCTAAAATAATGTTTTCATAGGGAAAAGGGTTAGAATGAGTAAAAATGGATCCTAAGAAGGCTAAAAGGTGATGCACTAAAAAAGATAGACACTCACATGAGATTGAACCCACACTAGATCCACATAAGACAACTATAGCTCACCCAACTTCACAATATTGCTAATTGCATAAGTATTTCATAGAAGAGGTTTAAACAGAACACTAATCTAGACTTGCAATAGCTTGAAAACACCTTAAAAGAGGTAAGCATAAGCACAATGAACTAGGAAGATTCTCCTTCATAAATTCATCATACACAGGCATACTAAGCACTAATCAAAGGCAAGAGATAGGGAAAGAGTTAATATTATGTCTTCAAGACGTAGTTATTACAATATTTTGATAGGGTTTAGCCTTATCAAATGAGCACACTTTTACAAGTGTCTCAATGAGTATCCCTATCTCCTAGAAAGATCAAAATTTTGAAATCTGAGAACCTTTATAATAGAAAAAGAATGGGATCATATAGAAAGAGGGATAAGAGAGAAGAGGGAGCACACCATATGAGAATAATTAATGAGCTACAACCTTTCAATGCATGCTCCACCATCTTTTAGTCCAATTAGGACTAGTCCATCATCACAAGTTAGCCTGCTTTAGCTTGAGTAGTCTTCAAGTTATTCTCATTGGTTGAGAGATCCATTAGAAAACAAGAATCAATTTTGCATGATGAGTCATGATTCTTACTAGGAGGAAAGATCCTCAAAGCTTTTGAATAACATTAAATTCTCCATTATGCTACTCTAATCCTTAGATCTCTTCATTATGATCTTTCATGTCATCTCTACTTAATTCATTATGAGGGCAAAGTACTTATATCCATGTACTTGATAGAACCATGCCCAAGTCTATTTTTGTGGTTGTTTGTTAGAGCTTGGGCCATATTAAAAGATGAGACACCTCTTTATAGTCACCTATCTACCCAATTTCAATATCTAAACATAGGTCCTTTTCTATAGTTTGAAAACCAATCTCCTTTATTGGTTTTCTTATAGCTATTAATATCGATAAATGAATCTCACCATGTGGTCTGGTCTCATTTCAACAACAAGTTATCGACCCTTGATTTGTATTAGGTATAAAGACCTATTTTATATCCATAGAGATCTAATGGTGATCCTTAATTCTAAAATATCTAGTTTTGGTTTAAACTAGGTCGTGCTCAGAATCAACTCCTTATTTACTTTGCCAAGGTTAAAAAATGCTTCATCAACCTTTATTGAAAAGCTCCTAGGCTTGGCTTTGCTCATTGAGTGTCTATTATCGACTCAGCTTATTAACCTTTTGAACCATCTTACATCATTGATCCCCTTTGGTATGATTAATTGCATGCCGTTGGATCTACTCTAGGAACCGTTTGACTCATTGACCTGCTTGTATGCCATTGATCTTTGATGCATGATTGAATGTAAGCCCTTGATCTTATTGGGACCCACCATTTGAACTAAAATGACTAATTCATGAGGCTTAAATTTGACATCTATGTGCTTTTCATTGACATCCATGAGCTGATCATTAACATTCATGAGCCCATCATAATTTAAACCCTAGTTATTTAATTATTGAGCTTTATTTTGATGATCATGTACATGTCATTGATGTTCGTGAGCCCATCATTGAAGTCTGAGAGTCCACCATAATTTAAACCCAAATGGTTATTTATTGAGATTAAAATTGAAATTTACGTGCCCATCATTTGACATCCATGTGAACACCTTTAACATCAATGCGAACATCTAAGGATTTTTAAATCCAAACAGTTATTTGTCATGGCTTAAAATTGACATCTGTGTGAACATTTCATTCTACAAGCTAAAATTTGAAGACTTATATCTAAAGATAGAGAACTTATTAAAATATGAAATTTATAGAGAAAGATAAAAGCATGAAGAACATTGATTTCATATGATCTTTCAGTCCTATAAGGCTTTTTAGCATACTTATAAAATGCATAAGTAAGTTGACCCATCCATTTTTACATGACATGCTTGTGATGGTTTGGTTCTTTTTGGACTTGTGTAATAAGATTTTGTTCATTTAGAAGGATCCAATGAATTTCTAAGCCTTTTTAAAACTTTATTCATGCTCTTGAATGCTTGAAATATCATGAAAAATTGCTGGGCTTCTTTATTTTGCAATCCTAGACTTGTTTCAAGATCTACTTCTCAAAGATCAACAAAGCACACTTTAAGCTTGCTTAAAGTGTTTTAAAAGCTTTGTGAGCAATATGCGATCTTTTTAATTATTTGGGTCCACTCATTCTATCTATAACTCTACTCAGTTGATTACTCCATACCAAGACCTTTAGAAACTAGTCCATTTAGGTAGATTTTTGTATGTAGTCTAAAATTGGCCAATAAGTACCAACTCAGGGTTTTGCATAGTCAGGGGGAAAGCTGCTACCTATGGTATTTTACAATCATAAATTCTCTAAATCTAATCATTCTTGAATTTAGCATTTACTCTAGTCTAAAAATTACCTAAGTTAATGTGACCTAGGTCCATGTCTGTAATCTCAGTTATATTAGATTCTAGACTGAGTGTAACATTGCTAGACTGAGTGTAACATTGGGTCCTTTAGATTTGAACTTCATCTCTTTCCCAGATGTGGATTCTAGATAAATTGCTTGGGGAAGACCAACTATAGAGTTGGTGGAAGTTACAAGTGTAAAATGCAGATGAAGTCTTTGGTGGAGGTTGGAGTTATAATTGCATGTGAAAAGTCCATAAGGATATGGAGTTATAATTATAGGTAGAAATATCTATGAGATATGAGATGCAAACTACACCTATGATCTCTAGTGGAAACTTCAATGGGTATTGAAGTTGTTTTAAGCACTAGAAAAGTCTGTGGGACTGTGGGGTTACAAATGTAGGTGCAAATCCCATGGGTTATGAAGTTGTCTCTAGCAAGTGGAAAGTTCGTAGGGACTATGAGGGAATCTTACAAGGGAATAGTCACTAGTTTGGGAATTTCTTCGGAATATATGACTAGTTTATATGGAATCTTGGGGAAACCCCAAGTTTTTCTAGTATGAGAAAATGGAAGGCAAGGTTTTAACTAGAAAATAGAACCAGGCGATTCAAAATAATGCTAAAAAAACCCTAACAAACATTTAAGTAAGGAAAACCCCCAAATTTCATGACTTTGATAGGAAGAAAATTAAAAAAATGAACCTATCTTGCTTTGGTAGAGGACAATGACAAATCAAAATGTAGCAAGGATGATAGGGCAATACAGGTATGAGTAACAATGTCATTTTTGGTTCAAAGCATGGCTCGAGGTCATAGAGATGTGGTTTGTAGGGTCAAATGCATGGTGACATCTCTTAGTAGGTTCAAAGTTCAAGGTGTAGAGCTCCAAATATAAATTAGTGAATAAATAATGAATTTCATTAACCCTAATTAGGTTTATATATGATGCCTACATTAAATTACCTTATGGCAGTGGTTGGTAAAAGGCATAGAAATTCAGAGTTTGGGAGCAACTTTGCAATTTTACAAAATTGTAATTTGAATTTTGACCTTTGAATTCTATGAGATGGTTTTGAATATTTGAAAATGGGAAGTTGAAACTTGAGGAATAATTTGTAACTTTTCAAGTTACAATATACAATTGGATTTCTAGATTTCATAGGAAGGTGGTCGGTAGGAAGTAGAATTTGAATTACAATTTGTAACTTTGTAAGTTGCAAATTATAGCTAGAGTTATGGGTTCTAGTTTTAAGTGTTGTGCGGGAAGCAGAGGTTAGGATTCAATTTGAAACTTTTTAAGTTGAAAATTACACCCCAATCTCTAATTTCTGTAGGGTATTTTGTTTGTGAGAAGCAAAACTCTACTAGTAATTTGTAACTTTACAAGTTGTAAATTATGAGTAGGGTTTTAATTTTTGCTGGACTAAGTGTTTAGTGAGAAGCTGAGGTCTAAATGTAATTAAAAAGTTTATAAGTTGAAAATTGCACCTAGATCTCTAGTTTCTACTGGGCTAATGTATTATCAAAAGTAGAGGTTGGGAATAAATTTGCAAGTTTGCAAGTTGTAAATTGTAGTCCAATCTATGGTTTTTGTTAGCTTAGGGAAATAAGTGTTTTTGGTCAATTTAAGGCATTTTTCCAAAAAAATAGTGGGTCTCCCTTAACATACTTGACATTTTTGCATTTTGGGGACACAAATATCAACACAAAGTTAGAAGGTCATCAAGTCAAAATAGGAGGTTTGAAGCCCCTAGAGTGTAAGAGAAAAGGAAAATGAATGTGTGGAAACCAAAGATAGTTAAAATGAGTCATGATAAGTATACAAGCTCAAGTGGACTCTTTACTATGATAGGAAACATACTTCAGATATGAAATCAAGTTAGGAATGTCTATTATCAACTTATGTTGATGATCAAATGATTGATGAAGAGGTCAAGCCTATATTGCCAATCAAGCCTAAAAGGATATTGAAGGACATTCAGTCATGTGAGAACATGGAGATTTGGGAACCTAATAAGCTTGCATTGTTTTAGTACGCTATGGAAAGAGGTGAATCTATAAGGATTCATGGAGACAATATTCACTTAATAGAAGCATGGTGGATACTTGGTTTGAGGGGGAGATATTCAGGTTGTTATCTGAACTTGATCTATGTTGAGAAATGGTCTTGTAATTTGAGTTCATTTGAATGAGGTACGCATGGAGTAAGGGGGAGCATGTTTTTGTGATGATTCATAACCTATGTTGTAAGAAGGTATAATTCTAGATGGTAGTTTATGGAAGACCCTTTGTAATTAATGTCAAAGGGGGATAAAGTTTAATAAGGTAAATTGACTATATTGGGGGAGATGAGAGTGATCAAATTGAAGAATGTTTTGCCATCAATGAAAAAGGAAAATTTTGTTGACAAGTGTTGTCATTGATGTCATTTATGTCAAGGTTGATGTCATTAATGTCAACGAGCATATGGTGAAAATGCATGGTGAATGGTTTGTGAGACATGAGCTTGTGTCCTTGACGAGACAAGAAAACCATGTGACATGAGAGTGTTGAGCATATTCATTGATGTTAGGTTCTCATTAATGTCAAAGAGAGAATGAGATACTAGTGCATTAATAACAAAAAAGTTGTGTTTGATAGCTTGATGGTATGGACATGTTGTAGAGACCCTACGTGATGTTATGAGTGCTTATGAAAGTGAACAAAATTTATCAAAACAATCATATGAATATCTAAGATCAAGCATTAATCTTGATATATAAGGCTAAGTAAATAGTTTTATGACATCATATTTCACACGTGTGAAGGTTTTAATATTAGATTGATATATGGATAAATTCCCCTATGTGAGGAGATCATATGGTTCAAGTTTCAAGTCATGAGGTTGAGTGTAGTAAAAATTTTTAAGGTGTAAAGTTGGCTTCGCAATTAGATTTTTATAAGTTACCATACTTATCCAAATTTGTGATATTGAATATCTATGGTGAGCTTTCAATCAGATCAAGGATCTAACAGTGAGTAAGTAATCTGATCGAATAAGAATCTAATGGAGCATGTGATCTTATCAGATAGTGATCCAACAATACGCATGAAGTTAATATGTCAAAGGTTCTTAAGATTGAATGTGTTAGTGACATGTGTCTCAATAATGATGATTTGATAGAAGATCAACATCATGTAGGTGGTCATGTAGATGGAGATCAATGATGCAGTTTGAGTCAAAGAGTCAATGCTTAAAAGGCATGCAAGGGTGTCAAGCATCTTAATCATGGAAGTACAAATCAATGATCAAAGATGAACACTAAAGATTTAAAGTTAGGAGGTTTACAAGGAGATATATGGAGTGCATTTGATATATATTTTAGGGAGCACAAGATGAAGGCACATGTCTGTAATATTTTCATTACACAGTGATCGTTGGTATTTCAAAATAATAAAGGAAAAACTAGTGCTAAGTATTTTGCCTATATATTTTGACCCAAAATAAATTTAATCATGATGTTAAAGGAAAAGTTGAAGAGGAATTAAAGGTTCATCTAGATAATCTAGTTAGAAGGTTTGAATGTCTATACAGTCAAAGATATTGAGCTCCAAAGTTGACTCTGTGTTTGACCATGTTCTGCAAGTGACTTGAGAAGAATAATTGAGTTGTTATTGATAGTGTCTTGATGTTTAAAAATGAAATAACTATTTGAGAGTGTTGTAGACTCCATGAAGACTATATATATGTATTTTTGAGGTTTTACCAATCCATCTTCAGTGTGAAAAAAGTCTTAGAAGTTGACAGTGTTTGTTGAATTCACTAGAAGATTGAGTGACCACTTTGTAGAAGTGTGTTGGAAGAGTTCTAAGCAAAATTGAAGAATTAAATGGGCATAAATATGTTATATAAGTCTCTAATTCCTATGATAAGGCATTTATTGTCATAATTTTCCCCTAATCATTTATGGAGAGTCAAAATAGCTTGATTTTATTTTGCCTATATATGACTAGTCTGAGTGGTCATTCTGAGAGAGTTAATTTGAGTGCTTAGAGTTAATTTGAGTGATTAGAGCCTATGTTGAAGTGTATAAATAACATGGATATATTATAGAAGACATAAAGGGTTCACCCATGTGATATAATCATGTGGATATGTGAAATATGTGAGTAGTTACTTAAGAAGTTTGAGACTATGTTTTCTGTATATGAAGCCTTGAAGAGAAAGAAGATCTAATTGTAGGTTCCAGTGTTGAGTTGGTGTTAAAGGTGGCATGGACACATGAGGGAGTGAGAAATGGTATATTGGAAATAGTTTTGATTTTTTTAAATCTTTCTTATAAGCTCAAAGTGGACTAAGGAGTTGAACTTGTAATGTATGAGTATGAAGGCCTATTTGTTTTAGGTCTCACCAAGACCTAATGGTGGTTTGGGGATAATGAGGTATTGGATGACCTAAGGAGTGTTTTTTTATTACATTTAATGTGTATGAGGACATATTTAAAAGGTGGTTCAAATATGTAAAGAATCTTGGTTGACCAAGATGGGTTAAAAGAAGAGAGTGGTATAAGTACAAGGTCTAATTGGACTAATTGTGCTAGGTGTGTAAGTGTGTCTTCAAGTGAATGAGATAAAAGTGTTGAATAATGTTTTTATGACCATGAAAAAAGTGTTCAAGCATAATTTTTTCAAGTGAAATAATGAGGAGGTCATCTTGGGTCTTGAACCAACATAGGCCTACTAAGAATGACTAGGCCTAGTGCCCAAATGGGGAGTGCATAGCACTTATTGCATGGGGTAAGTATTAAAATCTATTGAAACATGTTTTTGGGGTCATCTATGAAGTGTACAAGTTGGTAGAAGGCAAGAAACCTATGAATAAGCCATTTTGACTTAGAAACAACATTAGGCCTGTTGAAAAGATGAAAACAAGTTTGATAGGAGAAATTTAGATACTCACACCTTTCATGATGATTTTCATGGAGGAATAAGAGGTTTAGATAAATTAATAAGGTCCTTTAAAAACCATCTAGTGGAATTGGTTGACAAATTCAATGTCCCAATTTTATGAACAAATCCTAAGAGGGCAAACATGCCTAAAATCCTTGTTAAACCCTTGCAGAGAGATTATTAGAGAAATGAGAATAAAGATGCATCTAGATGGACCATTTTTATAATGAAACCTATTTTAAGTTGTAGAGGACTCACTCAAGTTCCCTCCCATGCAAATTAGCTGTATGAATTTGTACAAACATGGTAGAAACAAGATATTTTTGACAATTTTTTGTGTTGTGTAGGATATAGGAGGATTTTTAAGGTGAAATAAAGTTTGGGGGGAATTTTTAGATGTTTTATAACTCCATATTATAGTTTAATTTTAATAAAAAAACTCCCACATGTCCAAACCAGGTGCTTCATCTCAGCTAGTCAAATCTAACATATTGGACAAGCTAGTGAAAAGGGTGGAAAACTTCATGTAATCCAAATTTAAAGTGTCCCTGATGATTCCAAGGAAATAGAGATTCTTAAAAACTTTCATACACTTCCTCTCATGTATTTTCATGAGCAAATGATGCCACTTTTGATGCCAAGTGTGCAGGGTGCATGAAGAAAGAGTTTTCTAGATTATAAATGATGATGGCTCCTTCCAAAGTGATTCTAGAGGACAAAGAATGAAACCAATGCATGGAACAGAATTCATAAGACATTTAACATTATTTAAAATCATTTTACCTATTCCTAATTAGTTATGAGGTGTTCAAACAAGGTCAATCATGAAGGCAACTTTTCTGAGTCAGTCAAGGAATTTTCATGCCACTTTACAAGAGTTTGATGACTTGGATTGAAATTTGTACTTATTGTCTTGAATGGTTCATCACATACCCTCTTAACATGAAATATTATCTCCTTTAATGATATTTACAATTGTATTTGTGACCCTTGTACTTCTCTCTCTCTCTCTCTCTCTCTCTCTCTCTCTCTCTCTCTCTCTCTCTCTCTCTCTCTCTCTCTCTCTCTCTCTCAAGTTCTATAAGAACTAGCCATTTTGGCATTGTAATGGATGCTCCACCTGAGTATGGCAAAGCCTTGATAATTTTTAAACCTTTTAATCAATAATAATATTGATTTTTAACTTCACCATGAATATTTTTAGTGTGTTTATTTGGAATGTTTGATTTTGTATAAGTGAAAACTATGGATTCCTTAGCATGCTATTTCTTTCAACCATCTATTTACATTTAGAAAGCTTCTTCTTGTAGGGCATGTGAAGTGTTATATAAAATGTCAAGGATTGAGTGAGTTAGTATATTAATTATTTCCCTCATATTCCACTTGTCTAGTCCTCCTAGCTTTGCACATTCATATATAACCTCATAATGTAACATTGATGTGAGAAGATAAATATTGGAGAAGTGTATGCTCAATTTGTCCCTTGATTTGAAGTGTAATATGCATATGGTTGGGTATCACATACTTTAGGATAGTTTATTTTCAATTATATCTCTCCTTTTTCACCCCCAAAGTTTAGTTGTAGTTTTGATCCAAAGTGTTACATCAAGGGAGCTAGCCCTATCTAGAGATTCATCTCATCCTTAGGCTACCCACAAGCCTAGAGGTGTTTCCATTGTGACACTTTGATGAGGAGATATTTTACATCTCCTCATAGGGTTAAAATCCAAGTGACAACATTTTTTATCATGCCTTGTGGGACTCTTTCTCTAATAAGTTGAGATATTTTTGGTGTTATCTCTCAATAATCAGCCTTTGGAGGCATCTATCCAAGCATCAGTGGTGACTCCAAAGATACATCAGATGGTTAAGCAGTGAAAGTTTCCTTTTGAATATTATTGGTAATATTTTAATTTGTGTTCTTTATTTCAATGAAGTTTCATGGCTGACTTTGGTGTTGAGTTTTGTTCTTTACAAGTTGGCGAGACATTGTAATCTTGTGCCATTCCCTATCAACAAGAACAAGTCCTTAATCAGTACTTTCATGAAGTTTACTAGCCCCAATATGGCTATTTTTAGACCCAATATGATAATACTCAACCTTATCATGAGTTTTATCAGTCCTATAGCCAACCTCCTCAATATCTTGCTTCTCCTAGTCAACCTAGCCGCTCATCAACTCCATCCATTTCCACTTTCAAAAGGACTCTTTTGGGCTATGAGAGGTACATGTTGGAGCTTGATACTCTAAGAGGATGTGTTAAAGAGGTTCCTAGGCATGCCATTAACAAGGTGACAGATGCATTAGAGTTGGTCAAAGAGAGTGGGTACCTATTGAGAGAGCCAATTGGTAAAGGCTCACAAGTGAGATGCTTGATGTGAGTGGCCTAGTTTCTTTCTTGGAGGATAAGCTAAGAATTAATGAGAGGCAACCTTACCAAGTATATCAAACTTAATATCCAATTCCCAAAGTTTTTTATCAAACATATTTAATTCCTAATCAAAATTTCCAAGCCAAGAAAATTAAAGAGTTAGAGGCAAAGATGAGATTACTGAGTCAAGGTGGTATGGAAGGTTTAGACCCAAAGGAAGATCCTATGCCTAAACACACCCCATATACCCTTCCTCAAGAGATTCCTTAAGATAAATAAAATATTAATGAGGTGTTTTTCAAGTAGAAGACCCAAATTCTGCCTCCACTTCCTCAAGAGCTTCCAAAAGAACCCCCCACACTTCACTCTCAATCTGATTTTGAATTATATGTGCCACCTCCACCAACTTGTTCATCTTGTCCTCACCCCATCACCATTTTAATTCATGGACCTATGGTATGGGAACCTAAGGAGGATCTGTTGGTTGAAAAAAACTTATAACTTTCTCTTGAATAGAGCCTAACTCCTTGGCAGCTTCATTAGACTAAGTCACATGACTTCAAAATGCCTAGTCCTAGAATCACAAAGAAGGAGATAGAGAATCTTTCAGCCCTTGAGAACCAAAGTCCTATTGTATAGGTTGAAATAAAATTTTATAGATCTCAAGAGATCATGAATGATGAATAAGATTTTATGTCTTGTGTGGAAATTTTGATTGGGTGGATGAAGAAGAATGTCTTCCTTTTGCCAAAGAGGAAGAAAGTATCATTAGTTATTCCATCACTTTAGAAGATACCATGGATGGTCAAAGAAAATATATTAATCAACCTTGGGATGATTTGTTTGAAATATTTGGATTAGGCTATACTCCTCTTCAAGGAGGCTATGATCTGGTCAAGGATGGAGAAGGTAGCTTTGGCACTCAAGTAAGTATACAAAAGAAAAGTAATCTTTCAAATGTATCCTTTCAAGAAGCATATACATTTCATTATGACATGTTTGAAGTCATAAAGATGGGATATAATCCTCTCAATAATTTTGAAGAAACACATCAAATATTAAAGGATGGAACAATCTCTTATTGGCCTCAATCTCCTAAAGAACATGACACTACTCCCCTTATAGCCATGCCTACTAAAGATATACAAGTTGATCATGAAATGAATAGTGGAAAGAAGTATGAGGTATGTGAACATATTAAAGAAGAGTATATCTAAATTAGATACGTATTTAAATATGATCCACTTGAGGTCAAATCAAGTGAAGTGCCAAGGAATAGGTTTGATCCACAAAGCATCCAATCCAAGGAGAAACATGTTTGATACTATGTTTCATCTCACCATGAAGATGATTCAAGAAATTTTACTTTTGATCTTGGAAATGGGGTATGTTTAGCCTCTAGTTGTGCATATTAGTTTTTTCTTTTATTTCACTAAGTGCCTTGAGCACATGTGTGTATGTGTCTTGTTAGTTTGTTATCTTGTTTTGTGTGTGTCCTTGCTTTGTTTGGTTGAGGTAATTAGTGGTCTTGTCTTGATAATTTATAATAAAGGTTTCCTTGTTTGTATTAGAATTCAAATGACTCTCTAATCCTAATGGACTGATAAGGCTACTAGTGTAATTAGTATAGCAAGCAGAAGAAAATAAAAGGTAAAATATTGGGGGTGAGAGATGCACTAAAGAATGATAGATTGGAGTATTGAAAAGGATGGGGAGAGAAGTGTAAAAATCATGGTGACCATGAAATGTTTGAAAACAAGTCTAAAAAGGACAAAAGAGAAAATAGTTTGGTGATGAAAATGAAAAACAAGGAAATAAATGGAAGAAAAGAAAACAAGAAGAAAAAAGAGTGAAATGAGGACACAAAGAGGATGAGGGGAGATGGAAGAAGTAGGTGGTATCTTTACCAAGTAAGCATGGGTGATGATATGCAAGGAGAGGAATAATGAAGCAAAGTAGATGGTGGTTTTGGAGATGAGAATGAAATGGGAAATGGGAAAGGGGTGAAGAACAAGGGGAAGCAAAGGATGGGTGGAAAAGAAGGTGAAAAGATAAGGTAGGTGTTAATCAGTTTGTTAGAAGAGATTTACAAGCTGAAGGGGTGATTAGAAGAGATTGACAAGCTAAAAAAATGGTGAGATGGTGAATATATAGGGGGACACAATGCAAGGGAGTGAGATGAAACTAAGGGATGTAGATTAGAGATGATAAGAACAAAAAGGAAGAATTGAAGCAGGGATACAAAACATAGATACTCACACAAATGCAAAAGATAAGTGAGTACCGATATAGAAAGAGGAAAAGGGGAATGTAAAAAGGGCCATAGGCAAAAAGAGATAAGAAGAAAAGGGCAATTATGGAAGGCTTCTCAAAGGATAAATACTTAGGGAGAAACTAGTTGTGGAGGAAAAAGGGGAAGATAAAAAGGATGAAAGGATGGAAAAAAATCAAATAGGAAGAATGGAAAATGGATACGATGGGAAGAATGGTAGAATGGCAAAGAGTGGTAGTACATGTAAAGAAAAAGTGTAGCAATACAAGAAACATAAAGCTTACAAGATGCATAGTATGATGTGGAATGGCTGAGGAAAAGAGAGTGATAAAGGGGGTATAACAAATAACCAAGGGGGAGGGGAGATGACAAGGATGGAGAAAGAAGTTGAAGGGGATAAAGGGCAAGGTTGGTAATAAGGTGAAAGAGAGGTATAAAATGCAAAAGGTGGGTGGGGAAGTGGGCCACAAAGCATGAACAAGGAAAGATGATGGAGAGGCCAACAAAGTAGAGAAGGAGGCATTTTTATGGGAGGCAAGGGAGGCCAATGGGGAATGTTGTCAACCCTTATGTTAAAAGAGATTGAAAAGCTGTAAAACTGATTTAAAGAGACTGAGAAGATAGAGGTAGGGAGATGGTTAGGAGATAGGTAGAGAAGTGGAGGAAGAGATTTTAGGTGAGAAGGGCAAATAAAGTAAAAGATGTGGCTAAGCTAACCTCAGTAACTAAGTGTTGCCTACATAGTCCAAAAATACCTTAGGCCAATGTGGTTCTACCAATAATGGGGGAAATACTTAAGAGGAAGTATTAGACGTGTTAAAACATAAGGACGTTGAAGAAAGAATTCAAAGCTTCCTTGATGTAGGGTGCCCTAAGCAAGAGGGCACTGTTAGCAACAAAAATGAGTGAGAAGTACAAAAAAGGGCCGGGAATTAGTTTTTAGTGTCTAATATGACCCTAGAGTAGTGCCTACATAGTTTGTGGACATCAAGCCAATGTAGTTCAACAAGGTTTGGATGAGTGGTGTTTAAATTGGCTGACCCAATTTGATAGACCACATGGGCTGGTTTGGGTTGAGGGAGAAGATTTGATAAAACAATAGTTTTGGGTTTTAGTGAATGTGTCAATGAAAGTGAATAGGGTAGGTTGGTAAATATTTACCACCATGATCCCACATTTAGTAGGATGAGAGATACAGATGGGTAAGGTAGGATAAATTAGAAGGGAACACAATGTTTAGGACCACAACTAATCTTCAATGGAGCTAATCCAAAGAAGAGGTGCCTTTGTTAGGAGGTTGAACCTTCTAAAATTGTGTGAGGGTAGGAGTTTGGAGATAGTGTCTACTGTTATGAGTCAAGTTTTAGGAGGTGGGGGTCTATCTAGATATATAGAGTCACTGTGGCCAAGGTTCACCACCGTTACAAACCAGGTTTTAAAGGCAATAGCAAAGTGATGACCTACAAATAATTTCTTTGATGATCAAGGAGATTCTACAAGTAATGAAGTTATCAATGTGGTGAGCAATAGAGGATGGACCTTGCCTAACCCAAGAGTTGCATGAGTAGGCTAGATAAATGGTGGCCATATCTACATCTTGTGCCCCAATTGCTTGGAACCATAGACATGGGGTCCCATTTTGAAGAGGCTCTGGTATCAAAGAGCTATGTGGTCTAGGATATTGGTGATATAATTAAATTAGACAGTCCTTCTCTTACTATGGGTGGACTCTCAACTGATACAAAAGAAAAGATTTCCATGTTTGAGTAGACACTGTCAATGGTTAGGGTCTGATGTTTGGAGCTTGTGGTAATGGGCTGGTAGGAATAAAAGGGTAACATGTTGGATATTATTGGTTGAATGTTATTATGCATGAGGTTGTGTGGATACTTATGAATGTTATGGTTATGGTTGTTATAGTCTCACTTAATGTAAAAGAAATGACCATTGTTGTTGTAATGTTGGATGGTACCAGTTATGGTGAAAACATCGACCATGCACACTAAGATAAGAATAGGGCCTGTTGCTTTGTTTATGACAAGGAATAAAAATAGGCCCAAAGTGAGATCATCTTAATGAATATAAGCCCTTCAAATACTACACATGAGTGTTCATTAGTTTTATAAAAAAGGTTTCATGATCACATGGTGTCAAGTAAGCTCTAAATCCCTTGATTTACAAATAGTCAAAAGGGAATATGGGTGATAAGTTGTGTGAAGGGTAATGGGTGATATGTATGATAACCTCATGTGAATTAGTTTTCCCCTTCTATAGGTGACCTAAGAATGGTATTTAGACAAGTCCATGTCATATGCTAGATGTAGACTGATTAATGTGAGAAGTCTACATGGGAAAGTTGATTATGGCTTCTAACTTATTATGTTGATTGAGAGCCAATTGTGGCTTTAGAATTGATTTTGATAGTGGGACTTTTGCTTTATTGTTGTACATGGGAAGTTGATCAATGTGAGAAGCTTCCATGAAATTGCTCTATTTTTGACAAAGTTAACTCAGCCATCCTTCAAGGGATTGGTCTAAGCTTATTAGCTTTATTTTAATGTTCTTGATAGTTGTCCTTCAAGGGAACAATATACCTTACATGTGGCAATTTTTATTTTTGTTTTTGGGTAGCTACCTTTCAAGGGAGTAGTCTGTAATGCTTAAGATATTGACCTAATTAATTATTACAAGATGAAATGTGTTTAGGCATGGAATGGTATAATTAGGTTCAGAGGTTTACCTTTATGAGGGAAAAACTTTACACAAGAAGGTTCATGATATGTGAAAGGGTGTGGTTTTGAGAGACAATGACCATGGGATTCCATCGTGTTAGAGATGAAAAGTATCCTTGAGAACCATGATATGGGTAGAGCAATGGTACCCATATTTAAGATTAGGTAATAACTATCATGGTTAATCACATGGTTCTATGTTGTAATCAATTATCCTCAAAATGGGAGGAAGAAGGTAGGTGAAGGTGAAAACCTCATAATCAAGGGACGAGCTTAAGTTAGACAAATAGGTGAGATTGATCCTTCTTTAACAAAAAAATAGATGTAGATGTAAAGCATTGAGAGGCTCAATTTTTGGTTTGTCTTTAAGAGAGGACAAATGATAAGCTCCTGATCCATACTTATGGGTGATGACGTAGGGTCCAAGCCAATTGAAATCAAACTTGCCTCATTTACTCTTTTCCATGTTGTTCACATGTTGGTTTTATTTTAAGACGAGATCTTTGATATTAAATTCTCATTGTTTGAGGTGCTTGTTATAAGTGCATGTGATATACTCTTGATAGATATGGAGGTGGGTATGAGATGTTAAATGATGCTCGTCAAGTAGTTCAAGTTGAGCTAAATGATGTTGATGAAAATATTTTTAAAAAATGAGCTCCTTTAAAGATATGTGAAGAGAGGGGATTTGAACTTCAAGAGGCAAGACTGCATCTATTCTGAAGACTAGAGAGAAAGGGGTAGCACCAGTGGAGGTTTGAAATGCTAGTGCGATAGGCCCATAAGGCGAATGGGATGTGTAAGTGCCAATCCTGACCTAAAGCACTGACAACTTTGGTTAATATTTTGGTGAGGTTTTTATTAGAGGCTTCTGCTTGTCCATTTAATTATGGTTGATAAGATGAGGAAAAGCTTAAATCAATGCTAAATGCATCACATAATCCTTGGACTTGCTTATTCGTGAGTGATTTACCATTATCAATGATGATCTTATGAGGAACAACAAAATGGCAGATGATATGGTGGTTGATAAAGTCAACAATATTTTCTACTTTGGTAGAGATTAGAGGAATAACTTCCACCCACTTGGTGAAGTATTCAGTGGTTGTGATGATGGAGCTATGCCACTGTGAAGAATGGGTGTTAATTTCCCCAATGAGATCGAGCCCCCATTGAGAGAAAGGCCAAAAGTCCTTAGATACTTGGAGGTTATTGGTTGGTACATGATGTAAATTAGCATGCTACTGACATTTAACACACTTTTTCACATAATCACAATAGTCTTAGTTGAGGGTGGGCCAATAGTAACCAAGGTGAAGGATACATTTAGTGACCACTAGGATGTTAAAGTGTCCCCCATAGATCCCATCATGTGTTTCTTTGATGGCATGGGAAGCTTCATAGCTATGTAGGCAATGAAGAAGGGGAACGTCAAAACCACATTTTCAAAGGATTCCTCTTAGTATGGTGTAACGAGAGGTACTCTGAATAAAATCTCTTTGGGCATTCCTAGAGAGGTTGGGAGGAACAATGCCTAGGTTGAGGTAGTTTAAAGTTTGGTCATACCAAATCTCAGATGGAGATTCCTCTACATTATAAATGATAAGGAGTTTAGATTGGCCATAAGAGGGTGTGGTAAAATGATGAATGGTGAAAAATATTTTGAAATTGGAAGGCTGAGAAGGGATCTGAGAAGTAAGGTAGGCCATTATATCCACAAATTTATTGGTAGATTGGGAAACAGATTGGACTAGGTAATGCTCGAATGATTTTAAGATTTTTTCAACTAAAAGTTTATATTTTAGCAAGATATCATTCTTACATTGATAGGACCCATTGACGTGGTTGATCACAAGTTAGGAATCACCAAAGACATGGACTGTCTTAATTCCCAAGCTTTGAGTAGTTCATAGACCTATCACTAGGGCTTCATACTCGACCATATTATTGGTGCATTCAAAGTCAAGTTTGAAGGAGAGAGGAAGGGGTTCACCATTGAGAGGAATGAGAATAAATATAACACCCCCTCCTTGTTGGCATTTATATCCATTGAAGAACATGGTCATTTTGTAGGTTATGTCATCTTCTTGAAAAAGAGTCATGATAGACTCATCTGAAAAGGCAAGAAAGGGTGGTTGGTTATTTTCTAGAGGAGCTTCAGCTAATTAATTGGTAATAACTTGACCTTTAATTGAATTCTATTAGAGGACTTCAAGGTCAAATTCAGCTAGAGCATGAGCCACTTAGCCATACGCTGATTTTGGTATGGTTTAGAGTGCATGTATTTGAGTATGTTGATATTAGTGATGACATAGGTTTTATGGTTAAGAAGGTAGTGGAAAAGTTTGGTGACCACAAATGTTAATGCTAAGTAGAGTTTATCAGTGTGTGTATATCGATTTTTGTATTCTACAAGTGTATGGCCAATGTTGTATATGACTTGCTCTTTGTGTTGTTCATCTAGGTGAGCCAACATTGCCCCTAGGGAATGGTCAATGGTAGAAATATATAGGTAAAAGGGGTGGTCATCCTTTGAAGGGGTGAGGACAAGTGGTGACAAAAGGTACTTTTTGAGTGAATCAAAGGCCTTTTGATAATCATGACTCCACTTGAAAGAAACATCCTTCTTTAGAAGGTGATGAAAAGGTTGACACCGATTTGAAAGTTGGGAAATGAAATGATGAATGGATTGAAGTCTTCCCTGAAGGCTGGAGAGTTATTTAAGGTTGGTTGGAGGAGGCATGTCCAAAATTGCTTTGAATTTAGCAATGTCTACTTCAATTCCATGAAGAGAAATGATGAAGCCAAGAAGCTTTCCTGAAAGGACCCCAAAAATGCATTGCTTGGGATTTAGGCAAACATTATAACAGATGAGGCATTCATATATGATCATAAGAATAGCCAAGTGGTCTTTTTGGAGTTTAGATTTCTTGAAAAGGTCATCCACATAGTCTTCTATGATCTTATGGATGATATCATGGAAAATATAAGTCATGGCACGTTGGTAGGTTGTACCAACATTCTTTAACTTGAAAGGCATGACTCTATAGAAAAAATTTCCCAAAGGGGTTTTAAAGGAAATTTTATGCTGATTTTTAAGAGCAATCAAGATCTGATTATAACCTAAAAACCCATCAATGAGAGATAACATCTCATGGCTAGCTGTAAGATCAAAAAGCTAGTCAATGCTAGGGAGAGGGAAGTCATCTTTGGGGTAGGTAAGGTAAAGTTAATGAAAGTCCACACAAATACATAAACCCCCATTGACTTTGGTGATAGGTATGATGTTCAAGACCTATTAGAGGTATTCAATGGGTTAAATGAAGTTTACAAATAGGAGACGTTGAAGCTCTTCTTTGATGAGAAGGGTTATGTGAGGATGCATGCATTGAAGCTTCTATTTAACAGGCATAGCATCACAGTGAGTGACTATGTTATGGTTAGCAATGGTGGGGTCAATCCCAAGCATATCATTGTAATACCAAGTGAAGGCTATGTTATGATCTTGGAGGAAAGAAGATAAATCTTGAAGTTCTTTGGTATTTAATGATTGGTCCAATTTGACAATGCAGGGATCTTCTGAAGTGCCCAAGTTGATATTGATGGTAGATTCATTCAACATAGTCAGGGCCTCAAGAGGAAGGGATTTTTGGATAGAAGACTTCCCCGTACCTAGGTGGGTAAGGATGGAATCATCATCTTGATGTTGGATGGTGTTGATGGTGGGATAATCATTCTATACCATTTCAAGATGTATGCATGGAAGGACCTTGGTTTGGACACTCTTTTGGTAGATGAGAGGGCCCAAACTTACATTATTGATAAAAAAAATTAGGAGGGATGATATCGAGGTCTTCATGTGAAGAAAGTGATTGAGTTGGCAAGGATGGGATATCTTCCTTTATGGTGGAAATGGGTTTGGGTGAATTGGTGGATTCTTGAGGTGGTTTGTACCCAAGGCCAAATGACTCATGAGGTTGCAAAGTTTTAAAATGGGTTAACTCATGAGGCCCTTGTTCATAGTGACTGAGACCAAATCCTTTCCAAGCACATCTATGAAGATACAACTTAGAAAACTCTAGTTTTCTAAGATAGGAAAAGTTAGAGGTAAATGGTTGGATTGATGATGTATTGGTAGCGGTTGGAAGTGGCCGATCAAGTCCCCCATAAATGAATTTTTTTTTATGGTTAGGGACACCAATGGGGATGATGGTTCCAATGTTAGGGTCGTAAGTAGGGTCATGTCTAAGATTCCCATACTCTTGGGGGGTAAGGAAAGTATCTAAGGATAAGAGTCTATATTACCCAAAATAAAGACATTGAAATGTGGTTATCACATGGTCTTCTATAGGAATATGGGAAGGGGATAGATAAGCTAGTGGAAGATTCATCAACAGTAGGTGTGGAAATGTTACGGGTTTTGGCTGATGAGGTTATGTTGTTGGTAAATGGTTTTTCAGTGGATAAGGGAGGAAGAAGGACATCATTGGGCTGATATGTCATATTTCAAGATGTAAAAGGACTAGGGTTAGCTTGGATAGTCATGACTTGCCCTTTGTGTTCAAAATTGACACATCGATGTAGGGTGGAAGGGACACAACTCATGACATGAATCTAAGGGCATTCGAGGAAAATATTGTATTGAAACTCTCCTTCTACAACATAAAAGAGTTCAATAATAGTACGAGGTCCTACACAAATGTGGAGGGCAACTATGCCCAAGGTGGTAGGCATAGTATCATTGAAATAACAAATAACCATTGAGCTTTCAGACATGATGTTTTCAGGTAACTGCAACTAGTCATAATCATGGAAGGAGATAATATTGATGCTAGCTGCCCTATCGATCATCACCTTTTTAATGCAGGTTTGATTGATAAATGTCATAATGAAGAGAGGGGGATCAGGATCCTCTGAATGAACATAAGGTATTTCTAAAATTTTAAAGGTGACAAGGTTGGAAGTCTGAAGGGTACCGACAAAAGTAGCTAGAGGCTAAGGATCATTAGGTTGGACCTCGATGGATTGTAGAGCCTCTATGAGTACTTTACAGTGATAGGGGGAGGTAAATATTAACTCATACAAGCTCATCTTTGTTGGAGTTTGGTGAAGTTGCTTGAGGATAGCTTTTCAGATGGATATTGCATATGGGTTAGGGTATAGAGGGTGAAATGGAGAGGCATCTAAGATAGACACCTTGGGTTTGTTTGGAGATGGAGAAGGTTGGGTATTATTAGCTTGGGATTTTGATGAGGGGTAAGTCAAAGGAATAGATGCCTTAGTCTTCCCTTTATCCTTTTGTTGGGCCTGAGATCAGGTAATCTTGTGAATAGTGTGGATAAGGGGGTTTTCTAGGTTGGATGGTTACTTTGGTTCCTCTTCTTCACTTTTGGGTGAGATCGAAGGTCAGATGGGTTAAGTAGGTGGTTAGATTGGCAATGGGGATGAAGGAGGTTTGTCTGATAATAGATCATCATCTTCATATAAGTTGTGAACCAGCATTTGGAGAGATTTATAGTTCTTGGTGTCATGTCTTGGTGCCCTATGATATGCACATATCAAGTTATCATTAAACTAAGAGGGTTTGGTATGTGAAGGGTCAAAGGGTTTGATGGGTGGTAAGCTTAAGGAAGAAGATTGCAATAAACGTTAGAGGGTGGTCAAGTAAGATTCAACTAAAGGTGGTAAAGGTGTAGTGGTTTTGTTTTGGGTGTTGAAGTAGAAATTTATGGGGACATGGGTTTAGTGATATGTGTCTTAGGTAAAGTGGTATACTTGGTTGACAGTTTTGGTTTGGGTAAGGTGGTTAAGGAGCTAGAGGCAAATGATGGTAAGGTAGGTAACTTAGGGATTATTGGTGTAGTGGGGAAAGGGGATCTAGAGAGTAAGTATGAAGGTGTGACCAATAAAGGCAATAGGGTTTTAGTAAAAATGGTGGATTTTGTGTTTAAGGTAGAGGGATGGGGACCTAGAATGGAGGGCAAGGTTGAGGGAGGTAAAATCTAGGGTTTTAGGCCCTTTAGTGATTTTACCTCTTTGGTTGTTTTAGTTGTTGGTTTTGGAGGGGATTTGGTCACCTTAGTTATCTTGGTGGGTTTAGGTGTTTGAGGGTGAATCAATTTGGAAGGGGTTTTGGTTGGTTGGGTGGATGTTTTTGTTATTTTAGAGGAGTTAGGTTGGTCTATCATCAAAGAAGGGGTTATAAGTTCTAGTTTGGTTTTTTTACCCTTATCTTGACCTTTGATAGAAGGTTTTACAATTAGAGGTTGGCTAGATGGAGTCATCTTCTCTTGTGAGATAGCTTTCAAAGAGGAGGTGGATGGTTATAAGATAGGGGGTAGGTGTGGTATCCTCCAATGGAGGTGTGGATATGGTTGCTTCCTTTGTTTGGGTGTCCAAAGGAATAGAAGGCAATCTTTTTTCTTCCAATAGGGGAATGGAGAAAGAAGTGGTTGAGGTAACATTTTCTTCGTCAATGGGTTCACTAGTAACCACATTAATAATATGTGCCTCATGAGATGGTTTGGGTTTATTTTCATGATGAGGGGTAGAAGGAGCATGATTAGGGAAAATTTTTCTAGATATGTTGAGGGCTTGGTTTGGTGGTGCATTAGGATTATCTAATGTGAGCTTCCCCTTGTCAATGAGGGATTGGATAAGGTATTTAAAGGTATTGCATCTATTGATGTCATGTCCTATGACTTGATGAAAAACACAATGGTCATTCTAATTATAACAATTGGTCATGGGGTGAGAAGTATCAAATTATTGGGGTGGTTTAATTGGTGGAAGTTGGATGATTTTGGCTTTTACTAACTTTTCCAAAATGGAAGGATAAGGCTCCCCAAGTGGAGTTAATGAATTATGTTTATTCCAAGTTTGGCTCCTTTGGTTTTTGTTTGGATAGTTGAAGGGGTCAGAGGTTTGGTTCCTTGGGTTCTGTTGGTTGGTAGATGGAGGGGGTGCAGCTTTAATGATAATAATGTTGGCAGTGGCTTTTCTCTTAGAATTGGTATTGGTTGTGTTATTTAGTTTGGAAGGAGAGGGATCATTGGTTTTGTAAGTTGTGTTTATGTTCTTCAACTTTAATCTTCCCTCATCAATGGCTCTATTCTCTAGTTTGAAATCTATGGTAAAATCTTCATCGAATGTCTGGAAGCTTTGGACATGTAATGTGGATGAAATTTGTTTTGCACATGCCTAGGCAAAGAGTTCTATAAGCTCAAGTTGAGGTAATGAAAAGTTACATTGGTTGATTAGGCTCCTCTAATGAGCTATGAAATCAACAATAGATTCATCTTCAAATTTTTGAATGGAGTAGAGGTTAGTATAGAAACTTTCTTAGATATATTGATCAAAAAGTGATCCAAAAAAGTTTGGGCTAGTTGGGTGAAGGAGAAGGTGGAGTGTTTTGGGATGGCACTATACCAATCCAATGGTGGTCCAAATAAGGACATAGTAAAGGTATGGAAGAGGAGAGCGTCATCATGGGAAATCAAGTAACATGGATGCCTAAATTCTCTTAAATGTTGTTGGGGGTCCTCTTTGCTTTGAAATTTAGAGAATTTTGGCAATTCCCATTATAGAGGATATGGTTAGAGAGGGATAGATGGATGGATGGGTTCATTGAAAATTTGGTCATAAGAGACGGTTATGTGACCCCAAGATTGATGGCTCAAGGGTAGTCATATTCTCCATCAGCATCTTGACCAAGTCCATTTGGGGTTGTTAGGTTGGATAGGTATATGATATATTTTGTTGAGGTTGGGTGACATGGGAATAACTAGTGGATGGTTGGGATGATGTTGTGTGTGTGTGTGAGGTCACGTAAGGTTGGGTGGAATGTGAAGGTATGTATACTTGTGTTTTATGAATATATTGATAAGATGTCATTGGTACGTGTTGGAAGGTTGAGTTTGGGGGGTTTATGTGTGGCATCGAAGTGGTTAGTGGGTTAGTTGGTTGAAAGTGGGTAGTGACCAAAGTGTTTATAGTGGGAAGTGTTTGTGGTATGGAGAGAACTATATTTTGAGATTGAGTTGTGGTTGAGGTATTGGTTGTTACCGAAGGGAGGATAAAAGTAGGAGTAGAGGATAATGCTATAGTAGGTGAGGTGTAGATGATTAAGGGTAGGGTTAAACCCACTTGGGGTGTGATAAGAGGTGTTTGGTTGGGGGGTGGAAGATTGGTTTGGATTTTTGTGGATGGGATGTTGGAAGAGGTATGGGTCAAAAATGGTTGGGTTGAAGTGGTGCCGACCATAAGGTGGAGTGACATGCCAAGAGAGGGTTTGGTAGAGGAAACCAAAGCAAAAGGGGTGCGGTATGACATGGTATTGGGGTAGTGATGTGAAGCCACCTAATTATTATCAAGGAAGGCAACAAAATTAGGATCCCTTTCAGATATGATTGGGACCCTATAAGGAGAGGGAAGAGGGAAACTCTCAATGTGATGGGAACTCTCAATATCTGAGGTATACTCCATAGGTGTGGAAGAAGATGGGGGCTGATTAACTTGATTTCTGATATGTTGTTTAGTAGTGACCATATGAGAAAATAAGGAAAGAAAAGGAAAAGATCTCAACTCAAACAAGAATCAACCAAAAATATTTCAAAGCAATCAACACAAACACTAGAAGTGCATTTAGCCTAGGATTACTTTTAAATCGCTTTTGGATTATGCCTTAAATAGTGTGGAGGGGAAGTTGGTTTGGTATGGGTACTAAAAAGGTAAGCTGTAGTTAGTTTCAAATTGTTTAGGTGCTTAAAAGAAATATTATGTTTAAATTTTGTATGTGGCTTGGTATTATGGCCTGCCCCCTCACTTCAAAATCCTACAATGATAAGGGTGTCAGGTACTTAGCCAAGATATACCAAGTCCAGAGTTTATACTCAACCAGAAAGTGAAATTGGTTCTCCCCTTGGTGGTGAAATCCAAGTGGGATATTTGGGAGGGGGTAAGGTTGACACCAGGTGATGAAATCCAATTTGGTCCTTGTCTCAAGTATTGTTTTGATGTGTTGATTATTTAGTGGTTTGGTTTGGTGTGTGAATACAAGTGAATGTTAAGATAAAATTATTGTTCCTCCTAGTTACTAGATGAACTAAGATCAACAAGCAATTCAATGGATGCAAAGTGTTTGCTTTAAACCCAAAATAATATTTTAGATTTATTTAAATGCATACAAAATCTCTAAATTCAATCTAAATAAAAGATGAAAATGCAAGTCCTAATTCTAGGATGATTGTTCTTTTTATTTATTTTAAAGATGCAAAGAAAATAAACTTTAACTTTTCTAAAAATGCAACTAAAACTTGTGTTTTTTTTAAAATAAAGCAAATAAAACTTAACTTTCTTAAAAATGAAACTAAAAATTCAACCAAGAATGCAAGAAAGTATGCAACTAAGAATGTAAGTAAATATGCAACTAAACATGCAATTAAAAATGAAACTAAATGGTTTTTTTTTACTAATGCAACTAAATTAATTTTTTTTCACTAATGCAACTAAAATAAATTTTCACTAGTGAATTTATAAATTTATTAAGACAACTAATAGACCCAAGAAAATTCAAGGGTCCCACCAGGTGTGCCAAAATATTTCTATCTAATATTTTGCTTTTTCTAAGTGTGTAGAGTAGAAACTAGTTATGAAGAGGTGTGTAAAAAAACCTTTTAAAATGCACACCTTGAATCCAGATGATTGTGAATAACTCTTTTTTGGCTAGGGAAGAAAATGTGAAAATAAGAAAACACTCCACACAGTTATTTGTTAGACAAAAAGATGGGTGGATTGCCTAGCGTAAGTTAGATTCTAGAAGCGAAAGCTTTCTAGGAGGCTGTCAATCCACTTTCTTTTAACACTTAAGTTTGATAGATAAAAATGAAGGAAACATGTATTTAAAAAAATAGATAACTTAAATTTAAATAATTAAAATTAAATGCTTTTCTAATATGATTAAACTAAAGCAAATAGTCTGAATAATTAATATTGCTACACATTAGCTAAAAGCAAAGTTTTGGTTCTTGGTTTGGTGAAATGGCAAGGGTCAAAAGAGTGATGTGGTTGGGGTTGAAAAATGGTTGATATGGAAAAGGTTTAAGGGGTGTAGGTTGGAAAAGATAAGGCAACCAATGATTAGGGTGGCAAAAGGGTAAGGGGATAACGAGAGCAAAGATGGTAAAGAGGGAAATGGGAGAAGCGGTAAATGGATAAAGGGGAAAGAAAAATGAAGGGGTTAAGGGGAATGTATATGGAAGAAAATATAATAAAAAGGACAATGGGTGGGTTTGGAAGTCAAGAAATAATAAGCTAAGAGGGATAATAAATTAAATTCTAACAAATAAAACCAAGGTTACTTTCCAAACTTGAAGAAGAATGTTGATGATGATGTTGTTGAAGCAATTTTAGCAGAACTTTGATTCTTTGGCCCTTCTCTCCAAGATGATGATTATCTCCCTCAAAATGATGATCTCCTTCAAAAAATTGAAATAAAAGGTTAACTTACAACCTAACCTTGGGTAAATGAGAGGGGGGTATTTATAGCATTGTTGTGTGAAGAAACATGCCAAAATAGAGAAATATTGAAGAAATTCTAATTTCTCCAAGTGGTGCATATTTTAGTTAAGGTGAGGTTGATGAGGATTCCCATGTGGGTTGGAAAATATTCCACTTTGCACATGAATCCAAGTTTGAATGGAAATCATGCACATGGGTTTGAATAAGACCAATGACTTTTTACCATCCTTATTTGTCTTCATCCAAATGTGGCACCATTTTCCATGTGGGGGGATGAAAATTCTAAGGTGAGGTTGGTGGGGATTCCTATGTGGGTTGGAGAGTCTCCCATTTGGGTTAGTGAGCCTTCATTTGGGTTAAAAAGTCAAAGATGGGTGCTATTCATCTTTCCCAAAGTCGTAAAGAGGTAGGTATCTCTTTTAAAGTCTAATTTCATGTGGGAAAATAAAAATACATGTTGAATAATGACCCCTTAAGGGGAAATTCACCACATTTCAAGGGGGTGCCTTGTGATGCTTGAATGAGGTCATCAAGCTATTTGGGAAGGGCTCCAGGTGGGGTATGATGTCCCACATCAAGCCACATCACTTCTAATCCACTTCACTTTCCATATCACCTCCCAAATCACCTCCCATGTCACTTGACATGTCACTTACCATGTCACTTGCCATGTCATCATGAATAGTGAGTGTGGGTACCATAGTGAATAGGAATTTTGAATAATACTTTCAAATAGTGATTTTGAATGATATTTGTAACTAGGAGAATAATAATTTGGTTGGAAAAAGAGGAGTTTTGAGAAGGTTTAATAAGTTTTAGGGGATTCTGAGGCATTTAGTCATCGAAAACTGTGTGCAGTTTTCTAGTGTCTACACTACATTGCCCTAAGGTCTATTCAAACTATGTAAGCAAAACTCACTAAATAAGGGTTTTTTTTAGGATAACTTGACCATATCCAACTTCCCCACTTTTTTATCTTAGATATTTGATCTTGTTTGTGTCCTTTTTCAAGCTAGGGTTTTGATTTTAAAGTTGACTTGCACATCCAAATAGGCTTTGCACAAAAATAAAAAATATTCAGATAGAGGTGAATCCATCCATATTTTTAAATTCAATACATATTAAACATAGATAGAGCTACATTAGTGGACAACATTACATTGTGACTTTGTCTTGATACTACACACTTGTCCTATAATACAATGAAGTATTGTTTTAAATTAAAATTGTGTTTGCTAGTTTTTTATAAGCAATTTCAGATAGTCACAGTAAACAAATGAATAACACAGTCTAAATAAATTATTTTTCAAGGACATCTCTCTAACCCTAACCCTAGTTGTTATTTTTAATGATTTACAACTTCTTTAAATTTTGTATATTACTATATTCTTATAGTAAGCTGTCTTATTTCTCTTCCTACATCAAATTTCAAGTTTACATTACTTTAGAGTTAATTTATATTACTTAATTAATTGTAAGGGTAAATATTTTGGTGATCTTGATTTTAGAATAGAACATTGTAGTGATTGTTGATTTTTATATAGGGGTTTTAGTTTAGTTTACAAATTTCTAACACTAAAAGAATATAGTCCTCAACCTTGGATATTATTCGTAACATAATGATTCAATTTTTTTGACCTTGGAGTAATCATACACTATTTTTTGTCTTACCAACTTGTTGTCACCTCTGATAAATCATGACACAAAGGATCTTTCTTTCGAACTTGGGTTGAATTTTTTTGTCCTTTATATACAAAAAACTTTATTTTTTATTTTATTTTACTTGTTTTATAAACTATGTTTTGACAGTTTTAAAACTATTTATCTATTTTTATGAAGGGCTACATAGTGTTCTATTTACAAACATGGTTTACCCTAATACTCATAGTCATAGTACATAGCTAAACATAGACTTTAGGTTTTACTTACCTCATGGTACATCTAAAAGTCCTAGGATCTCATTTTTTACACCAATATGAACTATTTTATCCATTTGATTTTTGTTGCACCTGAGAGAAGTGTATTGCCCAAAGAAGTTACTCTTAAATTACACTCAAAACTGGGTTTAGTGGGCTATGGATATGGTTATACCTCTATAGTTAGTGCTCTAAAATATTGGGCTGACACTAAATGATCGATCAAGTATATCTAAGAGCCTATAAATCATTCAATACCCTTTCCTAGATCACCCTTTCATCCTTGATTTTTTCTTACATTATCTTCTTAGCTAGTGGATTTCCCTATTTCATTTTCTATATTTATCATGGATGTAGCATAGACATGTTCTTCTCATTTATTACATAGAATCATTAAATTTATTGTAGCATCTATTGTTCCTTTTCAATGTGTTATTAATTATGTCTTTTCATGGGATCCATACACATTAATTAAATAATCTCCTTCTCATGCTTGGTTTACCTCATCTTGTCCTCTACTGACACCTATTATTTTTTTTCAAATTGATTACATTTAACAAACTCAAATATAACTCTACTATTCATTCTACATTTACTATCAAATTTGAAACTAAGCCTAATTATAATAGTAAAGCTAATGATGGCAAAAATGAGGCTAAAGTTATAGTAAATTCTATATCACAACCACCACCTATGATTCAACTACAAGCTCCACCAAGGAGGAAATGATCAAGGCTACCTTCACCTCCTCATGTGTTACTACAAAAGCTTCTAGAATGTCATGTTATTACACTTCCTCCACCATTTAAAATAGATTTATCTAGACCTCCACCTATAATTTTTGATGTAATTGCATTTTGTGACTATCATAGATATGTGGTACATTACACTAATTGATGTATGAAGCTCAAGTATAAAATTTAGGATCTCATTGATGAGAATATTATTGACATTGGTACACCTACTGAAGAGGCTAGACCACAAGTAAATGAGAATGTAAAGCTACAAATGTATCAAGATCCTTTTCCAAATCATGAGGTAAAAGATAAAAAACAAAATTCTAAAGTAAATTATACATATAATGTTCATCCTACTCCATATTCATATGACATCCACTTGATAACATTATTAGTATAGTTATAAACAAGATAACATCACACCCATCTATTACATTTGATGATTTTGAAATTATTGATGATGATTATGATAAAAATGCATTATTCATTATAGCTTATATTGGCATGAAAACTATTCACAATGTTATGATAAATAATGGATCAAGTGAAAATGTGTGCACGATAACACTTTTAAATTCTCTTAGATTTATAAAAAATGATATACAACATACATCTAGAGTTGTGAGGGCATTTGATGGCCATACACATGATAGTCTTAGACACATTATTTTCCTCTCCAAGTGTGACCTCTCATATTTTTCACTCTTTTCTTGGTGTTACCAAACACGTGTCTTTTATATGTTATTGGGAAGACCTTGGTTACAACAAACTAGAGATATTATTTCTATTGTTGACAAACGTCTAAAGTATATTCATGATAATCAAGTGGTTAAAATTTTATGTATTCAATATAAATATCTAATGGAACATATGGTACTTACTCATATTCCATAATAGTTGGTTGGTATATTTATTGATCAAAATGGTAATGCATTAAAATATACTACTATTCAAGATAACGACACACATTCAAATAAGCATAATCCAAAATTAATTTTTAAATCTATTCATGAACATGACCATATTTAAATTTTTTTCCATACTAATGAGTAGGATCATATTTCAGTTTTCCATCTATTGTTGAGCATATAATTCTTACACATGAGCTGGATCATTTTGAAAAGCAAAGGAATATTTATATTCCCATAGGTGCAAGTTATTTAGATGGCTCTCACATAAGTACATGTTATTCAGATATGGTACAAGTTTTTACATCATCTACTCTTATACATGAGGATACATGTTTGAACATATATCTGAATAATCATTAATAAGGTTACTTTACAACACATGGTTATTCTTTAGATTCAAAAGCCTCTATAGTTGGCACTACTTTTATTACAAAAAACATTGTTCCTTATCAAGTGATTGGGTACACGTATGAGCATCCATTGATGAGATCATTGGTTAGACACATTCTAGAATTCCCTCCCACTCTTATAGTTAGGTTGAGAGCCTTGATTAGATTCATTTCATAGTACCTACTTGTATATAGCTTCTTTGTTACTCATCTTTGGTTTTTTATTCTTATACATGAATTCTAGCTTATTTTAGCCCTTAGATTTATCTTTTCCTTTTGAAACACTTTCTCTTTTATTTGATTCAATCCCATTTGAAAAAAACCCATGTCAACCATCTTATTAATAGTTGAATATAAAAATATTTCATGGAAACTCATTTATTTATTATTACACATTATGTATACATGAATAACACATGCTAAACTATGCACTTGACTCCTCAAGGTCAGGTTGAGGTAGATGACGTAATGGGTGGGCTATGGATTGAGTTAGTATGGGATTCAGAATGGGTTCTTGTGATGAAACCAAAATACCTCAACAATATCACTATGCTCGTTAATAACATCAAATTATGCCAAAATAGAGATCCAAGGCCCTTTAATTTTTGAGATCAAAAGAAGGTGAAGCTCTTAGTCTATACTAAGACTAGGTAAATGGGGAAGATCGATTTGAATGACTCATATAAAAATATCTACTCTTTCAGGCTGACTATGCTCGATCAATGTCATCCATAAGATGTGAATGATATGAGATGAGCCTAGACCCAAGGAAAATATGAAGGTATGGATGGGAAACTAGGTATGGATAATTTTATAGTGACAACTTCTATTCTAAAGAAGGTGAATTATAGGTGGATCAAAAATTCATTCTTGTTCATCCAAAGTAGTCATGGAGTCAACAATAAGATGAGGGATTAAGGTGGAACATAAAACCTCACATCTTAGTTTGGTATTAATATCAAACTATATAACAAATGTGGGAATGGGTGCTCTAACCCTAGGGAATAAACCATGGTGGAAAAGACTTGGTATCTCAAGAGGGTCATACAAAGGAGTTTAGGAAAAGGTCAAGTTAAAAGTGTATAAGCTTATTTAGATAATGGATTATTATGTATGCTTGTCATGATTCTTGAAGTAAGGTTTTATGTAGAGTGATTTAATAAATAGGTAATAATTGGAGTGAGTGTGGATTCTTACACATGTTGGCGAGGTTTTGTGACACTATTTTTTTGAGTTTTTGTTTTTTTTGGCTTATTTTGGGTTTTCTTGAGTTTATGGAAGTAAATATTTGCCTACTAAAATAAAAATGTTGAAAGCAAAGAAATGAAAAAACTAAAAGCAAATGAAAAAAAATTCTTGTTATCCTTTTCTCATAATTCACAATGCATTTAAAGGAGAGAGAAGGAAACCTATACTATTATGCAAGGTGTTGATTTTTCCTAACTTTGTCTAGATGCAAACCAAGTAGTGATGTTTTTATAGTTTTTGTTTGGGTGAGATGGATTAAGTATGAAAACCATGTCTTATAAATATGCAATCAATGTAAAAGTAAATCTAGTCTAAAACAAAAATGTCACACTTTTTTTTACTTTATTTGTCTACAAACAAGCTAAACTAGCCTCTCAACTTTCCTAGTTTGTTGCAAACAAGCTTTTCGAATGATTAACTAAAAGAGAGACAAGAAATACATATTATGATTTTCTATTTTTAAGAGAAAATAACAACAGTTTTAATTCACCAAAATAAACAAAACTAGAAATATGCTATCTATTTTTGTGTGCCTAAGATTGTCTAAACCTTTGTTGTTGTCTAGTTGGTTGTTTTGAATGCAAGAAAACATGTTTTAAATTTGAAAGTGAAATGTTATGTTGGCTGAAAATGTTTTTAAATATCAATTAGGTCTTGATCTGGGTAACAATTTAGGTGACAATTCAGGTGATGGGTCCACTACAATTGATGATGGAACTTCTAGGAGCCATAACTTTTGCACCGTAGCTCCAATTGACCCACCGTTTGAACTATTGGAAATATAAGAATGAGGAGAACATGGTGAGATGGAATGGAGATCTAATAGATGATGTTTTACCCCAAAAAAACCAATGGAAGTGCCCCAAATTTCAATTTTAGTAGTGCAGTCTAAAAATAGTAAGTTTCTAAAAATAGTAATTCCTCAAACTCTATATTATTATAAATCATGGAAGTCAAACCAATTCATCTCCCTCGAGATTGGTGACCTTAAAAATCCTACCCACACCTTAAAAACATGTATAAATGAAGATTTAACTCAAAATAGAAATCAAACATCTCTTCTCAGAGATAAGCATATGTTTGGGTCTGCAAATTTGATCAATAAAACATCTCTTTTCAGAGATAAAATTATTTGAATTGTCATGTTATTGTTTCTTGAATTATCTTTCAACCAAAGCTTTTCAAATTTTGGATCAGGTCTTCCTATGGATTTTTTGTGGAATTTTTTTTCTAAAGGAGAGAAATAAATCTATTTAAATGCAAGCATAATCAAAACTAACTACTCTTTCTTTTTGGTAGCAAAGACAATGAATTTTTTTTAACTTATCTCCCTATAAAATTTGTCCTTTTATAAATAATGAAATTAATATAATGCAAAAAAAATTACACTAATCTAAATCTAACAAATAAAAAATATTGAAATCAAAAGAGACTCTAACTTGACCAGGGCATAGATCATTTAGAATGCATGTAGTATGTTGATAAAAAAATCCTCAGTATACTAGCTCCTTTTATTCTTGTGTGAATTCTGGGAACTCTCTAACTAGAGGTTGAATAAGATATGATAAAAAAGGGGAAGGAGAAGAGACACCACCATAATTGGAGAGTAATTGAACTAAGTTTGACTAATACTTTGGTTTGTAAAGACTAAGTTACTGGACCATTAACACTTCTTCACCTATGGCAATGCAGACACGATAACCATAGAGGATGGATATTTAAGAAATTTTAATAGGATTGTGGCTCTAAAAGCCTTATTTTATAGAAAAAGTTAAGAACTTGCATGAGAAAGTTTAATCAAGTTCAACTAGGAGTTGAATTTGGGAGGAACTCAAAATAAATAAAAATAAAAGTAGTGAGCTAGGATTTATTGGAGGAAAACTTAGGATAGAGTGAACAAGAAACATAACAAAAGGAATTCAAAACACATCAAAGAATGATTCTCGAGAGTTAATTTTGGAAGACAATTACAGGGGATAGAACCATGACTTTATGTAGAGGCAGTTTTAAAACTACCACTCTTGAAGACATAATGACCACTTATATTTTCATAACCACCCTTATTTTAATACAAAACCACCTCTTAATGTATAAGAATTGCCTATATTACAAAATTGTTGTGATAATTATGGAATTGGAGGGGTAGTTTTGTAATGGAGGAGAGTGATTTTGTCCCCTGGAGCAATAGTTTTGTCCTTAATGGAAAGTTTTTAAAATAAGCTGACATAAGTTATAGAAGTCAAACAAAGGAGACCAAAAGGGGTCAAGAGAGGAGTAGGGAAATAAAAAGAGGGAAAGGAACTAGAGAGTTCTATGTGGAGCAAAAAATAAGAGATCATTATATCATCATCAAATTTGTATTAGGAGTGTCACACCATGTAAAACTTGGATGCATATATATTACCCCCTCAGGAGGTCACCTTGTGATGAGTTGCCTAGGTATAGTCTCGAGTAAAGGCATGTAGAAATAAAATAAGAGGTTAGGAATACTTACCTTACTTTTCTAAGTGGTGGAATGAAGCCAATCAAGACTTCGTGTAACTTGCAAGAAGAGAATGAGAATAAATTATAATGTAATGAAAGGAAAAAAATAAACTATGTAATCAAACTATGGACAAGAGTACATACCATATGTGTGGGGAAGATCATACCACTTGAATCATCCATTGGGGGACTAAATCTGATGCCAAGTCATCATGTGCCTATAAAATCATAAGACATGCTGCAAGAGAAATAAAAGACTTATTAGTTTTTTATTTTTGGAACACAAATCACAAAAATATATTATGTAAGATGAAGTATGTAATTGAAATAGATAAATATGCATGATTTGGATTTTTTTGAGTTAAAATGACTAGTTTGGGGGTCAATATATTTGAAAAATTACCAAAAACTAATTCATTTGTGCATTTATCTCTTTGTAATTTTAGAGCTATAGATTTCTCATGACCATTTTGAGTGTGAAAATAGCCAATGAAAAGAGGAGAATGAGGTGATGGAAAATATACTAGTGGGAGGAGCTACCAAGTAGGACCAATTAAGTTTTCTATGCTTTTCTATTTTTCCCTATTTTTTGAATTTTCATTTAAAATCTAGATAAAATCTAATGACATTGATAAATTTTGGTTTTAAAATGATTGTTAGAGGGAGTAGACTAGGAAAATATAGATTTTTTTATTAATTAAGATGAATTTTATGGGTTTTTTGGGGGTTTGAGGGGCACGATATGACGAATGAGATCATCACTCAGGAATGAAACTATCAATATTTATAAACTGGTGGTTACATAACCATCATGATTTATAGAGTAGGTGGTTCCATAATTACCACTTAAAGGAGATTACATAACCATTTGTGGTGGTTACGTAACCACCCACAATGGTTGTGTAATCATCTATGGAGGTTACATAGCTACCACTTATAGAAGGGGCAATTTTACCCCCTTTGTAAAGGGGAAAAGGTAGGGAAATGAGAGGTTTTGAAGGGCAGTTTTAGTCCTTAGGCTAACACATGATTTTTTTTCTATTGCACGGGGAGTATATACATTAGAGTAGAGTTCAAGAGTAGGATTTCCCCCAAAATCTTGGTGATCTTGATGACAGACAAATAGGCCATTTTTGATCACATTGATAGTCTATGGATAAGATAGGCAAGGATCATCCCAACTTCCAACAGACTTTTATATGATATTATGACCTATTGGGACCCTGATCAAAACATGTTTGTGTTCCCCCAAACCCATAAGGATTGGATGATCACTCTTGTTAATGTTTACTATATTATAGGCCTTCCCATGATAAGTTTATTAGTTTCTATTTAGGCTACTGACATTGATTGCAAGGCCTAGATTTGGTCGAATACTTTAGATATGTTGATGCACCTAATGTGAGTGTAAAGTGTGGTGTGATGCTTTCCTAGGTGGAGGGATTAGTGATCCCCAACCTACAAAAATATATTCTTGGTATCCTTTCCTCTTGACTAGTGGAAGATAAGGGTACTAATATATTATTATTTAGTTGGTCACCAATCATTCAATGTATTAAGGAGAGAGGGCCTCATTATTTCTAGAGCTAGGAGCTACTAGATCAGACCTATAAGGACCTTTGTCACATGGCCCATCTAGGGGCCTTCTAGATCAACCACCAGATAGTTATTATGGGATTAATTTATGAGAAAATCATCCCTTACTAGAGGGGAGTACTGATTGGAGCCCCAAAAGATATCAGGGCTGCTAGATGGACAAGTGTATTGCCTTTTTGTGCTTTGCCATGAGCAGTGTGGAATCTAATAGTCGCTGACTTGATTTCCCTACCCTACTAGGATATGGTTTGGAAATGGGCCAATGATGGTGTTTACCTTTTAGTATCCATTAGGGCCACTCAGGTTTGTGACCAACTTTTATAGTCTGAGGTACACCTTATAGATAGGGTGTACCAGTAATTTAAAATGTCATATGTAGGAAATCTTCCCAACCCTGGGGTTATTTACATGGCATACAATATTTTAGTGCAATGAGAATATGATGGTTGATATGGTACCTACTTTAGAGAAGGGTGACAATCACTTAACCAACTCAGCTAGGAGTGGAACATGAACCTACCCTATAGCCACTTATGAGAGGAAGAGGCTAGGGAGCAATAGATGGGCCCACAACCACTACCATTACCATTACCAAGTAATAGGACCCCACTCAGGAAGACCCTACATAATAGTAGCACCCATGAGATAGAGATGGTAAGGCTCCAGTGTATGTTGAGATGGAGGAGGACCTAGATGTAGATGAGGGGGAAGTTATAGAGGATAATTCTAACCCCAAGTGGCATGAGGGAGACCTAGGTAAAATGTTGATTTACATATTTATGATTAAAACATGTAATCTAATTATTTTAGTTGCTTAATTTATTTTATACATATTATATTTTTATATTAGTTAGATCTAACACTAAATCTTATAATTTATGATCATAAATGTTGTGGGGAGTTGAAGGCAGATGATTATGGACACCCTAATCATTATTTTTTAGCTGATTACTGGTCTAACTTGAGACTAAATTTTGGTCGATCCTAGATTCCCTATAGGGATTGGTCAACATATAGATGTCTTTGCCCTAGTGTACCATGCTTTTATGATGTTAACACTGATGATGGATAAAAACACCCTATTGGACAGATTGAGAAAGGTGGAGGCCCTAATAGATACTATGGTGGGTGGGGGAGGTGGTAGATCCTCCAGCCATAGGACATGGAGGAGAGTTTTAGAGGGAGGTGCCAACATGAGTAATCATATTGGCCTTTAGATCAGAGAGGGCAAGGAAAATTCTAAGGGAGGATCTAGCAGGAGATGCCTCTAGAGTGAGAGTCCTTGATATTCTTCTACATTAGGACCCTATCATAGGAGGTGGACATGCTCTTGAGATATGCTCCAGATATTTTTTTTGCTATTTTATTATATATGTTGATTATTTTTTATATGTCATGAGGCACATTTTCCCTCCATGAAGGGACTTGTATTTATATATCATTTTTTGTATAAAATCTATGTAGTTATTATGATATATATAGAGATGTTTTGGCTTACTTCTCAATGACTTGTCATTCATGTGATGTGACTCTAATTTTTATACTTTGTTTTTCAATTCATGCACAATAGACGGCTTGGCATGTGATGATGCATATGCATATGTATCTCTTTGATTTTGATATGATGTTATGGGAAATGTTTATGTATATGTGGAAATAAAATGTATGCAAATGATGTAATATGATGGATAAATATATGTAAATATAACTGCACTATCATTTGTTTTGTAGGTGACTACCTAGTTATTTTATTTACATAACATATGAATTTTAATTTACAATAGGGAATGAAAGGGGGAATAAGGTAAATGTAAGATGAAAGAATGAAAACCATAGATCAAAATTTTGTAGGAAAAAGGAAGATGACCTAGTCCTTACAAGCAAATGGGAAAATATACTTCTTTATAGACTTATAAAACACTAACTTTATTGGCTTCATCTAGAGATAACTAGCCCTAAAAGAACCAATAAATGGTAAAATGTTACCCTATTTAAACATAAACATGTAGGTGATATTTTTAAATAATTTTATCTTTAAACACTTTTTGATTTGATACTGATTTTACATTTGAATTCTACTTATATTTGTGGCTACCTACACTTAGTTTCATGTGAATAGGAAGACATATGGGCTCATCACCAAAGGCTATATGTAGGTGAGTAAAGGGGGAATCTCTCCCTAGTGCTAACCCATGGAACTGATAAGATGTGAGGGCTCACCATTGAATATTATCAAAAGGATAAGAGCTATGAAATTTTGAATTTTTTATTTGCATAAGAATTTTGATTTTCACAAGAGTGTCTAATTTTTATTTTATCTACAAGGCTTTTACCCCCAAATCTTGGCCCCATGCAACTAATAAGATGCAAGGGCTCATCATCAAGGGCCAAGATAGGTAAGTGAAGTTACCTATTTTTAAGCATGCTAATGTTCTATTTTTAGAAGGCACTGTAAGGGAGAACTCTATCATGGACAAGCCTCTATAATAGATTGTAGGTTAGAATTCTTCTTAGTTATGTAGAAAGATATCAGGAAAAGAGGTGTGCTCTAATCGTAAGAACTAAAGGAAAAACCAATGAAAAATGTTTATTCTAAGAATGATTTATATGGGGTGATAGGGTAATATGAGATTGAGATTATGTGATATGCTGCATTTTGAATGTTTCCACATTGTGTGAAATAAAAACCAAATAATTACTGAATAACTCATCTAATATGTAGACAAACATGAAACCTGTGAAAATGAAATGAAAATGAGAACAACATGATATGAAATTATTAGATATAGAATAATTTTAGGTGTAAGGAGTTCACTAACTCAACAAAATCCTTACCCTCTAGAGTGCATAACTGATAGGTTCCATTGTTGAAGTCTTATGTCACTAGGTAGGGGTCTAACCAGTTAGTTTTGAACTTTCAACCTTATCCTTTCTTCTTGTTAAATAGAATGTTAAACCTAAGGACAAGATCTCCTACATAGATTAGGTGTTCATGGATGTTTATTTTATATTGTCTACCCATACAATAAACATAAGCAATGTGATTATTTATAATGATAACATGATGTTCATCTAAGAGTCTAATCAAGCCAGTCATGCCTATCTATACTCTTCTTGATCAAGAAGGCCCTAGAAGGAAATAGGCTGGGTATTTCTACTTCTAGGGTTGTAATGACTTTAGATTCAAACATGACTAAATATGGAATTTCCCTCATGGGTGTCTTAATAGTTATTCTATAAGCCCATAGTGTTAGAGAGAGTTGTAGATGCCAATTTCATTTAGAATCTCTAATAATTTTGACCAAAATTAACTTTAAGATTTTGTTAGTGACTTTGGTTTGATTATTGTCTTATGGATAGTACAAGGAGGTTGAATGGTGTGATATAATGAATTTATTACATAGTTCATGAATTTTGAGATTTTTGAAATGGGACCCATTATCAGTAATGATGACTTGTGGGACCCTAAATTGATAGATGATTTAATTTAAGATAAAATTTATGATGACTGATTTAGTGATAGTTGTTAATGGAATTACCTCTACCCACTTGGTAAAATATTCAATTATTATGATAATAAAGAGGTGACCATTTGAAAAAGTAAGGGAGAGATGACCTACTAAATCTAAGCCCTAAGTTGAAGAGGGCCATAGAGGGATGATGGGTTTTAACACCCTGGTGGGAACATGTATCTCATGTGAAAAATGTTAACATTTTTCACATTTAAAATGTTGAGATTTCTCACATTTACATACATATTCAACATCATGGTCTAGATTGGGCTAAAAGTGTCCCATATTATGGATTTTTCAAGTAATCACATGGCTGCCAAAGTGTCCACCATAAACATTATTATGACAATGAAAGAGGACTATTTATGACTCTTCCTCATCAACATATCAAAGTAACATGCCATCAAAGGCCTTATGATTAAGGACTATATTTAAAATAATATTCTTGGATGTGATGATGTCTTTTCTATTATGAGTTGGTGCCTTTAGGATAGGTGTGGTCAATCATGGAATTGATGATACTTGCATACCAAGGAAAGGAGTTAATAGTAAGATTTTCTACATAGCATATCAACTTGTCAATAAAATTGGTATCAATGAAGTCATTAAATTTCAAAGGCAAATTAGCTAACCAATCAGTAATGATCTATCCCTTGATGGAATTTTAGTTGACATAAGTTATATCAAACTCACTTAGGAGTGTAATGAAGTGTCTAGCCTTCCCAGAGAGAGCAAGCTAGGTTAATAAATTTTGTAGGGCTTGAGATATCATGATAACTCTTATCTCTTAATTGATAATATAGTGTCACAATTGTTTGGTCATAAATACTATTATTAAGCATTCCTTCTTTGCTTAAGTATATTATGTATCATAATCAATAATGGTTCAGATAATGAAATAAATGACATGTTCTTTACTAGTTTCATCATCCTGATCTAACATTTAGGTGAGGGACACATCATTTTCTTTAATATAAAGTATCAAGGGCTTATCTGACTTAGGTTTCATGAATGTAGGGAGAGACATAAAGAAGCACTTTACTACCTTCAACACCTATTGACAATAATTTATCCAAGTTAGGCCACTTATCTTTTTGAGTAGGTTGCTAATGGGGTGAATGACATAGGAAAGATCATGAATGAATCATCGAATGGAGGCAAATTTACCTAAAAACATTTTGATACCTAATTCATCTATGGGAGGGAGCATTTTTAAGATTTATCAAATTTTAGTAGCATCAATATCGATCCCATGTTGAGAGATAATATACCCTAGGATTATTCCATCAATGACTCTAAAAACACATTTCTCCAAGTTGAGAGTGAAACCATATTCAATTAAGCATGTTAAAATGGTTCATAATAGCTTTAAATATCTACACATCATCTTACCTTTCCTAAAATATCATCTCTCCACTATCTTGTTGATGAGATTGTGGAATATGTGGGTCATGGCCCTTTGATATGTTAATCCTGTGTTTTTGAGACTAAAGGGCATCAAAACATAATAAAAGGTTCCCCAAGGCATAGTAAATGAGGTATTTCTTTGGTATTCATCTTAAATGTGAATTTGGTTTTTCCTTGAAAAACCATCCATGAGTGAAAACAATTCAACCCTATGGTAATGTTGATGATGATGCCAATGGATGGTTGAGGGAAGTCATCATTTGGACATGATTTGTTAATGTCCTAGAAGTCTATACAGATTCTAATTTTACCATTATTCTTGAGGATAGGGATAATGTTGGAAATCAATTTGGAGTAATCCAATGGCTTTATAAATTCAAGTTTTGAAATTTTGATGATTTCCTCTTTTACTATCAATGTGACCTTAGGCTTAATGGGCCTGAGATTTTGATTGATAGGTTTTGCATCAAGTGTTATAACTAGGTTATGGATAACTACAATAGGGTTTATGCCTACCATGTCGGTGTGGGATAAAGTGAAATATTTTGAGAGTTATGTGAGGAGATGCTTATCGCTCTCCACCTCCTACTTAAAGAATAAAGCCTCTATCTTGAGAAATATAAGATTCTCTTCTATCCCGATGTTAATATCAATTATTTATTAAATGAGTGAGTTATTGACATCCTTGAACACATAAGGGGCTAGGAAAATATTGATATATTTACCCTCCATATTCAAGACATCATGTTCATCATCAGAGGATAGGTAATGATCAACATGATAGTAAGAAATTTAATTTTTAGTTCCAAGGGTCAAGGTGGGATAATGGGTAAGTGAGAAGACCCTCTTATGGTGGAATGATGGGAGGTAATCATAGGCTCATAAGAACAAAAAAATGGCTTCATAGTTATTGGATAGATTGAGGACCAAGGGGTCATCATCCCTTATGATGTGGGAAATAGTTTGGTCATTAGGAGTCTTATGCACAAGAGGATTTATTCTGACCAAGACTATGAAGAAAGATTCTAGTATTGTTGGATGGGGTCAAAGCATGAAGATGAGGTATACATGGTTTTGGAAATCTAGTTGCTTTCCCTAGGGATTACTTATATAGAAAAAATATTAAACCCATTGGAAAACTCATGCATAATAATATTACACAACTAAATGTTTTAGCCTTGGTCTGATAGACCTTAAAAACTTGGTTCATGACTAACTATGAATCACCCTATATCCTTAAGTTTTGAATACTTAGGTATTTTGAAATGAGCATGCAAAAAAATAGGGCCTTATGCTCAACCCCATTATTTTTAAACTCAAAGTCTAGTTTGAATCCAAAATGCATGACTTGCCCTTTAGAAGAAATGAGAATAACTCCTAGCATAGCACTTAAGCATTACTTGGCCCCATCATAGTAAAGGACCCATTGATCATGTGTAGAATGGGGATAATCTTTGGGTGGAGTTTCTTAGTTTTTTGATATCTTGAACATATGGATATAAAAAATGTTGAGTAATCCTTCTTGGGGTCCCTAGTTTTGAGTCTCAATAAGATGATGAGATGTCCCTTCTATAAGGCAAACACAAGGGCTAACAAAAGTGAGAATGGTTCAGCCTTGTGTTTTGGATGGTAGGGATGAAATTTTGAAAATTCTAAGTTTTATTTTCTAATCTATGGTTTGAGTTAGGTAAGTACCTATAGAAATTCAAAACACTATTTCCCTGACCCTTTTTTAGGGTGGGAAGTATGCTACCATAGTTAGGGTTTTATTTTGGTGTAGGGAGTAGTCAACATAATTAAGATCTTAACTTGATACAAGAGATACAAGGGCATAATTATGCATCTTGAAGTACTATTGATAGGATATGGGTAGTACTATTTATCCCATTTTAATATGTGAGAAAGCTTTCAAGAATCTAGTGAGCAATTTTCTAGGGTCTTCTTCCTTTGTGAGGCGGGGAAAGAGGCCTTATTTTAGAAATATGTAGGTAATCATTGACTCTAATGTTAATATTTATCCTACTTACCATTATGGTAAGAATATTCTCCCTGAGTACTAGCAGACCTTAGGGGGAAAGGATGGTTTGTTTGCATGTTTTCAAACTTTGAGTGTGATGAGAAACACACCAAGGTGTAGGTCGAAGTAGAACAACCAACATCTCTAGAGGGATTAGACCAAATGGATTAGGGAATTTATAAAATCAATATGGTCCTATCATAGCATGATCTGAAATCATACTCTAAATTAGTTCAAAAATTACCAAGGTAGAGTGTAAATGATGACTTGCCTTTGCATGGTTGGATATTTTGTGGTACCATTGATAACTATTGGGATGGTTGTTACAAAGGGGGATTTCCTCATTCCTAAACACTTACATCATGCAAAGGTCTAGTAGGCTATCCAATCCCTCTTAGGGATGTTGGCCCTAAGATCTAGAGAAATCATAGGTCCCCACCCCTCATGGGTCAAATGGGAGGATGAGGAGAGTGTCTTTATCTAAGAGTTTGATAATATCATATATATAAATAGTGGAGATTGGAAAACTAATGTTTGGTTCTTGTTTAGTGGTCTTTTGAATTGATATGATGTCTTTTTCCTATGATTTATCCTTTAATAATACCTAGGTTATTTTTTCACCCTTTTTTAGGATGACCACTTTAGATTTTGTGGATTTAGTAATATCGACCAACTATGGGGTTTTCATGACCCCATTGGTAGGTAGATGGTAATCGATGAGTAATTTGGGTTGCTTATTCATAATTAATTATAAAATCTCAAAGGGTTAGGTTCCCCCTAGGTTATGAAGACCTTTCTTAGGTGTAAGAATCATACTTACTAGAATAAAGTTGAAGGGATAGCCTTCATCCTATGTATCTAATGATTTCTTAAGATCATATTGCAATTGGTGTCTTTGTATATGACATAGAACTTGGTCTCTATCATCTTGGGGCTTAAAGTGACCATGAGCATAATGGTCCCTATGAAAGTAGATTTGAGGTTGTCTTAGCCTCATAGGGGTGTTACGTGTTGTATAAAAATTACTTTCTCCATAACCAAGTTTATTTAGGAAGAAGGGGATGATGTTGACTGATTCTCCATCATCAACCATAACTCTCTTCATATAATTTTTATAAATCCATACTTGTAAAAATGAGGTCAAATCCCCCCTCCTTGTCATCTTAGAATTAGGTGTAAGGCTTCATAAATCAGATAAATACCAACATCTAATGATTATTGACCAAGTATAAACATGTTTAGATCAATGTGGTTACTTTGAGATTGTGGGGGAGGAGTAACACTATATAAAATCCCCAATAAAGGGTGTTAAGCAAGGGTGACCAATAAATAGGGGAGTTCTTGATAAAGTACAAGAAAAAATGTGGGAGAATGTTTTGGTTAAATAAGAGATTAAATCATAGTTCCCCACAAGTTTAGGAATATACTCTATTTATATAATGTTTGAGGGGTGGAGGGCCACATACAAGTAATCTCTAGTGTGAGTGATGGTGTTTGCCTCCTATTTGAATTCTAGTTCTATGAATCCTATCATTCTAGTTTTCCCTTGTACTTCTAACTAAGGAACTACATTAGTGTTCATAGTCCTAGATGTAGAGGCTTCAACATCATGAGTACACATTGTCATGGGTTATTATGCTAAATAATATGGTTTTATGGGCCACCCTACTGTTGAATTTGAGTAATGTGTGTTTAGTGGTTGGGGAAGGGGTTTTAATAGATTTGGAGATTCTACTTTTGAGGAGTGACAAGACTATTTGAAAAGGCTTAGGAGTTTGTATTAGAATTCCCCAAGAACATGTCTGGGAATGTTTTCCTTTGATCTTTTGGGAGTATGTATAAATTTTTTATATTATCTATAGTTCTGAGTGTTGTGACCAATAACTCAATAGAAGAGGCAATAAACATTGGGATCATAGTCTCTAGGTCTTATGTTCTACCCATGTTACCTGAACCCTTATTGATTTTTTTATTGGTAATAGGTTTGGTTTTGAAACTAGGGGTATTGATTAGTTGGTTGGTATTGATTTTGATTTTGATTTTGGTGTTGCATATTGCATGGTGGTTTTTATTTAAAGTCGATCATATGAATGGTAGGAGGGGTATTTTGGTTTCTAACCCCTATATTGTTGGCGGCATTGGTTTTATTTATAGGTCGATATTGGTTGTTATTCATAGGGTTTGGCATCTTGTTTTGATAAATGACACCATCAATGGTGACATTCTAGTTTCAATTTAGGACCTTAGGACCTTGGCTATTGGTATTTTTGGGATTTTCACTTTGAAATAACCCACTATTTTGGCCTAGGGTGATAATGTACCCATTATTCTAGTAAGTCTATCAACCACTATCAATAGTTGCCTAGTCGATTCCCAAGGTGCTCTCAAGGGCTTATTTATAGGATAGATATGGAAATTTGTAGACATTCTCCCTCATCTCCTTTTTAAGGGAATGAAGGAAGAGATCACATAATTTTTGTTGATCCATATTAGCTACGTTAGCCAAGGAATATAAGACATGTCACCATTTCATGGTGAAATGATTATCATACTCATGTTCTTTTTTGATGTGTAAGAATTCATGTATGTCAGTCTTCAAGAGTTTGTTCATATATAAAGCTTTGATAAACTCAACCATGAGTTGGTAGAAAGAACATATAAACCCATCCAAAGGGTGGTAATACCATCGAGTGCTAACCCTTATAGGGTTTTGGGGAAGATTTTTGTAATAACCCCATCCCATTGTATGGGTTCCCTAATGGTCATAGCATAAGCTTTGATGTATATGTTTGGGTCCACCTATTCTTTGAACTTGGGAAGGTCTAGTAGGGAATGTGGGAGAAGAACCCCCCATATGCTGGCATCAATAGTTTCTTTGAGATACTTAGTGTAAGTCCCCATGTCATTAAATTACTTTTTTATCATAGTGGGACTTGAGGAAAAGGGAGGGGTCACATAGGGGTTGGTTTGGTAACCACTATAAGGAATAGAAGAATCCTAATAAGGTGAAGTTGAGTACACCAAAAAAATGTTATCTAGATGAGTGGATTTTGAATGTGTATGAAAGTAAGGGGAATATTTTTAGATGTAAGTGGTGTGGAGGGTTTTTATGGTAGGGTGTATGTCATTTGTATGTAACTTGATGTTACATAAGGTGGGGCATGGTTTTTCTATAAGAGGGAGAGTATGTGAGAAGTACGTAACTTAGAGGTGTAAATAATAACATATTTTTGGATATCACATCATTTGGCTAAGGTGGAGCATAAGTGTATACACTTCCATTATAATTTGAATAGGTGATTGATAATATGAATGTGTTTTATAGATGTCAAGGTTAAGGACCCCATGAGTGACGATATCCATAAGGGGTTGGTGAGAGATATAGTTTTGTAGGGTATAAGTTACTGTTATGGTATAACATATAAGCTTATTGTTTTGGTGCTATATGAGTCATTATTTGGATGAGAGAAGGAGAGGGATGAGTTTTTGGATGGGAATTTGGGCATATCCCCGACCCAAAACTTGTTGGTTATTCTCTAAGTCATAAATGAAACCCACTAGCGTATTGATGATTTGGTTTGGGATAGTGTTGGTGATAGGCCTAAAGATCTCCTATGTAGGAGGGGTAGATGCATGAGATGGGTTAATATGAAGACATTGGGCTGGGGTGGGATCTCTAAGGGTAGTTTTTGTACCTTATACTAGTGTGTCAAAGGTGTTTTGACTCTTGGTAGGAAGGTGTACGGCTGCTTGCATATGGTTGACCTCATCCTATAAGTGACGAATCCTTCCTAAGTAAGGATCATATTTTGTTATGCTTTATTTGTCAAGGATCTATAAATTGATGGATAGATTTATGGCCATGTGAGGGGTAGTTTTGATTCCCTTAGTAAGGGTCATAATGTTGGAGTTAGGGTGGTTACTCCTAGTTTTAGTTACATGTTGTATTTCTTAAATGGAGACCCCACTCCTAGTTTGAGTGTTGGGATGAGAGTAATCATAGAGTTAGTAGTCTATATTGATGTCAAAGGTTAGGTTGTTACAGCTCATAAATGAAGGCTCACTAGAATTGAGTTATTTTCTCGTATAGCCTTCTAGGCCAAGAGATATGCCTAATCCTATCCAAACATATTCTAGGGGTATATGAATACCCATAGAATAAATGGAAGGATGAGGGAAGGTGGAGAAGGGAGAAGATAAGAGGAAGAAATGGGATATATAAATGATGTTCAGTCCTTCATGTCAAGTTCATTAATTTATGTACATGCAAATAACATATGATAAACTATGCACTTGACTCCCTAAGGTTAGGATGAGGAAACTGGTGTAATGGATGGGCTATAGATTGGGTTAGTTATTAGGTGGAATGAGATTCAAAATGGGTGGTGCAATGGGTTCTCATGATGGAATCAAAAGACCTCAGTAGAATAATGGTTCTTGTTAAGAACATCAATTTGTGTTAAAATAGAGCTCCAATACCCCTTAGTTTCTGAAATCACAAGAAGGTAAAGCTTCCAATCGATGTTAAGACTAGGGAAATGGGGGAGATTAGGTCGAATGACTCACAATAAAATATCTAATCTATCAAGTTGACTATGCCTAGTCAATCTCATCCATAAGATGTGAATGATATGAGACAAGTCTATACTCAAGGAGAGCAAGGAGGTATAGATGGTGGATACTGTTATAGTGATAATCTCTATTCTAAGTAAGGGGAATGATAGGTGGATTTGGAATTCATTCTTGTTCATCCAAAGAAGTTAAGGAGTGAATAATAAGATGAGGGACCAGGGTGGAATGGAAAATCTCATGTCTTAGTTTAGTATTGATATAATATTGTATACCAAATGTGGGATCAGGTACTCTGACCCTAGGGAATAAATTATGGTGAATAAGACTTGGTATCACAGGGAGAGTCATCCAAAGGAGGTGTATGATTATTTTGATGCTTGAATAAAGGCTTTATTTAGGTTGCTTTCATGAATAGGCAAGGCTTAGATGGAGCGTGGATGTTTGAACATGTTGACAAGGCCTTGTGACATTTATTTTTTGAGTTTTTATAATTTTTGGTTTGTTTTAGGTTTCCTTGAGTTTATGGAAGTAAATGTCTCCTTACTGAAATAAAAAATCTAAAAGAAAATAAATTAAAAAATCTAGTAATTCACAATGCATGCAAAAGAGAGAGGAAGAAAGCTATTTTTTCCTAACTTTATCTAGATGTAAATTAGGTGGTGATATTTTTGTAGTTTTTATTTCATCTAGGTGAGATGGATTAAGTATGAAAACTATGTCTTTTAAATATGCAATCAATGAAAAATTAAATGTAGTTTCAAATAACAATGTTACAACACTTTTTTAACTTTATTTGCATAAAAACAAGTTAAACTATACTTTCAACTTTCTTAGTTTGTTCCAAATAAGCTTTTCAAATGATTAGCTAAAAAAAAGACAAGAAATACAAATTATAATTATATGTTTTCAAGAGGAAACACCAACACTTTAATTCACCAATACAAACAAAATCATAAATATGCTAGCTTTATTTGTGTGCCTAAGATTGTTTAAATCCTTGTGGTTATCTAGTTGGTTGTTTTGAATGTAAGAAAACTTGTTTTAACTTTGAAAGTGAAATGACATGTTGGCTAGGAATGTTTTGAAATTTTACTAAGGTCTTCCTATGTATTTTTTGTGGAATGTTTTTCTAATCGATTGAAAAATAAATCTATTTAAATGCAATTAAAATCAAAACTAACTACTCTTTATTTTTGGTAGCAAAAACAATGAAAAGAAATAAACTTCACTCCCTATCAAATTTGCTCTTTTATGAATAATGAAATTAATCTAATACAATAAAAATTACACTAATATAAATCTAAAAATTAAATAATACTAAAATCAAAAGAGACTCCAACTTGACTAAGGCATAGATTAGATGGAATGCATGTTGTATGTTGATAAAAGAATCATCTATATACTAGCTCTTTTTATCCTTGTGTGAATTTTAAGAACTCTCTAACTAGAGGATGAACAAGCTCTAGAAAAATTATGGAAAAAGAGGATAAATCACCATAAATAGAGAGTAACTGAACTAACACTGACCAATGCTCTAGTTTGCAAAGATTAAGTTGTTGGACCAATAACACTTTTTCACTTGTAGCAATGTAGTTGACATAATAACTATAGAGGTTGGATCTTTAGGAAATTTTAGCAAGATTTTGGTTATAAAATATTAAAAATAATAACTTCTAATGGCAATTTTTGGATTTAAAATCAAGTCAAAAATGGCCTTTTTATATAAAAAGTTGAAAACTTGCATGAAGCAGTTTAACTAAGTTTAACTAGGAGTTAAGCTTGATAAGAACTCAAAATGACTAAAAATAGAATAAGGAGTGAGATGGACTTGACTGGAGGTGAAATTAAGATGGAATGAATAAGAAATGTGATAAAAAAAATGTAAAATACATCAAAGAATGATTCTAAAGAGCTAATCTTGGAAGACAATTACAAGGGGATTAAACCACCACTTTATGCAGGGGAAATTTTGAAATTATCGCTCTTAAAAATAGGATCACAACCTATATTTTTAGAAATGACCCTATTTAATTCAAAACTAAATTTTAATGACATAACCACATCCTATATTACAAAACCACCAAGATGGTTGTGTAATTAGAGGGGCAGTTTTGTAACAAAGGGGGGTGGTTTTGTCACTTGGAGCAACAGTTTCATTTTCAATGAAAACTTGTTAAAACAAATTGATAGAAGCTATAGAATTCAAAAAAATGGGACAAAAAGGGGTTAAAGGAGGAGTAGGAAAGTATAAAGAGGGAAATGAGCTAGAGAGTTCTATGTGAAACATAAAATAAGAGATCATTACATCATCATCAAATTTGTATCAGGATTATCACACACTGTAAAATTTGGGTACATACACACACTTATAAATGATATAAATTCTCATATGTGCTTTCATTTTCACATCTACATAATTTTACATGCATTTACATGGCCATTATTTCCATCTTTTCCATACTACATTTACATTGGGGGTATCCCATATGCCTTCCTCTTTGCCATGCTTTACTTCAACACCTTGTTGAGGGTTGTTCAAACCTTCCCCCCTTTCTTCTAGTTTTTAAACCATATTTATTTTTATATATTTTTCAAACTTTTCAGTTATGCAAGCTTCTATTTTTAAATATGCAAAAACATAAAAATATTCATATATTCTAAAAATACAAAAAAATAGAATATTTTCAAAAAATATAAAATTAAGACTTGTAGGCATCTTTTCATCTTGATAGATATGTCATTGCTTATGTTATCTATCTTTATATTTAAATACATAACACTTTTTCAATACATATTACTTCTCACAAGGTATTTGAGTGTGCAATATGACAAATTTCACATTGAAAAATAGTCTTCATAAATAACACAAGCTTTCATGTAAATTTTTAAATAAATTCAATTTTAATAAAGTTGCAACAAGAAGATAATGGTGTACTACATACCTATCCCCTAATGTTCCCTTGTCCCCTAACGCACACTTGTCCTTGTGCATCTTCACTCTCTATTTTCAACTGCAACATAGTCACACAGACTTTTTACATAGTTTTTGCACACACAAAAAAATGAACATTAAGATATAAATTAAGTTTCAAGCTAAGACATACTTTTACATGGTCTAGATGATAATCAAGCCTTTAACCAAAAAAAAATTCTTAGTTGGAATCATCATGTTATTTTGTATGAACACCTTCTAGGTTGTATTTATCCACAACCTCTTTTCCATGTATTGATATATAAATGAAAATACATGCTTTAATATTTTGATTCTATCTTCACGTGTCTTGGTGAATATTCTACTTGCTAAAACTGAAACATAGATACCACATGCTTAACCTATTATAGCTTCATTTTTTGTATGATATTTCCATATGCTTATTTTAGTGTTATAACATGATTAAAACGTGTTTGCTTATTGTATGTGGCCCTTAGCCTTATGTGCATTCAATATACACTTTTATTGTATGGAAAAATTATGCCTTGTGTGTGTGGCCTTTGGGCCTTCCATGATTTTAAAACATGTTCATGTCCCTTGTATTTAGACTTTAGGCTCAATGTGTGACACATATGCAAACTTTTTTACATTTTTTGTAACATTTTACATGTCACTTATTTGTGGCCTCTAAGCCTTCTTGCATGACAATTGTGTGACTTTTCTTACATGTTTGTTATTTGGATAATATGGTGCCATGATTCTTATCATGCAATACTATGTATCTACTTATCTATCTATGGTTCCATGATACATATCATGTACATATTATATATGTGCTTCAATGTTTCACTTTTCAATAAACTATGTTTGCAATACATATGCAACAATCAAAAGTTTTACATGCTTAATTCATTACTATAATGCTATATAAAATTTACATTTGGCAAAGAAAATATATATTTGTTTGAAATGCTTCAATATTTCAATACAAATTCAATATATGTAAATGTTATTATATGTTTGTCTATATTAAAAAAATGCTCTTGCTTTTTGTTTTGAGACAAGTGATTTTTAGGCAATCTCTCTCATATAAAAAAAGGGGAAATCATAATGGAATTTTAAAATAAATACATTTTTAGATATGATAGTTTATAACATGTTAAAATCAGAATTTTCAAATTATGGGGGCATTCATATTTTTTATGTACTCCACTCATCTAGTTACTTGAGCACATACACACTTATGCGAAGACAATTATAAAGCTTCAAAAAAATTATTTAATATCACATTTATCACTCTATATAGTACATGGGGCATGATATGTGTTCATGAACAATCTATTACTTTAAAAAAATAGAATTTCTCTTTTTCAAATAAAATATCAAGTTTTTAAGAAATGATAGTTTGAATTTAGATCCCTCTGCAATAATGTGATTCATCTTTTTCAAGTGAACCATGTTTGAGCTTAGTGATGTTCCATGTCTTGGATTCACTTTATCAAACCATATATTTTATCCCACCTCTTCTCATTTAGCTTAGCAAGTGGACCACATGAGAACTTAGTGACTCTCAATGTTTTGGTTGCACTTTAATGAACCATTTTATTGGTTCCCATCTCTTCACATATTAAAAAGTAATCTATGAGGGTTGGAGAACATATATTTGCAACTCAATAATATACACTAATTATTCAAATTGATACTTTATTAATCTCGATTCAACACTTCTCAATATGCTCAATAAGGGGGCATATATTTCTCCATGACAAAGATAAAGTGTGTATACACACTCAGGTATCACATTTCCTTTACTATAGTAATTTATGCATCAATAGAATAAAGGAGTAAGGGGTGATGGGGAGAGATGGGGGGGAAAATTTAAACACATAAACCTAATCAATAAATGCTTGACATTGCTAGTCCTTGACATCTTTTTCTTTGTTTGGCTAACTAGCCATTCCAATAACCACTTATCTATATGAAAACCTTCAAAGTCTTAAAATTATTAAGCAAATATTCCAAACTTTCCTTATTTATTCCTATTCATCCCTAATCAATAAAAACATCACTGTCATTCTAATTTTAGAAGGATTTGTCCATTTTGAACAAGTGCACACTAGGTCGACAGGGATGCATTGCATTCCTATCCACAAGTGTGGACTTGTATATAATGATCTAACAACTAGTTTTTAGAAATGGAACACTTCTTAATGGCTCCCCCATGTATAATAATATATTAGTTATCAGAAAGAATTTAAATATTATCCTATAAGAGTAAATCAAGTGTCTCTCTTCAAACCCTTGGTTACTCTATTTACCACTATCTTGCAAAAGTAATTTCAATATAATTTATATATTCAAAAAAGAGCCCTACTAAAATTTTGATATAGTAATAAATTCATTGGTCAAGTTAAGATTATTTTATTATAGGTTGAGACCATATTTTTTCAAACATTCTAATCAAAAAATTTAGTTGTATTTATATGATCTTCCCAAAGTGAGAACTACATCAACCAAAGGTTTTGAAGACACCAACATAGAGTTCCTATACTCCATGATGGGTTCTAAAGAGTCCTAGAGTTTATCATGCCAAAAAAATACATAGAATATTATAGCTTATCATCATGACAATGGTACTTATGTTATAGAGTCAATTCAATTTTTAAATTATGAGTTGATATTAGTTAAATCACAATGACCTGATACTTTCCATTTGTGAGAGGTCATCTTTCCTATGCTAGATACATGACATGTTAATTGTGAGGCTCTTAAAAGAGTCATTAGTTAATATGTTCTTGTTTATCTTCATATATGTAAAAATACAACAAATTAAGAAAATTTTAGAAAATTCAACAATTAGGACCTATGAATGTTATGTCTAGTTCATTTACATTAGTTAATTTTGTGCTCAGTATATGAAATATTTATTTATATCCAAATTTATATCAAATATGATTCACAAGTGTACTTGAGTAATTGTATAACATACATGTCATTTCCAGATGTAGTTACAGATGGTGATATTATCTCAAACCTAGAAATTATACATAGATAAAACCAATCTAACCCAAATAATAACACACTGTGATTTTATTTTATTTTAATGGATTTGTCCTAGTGAACACATGATCTAATTTTACAGATACAAAATAGTCACAAGTCTTATGTAGCTTATATATATATCATATCAAGTTCATTTTGGGCATCCTTTTGCATATGTTTTATTATTCTATGACTATGCGTATTGTTCTTACGTTAATACATTACATTATGTGATTATCTTATTACTTTCACATTACTAGATTATTGGATACTCAAGTTGCTGAATATACTAATGTTACAAGATATTTATGTATATCAACTTCACCTATTCATGCATGCTTTTCATGTTTTCTTTATAGCTTGATGTCTTGTATGTATTCAATTTGTTTTGATTGTGGACATTTGAACTTGTCCTTGATTGTGACTATCCGACTAATTATATGTTTTCTATGTGTGTGAGTGATATTTGAACATGTCACTTGTAAATGCCCCCTTGGCCTTCTTGTGTGCTTGTGTGTACTCTTTGTGCATGTGTATCATGGCCATGGCCCTTGTTTGCTTAGTTTTTTGATGCCATGATGGATATCATGCATCTTCCTAAATTTTTTATGAATGATGGCTATCATGCATCTTTCCTGAGTTATTTTATTTAGTTTAAATTATTTAGTATATGCTTATTGTTCACTACATTTCTCATTGCCAACATCTATCTAGATATGACACTCTATATTTTTGGTTATACATGTATCTTGTGTTACTATATTACTAAAATTTATCTATGATGATGTCATGATCTCCAATATTATCATTATTACTTCAGATTTAAATCATTTACTTTAACATCATTCACATAGATTTATTATTTTGAGCTACGTTATTATGCAGACTTCCCAACTCACCTCAAAAGAGAGGATATAAAAAATGGCTTGTCATAGAGACTATGCTACAATAGTACACTACACAGATAAAAAATTACAAATTTTGCCCAGCTGATCATAGGCTATACCTAGAAATTACCTAAAAAGTAGTTTTAGACAACAACACTTCATTTAGACAATGATGAAATTTAGTTGTTTCTAAAATAAAACAATGTTGTCCTAATGATTTCTATAATTTTTCAAAATCATAGTCAGTTACAAGATAATTTATAATTGCTACTCAGAATTATTTCAAATGAATACTTAGGTTTATCTCATATTTTGCTCAAATTGTTGGCATCATGCATGGCTTGTGTTCCAAAATTTGCACATGTTTTTTGCTAAAAAAATCACTTGATATTACTTAGTTTCATAATCCATACAAACCCAAATACCAAATTAGGGTCAACATGGCACATGACCACCTCCTTGCTTAGCTTTTCACAAGTTTTATATAAAGAATGATAATGCATGTCATTCTCTATGTTTTACACACTAGACTCAGAAAATACTATCTTTGCTCAGTTTTGCACAACATTTCACTAATTTTATGCCTTAAATGAATCTTATTCCATTTTTAGCAATTAATTCACCTTTTTGTACCAATTTTTCACCATAATGATCTATTAGAATTCATACATGGATTCTAAGATACTCTACTACTTTAGGTATGCAATGGAGTTAAACACACCTTGAGTTATTAAGCACACTATTTTATCAATGAGGATTGGGACAAGAAAAGTCCAATCCAAGTGTTTCAATGAATAAGAAATCTCCAAGGGTTCTACACTCTATAATCACCAATTTTGCACAAAAAACACAAAGATTCATGTACCCAAATAGGTGTAATAATTTGTTATTGTTTGATTTTTAAGTTTCTTTTCTTTACTTTCATATTTTAATTTTAATTAATGACTGATTTATACATGTTTTATCACATGTTCGCATGAATCATAGTTTAACGTGTGGCCTACATTCAAGATTGGTCTTCATAGGAAAGTTTATGTATAAATTGTTTCTATTTAATCTATTGTTTTCACTTTGTTGCATTACTAAAATAAAAGAGGGGAAAATGTAGACACATAAATTAATATTTATTGATAAAATAAAGCACTTGTGACCACTCATCATACACACTTAGCTCATGCCTAATTCCATGGTCCTTGACCACCATTCTTTTATTTTTATACGTATGACCTATTCCTCTAAACAACCAAATGATAATTAAATGTCTCTATTTCTCATTCCAAATAACCTAAGATCAACCCTAGATTGATCCAAACTTATAGTTTAGTTATATTTATTTCTTAGACAAGGTCACTCTTTCAGGACTATCCCACTCACCGATAGTGTCTGAATATGTCAACTGTGTCCTTCCTCTAAATAATGACTAGTTTATCAAATTCAAACTCATGTAATGAGTTATCTCACATGTTTCACAAGTCCCATATAAATTAATTTCAAATTGATCACTATAAAGCCACTTTTTCATGTCATTTATTCACTAAAGGATCATATGATTGAAAAACACTAGAACATCTAAGTGTACATTGAGAGGAAAGCATCTATTCTTTTCAATTCTAAGTTCACACATCCATAGTAGCCCTGAACTAAGTATGAATACACCTCCGAGGTCATATGTCATTGTTGAATAACTTAACCACACCAATATTACACTAACATATAACATTACATCAATCTTTCACACACACTACCATAGCATGAGAGAACTACATGGAGTTTTATACCTCTTCAAAGTATTATTATGTAGGCAATGTTAACAAAATTTTGATTCCATAGGTCAAAATTGGGCACCCTTGTATAAAAATTTGATCTTTAGATATTTTAGGGGTGAATATCATGTCATAGTGTGAAATCAAATCTCTTCAATGTAATATGAATGCTATTAGCTTTGATCAATTTGTTGTCTAGGTCCTTTTACCTTCTTTGAGTTATGCTAATAGGTATAAATAGATTTTAAAGAATAGTTTCAAAGTGCCAGATATTTCATGTGTAATAATTGTATAGGAAACTCATCATGTGGATTTGTTCATCTTAATTCAAGGTTCTTGTGTATTAAGTCTAAGGTCCTTTACCGAAGCACAAGCAAAGTTGTTCATGTTTAAAGAATTTCTTCAAAACATTTTTGGACTTAGCTATTTGAGCTCAGTCATTCAACTTTAGGTTTTCCTATTATGTACAAATTCCTTCGGAGGAGGTGTTCCACACAGAATCCATGACAAATGTGCAAGTGTTCTTTCTTTCAAAGTTTCTATTTTCAAGTTTTTGTTCAAGTGTTGGAAATTGTCTCAGATATTTTGTATAAAAAAATTTCCCCAAAGGATATCCTTTTCAGGCTAAGGGTCAGAAGTCTTTCAAGAAAATTTTCCACATAATTTGTCTAAAAGAATTGTTCAAATGCAGAAGTTTTGAAGGGTACTTTTGAAGCAAGGTGCCTTATTCAAAAGTTTAAAGGATTTTTTTTCTTTCAAGAAGTGAACCAAATAGAAAAGCTAAAAAGTACATTTCAAAATATCCAAAGGGTATTTTCCTTTTGAAAGGTTCATTTGTAATAACTTTGAAGAGTCATTTCCAAAAGCCGAAGGGGCACTTACAACTTTTTCAAAGGTTACTTCAATATTTCCAAAGGGTTTTTTTTTAATTACCAAAGGGTCATTTGCAAGAAGCCAAAGGGATCATTTTAGAAAAGCTAATGGTACTTTTTGATTTCCCCGAAGGGTATGTTTCCTTTCAGGAAAGGTATTTTTCAAATTGCCGAAGGGTCATTCCAGAGTTTTGAAGGTTCACTTCAAGAAACCCAAAGGAACATTTCAAAGAACCAAATGGTCCATTTTTAAAATTTGAAAGGTCATTTCATAGCCCAAATAAATTAATGTGAAAAAAGGAGCCAAAATAATTTGTTCAGGAAAATTGTTCACAGAAATGGTTAAAAGCAAAAGGCTCGAAGGATTTCTTTTGAGAAAAGTGGCTAAGACAAATCTTTCTGAAGGACACCTTTGAATCCAAGTGCCCCAGATAATTTCCTTGAAAGATATCTTACAAGAAAAATTGTCCCATGTAGAGGTCCCAAAAGGGCACTTTTCATGATTTAAAGGGTTCTTTCCATAGTTAAAGAGCACTTGACAAAGGTTTAAAAGAATCTTAAGTCTGAGGAAAGTGTTGTGAATGAATAAGGAAGGTGAAGGCCCCACAAATGTCAATTTCAAACTACAAAAATAGCCATTGATGTCAAAAGACTTGGTAGGAACATGAGAGAAAATGTGGAGGTAACAAATGGTTGAATCATAAGCATCTGGTGTAGACAAAGCAAGCAAAATGGATAGGTTGATAGTTTGAGTCATTGCTGACAGTTGACCAAATCAAAAAGCTTTCACAAAATCAACAAACATAGGTGTCTAAAATATGGCTGGTAGTTAAGAAAAGCATTTTTTAACTATCACCATAAGTCTCATTTCCCTTAGCATTTCTATGTGTCAACTCCTCTATTTTTAGTTTCGAATGCTCATAGATAATTTTTGATAGAAACTATTTCTTATGTCAATTTTGAAGGTCTTATGCCACTTCTCACCATTCTTATGACTAGTTTCAAATAAGTAAACCTCTTGACATGGTGTAGCTCACCCCACCTCTCTTCCACATGCAATTGTAATTGATTTTCACATATGGACACATGTCTAAGTGACTCTTAAACTTCTTTTGCTTGACCTCTCTCTCAAAATCTATATATATGCATTCTTTTGGCTTGTTTTAGCAGCCTCTACTAGTTATTGGGAAAAATCTAGCCAAATGTGTACTTGAAAGAATCTTGAAGACATAATATAATTTATTTTACCATTCACATGCTGTACTATTGATTATTGGTTCAAATCCTATTGTTCTTGTTTAGTGAGAGGCCATCTTTCCTAACATGTCATCTTTGGTTACCTACCAAATGTGCAGAAAGAGTGTTGTTGTAGGTCCTTATTAGTATTATTTTCTTAGTGTATAGATTTTTTATAAGTGGTTTATGATTGTATTCCTTCTTGGAATCATCCATTTCCCTCCTAAATTTTGAATGCCTTCTTGAATCTAACATGTGAAATGTTGATGTGACAATGCACAAGGAGTTGTGAGTTTTGTGTGAGAAACTTTGTTGGTCTTTAATTAGCATATTTTTAGTCAAATAGGAGGAGATAAATATTGGTGCATCACTTTTTTAGTTTCTTAGTTGTTTTCCTAAACCCTTTTCTTACATTAATTGATAATTTAGAAAGAGAGATTTAAAGGTGCATCAAGGGGAGCTATCCCCTTATCTAGAGATTCTTTCTCAATATTATCACCCATAGCAAGATAAATGTCTTTATGGTGCCACTTAGAAGAGGATATTTAGGCATCTCCTCAAGGGTGTGAATCCAAGTTTTAATAATTTTTGGCATGCCCGGTGGGACTTCCAAGTCCAAAAATATTATTAAAGGTTGGTGATGGTCTTGGCATAGTTGAAGATGAAAGAAGCATCTGCATTCAATACCTAGTGACTCCATTAAAGAATTAAAGTATTTGGTTAATGATTAATCCTTTTTTCCATGCCAAAGGTGACCAATAGGTCCATTGCTCAAGAGACACCTTTTGAGTTGGTGCAACTACTTCTATAATCCACCAAAATGTATAGATTTGTAAGCACTCATCCTTATAAAAGAGATTTTGTGTTTAAAGTTTCCAACTTTGTGTTACATTCCATTTCTAACATCCATAGTGATCATTCCAAGATGGCTAGAAGACTACCTTTTGTGCCTTTCATCAAGGCATGTCCCTCGCATCTTGCCCAATATGATCAAATTCTAGGAGTAACCCTAAAAAGTGTCTCATCTTTTAGTGAAGATGGACCTATTACTGCCATTGAGCACATTAGGAATATATAAAACTTTTTTAATAACCATAACATCACCTAAAAAAATGTAGCTATTAGGTTTTAGGCCTTGTCTTTCAAAGAAAAAGTGTTGGATTTGTATGGGACTCTACCTATAAATTCTATTGGCTCATGGGATGAGTTGGGGGATCTATTGACTAATAGGTTTGGGGAAAATAGTGATCACCTATCTCTAGTTGAGAAATTAACCAAAATCAAGAGGGAACCACATGAATTCATGCAATACTTTAATACTAGGCTCCAAAAAACATGGGATAGGATCCCAACTCTTGTGAGACCTACACCAAACTATGCATTTTTGTATTACCTAAAGGCATTAAATAGTGATGTTACCATGATGATTCAATCTATGGGTGGAAAAACATTACCTAATACCTATGAAATAGCTATAAATTCTAATAATTTTCTTGTCTAAGTGGGAAAGATAGCTCTTAGACCTCCAATGCCACTATTCCCTAATTTGTATTATCCTAATCAAGTTGCATTGCCTAGTCATGACAAATCTACTATAGTCCCATCCATTAAAATCCATGAGGTAAAATTTTTGTTACAAATTATTACCAATGAATTGGTTTCCTCAAGAGGTGACAAACTCATGATTATAGACCACATCAGCCTTATAACCAATTTGGATAAACCAATAGACCTCCCTTTCAAAATAATGTGCATGGACAAGGTCAAATCACCCAAGCTAGGCCTTATCAAAGATATAACCCAAATGCTTCCTCATAATCCAAAGCCCTTTTTCCCATGCAAAAAAATCTTGGTCAAGAACAAACATGCTACCCTTATTTTGAGCAAAGTCAAGAACAAGTTGTTTATGCAAATGAGATGCATAACCAAACCATGACAATGCAAGGAAATCAAGTTCCAAGTTTTGAGATGTCAATGCAACATGGGATGGAAGATTGTCACGTCCAATACAATTTTACTCTCATGAATCACTTGGAGGGAGAGTTTTTTGCCATCAATTACTTGGCAAATTCAAACAACATCAATGCTAGTGTGGCTATCAACACTAGATCAAAGGAAAAGGTTGTGGATGAAGTTTAAAGAACCAATCAAGGACCTGTTTTGACCCCTACATCATTTCCTATGGTAAGTGTATCTAATAAATCTCCTAAAGTGAAAGAAAATTAGAGGATTCCAAAATTTATGCCAACTCCTACACAAGCTACTTCATAAGGCCTTAGTGCTCCTATAGATTTGCCTAAAGTGAATAATCCTCCTATCAATGTGGTGGACCAGATGAAGAAGATTTAGATGAATATCTCATTATGGTAATCCTTGAAAATTATAGGGTAGAAAGATATACTTCAAAATGAACTACATGAATTGAGTACGAAAGTTGGCCCACCTAGACATGATAATGTGGTCTTAGTGAATAGAACCCAATCAATTGATGGTCAAGTAAAGAAAAATGAAAAGACTCCTCCATTTTATCTCTCTCTAATCATTTTTTATTTCTTGGTACATAATTGCATTATATATAGTGGGGATAGCACTTCAGTTATGCCAAAATTTATAGTTGATAAACTAGGCTTAAAGTATGATCCAATGACTAAGGGAGTCTTACAATTAGATGGATCACCAGCCAAGAATTTGGGGATAGTAAAAAATGTGAATTTGATGCTTCATGCTTGTCCTAATTTTCCTATTCCTCATGATGTGGTGGTGTCATATTTACCCCCATACTTTTCCCTTTACTTGTTAAGAGATTTTACAACTAAAATAGGTGGGTACTTGGCAACTAACTGGTCCTACATGGTGTTTAGAACAAAGTATGGCACTAAGGTGAAGATTAAATCTAAAACTATTCACAAAGATCACTTGGAACCATACTAAACTAAGGTGTCAAATGTTAACTATGCCATCATTGATTAAGAGGAGTTTCACATTGACCAATCTCCATCATCTTCCCTTGAGGGAGTTTTTGATTTGTTCTTAGATGAGTGGGGAAATGAACACTATGAACATGATCCTTACAAGTTTATTGAGGAATATAGTCTTTGGGACTATTATATGCATTAGAATGACTCTTTCATGCCCAATTTTATTAATTCAAATGAATATGTGAATGGATTGTGATAGCTCTTCTTTGATGGGTCTAGAAGCAAGATTGGGGCAGGTGGTGGAGCAATGTTGGTTTCACCTTCCAAGGAGAGGTTATTTTGGACCTTTAGATTTCAATTTTCATGCACTTTTAATGTGGTAGATTATGAGACCCTTATCCATGGCCTTGAATTGGATATAAAAAGAGGATTTAAGGAATGAACTACAAGTATATGGAGATAGTGAGCTTGTTGTGAATAAAGTTAGAGGGCAAAATTTGACAAAAAACTCTCTGCTTAAGTCCTATAAGCATAGAGTGTGGGATCTTATGGAAGATTTCAAAGCCTTCAACATCACTTATATTTCAAGAGAAGATAAAAAGCATCCTAATAGGTTGATATTAATTGAAGCTCAGTTTGATGTTTCAAAAGGGATAAAAGAAGACAAGAACCAACCTCATTTAAAAGTGATTGTAAGGTCCTCCATACCAGATAATGTCACTAATTTTTAGGTGTTTGATAGTGATAATAAAATAGCACTTATTATATAAGAAGAATCTGAGTTTTCTTCCAATAATCAATATAAACTACAATAATAATATGGAGGGTAGATTGTGCAATTAAAGTCTAACAAACTCACTAAAGGCCTAGTCACTCTTAAGAGCATATTCAATTATGATGACCAGCTAAAGAAAGAGAAGATAAGCATATATACCAAGTAGGAAAAATATGATAAGGTTTATATCTTCAAAGATAAATTGATTTCACTTGGGAAGGTATGTACTAGTGAAGAGAAGCATGATTTCATTAAGTTATGCAAAGAATTTTTTGATGTCTTTGCATGGGAGTATAGTGATTTAAAAGGTTTTGATCTGAATCTAGCTCAACATAGTATAGAGTTAGGTGAAAATAATAAGCTTATTAAGCAAAGTAAAAATACAATCAATCCCAATATTGAGCCTCTCATGAGGAAATAACTCACCAAATTGATTGAGTCCAAAATCATCTTTCCCATTAAGCATTCATCTTGGTTGGCAAACCTAGGTCCTGTTAGGAATAAAAATGGAGAGATAAGGTTGTGTGTTGATTTTAGGGACTTGAATATAGTGTATTTGAAGGATCATTACCCACTCCATTCCATGGAACAAATATTGCAAGTTGTGGCTGGTAGTGAAAGGTTTTCTCTCTTTGATGGGTATCTGGGTATAATCAGATTTTGGTGAAGGAAAGTGACCAATATAAGACAACCTTTACTACTAAATGGTGTATATATGCTTATATAAAAATGAATTTTGGGTTGTCTAATGTTGGAGCTACTTTTCAACATGCAATTAATATGGCTTTTCAAGGATTAATCAATGAAATTGTATTGATATATCTTGATGATGTGACAATTTTCTCCAAGGAAGCAAAAGATCATTTGAATCACATAAGGCATATTTTTGAGAGGTGTAGAGAGTTTTAGATATATCTAAACCCAAATAGATGTGTTTTTTTGGTTCATGAAGACAAACTCTTAGGCCACATTGTTTCCAAGAAAGGTCTATCTATTGATCCCGAAAGGGTAAGTGCTATCTTGGCATTGTCTTTGCCTAAACATAAGAAAGGTTTGAAAAGTTTCTTTGGAAAGATAAATTTCATAAAGAGATTCATTCATAATTTTTTTAACCTGGTCAAGCCCTTGACCTCCATGCTAAGGAAGGATGAGGTGTTCACTTGGACGAGGAGGAAAGAAAGTTTGGAGGAGATCAAGCAAGCCATTGCTCAAGCTCCTACCCTTGCAAGTCCAAACTTCTCCAAATATTTCAGCCTGTATACTTTTGAGAATGAAGAGGTAATCTCTGCCATGCTTACTCAAGCTAATGATGAAAATTTTGAATAGCCTATTGCCTTTGTCAAGGTTTGGAAGGCTATGAGATAAGGTACAAATATGTTGAGAAATAAGTGCTTTCATTTATAAGGAGTTGAAAGAAGTTTAGGCATATTTTATCTAAAAACAAGATTCACATTTTTTTGCCTCATATTAATGGGAAAGACCTTTTTATTGAGTAGAGATTTGAATTAAAATAAGGTTAGATAGGTCACAAGGGTGATGGAATATGATGTGGAGATCAAAACTACCAAGTTAGTGAAAGGAAAAGGACTGTGTGAGCATCTCGCTTCAGAATTGAAAGAATAAATAGAAGTTTTTTTGGCACTCCATGATGACTCTATGATAGCTACAACTTCATCTATGAGAAGTTAGACACAAGACATGATCCAGTTCCTTCAAACTGGCAAGTGTCTACAAGGTCTTGATAGGGCCAAAAGAAGGTACTTTAAGCTATAATTTATTCCTTATGTACTTGTTGATGGAGTGCTATTTAGAAATAAATTTTTAATTTTGTTTTTGAGGTGTATTGATTTAGATCATATTGACAAAGTATTGCTGGAGTTTCATGATGGACCAGCTAGTGGTCACTTTGCTCCTAGAACCACAGTAGCCAAGATAATGAGGGATGGATACTTTTAGCCTAGCTTATTCAAGGAAACTCATGAGTGGGTAATAAAATGATAAAAGTGTGCTCTTTTTGATGCAAATAAAATATTATTGCCTTAAAACTTCATCCAATCCAAGTTGAGCAACCCTTCATGCAATGAGGTTTGGACTTTATAGGCTTAATCAATCCTCCTTCTAGTGTTGGTCACAAGTGGGTGTTAATCACTATTCATTACTTTATAATATGGGTGGAGGCTATAGATCTTAAAAAGGCAAATGAGAATTCAATACTAGACTTCTATGAGAGTATAGTGACTAGATTTGGAGTTCCCTCAACAATCATCTTAGATAATGCATTGGCCTTTCTAGGAACAAGGACAAGTGAATGGGATTTGAAGTATGGCATCTACCTTAGCACCTCCTCCAACTATTTTCCCCAAGGGAATGGACTAGCTGAGTTCATAAACAATAATTTGATAAGGATCACAAAGAGAACAGTGGAGAAAATTCAAAGGACTTGGCAGACCAAGTTGAAGCTAGTCCTTTGGGCTGACAGGATCACCCCAAAGAGAGAAATTTAAAACTCACCATATACACTTGTCTACAAAATGGAAGCTAGACTTCCTATCTCATTTGAGTTACCAGATTTAGATCTTACCTATCAGCTACAATTGATGGAGAATGATAGCATGGAAGTCAGGTTATGTGAGTTGATGGAGTTTGAGGACACAAGAAATCAAGTTATGTACATCATGACAACTCACCAAGAGTAAATAAAGAACTATTTTGACAATAAATACATGCCAAGGAGATTCAAATAAGGAGACATTGTCCTAAAATGGGATAAAGATAGGGCCAAACATGGAAAACACACAAAGTTTGATGCTCTGTGGAGTGGCCCATTTATGATTACATAATGCAAACAACATAATGCTCTCCAACTCTCAAAGTTGGATGGAGAGGAACTGCATATCCTATTCAATGGGATATGTCTAAATCATTTTTACTAGGGTTCTCCTTTTCCTTTATACATAGTTTCTTTCTTTTCTTGTGTTTCCTAAGTGTTTATGCACAAGTGTGAGTTTCTCTTTGTCTTGTTGGTTGGTGTGTTTGCTTTGTATTTTGTTGTGGCACGACCTTGTTAGTCATATTCAAGTATATATTGACTCCATGCCCAATGGACTATTTAGGATACCAGTCTAGTCAGTATAGTAGGCATACTACCCCTATGAGTCACCAATTTATTAACCAAAATTTGATCCTATAGGTCAAAAATGGGCACCCCTGTATAAAAATTTAATCTTTAGATCTTTTAGGGGTGAATATCATGTCATAGTGTGAGCTCAAAACTCTTCAATGTAATATGCATGCTATTAACTTTGATAAATTTGTTATCTAGTCTTTTTACCTTATTTGGGTCATGCTAACAGGTTTGAATTGAGTTTAAAGAACAATTTCAAAGTGCCAGATCTTGCACACGTAGCAGTTGTAGAGGAAGATGATCATGTGGATTTTTTCATCCTAGTTTAAGGTTCCTGTGTACTAAGTCTGAGGTCCTTTGCCAAAGCACAATAAATTTTTTTCATGTTTAAAGACCTACTTTGAAGGATTTTTAGACTTAGCCATTCGAGCTCGGTCGTTCAACTTCGAGTTTTCCTATTATGTAAAAATTCATTCAGAGGAGGTCTTCCACAAAAAACCCATGACAAATGTACAAGTGTTCTTTGTTTCGAAGTTTTTATTTTTGGGTTTTTTGTTAAAGTGTTGGAAATTGTCTTAGATATTTTGTTCAAAACAATTTCCTCAAAGGATATCCTTCCTTAATTAAATATTTTAAAAAAATTTATGATTACTCATGGATAGTGATTTAGAAAAACTTAACTGCTACTATTAGTAAATAAAAAAATATATTATCACATGAAATTTCTAAGGAAGCACTTTGATTAGAAAAAATACTATGCTATTAATTGTTATAGAGTAAAAGGTTATGAGGTCCATTTTTCATAGTGTTAGTTTTATACCTTCTACAATTATGTACTTTTCTTAATATGACATTTTGTATTTATTATCTGAGACATGGTATGCCCATCATGATATTATGTTACTCATACATCAAATTTTATATATGATGATCCTAGTTTGTTTACATCAATACTATTCATCTGCTTGTTTTAGATGGTGTTTGTAGTAGATATAAATGATTTGATCTTTGACATTGATATGCATATTTGTATGATCTTGATAGTGGATCTAACACATCTTTACCATGTTGTTTGAGTATATAGTGTTTAAAATTTGACATAATAATATTACCTCATTGAGATATTAAGATTATGTGCTTTTCAGATAGTTTTATATAAGCATTGTTTGTTGATGCATGTTATTTGACATTATTTTATTCAGTCACTTTGGTTATCCTAGGGCAGAGAAATTTTACGTGTACAAGATTGTAAAAAATTTATGATGCCATGTGAGGGAATTGGGACTATGTCAAGTATGTTTGTATCACTTACATTAGATGTGGAGTGTCCTATTCAACACCCTTGATTAAATTCTACTTATAGTTATGTTATATTGACTAGTTTTGAATTTTGACAATTTTAGCAAATTTGACGCTATTTACACCCCTTTTACCCATGCCTTAAGAGTTATTGAAATTTATAGGATTCTAGGAAGTCAAAATGATGAATAAATAGTCAACATAAGTTAACAAATAAATAGTCAACAAAATTTTTAAACTTGACAAATTTGAATATAAAAGAAAACAAATTTTAAAGGGTTGTATAAAGTTAAATTTAGATATTTTGAAATGAATTTAGAACCTTTTGACCAAAGGGTAAGATTATGAGTATTTTCATGAGTCTTAAAATAATTTTGAGACAACTTATGTTATGTCATCATTTATGACATATGAAGGAGGATACATTTATCGAACATGAAAGAGCCATGTTTTCCTCATGGGTATGGGCTTAGTAAGAGAAGTCATTTTTTAGGAAGACTTCTTGAACAAGAAAAAAAGGAATGAGAAGGGACAAGTGTTACATTCCCTTTAATCAAGGAGATAAGTAATTTACCTGTAAGAAAATGAAAATACATTCTTGTGGAAATATTTCACCATTATTTTGAATTTTTAAAGGAGAGCTTGAGCTAAAAAGTAGGAAGGAACTTGAAGAAGATAAAGTTTTTTTTTTAGCAAGTTTTAGTTGAAAATATTTTGCATAGTATAAGTGGAGGATCTAAGGTAGGATATCTTACGATATCCAAGCATATTATTTTATTATTTATTTTTAAACCTCTTTTTTTCTCGTTGATTCAAGCTTTTCTAAGGGCTTGTATGGCTTTATGTCTTACCCAATTTTTTTTTTTTAATGTCTTGATTGGACCTTTGACCACCATGTTGTTTTTTGATCTATAATAATTTTTGAGATACAAAATCCCTCATATTTTCTTGTTTTGACAACCTTTTAATTGATTTAAAATTGTAATGTTATGATCCACAAATGGGCTTATGTTGTAGGTATGTTGTGTGCCCTCTTTGTGTAGGGTTTGGATATGGAAGCAAGCTTTGAAAGTCCTCCTACATGACTAATTTTAATTGAGTTTGGAAATATGAGTGCTAATATTTTTCAAAGTCCTATTATAATAATGAGAGAAGGATTTGGGAAAAGGGGAGAAATCCCAAAGTCCTACCAATCGATTAATTGTAGGGTAAAAATTATTGTCTATTTAGATGATTTATGAGTACTTTTAAAATATTATGATCTATTTTTATTACCTTATGTTTCAAGTGTTTGGTTTTAAGTGTTTCATAAATTGGTTTCATGTGTTTCTTATTGGGTGGTAGTAGGAACCCTTAGCTTGTAGGGAATATTTCCAAGTTAATTCAATTAGAATGTTTTCCCACCTTTACTTACCCACAATATACTTTGCCTTAACCTTGTTAGTATTATCTATAGTTAGAGTTTGGATTCATTGGCTTGGGGATGTCTAAAACATCTATCTAATGATGGTATTATGGTTGGGATGCTAGCCCATCCTTGGTTTGGCCATATAAGATTACATTAGAGCATAGAGCTTAGAGATTAACCCTCATTTTATTTTTATTATTTTTATGTATTTATTGGTTGGCTATTAGAAGCCTTAAAAATGCATTTATTTTAGTTGTGAAGTGTTAATAAAGAGAAAGAAAAATATAGTTTTATGGAGCTTTTTAATTGATGATACACTCCTTATACCCTTGTTGAAGGATTTAAATTATAATATACGGACTTTCATAATTCAATGGATTAATTGAAAAGATAAATATCATTATTAATTGTTATCTTGTTAATTAAACACAATAGTGCAAAGAAAATTATTCATTATCTGATTTCTAATCTTTTAGGTCCAAAATGAATAGCATATTTTTCAAATTTTTTAACTATGTTAAAATATTATATAATTATTTATAAATTGATTTTATATTTTATGTTAAGATATTATATAATTATTTATAAATTAATTTTATATTTTAATGGAATCCCCCATGATTTGACAATATTTTTCAAAATCATTTTTGGAACCACAATTTTATTTTAGTAGTTTTTTTAAATTTTGGATGTCCTAAATGACCTCATATCTCTTTTATAAATGCTTGTAATTTCAATAATTAATATAATCAATGTATAGAGCGTCAACTGCTCAAAAATATTTTAGATTAAAAAACACAATTTTTTAAACTTGTAGAAATTTGCTTTGTATTTTTAGAGAAGTCTAGAGCCTGTAGCAATTTTTTGAAAATAGTTGTCTGTAAGGTAATTTTACTTTGCACATGTATTTTATTTGTAGGATAACACCTTTCCTATAATTCATGTAACTCCTTAAGCCAATAGTATCCCATATGATTGTGCGGTGGGTTGTTTTTAGGCCAAAGGGACTAAAGAATTTGATTAAGCGTAAGTTTAAGTACTTTAACCATGGTGGTCTATATTTTATGCAGGTGATAGCCTTTATAGTGGATGTTAAGTAATTGGGTGGTATTATGGTGAAAAATTTTCATTTAAATTTCACTACCCATTTAGGTCATCTTTCATTGATTTTGATTATTGAATCTTTCTTAATGTAATATTTGACTCCATAGCCCAATGGATAAGAAAATGCTATATGCAAGTTTATATGGAATAAATTTTGAAGATGACATTCATAGACTCAAACTAGAAATTAAATGACTTAATTAAATTATTAATTATGTTATAATTATTTAATTTATTTAAAGTCATAAAATAATGTCAAAAGGAGTGTTAAAGGAGAAATGCCAAAAAAAAAATCCATCGAGGAGAGACAAAAAATAAATATGCATTGGGAGTCATTGAGTAAAATATTTATTTTTATAACTAATTTTTTATTTTAAATGTAAAATTAAAATTTCATTTAATATTTCAAAAATGCTCAAATAATAAAATCGAATGTGGGAAAATTTTGGGCAGAGGAAAATTATCTCTAGGTTGAGTTAGTACAATGGATGGATTTTTAACTTATTTTTTGGGTGCAAAGATTGTACAAAATAAAATATTTGGATCATTAAGATGGGGTTATTCTTTCTTTTAAACTCTTGGGAAAGCGTTGGCTACAATTTCATGTATGTTATGTACTTTTCTAGATTTGAGTAAATGAATACAAAAAAATGGATGAAATCATTTTTTAGCTTTTTGGGTTTTGATGTTCTTTGTTTATGTAATTTATATTATTGTTCATAGATAGATAAGTCATTAAAATTTTGTAATTTTATTGGTTGTGTGTAAATCACAATATTTCCAAATTGTGTGTTGAAAACTAGGTGCTTGGAATTTGTTCCAAGTGTACCCAATTTGAGTTTTGAAGAGACTATATGCTTCTAGACAATCCTTTTGTTCCCATTACATCTGCTTCTTCTATTTGTATTTTTGTGTGAGAAGAAAAAATTTCAGCCACTTCATTTAAACCCAAGTTATTTCGATGGTCTTCTGAGAAAACCTTTGTGGGTTTCTCACCTCCATCCTTCTCTATTCCATTCCCATTTTAAGCTTTCACCATTTCTCTTTTTTTTTTTTTTTTTTTCCATTTTTTAGTTAAGATTATAAAAACCCATATCCTATGAGGGAGTTGTCCCTCTCAAACGTAAAATAAAATCACCTTTCTTAAAATGATTTATCCAAAAATTGCCAAATTTTTGTTGCTTCTTATTGAGCAAGTTAATAAAACCAAAAAATACAAATGACATAATTTTTTTCCAATAAAGGACATATGTGGTATGGCCATGTTCATTTGTTTTAGCCATGATTGGCCTTAATTTTAATTTTCGTAGATATAACCTTATGACTTTAGATACATTTTATAACTATAACCTATGAGTTTTAGATATAAGTTGGCAAAGGAGATTTTTTTAAATAGTGGGTTTGTTTTTATTATTTAATAATTATTATTATATCATTTTATATTAAATTTTTTAGAACTATATTTTTAATTAAGACCTGCATACTTGGTATGATTTTGGGACAATTTTTTTGAGACAGTTAAGTGGCCTAAGGGTGGTGTGATTTGAAATGAATCCCCTTGATAATTTCATTATCCTCTTTATAAAAGTGGTTTTAAGGCCAAAACCCTGTATTTTTCCAAATATGACTTGTTTTATTTAGGGAGTCATATAAGACCTTTTGTGATTTTGATGGCTCCTAGGAGCCCCAGGGTAAGATGAATCTTATGAGACATTATTTTTGCATTTTCATCATAGTAAATTAAAAATTAAAACACAAAAATGAAAATGAAAATAATTTTGTTACTTTTTTGGTGTTTGAGCTCCGAACGACCATTAATCATTGTTGGAGGTCCTAAGAACTTTAAAAAAATCCTTGGCAAGCTAGATAGCTAGAGGGAGGACCTAAGGGGATCCCTTACTTCCAAAAATATGTTTTTGAACAACTAAATCACCTTAAATCAAATTTTATGGTCAAGGACTTGGAGGTAGCCATTAATGGTTGATAGGTAGCTTTTGTACCTAAACAATTTTTTCATTTATGGGAGAGCCCCAAGAATCCTAGAGACATGTTGTAAGCATAGTTGAGCTTAAAATATACCCAAAATAATATTTCCATTGTCAAATATTGTATCAAATACTTCCTTGAAATACATGTTTCTACATGTGATTTTACTAAAGGTGGATGACCAAGGTCATGACACACAAATAGGAAGATTCTTATTCTCAACTTTATCTTATCCTTGGTTGAATGAGGAAGCCTTTATAGGATTTCATAAGGATATTTAAGGTTTTTTTGATAAGGTACGATTTGATGGTAAGAAAACAACAAATCCAATGGTGGAGATCGAGTGCTCCATCTTATAGGGGCTAACTCTGGATATTTTAGAATATTTTTAAGGTCACATTTTTTTCTTTATTATAATTCCATTAATAAATAAATCAACTTGGAATTAAAATTCTAGTTGTGAATTAAAGTATTGATTTGGTTCCTATTATCATTTAGAACTATACATGGTCTTGTTTGAACCCCTTTGAGTATAGGAGTGGGTTGTTCAACTCTCGACTACATAGGATTCCTTAATATATTAATTGTGCACATAAACTAAGACTATAGGGATCTCAAAGAATGTTAGGATTGTTGATTCCATATAGGCCATCCAAGTCACAATAGGTTAGTTAGTGTAAGCTAGGTTGGTATGGGCATTGCAACCACCATGCTACAAATTGTACATTTGTAACCACACCTAAAATTCCATGGGGAAAAATTTAATGGATGCTTCTGGAATTATAAGTCAACATGTGTGTGTGTGTGTGTGTGTGTGTGTGTGTGTGTGTGTGTGTGTGTGTGTGTGTGTGTGTGTGTGTGTGTGTGTGTGTGTGTGTGTGTGTGTGTGTGTGTGTGTGTGTGCATTTTTAATTATAAAAAAAATACTTTTATTTGCTTATTCTTTTCATACATCATTTTTGGGCCTATAATTTGGTATCAAAACATAATTTCAAGACAAATAGTTTTTGGTAACTTAGCTTATTAGTTATTTACTTTCATTGGATCTGACATTTATAATTTTCTTGTGCAGTATGTCTTGTAGGGAATGAATATTGTCTTAGGATAATGATGTCTTTGTTGACCCACCATTAGTCTATCAAGGCCCAATAGACCAAAGGCCACAAATATTTTAGGCCATAGAATAATGTTCGGCATGTTGTAGGAGTGTTTACTTATAGTACAAGATAATTATGAGAGACATTATCCATAACCTTCATGAGGTGGACAAAGGCTAGTAGAGGTTGAGAGGTAGAGTATCCATAGTGAGACAAAATAGAGGGCAGAGGGAGATAGATAAAGGCATAAATTGATGTAGAGATATCATCATTATCTTCTCTTGATATACCTCTGATACTTGTAACTATTAACTCATGCATGCCATTTTCTTAATCTCTTCTTGTTTATCAACTCACTCACTAGATTTGATATAATTCTCTTTCATGATCATATCCACTAAGCTCCTTTGAGTTATTTCTATCTACATTTAGACCCTCTATACTCCTTATACTCATACATTCTTTTCATCCCATTCATTTCTATCTCCCTTTCATGCAATCTCACACTAGTTTCACTAGGCTATAAGCTTCTTTGACCCAAATCACCGCAATTATTGATCTAGGTCTCATCTAGATAATTTTTTAATATGGATAGCCTCTCTTAGAATTAAATCACTTATTTCAAATCAACTCAAACACTCTTACAGCTTCAACTACCTTATACACTTCTCAATCTCTCCATCAAGCTTCCCTCCTAGTAGCCTTTTTCTAACAATTTTGAATTATATGGATAAGTATAACCTTTGATTGAAAATATTATATACTTTTTGAGTACCCTATATTCTCTTATATCTCCACCCTAAGTTTTATTGACCACCTTACTTGGATAGACCACTTTTTCACCTCTTCTTCTTTCCAATTAGCCCTTCATTAGGCCTATTTTCCCCCACAACAAAAGAGACTGTATTGTACGGTGTTGGATGACTTAAAAACATCAAAAATATTATTTTTCACCTTTAATTATATGTTATTACAAGTTTATAGGAGTTTTTCAAGAATAAAACTCAAGATACATGATTTTATTCTAAAATCCCTAGTTAGAGGACTGTGACAGTCTTGTATTGGTCGAGACCTCTCAAAATGATTTATATTGAAATTTTTAATTATTAAAACACCTTAAATACCTTAAATAGGTCTATTATAACCCTAGGAAACTTTTCCAATCACTAATACCTTTCTTCCAAACTCCAAACGCTTCCCAACCATTTTTCTTGACAAAACTTCATTTTCTTTGACAATTTTAGCAGGGAATGCAACCATGTATCTCCATTTTATCTCTTCTCACAACCCCAATTGATTTTAAACCATTAATAATCATTAAATAAAAATCCACACAAGCCTCATTATGAATTATAAGACGTTTGACTGGTTGAACACAGAGAAACATCATTTTTCTGATGTTCTAGGGTTTCAATCATGCACACAGGCTAAGAGGTCATTGATTGGTCTAATTGGATTCTGATTGTTTTTTAATTTTTCTTGATAAATTTATAGTGTATTCCCAACCCTAATACAACTCCAAAAATGTTCTTGTATCTTAACTAAACTCTCAAAATAATAAAACACACTTTTCCACTTCTTAACTATGACTATCAACTCAGAAACCCAATCTATAGAACCTATATCCACTTTCAATGCAAGTTATAAAGTAATAAATGACATAATAAATGCCAAAAAATATTAAGAACATTTTCAAGATTCACTTATTCAAGGCTCATTGTTATAAACACTCTTCTTTGTTGATGATTCTTCTCAATGTGGACTGTCAACTCAACTTTCCATACGCTAACCTGTACTTATTCACATACCAGCCTCTAATGGATAGATATAAAAAATATTTACTCATGAAACATTAAAAATATCATGAATAATACATAATTCAAACAAAAATAACTCTTTGGTTTATCGCTTCAAGATCATTTGTATAAGGTATAATCTTTTCTTCACCATTGCCCTTCATGGATAGTGTTGTGTCTTCTTCTTTGGTTTCATTTTCTTATCCTTTCTTGATCCTCCTACTTCCTAAATATCTAATAATCTCATATATACACATAATTATTCTATATCATGTATTTTTTACTTTTAAGTTCTTCCAAGTAAGTAACTACCAACTTCCCTCTTCTTAGCCACCTCCATAAATGAAGGGGTAGTTACATTTCTTTCTTGGTTTCTAAATTACATTACACTTATATATTGATAATAAATCCACACACCTATCTAAGACATAATAGAACCTAAATAACCTATTAAAACATTGTACTTCACAAAACACCTCCCCAAAACTAATAACATAATTCAAATTTTCAAATTCTAAGTTTTAGAGGGAAACTCCAAAATGGATTTCAAACCTGCACACATGATCCACTAATGACTTGAATACCACCATTAGGTCCTTAATAGACCTATAATTCCCAAAATAAACCAAAATGAGCACAAGACACAATTGATTACATCAATTTCATAAAGTGCCAGATTATGCCCTACATCATACTCCCATGGCAAGAAAATATTTGAGCTATGCTCAAATGGACTATTATATTCTTCTTCTTGGTCTTCCAGTTCTTTCTCCTTTGACCTTATTTATATGTTACTACTCCATCACACTTCAACTGATCCTTATCTATGCTCTCATGCTTTCCCCTATCAAAAACAATTATGCTTCCTTGATTCCATTTCTTACTTGTACCTACTAGCATTAGATGTCCACTCATTCTTTAGCCTTTTCCTTTGTCATATGGATTATCTATACCCAAAAAAATTTCTAGTACATCTATACTTTATTCATCCAATTTTATCCTCTTCATACCTCTATAAAAAATAATGCAAATTTCTTACACAGTTTCTATCTCTTGAATTTGTAAACTTCCATATGTCTCTTTGTGTTCTAACTCTCTCATTACTACCGTCAATTCTTCCTCTTCATGTTCTTTGTCCTCCATCATGAGGTTCTCAATTACTGAAACCTATACCCTCTCTTCATTCTCCATAATTTCACTATTCAAGGATCTTTCTAAATCTAACATTTCTATCTCTAAATGTTTAGTACTTTCATATACAGACTGATAATCAAATTCCATACCTCATTCATTGGATTGTGCTTCTCTTTCCAAGTCTTAAATGAGGCCTTCAAACTATTTTTTTTTTCTCTATCTTTCCCATCATCTAGCTGGATAAAAGTAACTTATTTTTCCCCATTCAAATTGATCTCATCCATTTCAAGTTTTTGTTCACCTTCATCCACTTTTTCACTCATTCTATACTTCATTATCTCTCCTTTTAGTTTCTTGTCAAATCAACCTTTTCTGGTCTCTTTCGTCTCTCATGGCTTTCCTCTTTATTTTTTCATTTGTAGATTTATTGGCCACTTGATTGTCTTCTTATTCATGACCCATCCATAGTATGAGTTATCATTTCCATTCATTTTCTCTATAATGAACATCAACTCATCAAACTATTGCCTTACCTTTGTCATTTCTTTTTCCATCTCTTTCCTCTTGGTGTCTTATTGCACCTTCTTCTCTTTGTGGTAACTCATCTCAAACATTACCTATTTTCTCTTACCTTTTTATATATTCATATTACCTATCTCTCAATTTCTTAGTCTCTCTTGTAACTATTTCTCTTTGACAAGCCTCCTTTACTTGCCTGTCATGACCTCACTTGGGTCTCTCTCACACTATGACCTCATATGGGTTTTTCTCTCACTTTCTTGTCCTTTGCCTAAGAGTCCTCTTTATTTCTTCAAGATCTCCTTGAGATCAATCTTGATCTTCCAAAAATTTTATCTCTCCTTAACAATTATTAATGGCTTGAGGGTTGGTTATACTCTCTCAACTTTTACTCACACTTCAACACCCTTTCATGAACATATCAAAAACTCAAAATGAAAACTAAACCAAACATGTACCTTATTTTGCTTGATGAATTTGTTTATCCTCATCCCAATGAAATTGTTTCTCTAATACCAAATTATGTAGATATATCATTATTTTATGCTCTTTTTATACCTCTGATACCTACAACTATCAACTTATGCATGTTATCTTCTTAATCTCTTCTTGTTTATCAACTCTCTTACTAGGTTTGATATCATTCTCTTTCATGATCATATTCACTAAGCTCCTTTTATTTCTTTCTATATACCTTTAGATCTTATGTACTCCTTATACTCATATATGATTTTCATCCCATTCATTTCTATCTCCCTTTCATGTAATCTCACACTAGTTTCACTAGGTTATAAGCTTATTTGACCCAAATCACTGTAATTCTTGATCTAAGTTTCATGTAGATAATATTTTAACATAGATATACTCTATTAGACTTAACACACTTATTTCAACTCAACTCAACCTCTCTTACAACCTCAACTTCTTTCTATACTGCTCAAGCTCTCCATCAAACTTCCTTCCTAGTAGCCTTTTTTCTAACAATTTTGAATTGTACAGATAATTGCAACCTTGTATTAAACTATTATGTAGTTTTTGAATACCCTATATCCTCTTATATCTCTACCCAAAGTTTCATTAACCAAATCACTTGGATTTACCACTTTCTCACCTCTTCTTTTTTCCAATTAGCCCTTCATTAGGCCTATTTACCCCCACAACAAAGGAGACTATACTATACAGTGTTGGATGACTTCAAAACCTCACAAATATTCTTTTTCTCCTTGAATTATAAGTGATTACAATTTTCCATGGGTTTTTTATAGATAAAACTCAAGATATATGAGTTTCTTCTAAAAACCCTAGTTAGAGGACTGTGACAATCTTGTATTGGTTGAGACCTCTCAAAATGTTTTCTATTGAAATTTTTTATTATTACAACACATTCAAGACATGAAATATGTCTATTATAACCCTATTCAACTTATCCAAACACTAATACCTTTCTTACAAACTCCAAACACTCCCCAACCACTTTTCTTAACAAAACTCTATTTTCTTTGACAGTTTTAGTAGGGTATGCAACCCTATATCTTCATTTTCTCTCTTCTCACAACCCCAATTGCTTTGAAACAATTCATTATATTTCACTAATAACCCTCACAAGCCTCATTATGAATTGTAAGACTTTTGACTAGCTGAACATAGATAAACACCATTTTTCTGATGTTTTAGGGTTTCAATTTTGCACACAGGTCAAGAGGTCATTGATTGGTCTAAATTGATTTAAATTCATTTTTCATGTTTCTTGATAACTTTATAGGGTCTATCCAACCCTGATAAAACTCAAAAAATGTTCTTGTATCTTAACTAATCTCTCAAAATAATAAAACTCACTTTTCCACTTAATTATGACTGTCAACTAAAAAACACAGTCTGTATAATGACTATCAACTTTTAATGCAAGTTCTAAAGTAATAAATGGCATAAGACATGCCTAAACATATCAATAATGTTTTCAAGATTCACTTACTCAAGGTTCATTATTATAAACACTCTTATTTGTTGATGATTCTTTTCAATCTAGATTGTCAACTCAACTTTCCATACGTTGACCTGTACTTATTCACATATCAGTCTCTACTAGATAAATCTGAATAATATTTACTCATGAAACACATAAAATATCATGAAAAATACATAATTAAAAAAAAAATAGCTCTTTATTTTTTTTTTTCAAGATCATTTGTACAAGGTATAATCTTTTCTTCACTGTTGCCCTTCATGGACAGTGTTGTGTCTTATTCTTTGGTTTCATTTTCCTGTCCTTTCTTGATCCTCCTACTTAATAACTCTCTACTACTCTCCTATCTATGCATAATGAATCTATATCATTTATTTTCACTTGTACATTCTTCCAAGCAAGTAACTACCAACTTCCCTCTTCTTGGCCGGCAGTAACATTTCTTTCTTGGTTTTTGAAGTACATTACACTTGTACATTGATAATACATCCACACACCTCTCTAAGATCTCTTAGAACCTAAAAAACCTATTACAAACATTGGACTTCAAAAAACACCTCCCCAAAACTAATAACATAATTCAAATTTTAAAATTCTAAGTTTTGGAGGGAAACCCCAAAATGGCTTTCAAACCTACACACATGATCCATTAATGACTTGAATACCACCATTAGGTCCCTAATAGACCTCTAATGCCCAAACTAAACCAAAATGAGCAGAAGACACAATTGATTACATTAATTTCTCAAGTGTACCAAATGATGCCTTGCATCATAAATCTCACAACATATTGCAACAATGTGTAGAGGGAGAAAAAGTAGAATCTCAACATAGAGAAAAGCATAGGGAGAGGTGAAGGTACGATTTCCCTCCTATGCCAACACTAAGATATCTTGTCACAAACCTGATCAAATTCACTCCACCTAGTTTTGATTGTGTTACTAAGGTTTGTTTAGTTGAGGCATGGTTAACAAGTGTTTGAGGATGTTTTACCCTATATTAGTTTTATTATAATGGAAGATATCATCTAACCACTCACTTACTAAGAGGCACAATGAAGATATGGTGGTAGTTCAAAGAACAAAATCTCTATTTGACACTAGTTACCACTACACAAGAGTTGTTTGATGAGGAATTAAGAAATCATTATATTTCAGAGATCTATATACATAAGAAGTTGGACTAGTTCTATGAAATTTGACAAAGGAACAATATAATGGCATAATATGAGTGTCGATTCCTAAACTTATTATAGTATGTGGGGTACGTGATATATGAGATTGTGAACCATTTTATCAAAGGTCTAATTATATGCTTCTCCCCACATACCTTAGTGATTGGAGTGGAGATGTCTTAAATTGCATAGGAGACTCGGGAGAAGTCCCAAGAGGCTCAAAAGAGGGTCCAAAACAAGTTAAAGTTTGAATGTGATGCCAAGTCATATGGTCTATACCCTTCACCCAAAGGAAGCTAGAGACATGCCCAGTCTCTAGACCTTTTTATTATTGCAATAAAAGAAAATATTGAGTTTTGATGGTGTTATTATTGAAACCACGTCAAGTATTGAATTCTTTGTCAACCTTGTAATGGTGGAAATTGAAAACTCACACATTTGGATTGCATATGAAAACTTTAATGTTTCTTCACTCTCATTAATAAGGAAATACATTGGGCCTCCAAGACACTTGATAAAAAAATAAATATTGTTTGAAATTCTTCACATGCAAAATACTCAAAAGTTGGAATGGGCTTTGGTTGAAGAAACTATGACAAAGGTCCTCATGGAAAATTTATAATTTTAATCGGCTTGTGTACTTAAGGCCGGTGATTGACATTGTAATAAAATTATAGTAAAATATAAAGGTTCTACTTGGCATTGTTTTAACTGTACAATGAACAAATTTGAAAGTGATTACAGGTATGCTCTTTGCCTTGAAATAAAAGATGCGACTAGCAAGCTAAAACTGATAAAATTTATTTTGATGAAATTGTGGAATCAATCATGGGAATTATAGTGAAATATTGATAATTTTTTATTGTGGATGAGGAGACCACTCAATAAATCGTTGATCGTGTTATCAGTCAACATTGTCTTTTTCATTTTATCAATAAAAAAGAAGCCTCTAATAATGGAGAACAAGTTAAATATGTCATTTTTAATTTAAAAAACCCAAACAATATGCATTTACAAGTTAACTTGTATTTATTTAAATCATTCTAACCCTTTTTTGGTGCCTTTTATTATTTACATATTTTTCTATACACTAAATATTGTATATTACTTATTATACTTAATGATTTTAGAAGTATTGTCCTTTGTCTTATTATAAAATTATAATGTCTCATGAATGTTATATTTTGCATTCTTACATTTATTGTGCACTATGTAATTTTATTATGTTTTCAAAGAATATTTTTGTGCCTAGATTTATGAAGACTTGATAAATGGTTAATATATTTTTTAATACATGACTTATATTTTCACTTTCTTGATATAAAATTACTATTAATATAAATTTGGAATACATTATATGTACATTTTAATAATTAAAGATTTATTTTTCAAATGCAATTTTGGAATTCAAATTAATATTTTTTTATCATATTTCAATAAAATAATAAGTCAAGTTCTCTTCTAAAAAATTATATATTTTAAAGTTTTTATTGTTATTAATATATTTCCTTTCTTAATTTGTATTCATACTTTTATATTTACCATTGTCAATAAGCTTCTTTTCTTAATTTATATTAATAATTTTATATTTTCCATTATTATTATATTTCAAATTAATTTGGTAGAAAACTTATTTAAACTCTAAAAACACTTTTATTTTTGATTTATATATATAACTTTTTGCTATAAAGAGAGGGAAATAACGTATACATATCACCATGACTAAAGCATAATTATGAAGTAAAACGCACTCATATCCCATATTCTAAAATTGATTGAAATTCCAAATGATTATTAGAAGAGAATAGGTTTAGAAATTATCTAAATTGTAATAATTATTCATTATTCTTATTCTTTATGGTATACTCGATTATTATCTTATTCTTTATGGTATACTCGATTATTATCTTATCATTATTCTTATTCAAATTTAAAGGAGGCATACGCATGCTACACACTCATTAACTCTTACATCATTACATTCGTTTGGAAAAAAAAACTAATCGTTAAATAATATTTTATGATTTAGCTTAACATACTTTAGAACTATTATTTGCTTTATTTGGGTTGCTTTATAAGTTTGTAATATGGATAAAATTATTACAATTAAAATTGGGATACAATATCTAATTACTTTTAATCATGTTAAAAAGGTTAAAAGTGTGAATGGATAATATTATCTTAATTAATTAATTTTAAAATAAGAGATTGAGTAATTGTGTAAGGTTTAGAAAGGTATTTATTTTATTATAAAATTTAGGGATAATTAAATAGATTTGATATCATGAAATGTGTTTGGAAATAATAAATACTTAACTTTTAGATTGTTTGATTCTTTTAAAAAAAAAATTAAACATTTATTATATTTATGTAAATAAAAAAAATTAATGTTTTATAATTATTTTTTATAAATCTCAAATGAATTATATTGTTTGTGTATTTATAAATAAATAGAATTTAAATTAAGAATATGTTGGCACTTAAATTGATATCAAATAATTGAAAAATCAAAAAATATGAAACAAACATGATAAAAAGGGGGACAACACTAACATGGCTTAGAGTATTAATGGTACTCTAGGCACAAAGCTTGAGATGGGTAGAAATGGGTAGACTAGAGAAAAGGTTATCTCAAAGGGGTTATAAGAAGATGTGGGGACAATCACAATTCAATAAACATGTCAATAATACTTAATTTGGACCAATAATCGATATGTACATAAACATCTTAAAATCATGAAATTTAAAAACAAATAAATGCTTAAGGGCCACTTTTTCGATGCTCATATTTTTTTTACTTTAATGTGTTTACATGCATATCAAAATAGACAAGAAAACATACTATGAATATAACATTTTGCATGCCTAAAGCTCCAAGAAAAAAGTTGTTATATTTAGAAATATGTTAAAACAAATTTTTACACATGCACGTGAGTTCTAAATAATAAAAATGCATTAAAATATATAAATCTAAAAATAAGATACCTTATTATGGCATAAAAAAGAGTGTATTTAGGCACTCTATCTGATTTGGGCCTTCACACCTATCTAAAGTCATGAACAATGTTTGTGTGCATGCCATTACAAACAACATTCACATACAATCATTGAATTACATAGAGTGTCGACCTCTCAGTCCATATTTCAAAAATAAACATATAGCAAATTATAATGATGTGTAAGCGTACATCTAAATCAGTGAGCTCTTTTGGCTAAGCAACCACGATTAAGGGGCATCCATGCTATCAAAATCACCCAGGGCACGATCCTGGCCTTAACCGCTTGACTCTTCGTGTCAAGTACCTAGAGGGATTTGTACCTTGGTGTATGGATATAAGCAACCATCATCCTCACCAGTCAGACTACACCCTTTTGGTATGAACAATATTTTGATTACACATATTAGTAACATTTTTAATTAAGCTAGCCAATGGGTTGGGGGCTAGTGGTATGAAATAATGAGTTTCACACCATTGACCAAGGTTTCATCCTATGGGTTCCTAGGCATCTCAAAGTGTCCATAGAGACATCTAGAGGTAGAGGTCTAAGTTCTCAATATGAATCACACTCTATGATATTATATACCAAAGCCTATCCCCATGTAGATTTTGAGTTCTACCCTAATATTAACCTATTTTTAACTTACCTAAACAACATGGAAGAAGAGTGGAGTGGTGAAAGAGGGAGGATATAGAAACCTTAATGTTTTAAGGAGTTGAAGGTTCAAGTGATGAGAATTTTCAAGTAAGGAGGATGCATGTCTATCAGAAGATCAGATAGGTGGTAAAGGGATTAGTGAGGAGATTGAGAAATAATACATAAAAGTATCTAACAAATAAAATTGGGGTCTTGGGATACTTGTTAGTTCTAAAAACTCTTGTGGAAGTTTGACCAATTTTTATTTAAAATGGTAGTTTATAGACACTAAAATTAGGTATAAACACTTGGCAATGTCAATTTATACTTACCTTCACCTTAGATGAATAAAGCATACACATATGGATCTTACAGACCCTTCTCTCATATTTACATGATTTTCATGGGTTTGACCTTCCCGATGTGTTATTAGTCACCTACAAGAATTCCTTAGTTTATGCCTATCCTATTCAAAATCATACTCAAAGTGTATTTATATCATTAGATCATTATTCCTATCTTTTAAGCGAGTCCATCAGATTCAGATGCCTACAAAATTTTAGACATATTTAATTCTTTTGAACTCATCCCCGTACCAACCATCAATCAATTTTTAAATCAAATCATCCTTAAATAGGTCAGCATGTACATTTTGCCTGTCAGTGGCTTGATAAAGTACTCAAATAGTCCTATTTAAATACACAATAGGTCTAATCCTATTTCATCATCTAACATTTTCAAGTAAGAATATTCTAACATCTACATATTCAAATGCACTTCCCTATTCTTTATGATTTAACATTCAGTCATGAGGAGCAGGTCATAACCAGTCTGAAACATCTCAACCAAGCCAAGTTTTTCATTTTACAAGTGTTGAAAGATAAATTATAGGTTGCATTCATTAAAGGAACACTATTTCACACAATACATCTAACATGGGGAACTACCTTTAGTTTAACTTCCCTCTTCAAAGTATTGATATGTAAGAAACACTCAGTCATTCATTGGGGAGTGGCTAAGGTCAACTTAACTTACCATTATTCAGATTTTGTAGGCCTAAATCCAGTGTCAAGAGAGGACCTAGGGTTTCAAATATAAGGAGATAGGTTTCTAGATATTGTACACACATTAAACACCTAATATCACACACAAAGATAGATTTCAAGCAGATGAAGCAACTTGTGCTAAAATAGCAAGGTATAACCTCATATAATAGAAAACAAATCATCAAATGTCTACGATAGATTTTAGTGTTTAGATAATGATGATTTTGCCCAAGTTTATCTAAACATCAAATTCATGATCCAAGTGACTCTTAATTTAGTATTCAACCCTTCTATCACCTACATTCAGTCTCAAATATGCATAGTACAGTAACATGCTAAGTATATAATTCCTTAGGTCATTTATATTTATAAAAAGTGTAATTGTTTAATCATGTTCTACCTTTACATTTAAATGACATGTATTAATGACATATTTAATATAAACTAAAAATCCCTAAATTTTTATACTTGTTTAGGTTAAATTAATCCAAAATAAGGAAAACATATTGGTGAACCCATATTTTACCTAGAACATAGCAAATATCTAGGTCTCCCTTAGTGTTTCATCCTTCATTCTAGGGTTTCAAGTTTTTGTATATAAATATGATTTTTAGACTTAATTTATAATTTTATCTGATTTCAAAAAATTACTCATTGTTTTAATGGATGTACATAGTTTTTATTTTTTAATTCAAGCTATGATTGTAATCATTACATGTTATTTTATTGAAATATGCATTATCTTTAATAATTATGTAGTAAAATGGATCATATTCGTGTGCACTAATAATGTTAAAATTAATTATACAAAATATTTTTCCTTCATTTCTAATTCATAATGTTTAAGTATTCAATATAAGTTACTTCTGGTTACTAATAGATTCCAAAGAGTATGTGTGACTCATGTTATTCCTCCCCTTAGATCTCAAAATAACTTCTACCATCATACCCCCATTATTTTCCCAAGGATTATATTGGATTATGTTGTCCATGTTGTTACAATGTGAATGGGTAGGTTGACCCATTATGTAGTAAAAATTTGAGGTCATAATAATATTCTCCCTCACCCCCTACACCTCCAACGAAGCCAACCAATCAACCCAAAGGGTGCAATATCATTAAGGAACTTAATAATGCACAAACTAAAATTTATATGATAGAATGTATCTATAAGACACCTATTTATATGGATATTATTTATGTGGTATTGCATGACACAACTTTGATGAGTGATGCAGAACCACCTTATATTGTTACTATCATGTATAGATTATGATGGATAGAGGAAAGTATCTCTTTTGAGAAAGAGAACCTACCTCATAAATATATTATTGATTAACATATCCCATCATATATTCAATTACATGTTCTAAATAAGATAGTAAAATGGGTCTTGGCGGATAATGGATCATGAATAAATATTTGTAATTTGTCTTTTCATAATTTACTTGGTATAGAGGAAAAAGGATCTTACTTATTATGATATGAACATTCATGGATTTGACAACATCATAGGGAAAGCATTAGGACAAACTAAATTGAATATAATTATGGTTTCTAGAACAATGTATACAATATGTCAGGTTATGTCCAATGACCTTAACTATAATATTTTATTGGGAAGATCATGGATTCATGAGATGAATGCATTACCTTCTATTTTACATGCATGTCTTAAATTTATATATCAAGGATAAATATATATACATGTCCTTTGAATCAAGACCTTTCAAGTATTATAAAAATTTTCAACCCATGGATCATTATATATCTCATATATACAACTTCTCTCTCAGGAAATGAACATTGTACTCACTGAAATGATGCCTTGTATCTATTTCACCTACTCTTTCGTCACTAACATGATAGAATTAAAATAATAAAATGTTGGTCTAAAATATCTAAAAAATATGGGATATACATGACATGGATTGGTAAATATACACAAATCATCATTGATACCATTACTATATCTACTGATAAAGGACAATAAGGCTTTAGATACATAGATAACTCAATACCCAATAAGGAAAGCAAAACTATGAAAGTTGTTATTCATACACATTTATCTAAATTGAGACCTGAACACAAGCATGAAGTTCATCATGCATCAAAACTATAGTTAATATATCTTCACCTCATTTATGATAAGGTTTCACCATAAATTTGGACATTAGATAAATTCTCAAATGATGAGTCTCTATTGGAATATGTGGGGGCATATGAGGATCTCCCTCCCTTCTATCATAATTTTCCTCACACAACAAATGACCATGCATATTTTGGGAGGTTAAAGGTCTTAATATTGATGTCGAACTAGCTAGCCCAAATATAATTTTTATTGCATCATATGTGGATGATAGATCAACTTTGATAAATGAATAAACAATTAATTTTAATTACATAAGAGATAGATAACTCAATACCCAATAAGGAAAGTAAAACTACGAAAGTTGTTATTCATACACATTTATCTAAATTGAGACCTGAACACAAGCATGAAGTTCATCATGCATCAAAACTATAGTTAATATATATTCACCTCATTTATGATAAGGTTTCACCATAAATTTAGACATTAGATAAATTCTCAAATGATGAGTCTCTATTGGAATATGTGGGGGCATATGAGGATCTCCCTCCCTTATATCATAATTTTCCTCACACAACAAATGACCATGCATATTTTGGGAGGTTAAAGGTCTTAATATTGATGTCAAACTAGCTGGCCCAAATATAATTTTTATTGCATCATATGTGGATGATAGATCAACTTTGATAAATGAATAAACAATTAATTTTAATTACATAAGAGAGCAAGGGGATCCTGACAATTGGTATCAGAACGAGGTTGGGTTCACTAACAGGTGGTAAAGCTTGTTAAGTGTGTTGATTACAGGTCACTCTCAGGGATTTCTGATTGAGTGGGAGTATAGCAATGGCAGAAGAAAGTATGGAGGAATTCAAAAGCAAGAATGATCAATTACGGTGTTATGGAAAGAAAGAGCAGGTAAAGAAAGATTGCTGATTGGTAGCAGATCAGCATGAAGGAAATAAAGAAGCATGTGTTGCAGATATTATTGCACTGGTTGTTCTTTTATGTTCCTTGGATAAAGTAGAATCTTGGTTTATAGATTTTGTTGCCTCTTTCCATGCAGCCCAAATAGAGTATATTTCCATGTTAAGGTCCATGGAGACTTTGGAAAGATTTATTTAGGGGTTGGTGAGCCTTGTCAAAGTTTTGGCAAAGGAAAAGTGTGGCTGAAATTGCAGACAACCAACACGTGGATGTTGAAGGATGTCATGCAGGTCCCAATTCTGAAGATGAGGCTAATTTCTTCAGGAAAGTTGGGTGATGAGAGATGCACAAGAACTCTCACAACGGATGCACTTGAATCAGCATGTGGTAGGAAAGTAGCTACTCTTTATCTACCTGCTTGTATTACTGATTCTTCTTCTATTGCAAAGACGTGGCTTTGTAGGCTTGGTCACATGAGCAAGAAGGAGATGCATGTTTTTAAGAGGAAGTCAGATGTGTTTGACAAACTTAAGAATTAGAAAGCCTTGGTGTTTATGGAGGAGATGATGGACAGAGATCAGTAGATGGGACTGAATAACTCTGAGCAGGGTAGTTTGGACAGGGTTTTGATCCAAGGTGAGCTCACGGGTAAAAAGTCATCACTCACAGGAAAACACAGTTACCGACGTCGATCATGTGTAACCGACATCGAATAGACAGGTATCGACGTCGATCATGTGCAGACAAGCAAAGTTAGTGGTGTTAGGCAGGTGGCTACTAGCGTTGGTCAGAGAATTGATGTCGATGACTAGAGGACACCGACGTCGGTCAGGGAATTAGTGTCGGTGATCAGGTGGATTTGACATCAGTCGGGTGTAGACCAGGGTCGACCAAAAAATGGATTTTGGGCAGACAGCAAGCTGTCAAGGAGTCTCAAATGCCCATATAGAGGACTGAAAGGGTAAGTAAGCCTTAAATTCATTATTCCCCCTCTTTATACTAGTTGCTCATTACAGAGCAAGAAAGATCTAGGAAATAGTGGGAGCATGGCATGATTGAGGAATTTGGTTCCTTGGATGCAAAACCAAGAGATTTGGTAGGGTTATCAGCCAGATAAAAGCACTGAAAGATGAATGGATTCCTTGGTTAAAGAAAAGAGAGGATGGACACGTGAGATGGAAAGCCAGGTCATATGGTCTTGAGGAAGCTGCAGGATAGTGGTACAGGTTTGACAGGTGGATGACAAAGCATGGCTTTAGTCAATGTCATTGTAACCATTGTGTGTTTCTTTACCAGGTTAGATAATGGTCACTACATTATCCTGTTACTGTATGTGATGATGTGCTTGTTACAGGTGCATACATACAAGGATTTGTTGAGCTAAGGGTAAAGTTAGTTCAGTGGTATGTCATGAAGAATTTGGGAGCAGTGAAATTCTTTGGCATGAGTTTTCCTAGATACAGGGAAGATCACAGGTTGATGTTGTCTCAGGATGATTGTGTGAAGGTAGTGCAGGATGCAAAATGGCAAGCACACCTATGGATGGACAGTTCACAGAATAGGGTCCCCAATCACATGATGAGGTTGAGTACATGTGTACTCCTTGATATTGCCCCAGTAGTGGGTGTTATCAATAAGTTCATAGCCAATTCAGGAAAGAAGCACTGGAGGGCAGTTCAGTGGGTTCTCAGGTATCTGAGAGGGACCAGCAGCAGGGATTCATGCTATGCAAGGTCAGGGACTTCTCTACATGAGTATGTAGATTCAGATGTGGCAGGTTACTTGGATGATAGGAGGTGCATCACAGGTTTTGTGGTGGTTGGTCTTCAAGGTTGAGCTTGAAGAGGGATACAAGCCAGGAAATAGATTAGACGATGTATAGGTACAGGTACAGGTGCAGCTATTTATCTCCAAGTGGGAGATTGTTAGGTTGTGGAGTTAAAAGCTTCACCAAGATGCAAATAGGAGGAGGTTGCTCAATGTTACAACAACTGACATCGGCAGCGCAATTGATGTCGGTCATATCTAGTTACAGAGCAACCGACATCGATCAGGAGTTGGCTAACGTCAGTCACCTCCAGATAGACAGGGACCGACGTCGGTCGCCTGTGCATTCCAGAACTGGTTGTTGATGAACAGTAGTTTGTTGAATGGGTTGTTTGCATGTAAAGACTAATTTTAGTCTTAAGCTACGGATCTAATTATTGTAATTAGATGTCTAATTATTGTTTGCATGAGATTTATATAATAGACTCATGGGCTGTATTGTAAGGTGTGCTAGTTAGAGAGAGCAAGGTTAGCTCCTTCAGAGGGAAGAGAGCAAGGGTTGATCCTCCTAGTGCCACAGTGCCAAGTGTGTATGATCAGGTAGATCTACATGTTATTGCAAGATCTGGTAGAAGATCCACAAGGGTGCTGGTTTGGAGAATCAGAAGGGTTCTTCATGTGTGTATGATCTCAGTCGGTAGGTGTGTAAGGCCAAGTTTGATTTGCAGGTTGTTGCAAGTTCATGGGAGATCTACATGGTAAGTAAGATCAGTTGATTTGCAGGTGTGTGTGTGTGCGAGATCTAGGTTTGCAGGTTGTTACAAAACCAAGTTGATTTGCAAGTGGCACCAGGATCAGGGAGATCAGCAACACAACAAGGAACAAGATCACAGGGATCTACTTGGAGTACGTGGTGTACTCAGACTTGGAGTACTTTGAGTACTCGATCGGTGGTACTGGCAGTAGTGATACTGACTGGTTGGAGGTGAACAACAACTCTGTGTTTGAGTTCTGTTGTGATCGTGATTTAGAGAGAGAGCTCTTGAAGAGATTTATTGTTTATGCCCTAGAGGTGTGGGAGCCCTAGAGGAGTGTATAAGAAGATTGTGGCATCTTCTTTCTTTGTATTTCCTTCTGGAAAGAGTATTAATACAAATGGGTATTGTCTCTCATATTCTGTGTTATTTTTGAATTTCTATGTTACTTGTTACTTCTAGTTAAATTATGCATTTAGTTGCTTATACAAAGGTAATCAATTGTGCTCTTCGAGAGTAGGGCGATCCTGACACTTCACCTTATTTATGATAAGGTTTCACCATAAATTTGGACATTAGATAAATTCTCAAATGATGAGTCTCTATTGGAATATGTGGGGGCATATGAGGATCTCCCTCCCTTCTATCATAATTTTCCTCACACAACAAATGACCATGCATATTTTGGGAGGTTAAAGGTCTTAATATTGATGTCGAACTAGTTGGCCCAAATATAATTTTTATTGCATCATATGTGGATGATAGATCAACTTTGATAAATGAATAAACAATTAATTTTAATTACATAAGAGATAGAGATCCAAGACTAGTACTTATAGAAACCATGTTAAAGGATGATGAATGAAAATATTCTAGATTTGTTTTACATGATTACCTAGATTTATTTGCTTGGACTTAATTAGATATGCCAAGCATTGACCTTATAGTAACAATGCATAATATTGTAATTTACCTAGATTCACATATAAGTGAACAAAAAATTAGAAAAACCCATCCAAAAGTAGCTTTGTTTGTTGAATACGAAATTAAAAGACTATTGGATGTAGGGTTTATTTTATCCATTTACTATCCCAAGTGTGTTTCTAATATAGTGCCAATTTTCAAGCCTAATGGGCAGATTCAATGTTGTACAAACTATCATGATTTAAACAAAGGTTGATCCAAAGAAGACTTCCCACTACCAAATATTGATATGATTATATATTGTACAACTAGTTATGAGATGTTTTCATTTATAATTTATTTTGGATATAATCAAATAAATAATAATCATGAAGATAGATGAAATACTTCATTTACCACAATATGGGCAACATTTTGTTATGCAGTCATGCTCTTCAAATTGAATAATGTATGGGCTAATTATCAAAGAGTTATGATGCATATATTTTAAGATTATATACATAAAAATATGAAATATATGTTTATGGCTTATTTGAAAAATATTGACATCGACCTAATCACACTATAAACTTGTAGAAAATATTTGAATGTTTATAAAAATACATTGTGCACTTAAACCCAAAAATATGTGTATTTGGAGTGTCTTTAGGAAAATTATTGGGTTGTGGCATATCTCAAAGGTGCATATAAGTAAACCCAAAGAAGGTAAAATCTATTGTAGACACCAAAAGGATCGAAACACTTACGATGGCTACAAAGACAAATTCAAGAAATAAGACATTTTAGGGCTCAACTAGCAAATAAGATGAAACTTGTCATCCACTTACTAAAGAAAGATATAAGGTTTCAATGGGATGTCAATTGTCAAAAAAGGTTTGATGAAATAAAACAATATCTACTTAATATACCTACTTTCATGCCTTCAACACTAGATATGCATTTACTATTATAAATTTCTACTACAAATCATGCCTTAGGGGATTTACTTGCACAATACGATGATAATCATAGATAAGTTACAATTTATTAGATTAATTGTACGCTAGTATATTATGATATAGATTACAATGCTATGGAAAAGTTATGCCTAACCCTTGTTTTTAAAATTCAATAAATTTGACACTATATGCTTAATAATGAGATGCATGTCATCATGAAGGTGGATCGATTGAAATTTATCATGTCAAAACCGCATTTGTCATGAAAAATAGATAAACAAGTAATGATACTCATGAAATTCAACTTAAAGTTACAATCTTAGAAACATTTAAAAGGAAAAGTAATTGCTAATCAACTAGCTATAACACCATTAATTGACACATTACCAATCAATGATATTTTTCATGATGATATTACTACATATCATATTTACAATGACACTAGGACCATGTACATAGACATATACAAATGCACCATAATCATTGGAACCAGTTTAGTTTCCATTATTCTTCATGGCTAACCTATTCCATTTGCATATCACATAGGGTTCTCATGTACAAATAATATAGTATAACATAAAGCATTGATACTTGGATTATGTAACACAAACACAATGGAAATAAAATTCTATTTAATTGTATGAGGATTCTTGACTCATGGTTGACAAAGTTTTGAATATTAATCAAACAAAAAAAGAAAAAATGATCCCATACAAGGAAATGGTACATCGATTAAAGACATACATTGATAAATTTTCAATTGAAAGCATACTTTTAAGGAAAATTAACATACATATGCTATGGCTAGTGTAGATTCTATGATTCCTATTGATATCAATGATGACCATAAAAAACTACTATAAAAAAGTTACAACACTCATATGTGTGTGTGTGTGTGTGTGCATGTGCTTTAGCAATACTTATGGTTACTCACAATACACTTAATTCAAAATGGTATAATGACATTTATAATTTCTTATATAAGGCCTTTATTCTATAAAATACTACATGAAATGATAAATGAAAATTGTAATGTGAAGTGATGTGTTATGCTATAATTGGTAGGGCCTTGTTCAAAGGATCATTTGAGGCATAATTAATTTTATGCCTTAGCTATGAGGAGGATAATATAACTTTACTTGAGCTACATGATAACAAATGTGGGGGTAAGTTTAGTGGGAAATCAATGTATTTAAAACTTTTAATATACGGTTATTATTGGATTGTGATGGAACAAGAATGCTAATAATATACAAAAATACTCTCAATGTCAAAAACACTAGAATTTAAATCATGCACCATCACAAGAATTATAAACTATTATTTTACCATGGCCATTTTCACTTTGGGGATTTGAATTGATTGGCAAGGTAAATCTAGAGCCATTAGAAGGTCAAAAGTTCATTATTATAGCTACAAAGTATTTTAAAAAATGGGTGGAGTTAATATTACTAAAATCAACTGTAGTAGAGGACATATGTAAATTCTTAATGAAAAATATCATTTCACAATTTGGTATCTTATTATAAATTATAACAAATAATGGATCATATTTAAGAATTGAGATAGTTAAGAGATTTTGTGATAAATATAATTTTTGACATACCTTCTCCACCCCTTATTATCCATAAGGAAATGGGCAAGTAGAAGTAAAATTTAAATAATTGCTAAAATACTAAGTAAAATAATTGCAAAACATGGTGATGATTAGCATAATCAAATTATCTAAGCCTTATAGGCATATCAAACAAATGTCCACACACCTATGAAGGTTACACATTATTCTCTTGTTTATTGAAAAAATTCAATATTTCCTTTAGAGCTATATATACCATCTTTTTGTATTTCATTAAAATACATTATCAAGGATAATGATGATTGGGAAAAAATATTACATAAGTTATAAATGTTCGATGCCATCAAAAAGTTATTGAAAATCTCATAGTTTATCAAGATCACTTAAAGAGAGCATATGGAAAGAAGGTTTGAAATTGTGAATTCAAATTTGGTGACTTGATACTAAAATAAAATCAAAATAATACCAATGTATATAGGGAGAGCAATGACAAGTTGGAACCTTATTGATTGGGCCCATTTGTGGTTATAGAAAAAGTGGGTACAAGATATTATCATTTGGCTAAAGTTTAAGGGAAACCCATTAGGAACTAAATATCATGAATTTGCATCGGTATTACACATAAGCAAAATGTTTCAAATATACCCAAAAAATATATCAAAATAATCCAAAAATCTAAAATTTAGGACTTAATCATGACATGTTTGGTAATTTTCATTATTCATTTATGTTATTTATCACATGTTTGGTAGATTACATATAATTTTTCATATTTACATAAATTTCATTATATATATGAGTGAGATGTAGGACATACATATTACACATTATATATAGATGCACATATGCAAGACATTTCTATACCAAGGGGCCATGACATTATTAATTATATCTTTCTATGACCTTTCTATTTATCATGTTGAACTAAATTAATTGATTACATGTCTTCACCTCAATTATATTATTTATAGTGTTATATTTCATGGATATGGTACTTTGATATACTGTGACATTGACATAGATTGATAATGTAGACTAGTTTGACTTGCTTTATGTTTCATTGTTGATATTTCATTTTATATAAGCTAATAGTTGATTATGATCTCTTTAGTATATGACATTTTTTGATAGAATATATCATTATATGCCTCTTTATTTGGGCCTTCACCTTATTTGAATGCTTTTCTTGATTGATTTTTCATTACATGACTCTTTGTTTGTGGCCCTTAGCCTTGTGTGGCATTGACTACTATTGCATGTGTTTTATTGTGTGTGGCATGGCCATGAAATTGTGTAATTATGAGTGGATAAATATATGACCATTTACTAATATTTTTGAGTTTTTTGAATGTGTGTTATCATTATCCACATGACACATATTTCTTCTTGTTTGTGGTGGCATGATTCATATCATGCACTTTCTTACATCATTCAGTATTCAATACTTATCTCAGTGATGGTTACCGATACATGTCTAATTGTTATACCTAACTTGACATGACACTTTTATGCCTTGAAATATATGTTTCATATATGATTTGATGATATATTACTTACTATGACAACATATTCTCTAAATGCTAGCATATGTTTTTAAATGATTACATATTTTGCATAACATGATGTGGTTAACTATTCTATTTTGAAATGAGTAATTCATAGCTACATCCTTCATCTCAAAAGGGGGTATATCAGTGGACTTGTCATATATATTCAAGCCTTCATTTATATAAATTTCATATTTTAAGATATATTATATGGTTAAAAGAGTTTAGAATTGTGCATATTATTAATTTGGGGATATATACTTATATATTGAGACATATTTTGGTGGCATATGAAATTCATATGCACACATTTTATAGGAACATAATCTACAAGTTTTAAAATATTTCAAATTTGAGACAAAATAAAATATAGATGTATACAATTTTATATCATGTTGGAACCAATTAGATTAGATTATGGGGCATGGACATTTTTCATGCACATACACACTGTTAATTTTTTCTATTGTGACATAGATATTACCCAATAGTGAAAAATTTAAATAGATAAGTCTATTTAATATAGTTGATTTAGTTAAATGAGTAGTAAGATTAATATTCAATGACACTCAATGGCTTATGCATTACTTTTCAAACCTAATATGTGGATCCCCATTTTAATCAAATAGACATCCTAAGTCTGGCATAAACTCATCCCATAGAGGTGGCCCAACAAAAATAAGAGCAATATCCATCAGGAATGTGTCATCATAAGAAACTATAGTAGGAGGAGAGAGTACATCATCAAAAGAGAAAACCTCGCTGACATGAGGAGAAGGAGATGGAGAATCATCATCCATATCATCATCAAAAGATACATCCTTGATAATAGGAGGAGAATGAAGTGGAATAGGAGGTGAAGTAAGATAGGGTTTATAAAACCCAAAAAACTCAATATCATCCTTAAAGAACGCTGCAATAGCAACCCAAACTCTATTTGGTGACATGACATCCATAATATGAATGTGCAAGTTGTTTGAAACATTGAGGTGAATCAAGCAAAGAGCCTCATCTTGCATAGATGCAATCCAGGTAATATCTTTCTCATCTATGGAGTTAGGAAGGTCATTAATTATCATTCTCCAAAAATCTTTCAATTGAAGATGTATCTTCATTTTTATTTTTGAAATAGTATAATTTGAGGTGTTGAGGGGCTCCATTGTCTAAATACAAGGAAGAAGCTCCTCCCCCAAAAAATAATAACTTTTGATTCAAAGAATGGCAATGAACAAATAAGCCCCCAAAAATGTGTAAGCCTCCCCCGACCCCCCCTCTCTCCCCTGCCTCCAATGCCCCCAAATTTGGAACTTTATAATTGAGTGATTTTTACAAGATAAATGATCCCAATAGATGGATAATCAAAAAACATACACTACTAAAAAAATAGAACTCAATTTTGAGTCACAATTCAAAATTTATAGTTTTTACAAGTTTTTTGTTATTAAAATAGGTCAAATAAGTAAACATTACATAAAAATTAAATTCACTAAGGACCAAAAAATGATTAACCATTTTATTAAAATATGGTTAGTGGGATTTGATCCCAATTCCTCCCATGTAATAATGGTCCACCAAAAAATGATTTACCACTTCAACTATTGCTTAGCTTCAAGAAGACTCTTTATAAGTTCCAGAAAAACTAGTTGATTGGACCTTGTTCTGACATTCCAAAAGGTAGTACACCCTGACACATAGTGGTACACACTATTATAGGTTGAAAGTAGATTGAAATTACTTTCCTCTACAAGAATCAGATCTTAATTTACAAACCTTATGGCCTCAAACCAACTTAAAATTGTACGACTATCCAAATGATGAAGACAGACCATTACAATGATTTTCAAGCTAACAAAAGAGTTGTACAACCTAATCCAAAATGATTCCAACTAGTATGAAAGTATATTTGGGGTTTTTATCTAACTGTACTAGGTTTTAGATCTAAAAAATCAGATATATATCACTTTTGGTGAGAGAAAATCATATAGGTGGCAGGTATACACCAATATATCGACGAGCAATTTTTTCAATAAAAAGGCTATATGACTTGATCTTAGGAGATTCTAACAAATTTTAGAGGTCATAAAATTTAGATTTCTATGCCCCTATGCTTTCAAATTTGAATTTTGACATATGCATGACCTAAAACTATCAAAAAATATGCATAAATTGCCTTAAAAGCTTCCAAAACAAACTTAAACATGAGTATAACATAATAAGATAACGGTACATCATAGGATCCATATGGCCTAGTCAATGGCTAAAAATATATAGATCATGGACTCGTATAAAACACCTTCACTTCACTAAGAAGAAAGTTTGATATATGAACAAATCCTTGCAGTAACAAACTCACAAATGGATGGTTTCAAAACCTACTACTCTGATACCATGAAAGGAATGATGACTAGATTGTTCCAAGTTGTAGAATCCTAGGTGTTGACAAAAAAGAATATTATAAAAGGAGAGATCTATAAAATAAAGGGTTACAAACTGATATGCAGAATAAAGTAGCAAATATCATATATTACATCCAAACTTCTATATAATCATAAATAAGAAGCCTTACATATATAGGACAAAACAAATAAGGAACATTGTATCCTAATTAATGTGGGATAAATCCACAATAGGAAAAAGATAAAAAGTACCTAGTAAATATGAATAACCTACTCTAACATGTACAAGGGTTAGGGTAATTTCAAATACATTTTTTTTACTATAATATTTTTTTCTTGTGCATCTAAATAAGTTTCTTGATCATGATCTAATTCACATGCATGCACATTTTCAATTTGAGATTCATTCACAAAACTATCATTCAAAGATACATTCTCATCATTTATAATAAAATATATATTTTTTGCAGCAACACTAGGCTTATTTTCAAATGTTATTTTATTTTTCATTTTAGATCTATAATTTAATTAAAATTATTAAAATTAATTTAATATGTATAGATTAATCATATTACTATTCCTTGTTATATCCTTTGATTTAATCAAAAAAACTGGCATAAAATGAAATTAAACATGGAACATACATACCATACAAGTACGCTAGGGTTTGAATTTTATTAGAAAAATTAACATATAGCTTGGAATGAAGCACAAGGAAATTATGGATATTGGATGTAATAGTATGTAATAGACTTAACCTTACTAAAAATAGACAAATTCAAAACTTTTCTATGATTGAACCAGATATAATCCTAAAACGGTGTAAGAGAGCACATGTTCACCAAAATATAACATAGAAAAATGGATTATAATTAAATGGTGATACAAATACCCAAATACTTTTTAATAGGATGAATAACATGTTAGACAATAATATAATCCCAAATAATTAATTTTAAACCCAAAGAAGACTGATCATGCAAGTTTTAGAGGTGTATCTATTTTATCTCAAGATCTGGGGATAGTTGTAAGGATCTAACAATGGAAATGCATGCCCATAAGTGGTATAGGCCTAACATAATAATTTGATGACAAGCAAAGAAGTCTTTTAGGTGTGTGACTTATGTTCTTGATGATGTCTAAAGTGTTAATGACACTCACAAATGAAAACATGTCCAAAAAGAGTGGATGACTACATTTGCCACACCCTGATTTTCATGTCCTAATTTTTTGGCACTACGATTTTGATCACCTAATTAAAACATATTTCTTCTCCTTACTCGAGATGAACAGCAATACTTGATTTTTTAAGGAAAATAATGTGTTTTGGGGCCTATGATAAAGTAAAGAATAGAAAACTATTTTTTTTAATCCCCTAAACATTTTTAACAATATTGAAAATAAAATTTCGTAATCAAAATAGTTCTAATAATTATAAACCCTAATTTTATATAGTGTATCTAAAATAAACTTGTATACTTCAATAAATAATCTAATAATCATTTAATTCATAAATTCTTATGAACAATAAAAAAAAAATTATATTATTCTCTTTTTAAATAAACTATAATATTTTTATATTTATAAATAAATTAAATTAAAATTAAAATACTATGAATATTAAGACCAACATCAAACAACTAAAAAATAAAAGAAATGAGAACCAAATATTTTGTGCTCTCAAACTAAAAGGCACCACATCAACGGAGTCAAGAGTGTCAATAAAGCTCTTGGTAGATCCAAAAGCACACATAAGTCAAGGTCGGTGAGAATAGGTAGGAAAGAAATTTGTAGCACATTGTATCATGATTGGCAAACATTTCTCTTTACTAATTATTGAAGGCTACCTTATAAACTTTTCAGACTAACTAATGAGATCAAATAATTAAATATTTATGATGTATGGATCAAAAGGAAGAAAGAGGGAATAAAAGGTTAGATGCTCTTATGAGTAGGGTAAAAGTATAGATATTCTTTAATGCTATAAGTTTGGTGTTTATGTTTATAGAGAGAGAGAGGGGGGAGGGGGGTAAATTGGTTAAAGTAGTTTAGTTTTAATTAATTTTAAATTTTATTTGGTATATTATGTCAGTTTTATTTGTAATGTGTGTATAATTAATTATAGTCATTAGTAATGTTTTTTTTCTATATATTTAAATAATACAAAATACAATAAATAAATGTAGTAGAGCTTCAAATAAGAAAAAAACTATAATGCAGCGTTTCCAAGAAACAACTAATAACCTGGCAAAGCTAAAATTGTCCATATGAACTATGGTTGTATATGACAACTCAGCCTTCTAAATAACAATATAGAAAAAACAACATAATTGCTTCTATGAAGTGAAATGATGATCAAGCCATCTTAGAAACCCTTCCAGCTATTTTGTGTTCAATGCTTAAGCCTTTGCAAGTTGAAAAAAATGAGATTTACTTTGCTCAAGCTGATAACCAGATAAAATATTCTTCTTAGATAAGCCCTACAGATATGAAAACAAGGAAGCAATCCACAAAATGATATCAGAGTAAACCTGAAGAATCATTGATTCTAGATGAAATTTAATATTAGAGAATATTGCTAAGCATCTGATTTTCCATAAATGAAATAAAATGCCTTGTCTGATAGAATCAACTATCAAATTATTGTGTAATCCAAATCCCAGTAATGCTTCTTTCCATTTTAATTGATGGCCGAAGATAGCAGGCAAATTTTTAAAAATAGTAAACCATTGTTTTTTAAAAATATACAATCCCAAATAATATGCTTCAAAGTTTCTTTACAGGTGTAGAAAGGACATTTAACAGGCTGCACTAAGATGCATTTCAACCTATCTTCCATAAGAAGCTTATGGTGTAAGATCTTCCATGCCATGATTTTTGCGTCCTCATCAGCTTTAGTTTTCCAGATTTGAGCACTTGACCTAATCCAATAATTGTTCTTAAGTTTACATTTCCATTTTTGATTCAGCTACGGGTTAAGATTCATACGAGGAAGTAGTGAAAGATAGATTTTCTTTAAGGGAAATTGTCTAAAATGTCCATATGTAAACCAATGTCAATCCTTAAAAAAGTTGTACTGAACTGAAGTACACATCTTCATTATTAATTTTTTAGAGACTAAAGATTGAACAAAAATAAGAAACCCTTCAAGCTTCTTATTACGCATAAAGCATTCCATAGTAAAAACCCATGATGACCAACTCATTGAGTTAAAGTCCCAAAGATCATCCAATTGATGAACTCCCTTTTTGAATAACAAATAGGCTTGCTTGGGAAATACCACAACCAAAGGCTAGTCATGGTACTGAACATGTCTATTCCACCAAATGGATGAAGTGGCAAAACTAAAACCATGATTTAATGATGCCTCCTTCCACTTAAGAAAATGACTAACCTTCTACCACGCCTTCCAAACGGATTGTAATGTTGGGGATGCCTTAATGCAAAAGAAAGGCGCAAGAAGTATTTTATCTAACCAACTAACTTCTTGCCATTTACTTTTAATAGAAGCAGATTACCAAGATTTTCCAAGACTCTTTGCCTTCAACTACTCTGATAATCCATTTAGCCGTTAAACATATCCCTTGAGTGTTAGGATCAATCGCACCCAATTCACCTCTCCCTCTCGGCTGTATACAATGAGACCATGAGGTATATTTGAAACCAGAACTACCATCCCACTTGGACCAAATGAATTGATGAGAGATATTATTTAAATCCTCATACCCTTTGTTTGAAGGCATCCAACATGAAGAAAAATAAACATGAGATGCAAGGAATATTTTATTAACAACTTGAATTCTGCCAACCGATGAAAGAAACTTATTGCCCCAATTAAAGAGTTTGATTTTGAGTTAATTAAGAAACCATTTCCACATCTCATGAAGAGAGACACCTAAACTGAAAGGGATGCCTAAGTATCTTGTGATCTCACCATGTTTAATTTGTTTCCATTCTCTAGGAATCCATTCGAGAATAGGGCCGGTTTGTATCGTTAAAAACTCAGTTTTTAATGGGCTAATTGCAAACCTGAAACCAAGCAATAAAGATCTAATATATCAAAACTATTATTGATTTTTGCTTCTGAATTTTGTAAAAAAAGCATATTGTCATCAACAAAGTGGGAATTAATCACACAAGCCTTTTGTGGAATAGAGATACCTGATATAAGATTTAATTGATTAGCCTTTTGTAATAAATAACCCAGAACATCAGTTGTAATCACATATAAAAAAGGAGCAAGTGGACAACCCTATCTAATAGAGCATTGTAGAGCAAAAGGATCTTACATATGATTATTAATAATTAATTGAGCATTAGCATCCTTAAACAACATTCGAACATGATCCCGTTAGTAATGTTAATACAGTCAATTGTAATTGTTGATAATATTAATGAGGATGGTGGTGATTGTACTTAATTTTTAGAGAGATTTAAGTCTTCTATTTGTATCCCAAATTAATTCATAACTCCAATAAACAATATTCTAATTCGTAATTCTGAATTATAATAATATTTATTCATCATTAAAATATATGTTTTTCTCTCAAAAATTTTAAATATTTTGAATTGCATGTGTTTTTTAAATTTTTTGTTAACATTCATATATATATATATATATATATATATATATATATATATATATATATAATTTTTTTAATCTTTAATTATTTCATTTCAAACTATTTTCCCTTTATATCTTTTATAATTTTATAAATAGATTTTGTTTTTGATGAACATGTATATAATATATAAAATTAAATTAAATTAAAAATTGAAAAAATTATTGTTGAAGTGTAAAGAAAAATAATACAAAAGTAAATTTAAGAGAAATTAGTTGAAGAGATGTGGGTGAATTAGTTAAAACAGTTTGATTATATTTAGTGTCACTTAAGTTCAAATCTCGTTAGAACAATTATTATTAGTTTTAAAAAAAAATCCACCAAATCAATGGTTATCAAATTTAACATCTAATTCTAAATTAACATTTAGAATCTTACATATCTAATAGTCTAACTTATTATAACAATATATATAATTAAAAAAATTAAATAAATTGAGATTTTATAAAAATGATGATATTTTCATAATTTAAAAATTATCAAATTAATTTAATCTTAAAAATTAAATATTATTATCATTATTACATAAAAAGAATGAAAATATTATATTCATTGGAGTGGGGATTCCACGAAGTAGTATAGAAAGCTATGAAATCTTAATGTGGCACTTAAATGACCACTATAATTAATAGCTTAAAGACAAATAAAACTTGGTTACATTCAAACGGTTATGGCTTAATGGCTACTCATGGAATTCTTTAATATATTGTCATGTTGTGATTTTCATTTTAAACAAAGTAAATTAAGTGTATCAATCTTTCATTTTTTTTCCATTTGGACTATGCACCTTTGTAATGTGTAAGACAAAATGCATTTGGACTATGGGTCCTCTCACATGCAATGAAATGAAATTCTCAAGTATGCATGCGAGTAGTGGGGTCATGAGAAACACTAGGTTTGTTTCTTTTTAAAATAAATATTAATTATATTGGTGGCATTTTCATAGTGAGGCACTTACTTTAGATTTGTTTTACAAAATGGATATTCTCATTTCATGGTTAATCATTGAACCATTTGATATAAGTTTTTTTAATCTTTTAAAAAAATTTTTTTTAATAAATTTAATATTTGATGTGTGTTTAGTGTTAGGTATTCTTTGATCAGGATTCATTATAAACTATATTATAATGTGAGTTTTAGAAGCATGTGTGGACATTAATCAAACGATAAACATGTGTAGGTATTTGTTAAATGTTATAGTTGTGAATGTCTTGATAAACGTTTATAAAAAATGCAAAAGCATAATGAAGGCATATGAACTGAATTGTTTGAAAAATTGTAAATAAAACCACTCTCATTGTCTGCACTCAGGTCCTTTGTGCCATCCACTCGTTTTCAAAGTTCTTTCTCTTTAATCATTGAAAACTGATAAGTATTCCTCCTTGTAGTTCTAAAATCACAGTGTGATAATGGAGATTTAAGTTCCACACAAGCTTACAAAAAAATTCCAATATACATTAAAATTAATAACTTTTTAATTGTTTAAAAAGAATTATATGTTTTAGTGATGAATAAGCGGAAGAGTGAAAATGGATGTGGAAATGAAATATATAAAATAAAATGGTTTTAATTACCTCTACAAGACCGAAGGGTCTATGGGATCATCAATTAGACCAATTGTTTCAACCAGTTAGAAATTCCTAGGATCGGTAGTATATTCTAGAAGGGTGCTCCGTCTTTTACAAATTTGAGTTAAGATCTCTTCCAACCCTTTTATTCTATTTTCTTCAAATATTTCTACCACAGAGCCAACTCTTAAATTTTCCACATAATCGGATCGTATGTTTATTTATTGAGAACATTTGAAAATGAAGTGGTCCTCTATTTCAACTATCCATGTGGTATAAAAAATGTAAACACTTGCTTCCCACTGTTCTTTAGGTTTTGTCTATCTGCGTGTCTTGCATATGAACATATGAGAGCTAGTCCTTAGTTGAGCAATGAGGATATTTCCCCTCCATTTAATTTCAACCCCTATATATACTTTTTCACTATGTTCATATTTCGGGTTTAACACTAATATAGTGTTGTCTTTTCTTGCTTGTTTTCTTCCTCTACATTATTGTTCTAAACTTTTCACTTACATAAGTTTTTGTCTTTTTTATGGTTTGTGCATTTGCTTAAGTTGATATCCTATCTACTCATCCACTTTTGGTTCTTCTTCATCCAAGTGTTCTTCCTCTTGTGCAACTCTTCATCGCATTCAACCCTAGGCTACTTGTTGGTCTTCATGTTTTCTAGTTTTTCCAAGTAACATAATATTATGGTCATAGCACCTCTAAAAAGAAAGTACCTATTTTGGTAAGGATGATTTCATAGGGAATCGAATCCTTAATTTTGAAATTATTTGTGATTAGACGCTTTTGGATCTTTTTTATTTACCTCCACTTCAAACTCATTTTTCCACTAGTCTACACCTCATGACCATAAAATACCACTGGTATAAAAATTAACCCAAATAAGACCCTGGTGGTCTTTCATTCCCATAACTCAACATTCATGCCTTTGTTTTGAAGTACATAAAAAGCTCTCTTGTATTCTTTTCATCTTACAAGTATCCTAACTAAACATTCTGTGAAATTCAAAGGCAAGATAGTTGTACTTTGACGCCACTTCAAGAGACCCTCCTACAAATTGAAACTCATGGTGATGTTCTTTTCTTTTCACTAAGAAAATCATAATCTTGGTTTTGTCAATGTTCACTTGCATCCCTACTTATTTATAAAAGAGCTCTAGTATTATCTCTGCTACTAGAATTAGGTCATCTAATTGAAACATATTTCTAAGATTGAACAAGATTTAATCCTAGAATGTTGTAAGAGAGCATGGGTTCACCAAAATATAACATGGATAAATGAATTCCAATTAAACGGTGATACAAATACCCAAATATGTTTCACCAATATAAATAACATATTATACAGTAATATAATCATAATTAAATCATTTCAAAACCAAAGAAGATTGATCATGGAAGTTTTAGAGGTGTATATATTTTATCGTAATATTCGGTGATATTTGTAAAGATCTAACAATGGAAATGCATGCCTATAAGTGATATAGACCTAACCCAATAATTTGATGACAAGTAAAGAAGTCTCCTAGGTGTGTGATTTTTGCTTCTTAAATGTCTAAAGTGTTAATAACACTATTAACGAATGAAAACATGTCCAAAAATATTTGATGATTTGTTCGCTAGGTCTTGATCTCCATTAACCTTGCTTATTTCTTCGCATTGTAATTTTGATCACCTAATTGAAATATATTACTTTTTCTTGTTCTAGATGAGCGTCAATACTTGAATTTTTAAAGAAAACAATATGTATTTTGAGGCCTACGATAAAATAGAGAATATAAAACTATTTTAATATTTTTGTAGCCACTTAAATATTTTTAAAAATATTTAAAATAAAATCTCATAATTAAAATAGTTCCAATAATTACAAATCCTAATATTGTATAATATATATCTAAAATAAACTTGTATACTTCAATAAATAATCTAACGATCATTTAATTCCTACAAAATACTTATAAATATTTAACAAATTCCTATAAATAATAAAATGAAAACTCTCTACAATTCTCTTTTTAAATATTAAATGAACTATAATATTTATATATTTATAAATAAATTAAATTCAAATCAAACTTTTATTAACACCGACATCTTACAACTCGAAAAACAAAACAATCAAAACAAAATATTTTGTACGGAGCCAAAAATATCATTAAAACTTTTGATAAATCTAAAAGCAACACATAAGTCAAAGTACGTGTAGGTGAGAATAGTTAGGAGAGAGATTTAAGTGTCTACATAATTTAATTAAAATCCCTAATACTATCAAAAAGTCTTCCTCTTGTCACTATTTAATCAAATTTATTACCCACGACTATTATAAAAAATTTAAAATATGAATATACACAATTGCTTGAAATTGTCATTTATCTAATTAAAAAACAAAACAAAAATAAAAATGGAGAGATGAATTAGATATTTTAGCAGACATTTCTCTTTAATAATTATTGAAGGCTACCTTTACAAACTTTTCAAAATAATTAAATATGGATCAAAAAAAAGCAAAGAGGGAAAAAAAAGGCTTCATGCTCCCATGAGAAGGGTAAAAGTTCACATACTGTTTAATGCTATAAGATTGGCATTGATAACATTTAATTTATTATATCTATATTTTTTCAAAGTTCTTAATCATTTTGAGAGTTGAGAATTGTAGATATGTTTTTAATATTTTTTTTTGTGTGAAATTTTTTATTATTTCATTTTATTTTTTTATTATATTTTTTTATAATTTTATTTTTAAAAAATATTTATATATAAATTAAATTAAAAAATAAAAATGTTATTATCAAAATTTAATGAATAATAATATTAACGTGATTTTAAAAATAATTAGTAATATTAAAACATTCTAACTTGTAAAGTAGTTTGTTAAAATAATATATCAAAAGTTAAAAGAAAGTATAAACATTAAGACTATTAGAGAAAATAAGAGTTTATGAACCAAATAAATTTTAAAGTATAAAATATTTGAAAAAGTGTATATAACGTAGTGGTTTTATGGAGAAGAAAGTCACAAATTTTTCTACATATATTATAATTAAATTTTATTTCAGAAAAAATTTCATACAAAAATAATTCCGTGATTTATAAGATTTTTTATGTTACTTTTTATTTGATAAAAAAAAATCTTACTTGAAAAATTAACTATTAATGATATGGTAGAATCAGATAAAAGACCTACTATATAAAATCTACTAATTTTACCGTTTGACTACCATCACAAAACCTAAATATAATAATATTAATAAAAATTTTGAAATTAAAAAACATTGCCTACTACACCAAAAAAAACTTAAAAATTAATTATTAAGAACAAACACTTCACATTATCAAATAAAAATTAATTAAAAAAATAATTTTTTTATCAAAAAAAAAAAAAAAACTTTATAAAATTCACTGTAAATTGTACAAAATGTTCAATTCCAAAATGGAAGGTTTTAAAAAAAAAAAAACCAAAAAGAGAGCCCTTTAAATAATCTTCTATCTAAGATTTATATTAGATATATATGAAGAGCTAGTTCCTTATAATGTAGGGTGTTAAGGTAGTCTAGGAAAATATGGCTGCAAAAAAGGCTATAGTGAGTTTTAACAAGAGTTTATCTCATATTTTTTCCCTGAGGGGTATATATTAAATTTTAAAAAATTACATATTTTAAGAGTTTTTTTTTCTCTTTTCTTGTTCTTTTTTTCTTTTTTTAAAAATAGTTTAATGATTCTTTAAATTTTCTATAATATATAGAGTTGAAAATAATTAACAATATTTTAATTTTAAAAAATTATTTAAAAATAAAATAAAAATATTAATTGTATATAAATTGAAAAAAAAAATTAAGATAAATTAGTATAATTTTTTCACTTTTTATTCTTACTTTCAAAAATTTTATGAAACTACACAGGTGCAAGAGTTCCCTATATGAGGCCCTTATTTTATTATTAATTATTTAATTGTAAAAATATAAATAATTTTATTTTTTATATTTTCTTGAGAAAGAATCATATTAGTAATAATTGTGAGACTGATTTATCAGTGATATATTATAGTAAACATCCCAATCATTTTTGTGTTGAAAAATATAGACCGGGGTAATTTCTATTAAGTTAGATATCTCAAACATATAAGCAATATATGGCAAAGTGTTAGGAGATTAATTATTGATTAAACGGGCATGGTCAGTAGTATGTTTAATATTTTGTTAAATATTTAGTAGTTGAGTCAGTGATTCGAATCTTACGCTTCCAAGTGTTTCACTCACTTTGACTAGATTTTATCAAGATGAGAATGGGTTATAATGAATATAAATCTAAATCAGAAACCTAAATATAACTAGAGCCATACAAAATGAAACGTGAAAATCACTGATTAATTACCAGAATAAAACTTCAACCTTAAATAAAAATAATAAAAAGTTATAACCAATTTTCATTGTAACACCAAAAAAAAAAACCATTGATAAAATAAAAAATATTTCTTAATCTACCCAAATTTAAACCAAAAAAAAATCTAACGAAATGAATGGGGGCTTTTTCGTTTGGACTATGCACCTTTATAATGTGTAAGACAAAATGCATTAGCGGAATCCAAGCTTCTCTCACATAAAATGAAATGAAATTCAATTCTCAAGTATGCGTGTGAGTAGTTGGGTCATGAGAAACACTAGGTTTGTTTCTTTTTAAAATAAATATTAATTATGTAATATTAATTACATTGGTGGTATTTTCATAATGAGGCATTTACTTTAGATTTGTTTCACAAAATGGATATTTTCATTTCGTGACTTGTCACTGAACCATTTGGTATACGTATTATTTATTATTTTAAAGTTTTTTTTTACAGATTTAATAGTTGATGTGTGTATAGTGTTAAGTATTTTTTAGGACTCATCACAATGTTATAATGTAAGTTTTGGAACAATGTATGGACATCAATCAAATGATAAATGTACATGAATATTTGTCAAATGTTGTAGTTGTGAATGCTCTGACAGATATTTATGTAAAATTTAGAAGTATAATGAAGGTATATGAATCGAATTGTTTGAAAAAATTTAAATAAAATCACTCTTATTTCTTGCACTCAGATCATTTGTGCCATTTGCTTATTTTCAAACTTCCTTCTCTTTAATCGTTGAAAAGTGATAAGTATTCCTCCTTGTAATTCTAAAATCACAGTGCCACAATGGAGATTTAAGTTCCACGTAAGCTTACAAAAAAATTCCAATATACACTAGAATTTATAGCTCTTTGATTGTTTAAAAAGAATTATATGTTTTAGTGATGAATAAGCAAGAGAGTGGAGAGGATGTGGAAAATAAAATGGTTTTAATTACGTCCACAAGATTGAATGGTCTATGGGATCATCAATTACGTCTCTTATTTCAGCCATTTAGAGATTCCTAGGATCCATGGTATATTTTAGAAGGGTGCTTTGTCTTTTGCTAATTTGAGTTAACATCTCCCCCAACCCTTTTATTCTATTTTCCTCAAATATTTCTACCATGGAGCCAACTCTTAAAATATCCACATACTTGGTTCGTGTGTCTATGTATTGAAGACATTTAAAGATGAAGTGGTCCTCTATTTCAATTACCCATGTGGTGTAAAAAATACAAACCCTTACTTCCCACTGTTCCTTAGGATTTGTATATCTATTTGTCTCGCATTTGAGCTTATGAGAGCTAATCCTCAATTGACGAACGCGGATATTTCCCTTTCATTTAATTTCAACCCTTATATATATGCTTTTTCACTATGTTCATATGTCAGTTTTAACATTGAAATATGGTGTTGTCTTTTATTGTCTATTGCCTTCCTCCACATTACTGTTGTAAAGTTCTTATTCACATAATTTTTTGTCTTTGTTATGGTTTGTGCATTTGGTTAAGTTGATATCCCATCTACTAATCCACTTTTGGTTCTTCTTCATCCAAGTGTTCTTTCTCCTATGCAACTCTTCATCTCTTCCGATCCTAGGCCACCTATTGGTCTTCATATTTTCTGGTTTTTTCAAGTAACATAATCGCATGGTCATAGCGATTGCCTCTAAAAGGAAATTACCTATTTCAACAAGGATGATTTCATAGGGTAATGAATCCTTAATTTTGAAATTATTTGTGATTAGACACTTTTGGATCTTTTCTATTTATCTCCACTTTAAACTCATTTTTTCACGGGTCTACATCTCAGAGCCATACAATACCATTAGTACAAAAATTAACCCAAATAAGACCATAGTGGTCTTCCATTCCCATAACTCATCATTCTTGCATTTATTTTGAAGTGCATAAAATTTTCTCCAACAACCTTGTATTCTTTTCATACTACAAGTACTCCAACTGAAATTGCTGTGAAAGTCGAGGTTGAGATACTTATACTAGGGAAAATTTTAGTGGCTATTTATAGTCAATTAGCTATAAGTAAGTTTTTTTATTTTGAAAATGAGTAATTCTGGAAAAAATACATAGGTCGAATTGCTAAAATTTTATACAATTTTATAGTTTGGGACACAAATTTGCCTTATAAATTATACCCAATCCTATTTCGAGACACATATTCACTAGAGTTACTATACATCTATTGGTATGATTCACCAATAAATTATATGAAACATGTATAGGTTAGTCCGGAATCGCCAAGAATACATGTAGATATATGTATGTAGGTATGTATGTATGTATATGTATATAAGGACCACCTAGGACTATTATGTGAAAATGTTTTAAATATTCTTTAATGCCACATATTCTTCCTTCTATATATGGCTTTAATAACTAAAAAAATTATTAATACATAATTTTCAAACATAGTATTTATTTTATTTCTAGCATTGAATGTGGTGCATGTGGAATTAAAGCTATGAGGATTAAGGTTTAGATCTTGCCTCATTTTTTAGTGGATTGACACCAGTATATTGAGGGGCTCAAAGCAAAATTTAATGTTGGTCCAACACATCACCCGCATGATTAATAGAAATTGGTCGAATACATATGTGATGGTTTTTCGATTTTTCTTATCATTTATGCAAGCTCTTAGTGGAAGCGAAGCTTTGGTAGTTAGAAGATTGGGATGAGAGGTTGGAAACTAAGGTGCAAACAATTTTTAAGTTGGTTTCCTTGTGATTGTACCTGCAAGATATGAATTTGTGTTTTTTTGTTCTGAAGATTGAGGGCAGTTGTTTACATGCATAGTTGTTTATCTTGAAATGAATAAATATAATGATAAGTCCTCTGAAAAGCATTTCTTTAAAGATTTTTATTGATAGTTTCTCATTTTTCCTAATCATTGATGCAAATTATTGGCAGAAATGAAGCTCTGGCAGTTAAAAGATTGGGACGAGAGATTGGAAACAAAGGTGTAGACAATTTCTAAACTATTTTCTTTGTGATTGCAACCGCAAGGTATGAATCTGTGTTTCTTTGTTCTGAAGATTGAGGGCAGTTGTTTACATGCACAATTATTTATCTTGAAATGAATAAATATAATGATAAGTTCCCTAAAAAGCATTTCTCTAAAGATTTTACTGACGGCTTTTCATTTTTTCTAGTCATTGATGCAAACTATTGGCAGAAGTGAAGCTTTGGCAGTCAAAAATTTGGGACGAGAGATTGGAAATAAAGGTGCAAAAAATTTCTAAGCTAGTTTCCTTGTGATTGCAACTACAAGGTATGAATTTGTGTTTCTTTGTTCTAAAAACTTAGAGAAGTTATTTGCATGCACAGTCATCTGTCTTGAAATGAATAAATATAATTATAAGTTCCCTGAAAAGCATTTCTTTAAATACTTTTTCTAATATTTTTTTATTTTTCTAGTCATTGATGCAAGCTATTGGCAGAAGCGAAGCTTTAGCAGTCGAAATATTGGGATGAGATGCAGACAATTTATAAGTTGGTTTCCTTGTGATTGCAGTCACAAGGTATAGATTTGTATTTTTTTAATTCTGAAGACTAAGAACAATTGTTTGCATGTACAATCATTTGTCTTGATATGAATAAATATAATGATAAGTTTTTTGAAAATCATTTTTTTAATATATTTGATCAAAATACTATGCATGTTAATTTTCTTAGAAATTTCATGTATATCTACAAATCTTTTCCTTAAACTCAAAATCCATAAAATGGGTATTTTCAGGTTAGTCAGAATTATGGTTGAAATGATCATGAGTCTCTATTACTTTTATTCATTTTATTTTTCATGCTTTCTTTAAAAGAAGAATCTTGCATACCATTATTTCTCAAAAAAAATTAGTTTCTTGTTTGTTTAAAAGGGTTTACAGTTTCTCAGAGGAAATCAGTTTCTTATTTGTTTAAAATAAGTATGTGGTAAAAACCAACCAAATTATATAATAAATTGAGTATAACAAAAATTGTGAGAAAAAATCATAGCATAGAGTATAAATAATAAACTGACTACAGGGCCATATGCAAGATAACTATAAAAAAAATAGGATGACATAACTAAAAAAACTGAGTACATATGGTAAGATCATGTGCAATACTTAGTATAAATTGAGTACAAACCTTTGTAAGTCTCAAAAAACTAATCTAAGATTGACCATTAAATTATGATATTTGATATTGAACTATGTGTATGTTAGTTTTTTATTTTAGTTGCTCTTAGTTGTAATAGTGATTATATTTTCCTTTTCATTGTTTTGTTTTCATTGATAAAACACTTTTATAAAATCATAAATCTTTCCTTCAAGAGATTGTCTCTTATATAGGTTTTATTATGTTGGATAGGTTAGATTATATTATTTGAAATATAATTCACATATACATATATTTGATAATTGAGATATTTAATTAGTGCATCATTCATTATTATTCCTAGAATTTATAAAAACTCTTATGCACATCTTAGAAATATTTGTTGCTTCCTAGAATCACTGTTATTCTACAACCATTAAAAAAAATATCAAAAGTGCATCAAAACAATCACTAAGAAATTGTAACATGTCATTATAAATTTATGTTGGCCTCTATTTCTATGTTTTGAATTTGCAAGTGAGTTGTGGTTTGGTTTGAGTTTTGATTTCTAAATTTATATATTGTGTAGATTTAGATTTTGTCTATGATATCATTTTCAAATTGATATTTTGGGAGTTTATTTTTTTGCATTTTTCAAATAAATGTGCTGGTATCATTGCTTATTTTTATGTGCGAATTTTCAAACTATTGATGCAAAATTTATTCAAGAAGTGGAATAGTGATTTCATCCTTGAAGGGAGTGCTTTAAATTAGTGATTCATAAAGTTAGTATTGAAAAGTTTTGAATTTGTAAAATGTCTACTCCTAGTTCGAGTGCTAAGAAATTAATAGGGGGATCATTGAAGGGAAATACCTTGTTGTCATATTTTGCTAAACATCAACAAGAAAGACCTTTAAAAATAAATATTGGTTTAAAAAACTACCCAAAATCAAACATTCTTTCTCATGATCAAGATCATGTTCAATAGGGCTCTGATCACTTTCAATCAGTGGATGCAAGTAATAATGCCAATGATCATGACATAATTGGTTTAAGACAATCTGATTCTAAAAGTGTTGATGATTCAACATCACAAGTAGTTCATGAAATTTGTCATAGCTCCAAAAAAAAGTCAAGCAAATGAAATTTTTTAAAGAGTTTTCAAGTTGAATAGGTTTATAAATATCGTTTCATTGAAATTATTTTGAGTGAAGACACTAATGAGCCACCAAAAGAGTGTAGATGCAAGATATGTAGTTAGAAATTAGGGAGGGATAAATGCTTGCATCTAAAATTAGATACCATAGATAGACATATGGGAAAAGAGTATGAAAATAAAATTATAAATGGAGAGGGGAAATCAGTGATATGATGGAGAACAAAAGAAGAGTCTCTTCATGTTAGGTATGCAAGTGAATACGATGAATACCTAACAAAACAAAAAAAAGCTTCAAGCAAGTGGAAGAAACATTGCATCTTTATTTAGAAAAATCATGAGAATCTGTCAAATGTCAAAGGTTGTACAACTTTGTGTTATTTTTCACATTTTAAACAAAGGTCGAACAATGACCAATTATTTAGGATATAATAAAATGTTATAATTTTTAGCGTCCTTAACTTTCCAAATACTCATTGGTCAGTTACTAGTGGTTGGGAATGGGATAATTGTCTTGTTGAAGTAGAAAAAGGAGGATCTTCAAGAGAAGATAAGGATTTCAAGATACATAACATTATCATTGGATGAAGTTACAACCATTGATAACACTTTTTAGGTGTGTATGCATGTTTACACTATTGTAAATCATGTTACTCAGCCTCATTTTCTTTCCATTCATAAAATGAAATAAAATGCAACTTCTCAAAACCTTTTAGACTAGTCAAAAATAATTTAAAAGAGGTTGGTGGCATGGATGATTTCTCAATTTAAATAAAGATTGTTTGTGTAGGGGTAGATGGAGCATTGGTTATGCAAGGTCAAAGAAGTGGTCTTTGTGTAAGGCTACAAACTTCTTGTACACCATATATGATTTGTATTCATTGCATGGAACATAGAATGAATTTAGCATTCAAAATTGTGAGCAAGTTTACATTAGTCTTAAAAATTGAAGATCTTATTCATGAAATCCATTCATACTTTTCTATAAGTCTAAAAAGATTTTTACAATTTCAAAATTTTGTTAAAATTTTAATGCAAGGAAATAAGTTACTTAAGGTTGTTGATACTTGATGGATTTCCCTTTGTGAACCAACACAGAGTATATTCAAAATATCAGTCATTGATGGGAATAATGGAGGAACATCACCACATAATAGATAAAGCGCCAGATTTTTTTTGATTAATTGGTATAGAGACATTATTAACCTTATGTGAAATTTTAGTCATGTTGGATAAAATAAATTTAATGATAAAGAAAGTTCAAGAAAGAACAATGTACATTCATGAATATTCTACATTGAAAAAATTAATATGCCTTGCCCTTAATAATTTATATTTAATATAAGATTCATTTACAGAGAAAATTTTCACAAGCTAGATCTTGATGACAAATATTGAACATAGTGGTAACTATTTGTAGTTTAATGAAGATGGATATTTATGTGTTGCAGTACAAGAATGTAAAATACCCCTACACACTTTTGACATAGTTGGTCAATCTAATAAATTCAAAAAGTTCTTGTTATAAGGGATCGATTCCTTGAGGTTATATCCTCTATAAGGTCCACCTTAAAATAAATTACAAAGTGTCTATTTTCAAATATTATAGATCATTTTCCTTGAGATGAGATACTAGAATCCATTGTTGTGGTTTACCCTCAATATTGCAAAAATGCTAGCTCATCAAAATTTCAGAATAAAATCAAAATCCTGGCCCAATACATCTACAAGAGTATAAAATTGAATGATGAACAAATTGAAGGCATTTTAGATTTTTCAAAGCTAAGTGAGTAATCTATTCAATTTGCCACAACAATATTGGAACAAGTTAAAGTTATGGATAAGGTTTTCAAAGATGGCTCAAGTACTAGACTATGGACTACTTTAAGTTTAAGTGAAATATTACATGATGGTATCTTGGAATATTTTAATATTGATAATTTATGCCAAACAATAATTTTAGGATCAGTGAAAGAAGAGATAATTTTTAGTGCATTGTCATTTTTAAATTCAAAGTTAAGAAACAAGCTTGACAAAAATTTAGAGACTTGCTTGAGGCTCTATACAACTAGATACAATATATTTGATTTTTCATTTGATAGAGCTCTATCAATTTGGCAGTCTACATCTGAAAGAAGAGGATTAACTAATAATTCTTCAAACACACTACACTTAGAGAGTTTTACAATACTGGGCCCAAGTCCAACAAATTTTGAAGAGAATGCACGTAACAATTGTCAAGAATAAAATGAAGAAAATTGATATGTTAAAATTTGAAATTTAGGCATTTGATTGAGGAAGGACAACATATTTTTTGATCCCAAATAATTTTTCATAGATTCATGTAGCCAGATTGCATTTTGATAATTAATACTGAGTGACTTTAATTTTGATGAAAAAGTGCTAATACTTTATTAGAAAAATGTATATTTTTGTGTTCTGTTTGATTAAGAAAACATGTCTATAACAGTTGTAAACTTTATTATAGAGATTCATAAGCATATTGTGGTGTTCCCTTATTGTTTTATACCTAGTAGTTGTATTTTTGTGTTCTGTTTGATTAAGATAACATGTTTATAATAGTTGCAAACTATATCATAGAGATGCATAAGTGTATTATGGTGTTCCCTTGTTATTTTATACCGAGTACGTGTATTTTTTGTATTATGTTGGATTAAAAGAACATGTTTATAATAGTTTCAAACTCTATTATAGAGATGCATAAGTATATTATGTCATTTACTTATCTTTTTATACTAAGCAGGTGTATTTTTGTGTTCTATTTGATTAAAAGAACATGTCTATAACAATTGTAAACTCTATTATAAAGATGCATAAATATATTGTGGCATTCCCTTGTTATTTTATACCAATAAGGTTTATTTTTTGTGTTCCATTTGATTAAGATAACATGTCTATAACAGTTGCAAGCTCTATTATAGATATGCATAAGTATATTATGGTGTTCTCTTGTTATTTTATACTAAGTATGTGTATTTTTGTGTTATGTTTAATTGAGAGAACATGTCTATAATAGTTTTAAACTCTATTATAGAGATGCATAAGTATATTGTGGTATTCTCTTGTTCTTTTGTACCAAGTAGGTGTATTTTTTATGTTATGTTTGATGAAGAGAACATGTCTATAAGAGCTGCAAAATCTATTATAGAGATGCATGAGTATATTGTGGTTTTTCCTTATTATTTTATACCAATTACGTGGATTTTTGTGTTTTGTTTAATTAAGAGAAAATTTCTATAACATTTGTAAACTCTATTATTGAGATGCATAAGTATATTGTGATTTTTTCTTATTATTTTATATTAAGTAGGTGTATTTTTGTGTTTTGTTTGATTAAGAGAACATGTATATAATAGATGTAAATGCTATTCTAGAAATGCATAAGTGTATTATGGTGTTCCCAAAGCATGTATATTTTTGCATTCTATTTGATTAAGACAATATGTATATAACAGTTGTAAACTCTATTATAGAGATGCATAAGTATATTGTGGCATTCCCTTATTATTTTATACCAAGCAAGTGTATTTTTGTGTTTTGTTTGATTAAGAAAACATTTCTATAACAATTTTAAACTCTATTATAGAGATGTATAAGTATATTGTGGCATTTCTTTGTTATTTTATACCAAGCAGGTGTATTTTGGTGTTCTATTTGATTAAGAGAATATGTCTATAACAGTTGCAAACTATATTATAAATATTCATAAGTATATTATGGTTTTCCCTTGTTATTTTATACCAAAATTATTTGAGGTATATCTAGTGTAATGAATTGTAAGTATTTATATTGGACCAACAACCTCACTTATGCTAATAGCTTGCATAAATGACTAGAAAATTTGATAAAACTATCACATATGTATTCGAGCAAATTTCATCAATCTCACAGGTAATGTGTTAGACCAACATTAAATTTTGCTTTGGCCCTTCAATATGTTGGTACCAATTCACTAAAAAATGGGGCACTATCTCAACACAAAGGTAATAATTATATTTCGGTTGGCATAGTTTGTTAATTGAAATAAAAATATATTTAAAAGGCCATTATTAATTATGGATATGGTTAAGACATTGTGGCAGACCTTATCATTATTGAATATGGATATGGTTAAGACAGTCAAAAGATAGTGTTTTGAGAAACTATCTTTAAATAAATACTTTTTAGAAAACTTATCATTATATTTATTCATTTCAATATAGATGACTATGCATGCAAAAAATTGCTCTAGTCTTTAAAAATAAAAGAAACACAAATCCCTTGCAGTTACAATCCCAAGAAAACTAGCTTAGAAATTTTGTGCATCTTTGTTTCCAACCTCTCGTCCTAATCTTTAAATTATCGAAGCTTCGCTTCCATCAATAGCTTGCATCAATGAATATAAAATTTAAGAAACCATCACATATGTATTCAAGCAAATTACTTATGCTTGAATATATATGCATCTCTAAAATAGAGTTTACAACTATTATAAATAATTTTTCTTAATCAAATAGAAGATTGAGAGCAATTTTTTACATGCACGGTTGTCTATCTTGATTCTTGAAATAAATAAATATAATGATAAATTCCCTGAAAAGCATTTCTTTAAAGTTATTTACTTTCCATCCTTGATTTTCATATTTTCCTTGCCTTATGTCCCCATAGTTGGTTTATTATTTATACTCTATACTCTAATTTTTTGTCACAATTTTTTCTATACTCTTTTTATTATATTATTCAGTTGGTCTTTACCACTAATTTTCTCTCAACCTCTGAGAAATAATGGCATGCAAAATACTTATTTTAAACAATGCATAAAAAACAAAATGAATTATATTATGTGGTTGGTCTTTACCACATGTTTATTTTAAACAAACAAAAAACTTATTTCCTTTGAGAAATAATGACATTCAAGATACTTCTTTTAAGCAATGCATAAAACAAAATGAATTATATTATGCGGTTGATCTTTACCACATACTTCTTTTAAACAAACAAGAAACTCATTTTCTCTTGAGAAATAATGGCATGCAAGATACTTCTTTTTAAAAAAATAAATAAATACAATAGAGTCTCATAATCATTTCTACCATATTTCTAACTAACCGAAAAATATCGGGTAAGATGTTGACAAATATATGAAATGTTTAAAGGGATGATTAGGAGGATCAAATTCCTATGATTATTTTGGAATACATGACAAATTATAAATGTGCAAAAAACTTCACTTCCTTTCAGTTGGTTTATGGTCTTGAGTCAATATGCCTATAGAATACATTGTTCCTAGTCTACAAATTGCAATGATTATGAGGCTAAGTAATTAGGACTCACTGAAAGATAAATTGGTGGATTTGATCAAGATGGAAGAAAATAGATAAATAGTGTAGTGGACATGGTAGATTAAGAAGTTGAGTCAAAAAGTTTGGCATGATCACAACTTATGATCTAAGAAATTTTATCTAGAGCAAGTGGTATTACTCTATAAAAGCATATTTAAAGTATTTATAGTAAAATTATGCATTAGATGGGACCCTATATCTTTCAAGATGTTTCACAATAGGGTACAATTATTTTAAAATATATGTGGGAAACCATTCTACTAGGGCATGTAAATGGTTGTAGGCTTAATCCTTAACATCATTAATCTCTACCATTCATCACTATCAATGAGATAGGGTGTTGAGTAGCACCATGTAGTTAAGATTTTTATTTAATGGTGTTTTATTTTATATATTTTTTTTTTAGGGTTAGTGTGTTTGTACAGTGCGATCTTTGAGTCACAACACATCATAATGAAGTTTAGTTATTCAAAATTATAGAGTGTGATTGATATACAGAGTTAGCTTGAAGGAAAGACAACGAAAAATAAGGACACATTGGTTATCACTTAACTTTATGAATGAGGTGCTGATAAGATATGTTTGGAAAAATGATGGTTAGTGTTCATTCAAAAAATTTAATGACAAGGCACTTGAGAGATTGCATCTTTCTCAAAGCAAATCAAGTGGTAGAATTATAGGATGTACTATAAAGGAATGTGGATATATGAAAAGACATTGTGTCACATTAACTACCTACCATTAGATGAATAAAATAATGTATATATATAATGGTAACCATCATATCGAATAAAAATCACTTAACATTATTTATAGAGGTGATCTCATGCATAACCAGCTCAGTGCATTTAAACTGAATGATCAGTTGGATTTGGGTGGAAAACACTATATAAAAAATGGTATGGATAACTCCAAAACATTACACACTTTTAAAAATAATATAAATCTATGATATACATCTAAACCAGATACTTGTGAACATATTTCTCACCAGTGTTAGACCAATCGAATAAATTATTTAATTTAGTCCATGACAATAACCATAGATAGACCACAATTATTGACTTTCCTCACTGATACATAGAGTGATTAAATGGGGATTAGCATCTAGGAATCTGATAAACTAGATATCATGATCAAAATCCTTTTGATTTCATTGATGTGGTACAAGCTACTCTATTTTCCCATGACCCATAAGAAGTAACTATTGACCCAATTTTTGCCCCTTAGGCAAAATCTTGGTCACCTCCTACACCTGCTTTGCATGGCCAGTTAATTTCGGGTTGCAAGGTCCATCTTCAGGGTTCAACAGCTCTGTTTCAAAACATTGATTCATCAGCCTCGTTCGTTGGCATCCATGGTAGCATAAGGCAGAGTCTTCAAGCGTTCACAAAAGAGGAGGGGAAAAAATTAGGGCATTTAACACAGGCAAAAAGAGGGCAGACATTTACAAGTTTTATCCAGTCGGTGGCAAAATCACCGCCCACAACATTGGCGGGTAAAATGAGACTGCCAACACAAGCAATGGGCAGCAAAATTTATGCGTGAAGCAGCTGGCAAAAAAAAGAAGGTCGTTAACATCGGTCGACATTAGCAAAACTACCGTGCTTGACAGCATACTCGGCTGACGTCGACAAAACTACCGCGCTCGACAGCTAATTTGGCCGACGTCAACAAAATTGCCACAGTCGACAGTAAATCAACCGACATCGGCAAAAGTCCCACATGCAGTCCACAACATCAGGTGGAAAATTTGCCGCCCACAACATCAAGAAGCAAAAAAGACCTGCAGGACACAGGAAAAAGCCCACCCAGTCGCTAGAGGAGTAGACCAGCACGCAAAATGAGGCAACAAGCATGGTCCCAACAGACTTGTGATGTCATCAATAGTGTTTTCTCTCTTCCCAATGGAGACTCAAGCTGCCACTTGACTCCTCTTGGCTCTTTCCCTATATATACGCAGACTTGGTCATTTATCTGAATCTTCTCACACTTTTGTAAAGAGCACTACTCTCCAAATTTTCCACCTGAATCAATAAAAGATAGTTTTTACCTCTATTTGGATGGATTGTGCAGAGTATGCCTTGAATGTTAATCTGTGTCCAGTCATTGTCTCTTGATGCTCTCACAAGTTCAACACCAGCAAACCTGTGATCTACAAAGTGCCACTGTTTGCTGCTGCCAGGAGTAGAGTTCTGTTTTGGAGGTATAGAACAGGTGAGGTCACTTACAGTGTGTATTTCTCAGCACCTTGGTGAGTCCCTATTTCCTGTGCTTTTCATAAGAACCTCCCTGTCATCCTAGAGACCTGGTCTTTTCTGCCAAATCTGAGTGTATGTATGTTTTGTTTGGTCCGAGTGTGGATGTGGGAAGGTCACTTTCATTTTTGGTGTATCACCTCTTTTAGAGTAGGTTGTTTGCTTTTCTACACTTTCTTCCATTTTCATCCCCCCCAGTATATCTATATATCTATATTTTTGTACTGCCTGGAATAAACAAGATACATCAGAGGGAACTAGCCCATATCTAGAGACTCTCCTCTCTTGCTTCGCCATCCCACAGGCGAGAGAGGAGTTTCCATGTTGCGGGGAGAGGGCAGGAATCCATTTTCCTGCCAACTGGGTGCACTTTCCAGCGTCAACAGTTTTGGCACGCCCGATGGGACAAGTTTTTTTATGCAGTAAGGTTTCAGGATTGATGCTAGTCCTGTTACAACAAATCAAGTTTCTTCAGCATCTGGCGACTTCGAGTAAATCCACTGGTTAAGCAGCCCGGTGCCACCAAGAAATCATCCACTTCTTGTATGTATAATTCTTTTGCAAAAAATCATGGGTTTTGTTCTCCTTCATATAACATCGATCAGACTCAAAATATTTATGGAATCCCCTCAAGTAGCTCTCCCAGTTGCCCTGCAACTATAAGGGAGGTGGCGTTAGAATTTGAGAAGCAGACAATGGAAATTGACAGGCTAGAAGAGTAGTACAAATATCAGCAGGAGCTAGTGTATAAAGAGGAGTGCTTGTCGAGGCAAACACAGGGGTTGCAGTCCATGAAGGAGGAAGTGACGAAATGGAGAAATCCATCTATCCAACATAGTCAGCCTTGCGTGCCCCCTCCTACCTTGAAGAAAACCCCCTCTTTTGCATCGAATCCATTTTATCAAATTGCACTTGCTCACTCCAACTCATCAAATACAGCTGCTCCCAATCCCGTGCGCCTGGCTTTCCAACACCAGAGGGTATCAGAACAACCTCCCAGGGAGATCAATCTTTTCAACTCCTTAGATCAGGAGCCTTCCATTGAGAATAATACCAACAGCCAGCACGTCCCTCTTCTAGAGGCTCCTCCAACGCACCAACAGTGTTTTCCTTGCATTCTTCAGCCTCCCCAAGATTTCTAGCATGATGTGCAAATTTTGAGTTGGAGGAAGGAATGCCAGGAACCAGCTCAGAGCTTTGAGGAGGATCATGCTAGTCACCTCCAAGAAAGACTCTTTCAAGAAAACCTAGCTAGACAAATTGAAGACTTAGAGGCTAGGATGAAGCTACTCCTTGAAAGGGAGTTAATTTTTTTGGACCTTATGGAAGAGCCTCAGGTCCTTGTGGAAAATGAAGTTGTTGCCTATTCACAGGAGCTGAATTCAAATTCGAAGATCCTGAATTGGGGGAAGACAGTGGAATCATGGGGCAGCAAAGAAGAAGGAAAGCAAGGTTTTTCTCAAAACCTTGAAGAAGCTAAAGTTGTGCCTGCCTATGATGATACTGGTAGCCTCTAGGAAAAGCTTTTCCAAAAATATATGGGCAAGAGAATAACAGATTTGGAATTCAGAGAGAGTTCCCTCAGCGAATGTGTGATGGACGGTTCAGACCAAATAGCGCATTCTATGTTTGAACACACCCCACTTACACATTTTCAAGAGAGTTATCAGGCCGCGTCTGATATTGATGAAGTGTTGACCGAGTGGAGGGAGGAGAATCATTCGATTCTAGCTCAAGGGTTTCCCCCTCTCCCACATGTTTTCTCCACTTCGTCCCTTCTAGAAGAAGAACTTATTTTGTAAGAGGCAGGTGAGGGGAAAAAGATCCAATTTGCAAGTCTTCAAGAGGTTGTTATGAGCGACAACGAAGAAGAAATCATCATTGATACTCTTTGTGAAGACCTTATCAGCAGTGGAGAAGATGCAAGCCTTGCGTATATGCGGATGTTCCAGCAATTAGAGGAGGAACAAATGCATAGTAAGCTCTCTTCCCCTCAGTTTGATGAACTTCCTTGTTGTATTGATGAGGATGACTACATTGAAGAGCTTGAGTTAGAGGAGGATCAGGAGAATATTTTTGAAAATCTAGAGAACCTAATCAGCAAAGAGGAAAAGGAGAAGTCTGTCTTCGTGGAGGAATGCCTTGAAGAACTGAGTGTTAAATAGAGAAGTGATGTTCTATGGGATGAACAATCATTTTGTGAGCCCCTTTTAGACATCACCACATTTACCCTTCTTCAAGAAGGCCAAGAGGAAGCAGAGGACGAGTCTGACAGATTTTTCAGCGAGGTAGAAAGAAACAAATCAGACCATGATACATTGCAGAAGGAATGTGTAGATCAGAAGGCTTACGGTGATGAGCCAGAAGCAATTGATTTCTTGGTGGAGAGCACCAATTTGAAGGACCAGCATCCAATAGGCCTCCCGGAATAAGCAGAATACATATATATTGGAGGCATGTTCGATTTTGATCCCCTTGGTTTCTAGCCAACTCAAGTGACAGGCAGGAGGAGCAAGTCACCAAATCTCGTTCTCTTCCAGCTACTTGCCTACCATGATAAGTCTTCTCACCAGGAAGGGGACTTAAGAAATTTTCCTTTCGATCCAGGAGGGATGCGAGTATCCCTGGTTAGTTGTATATAATAGTTTGCTTTCAATTGTTTTTCCTGTTTTCCCTAAGTGCAGTTTGCACAGTTAGTGTTTTTTTTAGCCTTGTGTGTTTCCCTTCGTTTGTGGGGTAAAGGCTTCGTATTTGATTCTCGAATATTTTGGGAGCTGTTGCTAACTTTCGTCAAAGTTGATTGAGAACTCTCTTCAAATTCACCATCCGACTCCGCACCCAATGGATATGTAAGGCAACTGGGTTCTAAGCATAGCAGGCACGCTTCCCTTGTGAGTCACCAATTTGTTGACCCAATTTTTTCCCTTCAGGAAAAATCTCGGTCACCTCCTACACCTGCTTTACATGGCCAATTAATTTCAGGTTGCAAGGTCCATCTTTAGGGTTCAACAGCTCTGTTTCAAAACATTGGTTCATCAGCCTCATTCGTTGGCCTCCACGATAGCATAAGGCAGAGTCTTCAAGCGTTCAAAAAAGAGGAGGGGAAAAAATTAGGGCATTTAACACAGGCAAAAAGAGGGCAGACGTTTACAAGTTTTATGTAGTCGGTGGCAAAATTGCCGCCCACAACACTGGCAGGTAAAATGAGACCACCAACACAAGCAATGGGCAGCAAAATTGCCGCATGAAGCAACCAGCAGAAAAAAGAAGGCTGTTAACATCGGCCAACATTGGCAAAATTGCTGCAGTTGGTAGCATACTCAGTTGACATCGGCAAAACTGCTGCGCTCGACAGCTAATTCGATCGACGTCGGCAAAACTATCATGGTCGGCAGTAAATCGATCGACATCGGCAAAAGTCCCACACGCAGTCCACAACATCAGGTGGCAAATTTGCCGCCCACAACATCAGGCGGCAAAAAAGACCTATAGAACACAGGAAAAAGCCCTCCCAGCTGCCAGAGGAGTTGACCAACATGCAAAACAAGGCAACAAGCATGGTCCCAACAGACTTATGATGTCATCAACAGTGTTTTCTCTCTTCCCAATGGAGACTCAAGCTGCCATTTGACTCCTCTTGGCTCTTTCCCTATATATACGCAGACTTGGTCATTTATCTGAATCTTCTCACACTTTTGTAAAGAGCACTGCTCTCCAAATTTTCCACTTGAATCAATAAAAAATAGTTTTTACCTCTATTTGGATGGATTGTGCAGAGTATGCCTTGAATGTTAATCTATGTCCAGTCATTGTCTCTTGATGCTCTCACAGGTTCAACACCAGCAAACCTGTGATCTACAAAGTGCCATTGTCTGCTGCTGTCAGGAGTAGAGTTCTATTTTGGAGGTATAGAACAGGTGAGGTCACTTACAGTGTGTATTTCTCAGCACCTTGGTGAGTCCCTATTTCTTGTGCTTTCCATAAGAACCTCCCTGTCATCCTAGAGACCTAGTCTTTTCTACCAAATCTGAGTGTATGTATGTTTTGTTTGGTCTGAGTGTGGATGTGGGAAGGTCACTTTCATTTTTGGTGTATCACCTCTTTAGGAGTAGGTTGTTTGCTTTCCTGCACTTTCTTCCATTTTCATCCCCCCTAGTATATCTATATATCTATATTTTTGCACTGCCTGGAACAAACAAGATACATCAGAGGGAACTAGCCCATATCTAGAGACTCTCCTCTCCTACTTTGCCATCCCACAGGCGAGAGAAGAGTTTTCATGTTGCGGGGAGCGGGCAAGAATCCATTTTCCTGCCAACTGGGTGTACTTTCCAGCGTCAACAGTTTTGGCACACTTGATGGGACAAGTTTTTTAATGCAGTAAGGTTTCAGGATTGATGCTGGTCCTATTACAACAAATCAAGTTTCTTCAGCATCCGGCGACTCTGAGTAAATCCGCTGGTTAAGCAGCCTGGTGCCACCAAGAAATCATCCACTTCTTATATGTATAATTTTTTTGCAAAAAATCATGGGTTTTGTTCTCCTTCATATAATATCGATCATACTCAAAATATTTATGGAATCCCTTCAAGTAGCTCTCCTAGTTGACCTGCAACTATAAGGGAGGTGGCATTGGAATTTGAGAAGCAGAAAATAGAAATTGACAGGCTGGAAGAGCAGTACAAATATCAGCAGGAGCTGGTGTATAAAGAGGAGTGATTGTCTAGGCAAACACAGGGCTTGCAGTCCATGAAGGAGGAAGTGATGAAATGGAGAAATCCATCTATCCAAGGCAGTCAGCCTTGCGTGCCCCCTCCTACCCTAAAGAAAACCCCCTCTTTTGCATCGAATCCATTTTATCAAATTTCACTTGCTCACTCCAACTCATCAAATACAGCTACTCCCAATCTCGTGTGCCTAGCTTTCCAACACCAGAGGGTATCAGAACAACCTCCCAGGGAGATCAATCTTTTCAACTCCTTAGATCAGGAACCTTCCATCAAGAATAATACCAACAGCCAGCACATCCCTCTTCTAGAGGCTCCTCCAATGCACCAACAGTGTTTTCCTTGCATTCTTCAGCCTCCCCAAGATTTCCATCATGATGTGCAAATTTCGAGTTGGAGGAAGGAATGCCAGGAACCAACTCAGAGCTTTGAGGAGGATCATGCTAGTCACCTCCAAGAAAGACTCTTCCAGGAAAACCTAGCCAGACAAATTGAAGACTTAGAGGTTAGGATGAAGCTACTCCTTGAAAGGGAGTTAATTTTTTTGGACCTTGTGGAAGAGCCTCAAATCCTTGTGGAAAACGAAGTTGCTGCCTGTTCACAGGAGCAAAATTCAAATTCAGAGATCCTAAATTGGGGGAAGATAGTGGAATCATGGGGCAGCAAAGAGGAAGAAGGAAAGCAAGGTTTTTCTCAAAACCTTGAAGAAGCTGAAGCTGTGCCTGCCTATGATGATACTGGCAGCCTCCAGGAAAATCTTTTCCAAGAAGATCTGGGCAAGAGAATAGCAGATTTGGAATTCAGAGAGAGTTCCCTCAGCAAATGTGTGATGGACGGTTCAGACCAAATAGCGCATTCTATGTCTGAACACACCCCACTTACACATTTTCAAGAGAGTTATCAGGCCACGCCTGATATTGATGAAGCGTTGACCAAGTGGAGGGAGGAGAATCATTCAATTCTAGCTCAAGGGCTGCCCACTCTCCCACATGTTTTCTCCACTTCATCCCTTCTCGAAGAAGAACCTATTTTGCAAGAGGCAGGTGAGGGGCAAAAGATCCAATCTGCAAGTCTTTAGGAGGTTGTTATGAGTGACAACAAAGAAGAAATCATCATTGATACTCTTTGTGAAGACCTTATCAGCAGTGGAGAAGATGCAGGCCTTGCGTATATGCAGATGTTCCAGTAATTCAAGGAGGAACAAATGCATGGTAAGCTCTCTTCCCCTCAGTTTGATTAACTTCCTTGCTGTATTGATGAGGATGACTACATTGAAGAGCCTGAGTTAGAGGAGGATCAGGAGAATATTTTTTAAAATCTAGAGAACCTGATCAGCAAAGAGGAAAAGGAGAAGTCTGTCTTCGTGGTGAAATGCCTTGAAGAACCGAGTGTTAAACAGAGAAGTGATGTTCTATGGGATGAACAATCATTTTGTGAGCCCCTTTTAGACATCACCACATTTTCCCTTCTTCAAGAAGGCCAAGAGGAAGCAGAGGACGAGTCTGACAGAGTTTTTAGCGAGGCAAAAAGAAACAAATCAGACCATGATACATTGCAGAAGGAATGTGCAGATCAGAAGGCTTACGGTGATGAGCTGAAAGCAATTGATTTCTTGGTGGAGAGCACCAATTTGAAGGACCAGGATCCAACAGGCCTCCTGGAACAAGCAGAATACGTATATATTGGAGGCATGTTCGATTTTGATCCCCTTGATTTCTAGCGAACTCAGGTGACAGGCAGGAGGAGCAAGTCACCAAATCTCGTTCTCTTCCAGCTACTTGCCTACCATAATAAGTCTTCTCACCAGGAAGGGGACTTAAGAAATTTTCCTTTCGATCCAGGAGGGATGCGAGCATTCTTGGTTAGCTATATATAATAGTTTGCTTTCAGTTGTTTTTCCTATTTTCCCTAAGTGCAGTTTGCACAGTTAGTGTTTTTTTTAGCCTTGTGTGTTTCCCTTTGTTTGTGGGGTAAAGGCTTCGTATTTGATTCTCGAATATTTTGGGAGCTGTTGCTAACTTTCGTCAAAGTTGATTGAGAACTCTCTTCAAAGTCACCATCTGACTCCACACCCAATGGATATGTAAGGCAACTGGGTTCTAAGCATAGCAGGCATGCTTCCCCTGTGAGTCACCAATTTGTTGACCCAATTTTTGCCCCTCAGGCAAAATCTCGATCACCTCCTACACCTGCTTTGCATGGCCAGTTAATTTTAGGTTGCAAGGTCTGTCTTCAAGGTTTGACAGCTCTGTTTCAAAACATTGGTTCATTGGCCTCGTTCGTTGGTGTCCACATAGCATAAGGCAGAGTCTTCAAGTGTTCACAAAAGAGGAGGGGAAAAAATTGAGGCATTTAACACAGGCAAAAAGAGGGTAGACATTTACAAGTTTTATGTAGTCGGCGACAAAATTGCCACCCATAACACTGGCGGGTAAAATGAGACCACCAACACAAGCAATGGGCGGCAAAATTGCCGTGTGAAGCAGCCAGCAAAAAAAGGTCGTTAACATCGGCTGACATCAGCAAAACTACCACGATCGGTAGCATACTCGGCCGACGTCAACAAAACTATCGCGCTCGACAGCTAATTCAACCGACGTCGGCAAAACTGCCACGGTCGGTAGTAAATCGACCGACGTCGGCAAAAGTCCCACATGCAGTCCACAACATCAGGCGGCAAATTTGTTGCCCACAACATCAGGGAACAAAAAAGACCTGTAGAACACAAGAAAAAGCCCGCCCATCTGCCAGAGGAGTAGACCAGCATGCAAAACAAGGCAACAAGCATGGTCTCAGCAGACTTGTGATGTCATTAATAGTGTTTTCTCTCTTCCCAATAGAGACTCAAGCTGCCACTTGACTCCTCTTGGCTCTTTCCCTATATATACGCAGACTTGGTCATTTATCTGAATCTTCTCACACTTTTGTAAAGAGCACTACTCTCCAAATTTTCCACCTGAATTAATAAAAGATAGTTTTTACCTCTATTTGGATGGATTGTGCAGAGTATGCCTTGAATGTTAATCTGTGTCCAGTCATTGTCTCTTGATGCTCTCACAGGTTCAACACTAGTAAACCTGTGATCTACAAAGTGCCACTGTCTGCTGCTGCTAGGAGTAGAGTTCTATTTTGGAGGTATAGAACAGGTGAGGTCACTTACAGTGTGTATTTCTCAGCACCTTGGTGAGTCCCTATTTCTTGTGCTTTCCATAAGAACCTCCCTGTCATCCCAGAGACCTGGTCTTTTCTGCCAAATCTGAGTGTATGCATGTTTTGTTTGGTCTGAGTGCGGATGTGGGAAGGTCACTTTCATTTTTGGTGTATCACCTCTTTTAGAGTAGGTTGTTTTCTTTCCTGCACTTTCTTCCATTTTCATCTCCCCCAGTATATCTATATTTTTGCACTGCCTGGAACAAACAAGATACATCAGAGGGAACTAGCCCATATCTAGAGACTCTCCTCTCCTGCTTCGCCATCCCACAAGCGAGAGAGGAGTTTCCATGTTGCGGGGAGAGGGCAGGAATCCGTTTTCCTACCAACTGGGTGCACTTTCCAGCGTCAACAGTAACACAAGTAGGAGCACTATCACTTCAACATCCTCTATGAAGCTCTAATGCTAAGTGATTGATCTGATTACTTAATTTTAGGTAATTAGACAAGGTAATGCTTAATTTACTTAGTAGATATAATGAATTTTCCATTCAATTGTCTCAAGATGTTACCATATTCATTAACCCTATGACCATGGCAAGAGACGTGGGGCTTCTGGCTTGAGGTAAATCATTTTTACCTTACAAATCCCTAGCTCCACCTATTCACTTTGGCATCAGAGAAAAATATACAAGGGTAGGTAAAGGAAACCCCATCAATTTTTTGGAATATGCTTTGGTGTACATCCTATCTGAATACATCACTAAGCAATTCTGGCAAATAACCAAGCATGCCAAGCAAGCAACCAAAGGCATTGTGAACATTGTGTATTTCATGATGCACCTACACAAGGATTTTAATTAGATTGAGTTCTTAGCCTCAGAACTCAAAAATAACATTGATAATATTATTTTCAACACTTCATAGCCATTTCAATACCAATTTTTGTTCTTCTTCCTATGTTTCACATAATGTAAATTACTAGAAAAACTAGTCAACCCAACTAGAGATTTTTGGCTTGCTATTGCATTTGCCAACATTATGTGGACTAAAATAGGGTAGTATTATGAATAGTTGGTGAGATTCAATGCATGGTTGTTAGAAATATAGGCCATGATTATTTCACACCCTAGGGTACCTCAAGATGTGATTTAGTATCTTGGTGATCATGTGTCAATTACCAAGTTACACAATAACATCCAAATCAAAGTGCATGAGTTTCCCAAATCAATTGCAACTCTGCTACCCTTTTTCATCACCATGTTGGATGTGTAGGTAAAATTTTTAAGATAGAAATCCCTAGCGGCTAGATCAGTGCAACCTATACACTTTATACCCTAAGGTGTAAAATAACCTATATAAATTTAAGTAAAAAATCAACCCCAACCACAAGCTCAACATCAGGAACTACCACAAACAGTAATGGCTCCATCACAGACTAACAAAGGAAATAGGAAGACACTAGCGTGATGAGATTCACCGTCACCACCTAAGAAGAGGAAATGCCATACAAATTCCTAGATCGATAATAAACATGTTCTAAAGATAGTGATTGGGTGTAACTTGGAAGAACTAGAAGTTAAAGAGAAGGAATTTCTACAGTCCATACTAACAAATATTAGCAATGATGTTTATGAGAAACAAGAGGAGAAAGATTTTTTTATAGAAAGCAGTGCACACCTTCCAAGTGAAAAATTAGGTAAGGTAAGATTTTTTTATTGATATCACCCAACCCTATCCTTCCATTATAGTTAAAACTATAGGTTCACACAAAACTTTTCCAAGTAGATCCAACTATAGGATCTTCTGTTGTGCAAGAAGCATACCCATTGAAATAAGAAAGTTTGTTTCCAACCATACTATGTAGACTAAGGACACATGATACAGATCGACTGTCTATAAAAATCAAAGATGATGGTGTCTCATGTAGATATAGCATAGGAAAGTGGCATGAAACAAGCACAAAAACCTTAGCAACAGACTCAGGTCTAGACTGTGAAGAAGCCAAAGAAGATCCTCGTGCCACCACCAACTTCCAAAAATAATATGATTGCATGAAGAGGTACTATTATGGAATCATCCTCTCTAAAATATCCATTATCAATTATAGTTTTTGATGCAGGAGCATCCTCACACTAGGAGTGCATTTATCACATTTGTTTGGCTTTGTTGTAGCATGTTTAAGTATATTAGTTGTTTTTCCCTCCGTTTTCTACATTTTCAATTTTTTGTTTTTTAAATTTGGCTAATATTCTTTAAGCCTGTAAATATAGTCTGTTGGGCGAGTTGTTAAGCAGTTTGAATCTTCTTATGTTAGGAGATTGTTTTGCTCATTTTGGGAGATTGTTGCGTACAGCCTAGGTTAGAACTAAATAGCTAAATTGAGAACATATGCTTTGTATGAGGATTTGCGTGTTAAAACAGGAGAGGCATAATTTGGTGAAAAAAAGAGGGCATGGAAAAGAGGATCTGCACAGCGCAGACAACCCCAGATGTATATCTCCTTGTTTTATTAATAATATGTGTATTCTTTTGAGTAAAATTGTTTTTCTGAGAATGAACATTAAAAAAAAAGGAAAGCATTGCTATTTTCTGTTGATACGCCAAAAATTTGAATTGTTTGGTCTTTGAACCCATGAGACTTCAATGCTAGGTCATACCAAAGGAGACGCCACTGTTGGTTCATGCCACAGTTTGGGTCGAGAGATGATGGGTCTTCCATAAAGACTTTGATTCTGGTATTTGCAACGTACGCCTTAATGTTGGGTGTTTCAATGTGATAAGTTTGGCGATGGTCTTTAGCTGAATTTTGTTGCTATTCCCAATGATGTGCAGTCGGTCTTTCTAAAGTTGTGTTCAGAATGAAGGAATGTTGTCCAGTCAGGATAAGACTCTAGGTAGCACTTTGTATTTGAAGAAATACCTTATTAATACATATCATTTGTCTTGTTCGCAGTTGGTTTCATTTAGTAGTCTACGGGTTTATTAAGAATATGTAAAATTTAAACAGAGGCCGAGAATAGTAAAATGATTATAATTGTGTTTCTATTCAATGAAATTGCCCAAGATTTGGTGTGTAGGTTCTTTAAAAAGTATACATTTATGTCCAATTCATGCCCTTTTATGAATTGAAGGTCTAGCAATATTTGAAAACACAAAAGGTTGTTATATTTTGTTTAAAACATAGAGTTTAGACCTATTGGATGTATGTTAGTTCATCAGTTTTGGACTCCTCAAATATGATGGAAAGGCCTGAAGAGACCAGTTTTTCATAGGTTGAGACACAACACAAAGCTATGTAGGAATAAGAGGATCTAATAGAGGTGTAAAAGGAGGTTGAGCAAAAAGAGAAGGAAGAGACGAAGAAGAATAATAAAGAGGCAAAGTGCAAGGATACTTAGGAAGAAGATCAATGAAAAAAATTGGCCATGGAGTAGGAACATAGGAAAAAAGTTGAAGAAGTAGAGGCTTAAAATAAAAGAGCCAAAGAATCAGAGGTAAAGAAGAAAGAATAAGAAGCAATAAGGAAACACCAAGAAACATAAGATGCATAACAAAAAAAAGAGGAGGAAAAAACTCTTATAAGGCTTGGGAGGAGCAAAAGGCTAAGCAAGAGGCTAAAGAGAAGGAAGCCAAAGGCAAATCCAAGGATGTACCTAAAGCCAAAGCCAAGGCAGATAAATAGGTCAAGGTCAAGGCTGATGCAAATGTTAAAGCCAAAGCTGAGGCAAAATCTAAGGCTAAGGTTGAAGTAGAATCCCAAGCTAAAGTTGAGGTAGAAGCTAAGGCTAAGGCTGAAGCAAAAGCTAAAGCTAGAGCTAAGGTAGAATAAAAATTCAAGGAAAAAGTAGAGGGTACCGTGCAACAGGCACTTGAGACACATGCAAGTGCGTAGGAGGAGGTCTTTTAGCCATGACCTTGAATAAGTAACCAATGGTTATGGGATGTTCCCACATCATCAACTCAACACACAACCTTTTCTCTTCCTATAGCATAGTTCATGGTGGCCCCTGTAATGACTATGATGACATCTATGGTTCTAGCTATGACCATGCAAGAAACATCTTTGGATGTTTCTCAACTACCGCTAATGAAACAACTTAAAGGTGCAATTGCTTTCCAAGAATTAATAATGTAGAATGACTTGGCCTTAGAGAAGGAAGTTTAGTAGATGTGAGAGGAGAATGTAGATCTAAGCCTTTGGTTCATCAATGTGCACCAGCTCATTGATAATAACTGCCCTACACTGGTTACATAAGTTCTAGGTGACCAGGGCATATCTAAAGAAAATTAGTTCTCAATTCTATTGGCACAACTAAAAAAAGACTGGCTAGTTGCGCATAAGATACAATTATTGTGATCTCAATATAAGAACATCAAATTAGAACAAAAGGTAATATCCAAGCTCTGGGAGGAATACAAATAAGTTTTAGATACAACTGCACTTTAATCCAAATGGATAACACATGGTATGTTGAATTGGAAGTAATAAATTGATAATTTATTATCTGAAGCTAAGCCAAAATTATATAAGGTAGATAAAACTAAAGATTTGATGGAGGATCATATGGCTATCCCTAAATCCATGAAAAACACAATCAAGTAGTTACTTGATACAAGTGATAATGTCATACAACTATAGACATTGTAAAATGAGATTATATGTAGTTCATTTGTTGGCATTTAGATGTAGAGGTATGCAGACCAATTGGAGGAGCTCTCTCAGGACATCCAAGTCAAAATGTCAAATTATAAGGCATTCATCACCACTATGAAACATGAATATATTCAAAACATGATGGTCATTCAAGTCTCATTGTGCACATTGATTGTTATGGTGTGAGAAGCACTGACTGACTAGAAAATGTTAAAACTAGATTTATCCCATCTGGATCCATAAATTCCACAACTTATTGATAAGCCTCAATCCATTCCTCCACAAAATCTATAACAATTTCTCCAATAGAAAATATTACCACAAGCTTATAGCCAGCAATCTAACAACCACAACATCCTCCACTAATAGATTCTATAGAACTAAGTGCTTCATTCACTACTCTAGTAGAACCATCATCGCAAGAACCTACTGTGCGACCAACCTAAATTATGCCACCACCAACTTAATAGCTAATTCACACTAATAAATTTTGTATTTCTCACAAATTTTTGCATAATTTTATAGGATGACCTTAAGCATTAGGAGCGGAGCTAAGTTGATTGAAAAATTGTAAAGAGTAACCACTTGGTTAAGCTAGTCTATTGAAAACTTAAAAGGGTGGTAGGATAGTATGCTAATTAGTTAAAAACTTGGAAGGGTGGCTAAGTAGTGTGCAAAGGGTGAAAACTAGTAAGTGACACTTGGAGCAATAATGAAAACTCTTGCTTCTGATTCAATTCTTTAGCTCAAGCTTCAAATTACAATACCTTGTTGTGACTTTGTCTCTAGATGAGATAACTATTTAAGTCTAGGAAAGTGTTGAGACTAGAACATGGCTAAAAAAATCATAAAGTATAATTGATGGACACATGTGCAACTTACACGATTTTAAATTTTGCATATCTTTTTGTATGTATTCGACCTTTGTAAGCATAGCAATAGACTTTAGAATGCAAAGAGTCCTTCCTTTTTGGCATAGTGAAAGGTTGGAATATGAAGAGACAATGCTTTATAAAACTCTATATATAATTCTCAATTGTATTTAGATATGGTTTTGATGTGATAGATATTAATACATATTGTTCTGAAATGCTTTTCCTGTGTATATTTTATCATTATTCTTTGTGCAATGATTACTCTATTTTACTTAAATATGTTAATCATATAGTTATACTAATTATTCTGATTTTGTTAAGTCTTTGTTTCTGAGCATACACATCTCTAATTTTCCTATTAATGAATATATTCAATCTAAATTCTTGTTTTTTGTTTACTTTGGTCACTTCATGCGTAAGTTATATATGAATTAACATGTTATGAAGGGTTTTCCAAGAACCTCTGCTAATACCACTACACAAGTCTCTTCTTGCACTTCCTTCATAAGCTAAATAAGCCACATGCTATATCAACACATGTTTTTTACAATCCTTAGCATTCTCAAAATAAATCAAGAAAGGATGAAGAACTTGACTTATTTATTTAGTAATGAAGTGATAAATAATGGGATCTACCTTAAGCATGAGAATGGAATAAATGATAAAATTAAGGAAGATATCAATGATTACATTAAAATAAAAACATGGTCTAATTGAGAAGATAAAAATAGACTGCCCCAAGCGAAGGCCTTGGTTGATAAAGAACCAAAAATGGACTATTCACAAAACATGGAAATATTTTTTTAAGAGGATGACATCATGCATGAATTATTGATTGCCTTAGAAGCTCATGAAGTTAGAGAGGAGTATAATTTTTATGAGGATCAATCCTCAATTCAAAAACCTTTTTCTCCTCTCAAGGAGTTTTCCCTTTTTGCTAATAATTAGGACTTGTTTTCCACTTTTGGACATGGAAGATTTCTCTTTCTTAAAAATAAGAAGAAAATCTAAGAGGTGATGATGAAGAAATACTAAATTCAGATGGAAACATAAATAATGATAATATTTTTGAAGAATATTCACTAAAATTTTAAAGATTGATCAAATAATAAGAGCTTAAATAATTTCATCTCAAAGAACTCACATGGCAGATAATCCTTAAGAAACCCTTGGAGATTGAGAAGGATAATTTTCATAATAAAATTGATCAAGAAGTAGAGGACTTAGGAATAAAATGTGCTTTCCTCCTAGAGGCTTCCACTTTTTCTAACTATGATAAAGATTCATAATTTCCTTTTGGTAAATAAAACAAGGATTTGGAGCAATAATCACTCATTAGAGGCATCACAAAAAAGTAGACAAAACACAAACTAACCCTCATAGGGAATTATTCGATATCTTTAGAGAATGGTATGCTATGTTTCAACATGAGGAAAGAGTTGTGTTTCTCAAAATTTATCATCAAAATAAAGGAAACTTAGGGAATTATTGGGAGTAGAATTCATTCTCCAACACAATAGAAGGCTATATGCTCTGACATAAAAATTGAATATAATTACTCCCTATAAATATCACTAAAAATATGCAGGCTTGATTCAAAACAATAGACAGGAAATAAATTTGAATATCCTCCTAAGTAAAGGATTCCTAATAAGGGTTTTAGGAACTAAAAGCAAAGTCAAAATCTTGTAGGACAAAATCATGGTCTCTCTAATCTTATGTTGTGATAGAAATTTGAAAAATATAAGTGAGATTTGGTTATATTTCCTTATGCTCATATCCTCTATCCACACCACAAAAAAATTCTAGCAATGAATCTCACTTATAAAATGGTGATTGAAAAATTATCTCAAACAATGGTGATACCTCAATCATAAAACTAGAACAAACATGAGAGTTGGATACATGTTCAAAGGACTGATTCATTTGTAAATTACTGATAAAAAATAATGAAGAAAGGCATTTAATTTTCGCAAATGGTGATTAGATTTGTTTAAATTTATCATGTAATTATTAGATTTTTTTATAGAATAATCATATGCTTTTACATCACTCTGCATAAGCTCACTTAAGCTTATGTATGGTTTTCAATTTTATTAGGTTACTTTTTTCTAAGTGTGTCATCATTGCAAAAGAAAGAGGAAGAGAGGTAGCATTCAAAATAAAATTGACATAAGCATATATATTCAATATAAGAGAGGGTATATATAGGGACTCTCACCCTTCAAATGACACATCATTATATGAAAGAAATATATACAAATCTATACAACATTTATTTTATAAAGATATGTACCTGATGTGTCTTTACTTTTCCCTTATGGGAACCATTTTAAGGCCTCAAACTAGATCACCAATGGAGGTGGAGCACATCAGGTACTTCAAATGTGACTAAAATTGATTCAATAGCAATGATAGTGGCCATAGGAATAAGAACCACTAACATAGAAAAAGTGGTGCAAGTGCCGTCAACAATAGAACTCGTGAGGAGGACCCTGGTGTAGGAATAATGACCTCAAGTACATTGAATTTCAAGAAGGGTTATTGCTATAGAATATATGAAACATGGTATAGGTGAAATGTAAGATTCAAATCCATCTTAAGGTCTTCACCACTGGTAGAGCATTGGTAGGGAAAAAATGACACACCACCAATTGATAGGTGGTAAAGACAGGGTTGATAATAGGAAAATGAGTAAAGAATTTCTCATGAATTATTCTTGAAATGTTCCCATGGAATACAAAGATCTCCATACTAATGTTCATTAGTACATGACACATAAAACATTTTTCAACAACCTCAAGCTTGAAAATAAAGAAAAAACCAGAAGATAGATTAGAGGAAACCTTGAAAAATACTAAGGATTCTAAGCAACTAAATTTTTTGATGAAGTTACTTCTGAATGAAGATAACTATTAGGGATCTTCAATTTATAAAATAGTTGGCAAGTGTGTGTTAATCTTGATAGATCAACATTCAAAAGCTCTTAGACATGTTGGTGGCCACAAAATATATGGAGATAGTTATGCATTAATGAGAAGTGTGTTATTAATAACTTTGGTGTCTAGTAAGCCTTTATGATTTTAAATTTGAGTTTAATTTATTTAATTCGCTCATTTTTAAATGACACAAATAAAATTTGCTTGACTAAAAGGTTATTAGTTGTATTAATTAGAAAATGAACAAATTATAAACAAAATAGGTTATTATACTTGAGAAAAATATTTGGCCATATAGTGATAAAAGAGTCTAAAAGGGGAATTATATGTCTATGAAAAATTCTTTAGATGCTTCCCACAAAATCTCGTAAGTTGTCATTGTTAAAAGGGATAAATATTTTGGGGTCTTCGAGTTCTTTAAATATTCATGATTGATTTCATAGCCCAATTTATACTAGATTTGAATCATCTTTTACAAAAGTAACTTCTGAAAGTCACCAAGAAACATAGATTCAAAATGATACATTGAGGGTCTTTCACTTCAAAATTAAAAATCACCTCACATAAAATATAAAAGGTGAAATAAGAGTGATTTCACTCTCACTCATTAATTAAACAAAGTTATTTCAGCATCCAATGATCTTCATCTTTAGACTCATAGGGCTTGATTGATCGCAGTGGTGAAATTCTCTTCTATCATGATAAAATAATTTAAGCTTGCTCACTTCCTCAATTATCTTACAAATAATTTCTAAAAATTAACTAAGTATAAATATCTCAACAATGATATCAAACCGCTCAATAAACTTAAATATAATTATGCAAGTTATTTTTCCCAAGATAGATCTCAGTGCATTAGATCCTCTCTCATCAAATGGTATGAGTTATCTTGAATAAAGATAATGATGTCATCTTTCATATTTCCTTCACATCATCATATTAGTTATTTTTAGAAGTGGATCTTGAGCCATTGGATCAAATCCTTTAGGGCTTTGAAAAGTTAGGGAACAAGTGGCAGGAATAGGGTGGTCAGTGCTCCTAGTGCCATTTTTAAGCCGTCAAATTATCACGATGATCTCCAACATTCAATCCTACTTATTTTATTAGACAATATTATTATTAAAAGGCATGTGCCATGGGTTCCATAAACCTTCCAATGATCACCTCAAGCTGCTTAATCAGTGAGCATCTAATGGTATGAGTCAATTTTGTGAGAGATGATGATGCAAGCATATAGAAAGCTAGTAAGTTAGCAAAAACCAAAAAGTCTAAAGTAGTTGAGAATCAAGTTCACATAGCTGAGGATTTATTACAAATGGATGCAAGTGGACTTGCTTGAACAGTTGAGCCCATTAATAAAGTATTCATTTGGCTATGTTCCTTTTTTACAAAAAGAGTTGTTGAGAGTTATTACATAAGGAAAACTAAGATGCAGTCGACAGGAAAACAGTTGAAGCCTTGAATTTAAAACCTTCAAAATGACATGGAAAAATATGCTTAGCTAGGTCAACTACAAATTTAAAGTAGATGAAATCTCAGAAGGGTGAATCCATGTTGAATTTAATTAGAGACAAGTGTGCATTCTTTCTATCTAGAGGTCATCATGTCTACAAGAAATGTTTGGGTAAATGAAAGAGAAAAATGTGCAAGCTAAGTTTTCTAGTTACTCTTGTACTCAATTGTCATAGTTTTAATGTTTTCCATTTCTTTCTCTTTTCACTTATATATGTAATGAGTTCATTTGAGCAAGTGGTCAATTTATTTGATTTTTTAAATCTATCGAATTATTGAATTAAAATTTGATCTTCTATTATTTTTGTTGTGTATGAATTTCTCAAACCTTAATTACAATAAAGTGTGATTGTGCATATTTCCTATAAGTAACTGAATTTATTTTATCTACCCCTTAGTTCATATTTTAATTATGAAACTCCATTTATGTATTGTGACTTTCTCCTTGAATGTTATTTTCTCTGATGTGTTTGTTTCCCTTCCTACATACTAGATAACACTATATTCTACAAGGGTTATGGTAATTTCAAATACCTTTTTTTAACCATAATATATATTTTTTATACATCTTATGATCTAATTTACATGCATATACATTTTCAATTTAAGATTCATTCACAAAATTATCGTTCAAAGATATATTATTCTCATCATTTGCAACAAAAAATATAATTTTTGAAGCAATACCAGGCTTATTTTCAAATGCTACTTTATTTTTCATTTTAGATCTATAATTTAATTAAAAGAATTTAAAAAATAATATTAGGTTATAGATTAGTCATAGTATTCTTCTTTGTTAGATCCTTTCATCTAATCAATTTTTTTGGCATAAAATGAAAATAAACATGGAACATACATACTATACAAGCACACTAGGGTTTGAAATTTATTAAAAAAATTAACCTATAGCTTGGAATGAAGCACAAGGAAACTGGGTATATTGGATGTAAGAGTATGTAATAGAATTAACCCTAGTAAAAATAGATAAATTCAGACTTTTTTTACAATTGAGCAAGATCTAATCCTATAACGGTGTAAGAGAGCATGGGTTCACCAAAATGTAATATAGATAGATGAATTACAGTTAAATGGTGATATAAATACCCAAATGCTTTTCACGAGGATAAATAACATGTTAGACAATAATATAATCCTAATTAATTAATTTCAAAACTAGAGGAGTGATCATACAAGTTTTAGAGGTGTATCTATTTTATCATGAGATCTTGTGATAGTTGTAAGGATCTAACAATGGAAATGCATGCCCATAAGTGATATAGACCTAACCCAATAATTTGATGACGAGTAAAGAAGTCTCCTAGGTGTGTGACTTATGCTCTTCACAATGTCCAAAGTGTTAATGACATTCACGAATGAAAACATGTCCAAAAAGAATGGACGACTACATTCACCATGCCCTGATTTCCATGCCCTGATTTTTTTGCACTACAATTTTGATCACTTAATTGAAACATGTTTCTTCTCATTACCCTAGATAGGCAACAATACTTGAGTTTTTAAAGAAAACAATATGTTTTGGACCTATGATAAAATAAAAAATATAAAACTATCTTAATATTTTTTAGTTTCCTAAACATTTTTAATAATATTGAAAATAAAACTTTATAATCAAAATAGTTCCAATAGTTATAAATCCTAATCGTAAATGGTATGTGTCTAAAACTTATGTACTTCATAAATGATTTAAAAACCGTTTGATTCTTGTCAAATATTTATAAATACTGAATAAATTCTTATAAACAATAAAATAAATATTCTATAATTCTCTTTTTAAATATCAAATAAACTACAATAATTATATATTTTTAAATAAATTAAATTAAAATTAAAATTCTATTACTACTAAAATCAACATCCAGCAATTAAAAATAAATAAATTAAAAAAAATGGAACGAAATATTTTGTGCTCTCAAACTAAAAGGGACCACATCGACGGAGTCGAGAGTGTCAGTGAAGCTCCCAAAGCACACATAAGTCAAGGTCAGTGGGAATGGGTAGGAAAGAAATTTAGGTGTCTCCATAATTAAGTTACAATCCAAGAGACTATAAAAAATCTTCTAATCTTGTCACTCTTTAATTAAATTTATTACCCATGACTATTATAAAAAGTTTAAAATAGTAATAAAACAAAATTGCTTAAAAACGTTGGCAGTTTGTTATTTATTTAATAAAAGGTCAAAATAAAAAATTGAAGAGAGACCTTACATATTGTACCACATTGTATCACTATTGACGAACATTTCTCTGTTAGTAATTATAATAGGGGTACCTTACAAACTTTCCAAACAAACTAATGAGATCAAATAATAGGTATGATGTATGAATTAAAGAAGAAGAAACGAGTGAAAAGAAGGTTATATGCTAGTTTTATTTAAGTTTAAATTTTGTTAGGTATGTTCAGTGTGTTGTAGTCGTTAGTGATATTTGTGTAATTAATTGTGGTCATTAATAATTTTAATGTGATTGATTGTGATTGTTGATAATGTTAGTAAGGATAGTAATGATTGTATGTAGTTTATAAAGAGATTTGGGTCTCTCATTTATATGCTAAATTAATTTATAATTCCAGTCAAAAATGTTTTGATTCATAATTTGATATTTTGTAAAAACGTTTATCTATAATAATAATAGTAGTTATTATTATTATTATTATTATTATTATTATTATTAAATTTAGAGGTATCTCCGATTTTAATTGGGACACTGCGACTTCGTTCAATAATTTTTATTGGGGCGAGCGGAGACGAGACTAATCTTTTGGGGGTTGTTGATGGGACCCACACGCACCGAATAACATTGGAAATTTGGGTGGTGGGAATCGACCTCAGAGCTTATATGAGATGAACCCAAAACCCTTAACCAACTACACCACCCCTATGGACTAGTATTTTTAAAATTCCTATTAACATCAATTTTTAAAATATATATTTTTGATAAATTAATAATTTTATATATTCATTTTATTTTTTTTTAATCTTTAATTATTTCATTTTACATTATATCTCTTATAATTTTATAAATCAATTTTAATTTTTGATGAATATTTATATATAAATTAAATTAAATTAAAAATTAAAAGTTTATTGTTGAAATGTAAGGAATAATAATACTAAAATGAATTTAAGAAAAATTGATCTATAAAATGTAAGTGAATTGATTAAAATAGCTTCAGTGATATTAGTGTTAATTCTAAAAATAGAAGTAATTTTATTTCCCAACATAAAACCTCTACATCACTATTAATTATTTAATTATAAAAATAAAAATAAAAATTGTTTTTTATATTTAACTGTAAACCATTTATTATTCAAACATTTATATTTAATTATCTGGTTGCAAAAATAATTTTATCCTTAATATCGAATTTAAAAACATTATACAAACAAATAGGCTTTAAACTTGATTCTACCTGCCAGATTATTTTTTTTAATGATAATGATGCATTCAAGAGTGAAGTTCGGATGATAAAAAGTAACTATATAACTAAACAAAAATTATTATGATCCTTTAAAAAAAATTTGACGGTCTAGTCAATATTTATCCTTTCAGCTGATATGGTTTTAAAAAAATATCCACCGTATCAACGGGTATCAAATTTAAACACAACATCCAATACATAAAGAAAAATGTTCAAAAATTAGGGATATTTATTTTTCAATATAAAAAACTTGAGCATCATTAATTCACCAAAAGTAGAGTTATTCCTTTTCCAAGTAAAGGACACTCGGATCAATCATTTTTGTGGTGAAAAATATAGATTAAGATAGTTTTTATTAAGTTAGATATCTCAAACATTTAAGTAATATAAGATAAAGTTTTAGGAGATTAATTATTGATAAAGTGAAAGTGGTCAGTGGCATGTTTGGTATATTATTAAATATTTGTTAGTTTAAAATTCGTAATTTGAATCTTGTGTTATTATGAATTTCACTCATTTCAATTAGATTTTATCGAAATAAGAATGGATTATAGTAAATATAAATCTGAATCAAAAAATATGAGACATGAAAATGACTAGTTAATTATTGAAGTAGAATTCCAAACTTAAATAGAGATAATGAACTTTTATAATCAAATTCTCATTCTAACCAAAAAAAAAAAAAATCAAGAAAATCTTAATTTACCCAAATTTAATAAAATATTGAGTATAATCTAAACTTCCTTCTAACATAATAAAGTATTAAGAATTATTAGCATTATTATATTAAAAAAATGAAAATATTATATTCGTTAAAAGAGTGGGGATTCCACTAAGTATTATAGAAAGCACCACTATAATTTATAACTTGAAGACAAATAAAAGTTGGTTATATTCAAATGGTTTGAGAGGGAAATGTCTTAAAGTCGCCACTCGCTTGATGGCCACTCATGCAATTCTTTGATATATTGTCATGTTGAGATTTTGTATCAATCTTACCCATTAATGGGGGCTTTTTCGTTTGGACTATGCACCTTTATAATGTGTAAGACAAAATGCATTAGCGGAATCCAAGCTTCTCTCACATAAAATGAAATGAAATTCAATTCTCTAAGTATGCGTGTGAGTAGTGGGGTCATGAGAAACACTAGGTTTGTTTCTTTTTAAATTGAACATTGATTACATGGGGGCATTTTCATAATGAGGCACATTTTAGATTTGTTTTTACAAATTGAATTATTTGGTAGAGATATTTTTTAATATTTTTTAAGTTTTGTTTGTTTTGTTTTTATTCGTAGATTTAATAATTGATTTGTATATAGTGTTAGGTATTTTTTGATCGGGTTTTATTTTTCAAACATTTATTTCTCACCATTCTTTAGGATTTGTTTATTTGCTTGTCTTGCATCTGAGTCTATGAGAGCTAGTCTTCAGTTGAGTAATGAAGATATTTTCTCTCTATTTAATTTCAACCCCTATATATACTTTTTTATTATATTCATGTGTCGAGTTTAATACTGAAATATAGTATTATCTTTTCTTGCTTATTTCCTTCCTCCACATTACTATTATAAACTTCTTGTTCACATTTTTTTTTTCTTTTGATATGGTTTGTACATTTGGTTAAGTTGATATTCCATCTACACATACACTTTTGGTTCTTCTTCATCCAAGTGTTATTTATCTTGTGCATCTCTTCATCTCTTTTGATCTTAGGCCACTTGTTGGTCTTCATATTTTCTAGTTTTTCCAAGTAACATAATTGCATGGTCATAGTGATTGCCTCTAAAAGGAAAGCACCTATTTCAACAAAGATGATTTCATAGGAATTGAATCGTTAATTTTGAAATTGTTTGTGATTAGACACTTTTGGATCTTTTCTATTTATCTCCTCTTCAAAGTCATTTTCCAACGAGTCCACACCTCACAACCATACAATACCACTGATACAAAAACTAACCCAAATAAGACCCTAGTGGTCTTCCATTCCCATATCTTAACATTCCTACATGTGTTTTGAAGTGCATAAAAAGCTCTCCAACCACTTTGTATTTATTTCATTCTGCAAGTATCCCAATTGAACTTACTGTGAAAGTGGAGGTTGAGATACTTGTACTTTGACACCACTTCAAGAGACCCTCTTACGAATTGAAACTCGGGGTGATGTTCTTTCCTTTTCACTAAGAAAATCATAATTTTGGTTTTGTTGATGTTCATCTGCATCCCTACTATTTACAAATAAGCTCTAGTATTATCTTTGCCACTATAATTAGGTTATCTAATTGAAATATATTTCTATGATTGAACAAGATGTAACTCTAGAATGATGTAAGAGAGCATGGATTCACCAGAATATAATATGGATAGATGGATTACAATTAAATGGTGATACAATCACCCAAATACATTTCACTAATTTAAATAACATATTATACAGTAATATAATCATAATAACTAATTTTAAAACTAGAGAAGAGTGATCATTCAAGTTTTATAGGTGTATCTATTTTATTTCAAGATCTGGTGATATTTGTAAAAATCTAACAATGAAAATACATGCCCATAAGTGATATAGACCTAACCCAATAATATGATGATGAGCAAAGAAGACTCTTGGGTGTGAGATTTTTGCTCCTTACAATGTCCAAAGTGTTAACAACACTATTAACAAATGAAAACATGTCCAAAAAATATTTGATGATTTGTTCATTAAGTCTTGATCTCCATTAACCTTAATTATTTTTTCGCACTATAATTTTGATCACCTAATTGAAACATATTATTTCTTCTTGTTCTAGATGGGCAACAAGATTTGAATTTTTAAAGAAAACGACATGTGTTTTAGGGCCTACAACAAAATAAAGAATATAAAACTATCTTAATATTTTATAGGCTCCTAAATATTTTTTAATAAATCAAAAATAAAATTTCATAATCAAAATAGTTCCAATAATTATAAACACTAATGTTGTATGATATGTATTTAAAATAAATTTGACTACTTCAATAAATGATCTTATGATCATTTGATTCCTACAAATACTTGTAAGTGTCTAATAAATTCTTATAAACAATAAAATGGAAGCTCTCTATAATTCTCTTCTTAAATGTGAAATGAATTATAACATTTATATATTTATAAATAAATTAGAATTTTATTAACATTAAAAAAATGACATTTCACAACTTGAAAAACAAATGATCAAAACATATATATATATATATATATATATATATATATATATATATATATATATATATATATATACTCTCAAAATAAAAAACACATCATCAACGAGACCAAAAATGTCATTAAAAATAATTTGATAGGTCCAAGAGCACACATAAGTCAAAGTAGGTGAGAATGGGTAGGAGAGAGATTTGAGTGTTTACAAATTAAGTTACAATCCCTAAGGCTATTAAAAAGTCTTTCTCTTGTCACCCACAATTAAAAATAACTTGATAGGTCCAAGAGCACACATAAATCAAAGTAGGTGAAAGTGGGTAGGAGAGAGATTTGAGTGTCTACATAATTAAGTTACAATCCCTAAAACTATTAAAAAGTCTTCTTCTTTTTACTCTTTAATTAAATTTATTACTCATGATTGTAATAAATAAAATAAAATAATAATATACACAATTGCTTGAGATTGTCATGTATCTAATAAAAGTGAAGATAAAAATAGAAATGGAGAAATGACTTAGATATTGTACCACATTATATCAAGATTGGTAAATATTTCTCAATAAGAATTATGGAAGAGGCATTTTTACAAATGTTTCGAAATAATTAAATATGTATGATGTATGGATAAAGAAGAAGAAAAGGGGGGAAAAAAAGGCTACACGTTTTCATGAGAAGGGTAAAAGTTCACATATTTTTTAATTACGTCGAGAGGCATAACTTACAATGACAGTCAAGAGTGTAATGGCGTGAGTGGATAACTTTTATTTTTTAAATCGATATATAAAAATAAATTATAAAAAATATATAACCAACCAACAATTACTTTAGGATGTGTTTATATGTGTGTGTGTGAGAGAGAGAGAGAGAGAATGATAAAACATAGACAAAGGTTTTTGCATTTAAAACTCTCTCATTAATGATGCTCATTTTTGACATCACTATTCTGACTAAATATTATAATAATTATATGATTTAATAAATTTTTCATTGAGAAACGCCTAAAATTAAAAGAGCACAAAACCAATAATTGATAGTAACAAAATCGTCTTGGATACAATCAACCACCACCCACTTGGGTTCCTGACTTCCCTGCCATTGTATGATTTATAAAACTGAGTGGCGATGAAAAACTCTGGGGATATGAGAGCTTATACTTACACACAAGGCCACAATAGTGTTCCAAAGCCATGGAAGGAAGCAAATATCCAAACACAAATAAGGTGAGTCTTACAAAATCAATTGATAGTTGGTTTTCTAGTAATGCTTCGACCTCCTTTTCTTTTCCATTTCCTGAAATAACGTTTTGCAAGTGAAAGTAAAGGAAAGGCTTATTTTGTAAATTTCATTTTTTAGAATGTAAAGGAAAGGCTTATTTTTATTTTATTTTAAATATTTTTTTTGGGGATGGTATGGTGTTAACTGAATATTCATATTTTTGTTTAAATATTATTTTAATTTAATATTTGGAAGAGGTGGTATATTGATTTTGATTTTGATTTTAATTTTTTTCATTTATTTATTACACTTTTGAAATTTTTAATATGAAAATGTTTGGGCATGTTTGTTTTGTTATTAGCTAATGGGAGATAGACATGTAACATTCTTAATATTTATTACATAGTTTTTAAGAAATAAAAAATAATTTTAATTTTTAGAATGGTTTTTTTAATAATCGATGGACTGATTTATTTATTTATTTAGGGTTGTTTTTTATTAATTTTAATTTACATTATTTAATTTTTTATTTTTTATTATTTTACATAGGAACTACTGGCCCTCTTTTGGGACCATTTATATAAATTATTGGCTAATATGTTGCATTCATAATATTTGTTGTATAGTTTTTAGAAAATAAATATTAATTAATTTTTTGAAAAAAATATTAATTAATTTTTTTGAAAAACATATATTATATATTATTTAAGGTGATATTTTAATTAGTTTTAATCTAATTATTATGTTTTTGTAAATGAGGTTAAACACATACACACACACATAAAATCCAAAGGGACACTATTATTTTATAGGAACAAATGGACTTGGAAAAGTACTTGAAGAATGGTGGGTCGACACGTGTTATTCTTAATATTTGTACCATCGAATCACGAATATAAAGGAGAAGAATACACAACTTCAACTATAAAATTCATAATCACAATGAAAGACAACAGGTTACTCATACCGGATGATACAACAAGTAATATTTCATATGGAACCTTAGGTGCCAAATAAAAAAGAGCACTTGATATAATTATGAGACATTTTCTTCAGACTCATAATGTCACACCACTATGCATGATAATTTAAGAAACAACAAGAACAGGAAAATCACATTTAATTAGTGTCATTTGTAACGTTTTTCAAAATGAATCATCAACTATGCAACATTGCCTAGTTCTATTAATTGCACCAACCAGAGTTGCAACATTTAATATTCGTGCTTCGACAATCCACTCAACGCTATGAATCACAATTGCAGACTTTATTGAATTAGAAGGAACAAGACTCACAAGTGTCAAGAAGAAATGTGGCATATAAAATACAATGGTAACAAACATGAAAAAATAGTATGGGAAGAATTCAAAATAATTGTTACTCTGTATAAGGTATTTAGACAAGAAGGAGAAAGTGACAACCATAAAAGGTTTTGACAACTACTCAGAAATCTTAGAGATGCACATCCGACTATTGATGATTGGAAACCACTGATGTCAAGAACAAATAATGTATTACATCCAAGCATCAAGAAATATTTTGACAATGCTATTCATTTATTTGCAATAAATGATAATGTGAAAAAACATAATAGAATGAAATTGAAATTATTAAAAGGATTGATTGCACAGAGCATTGCAATTAGAATGGGTAATACCAATCCATCAGGAGGTCAGAATGATGAATTGGATGAGGAGTTGTTAATAGCTAAGGATTCAAGGGTGATGTTAACCTCCAACCTATGGATAGAAGCAGGACTTGTAAATGGATCTCTAGGATATATTCAAAGTATTATATACATACCTAGAAGTTCTCCACCAGAGCCACCTACATATGTTATGATGAAATTTGACAGTTACTCTCGAATGCCATTTACAGATGTAACTCTGCATACAATTCTAATTACACTAATACAAAGGGGACAAACATGACAACTACCCTTAAGACTAGCTTGGAGATTATCCATACACAAATCACAAGGATTGACTCGTTCTAAAACAACAATTGATATAGGGCATACAAAAAGACCAAGGTTAACATTTGTAGCCATCTCACATGTAAAATCTATGGAAGGACACATAATTTGATCTCCATTTATATATGACAGATATGAGAAGTTGAATACAGGGAAACAACTTTCCAAATGAAACGCTGAGGAAGAGAGACTCAAGTCCTTAGAACTACAATAATGTTACATATTTAATGTCACATATATTATACTTATTTTCATATTTTGATGTATATGAAATTATTTTCTTTAATTATCATTTAATGTGATATATATATATATATATATATATATATATATATATATATATATATATATCTTATTTGGATGAACTTGAAATGATGTATTAATTGATATTTATTGTTAAATGTGCATGTCACACCTACAGATGCTACTAGCATAGATATCTTAAATACATTTATCTAAAATACGTTGAGAGATATCAATCTCGAGGCACCTATCTAACCTACATCACAATATAGGTGCCTCGAGATTGATATCTCTCTACATATTTTAGATAAATGTATTTAAGATATCTATGCTAGTAATATAAGTTTGGTATTTATAACATTCAACTTATTCCATCTATATTTTTCAAAGTTCTTAATCATTTTGAGTTGCATATGTGTTTTTTTAATATTTTCTAAATTTTTTTTTAAGATAATTTTTTTATAAATTAATATTAATTATATTTATATATATATATATATATATATATATATATATATATATATATATATATATATTAAATTATTTTATTTTATATATATATTAAATTATTTTATTTTATTTTTTTATAATATATTTTAAATATTTTTATAAATTAATTTTAATTTTTAATAAATATTTATATATAAATGAAATAAAATTTAAAAAAAATATTATTAAAATGTAAGAAATAATAATATTAAAATAAATTCAGTGAATAAAATATAGAAGGGTTGGTTAAATAGGTTGGTTGTATCCAATCCCACTTAGATTCAAATCTTACAATACATTTATAAGTCAATAATTGTTGTAAAATAATAATGATCTTAATAAAATTTAAGAGTTTATAATTTTAAAATATAAAAAATTACATAAAACTTAAAATATAAAAATAGAAACAACGATACCTTTTATATAGAATCCCAACCTAAATAAAAAACTAAAGAACAATCTCACTTTACTTCTTTCATATAAATATAGAAAAAATTAAAAATAAAAAATATTACTTAGTGAAAATTTAAAAATTAATTATTAAAACAAACATTCCACACTATCAAATAAAAAATAATTAAACCAAAAAAAAAAATATTAAATGTAAAAAACAGAAAAACACCTGGTGAAACCCATCTTAAATTGTACAAGATACAAGTCCAAAATGAAACTATTGTTATGAAATTTATTTCTATATAGCTATTTTAATTTTTTGCTAAGATTTAAAATAGCTATATATGGAAAACTAGTTCATCTTGGATGTAGGGTCTCTAAGGTAGTTTTAGAAAATGCGACTACAAAAAAGTTATGTTGAGCTTTAACGAAGGTTTATCTCATGTTTTTATTGAAGGGATATATATATATATATATATATATATATATATATATATATATATATGTTAGTTTTTTTACTCTTAGTTTAAGTTTTAATTTTTAATTTTTTTTTTAAATAATAAATTTTGTATAATATATAGAGTTGAGAAAATTTAATAATATTTTATTTTAAAAATTGTTTAAAAATAAAATAAAAAATGTTTAGTTATATATAAACTCATAATTGATTTTTAAAAAAAGGAATAATTAGTATAATTTTTTTGGTTCTTTATTTTCATTTTAAAAAGTTTATTCTAAAATAATAGTCATTCCTTAAGACCTTTACTTTATTATTAATTATTTAATTGTAGAAATAAAAGTGATTTTTTCAATAAATAATTGAAGGTTAATGTTCCCTAACTTAATATATTAAATCAAATTAGTTACAAAAATCATGTATCTTAAATGACATCCACGAGAAGGTGGGAGAGCCAAAAACAGCCAACCAACTGACATCGAATCAACAAAAACTGAAGTACATATAACTACCACTAAAAGGACTATATGTAACAAAAAACTAGACATGGACTAACCAATAGAAAACATATGTGGAAGGGATGTCAACCTAAGACTGAAAGCCAAGCAAACACCAGAACATTCACAAAGCCAAAAAAACACACAAGACAACGAGACCTTAATTTGCCTACAACACTGCATCTAAAAGCATGCCTTCAATCCATCATAAAGTCTTCCTTTGGGGGGCAAGTCGATGTCTCCACAGATAGAGATCCTGAATCAACCTTAGGCAAGATGACTAGGGGACTGCCCAAAGCAAGAGCTCAAAGATTAGACTCAAGCCGAACCCACATGATTGAGGTGGTAGCCGCTACCACAGTGCCACTGGGCCCTGCTATCAGAGTTCGAAGTAGGGGTGGTATTGGATGGCCACCACCATACATCTGCTCTAATAATCGAGTAACAACAAGCATATGGACATATTGACACATACCCAAGATGGCTAAAAGGGAATGCATGAGACCCTGTAGGGAGCTTAAAACTAGAGGGGAAATGAATATGCTAGTCGAAGCAAGAGAGTATAGGTAACCCTGTCATTTTTACACAAAATACAAAGCCATACACAATCATTTCTTGAGCTCTTGAAAGATAGACATGAAGATAATGCCATAAACCTCCTTCCCCAAGAGGGGCAAAGCCGACGTGCTTTTGGCTAGAAAATTTACAAGCCTCTTACCAACCAACCCTTTAACGAGGCTTTATCAATTGTTTCACTATCATTTTAACCAATTCTTTGTCCTCCATAATAAGCAACAAATTACTTATGAACAGTGATGCAATGTCTCCAAAAAAATTAGTCCCATTATCTCTATGATTACCTCCAGAATAGGGCTAGAGTGGATCATAAAGACCTTCTTAAGGCATGCCTCAGTAACACTACCCTTGAAAGACATTTCTCTCTTTTCAGAGGAAACATGCATTAGAGGCTTATTGATAGTATTTCAACCAAGCGCTCCATCACTAACGATTCTCAATACTCCAGACCTTAGTCCAAGAATAGTGAATAAAAGAGAAATCCTTCGAGCTGAGGAAAACAAATTCCACATAAATGGCCAGCCACCTCACATTGATTTCCAACGCGTGTGAGACATAAAAATTGAAGAGGCCAAATGATTAAAGAGAAATCCCTCTTACTACCAAAAATCACAATGATGACCAAGAAACACCAACGGGAAAAAAGAGAGGGGACAACTAGAAACTTGCCACATTTGCTTCAGGGCATGCGGCACAAGTGTTGTCTGTAACAAGCTCTGGGGTTTGGGATATACCTTGATTGGCCAAGAATTTCATTGTCGAATTGGCCTCACAATAACAGTGAGACATCTTCCAAGAGCTGAGGGAATTAAGAATGTTTTAAAAAACTATTTAAAAATAAAATACAAATATTTAATTGTATATAAATTGATCAAAAAAATTTAAAATAAGTTAGTATAATTTTTTTGCTTCTTATTCCGACTTTTAAAAGTTTCATGGGACCACACGTCAGCAACAATCTTCAATATGGGACCCTTATTTTATTATTAATTATTTGATTGTAGAAATATAAGTAGTTTTATTTTTTAAATTTAACTGAGAAAGAACCATATTAATAATAATTGTGAGACTGATTTATTGTGATACATTACGGTAAATATCCTAACCATTTTTGTGGTGAAAATATAGAGCAAGATAACTTCTATTAAGTTAGATATCTCAAACATATAAGCAATACAAGGCAAAGTGTTAGGAGGCTAATTATTGATAAAGTGGGCATGGTCAGTAGTATGTTTGGTATGTTGTTAAGTATTTAATAATTTGAAGTCAGCGATTCAAATCTTAGGCTTCCAAATGTCTCACTCACTTCGACTAGATTTTATCAAGATGAGAATGGGTTACAGTGAATATAAATCTAAATTAGACAGCTAGATATAGCAAGAGCCAAGTATGATGAAGCATGAAAATGACTGATTAATTACTAGAGTAGAAGTCCAACCCTAAATGGAAATGATAAAAGGTTATAACCAATTATCATTGTAACACAACAAATCATTGATAAAATAAAATGTAAAATAAAAAATATTTCTTTTTTTAGATAGATACGGGGTTTGTATTTGGGCTCCCAGCCCGCAAAGTTAAAAGTTACAAAAGACACCTCGAAGGCATATAGACAAACTAAAAAGACTATCTACTACCATTAATAACAACCAGCCAAAACCTTGAAAAATAGGGGTACCCAAAAAATACAACAAAAAACCCATACATTAAAAACCAACCACCAAAAAAATGACCACCAAAACAACTAGTAAGGATCTATACTAGACACAGATAAACATCAGTAGTTTAAACTTGCACGAACCTCATCATTCATGTCTATCAGGTAGATGATTTTCCATTCATCACCATCTGACTCCTCTGCAGCTTTTGCCACTTCACCTTTTGCTTTTTTCTTTGGAGCTTTTCCACTCGACATAGAAGCCAATGAGGGATTGAATCCTACTAGAGTGTCTAGCCCTGATTCCACCCCCAGATATTGATTATACTACAGTGGCACTACAACCTGACTCCTGAGTACCCATTTCACCAATTTTCTTACAACTTCCACGTGTCATTGATCATGACAATAAGCCCTCAACTGAGCCATCTCCAAAATTTGACCTTTAAAGTGCACCATCAGTGGCAAAGAGATACATTTCCCTACCTTCATGTTTGATGAATTTACCTTCTTTTTAAAATCTTCCATAAAACCCATGAGGATCATGAATTGTGTCTCGAGTGCTCTAAATGCAGATGCTGGTACAACTCCTAAACCATCCTGCCCTAAAACTGGCAAATTTGGGAGTGGGGTTAAATCATGAAGCATAATCTTCTTAATTAAACCTGTGTGAAACATCAAATGCACATAAAATGCCATGACCTTCACCACCACTTTTGAATCAGACACCAGGAACATTAGATTAGACACAAACATCATTGCCATTTTAGAATTAACCCTGCTTTGAAAACCCTTCATAAGAAAATCTTGACCAAGAATATCCGCTATAACACCAAACATTTCTTCGATCGACATCCGAAAGACGTGTTTGAGATGAGCCCATGAGATTTGGCCTTCAAAATCCATTTCATAGGCTTCGTTGGCTTCATACACACACACAGGAGCCAATGTTATCTCACACACGTTCTCCATTCTTAGCACAGTCGACCTCGAACACCTCACACAACAAAGGGCACACTGTGAACACACAAGCTTCTAAGGCTGATAAGGATCGAGAGGGCAAGAGACATTATGAGGTGCGAGAGAAGCCCTGCAACTCCTTCGTGCCTCAGTTAGCCTCTTATTTTTCCAATAATAACCACCTTTCCTCATAAATGCAAATTTTGCCACCTAATTACCATGCCAAACGTAATTCAGTCCATGCAATGATGGAAAGGATGGCGCTAGGATGACCAACCCACAAGACTTAGTCGACCCCCACTTCCACTATAATTAGCCCCTACTATAATTTGCCCCTATTAGAAGAATACTTGGAGGAATCTGGAGGTCTTTTGAAATTGCTTTGTGATCAAAGCAATACAAAAGTAGAAATTGGTGAGAGATGCTAGCCAAAATCGATCATCGAGATAGATGAAAAATCTTCCCAGGCATTTCTCACATTGTCCACCCGACAAACTTCCATTTGATTAATGTTACAGTTCATCAGAAAATCTGCAGTCGAATTAGCCTCCCAATAATAGTGTTTATAATCCATCGATGAAAAAGCCTCCAGATTCCTCCAGGTATTCTTCAAAATATTTCCTAGATGTCAAGAAGTAGCCTCTTTCTTTTTTAAGGTCGAATGATCACTTGAAAATCACCCTCAACGATCAAATTCAGTATAGCACACTAGATAGCCAATTTGATTCCACACATCAACGCTTAAACTTCTACTTTATTATTGGATCCAATAAAAAATATTTCTTGATCTACCCAAGTTTAACAAAAAAAACTTAGAAAAATCTTAATCTACTCAAATCTAAACAAAAAAAAATTCAATAAAATATTGAATATAATCCAAACTTCTTTCTAACTTAATAAAACATTGATGTTCATAACAATACTTTAAAAAGTTGAATTTTCATAAAAGTTCTAAATGTATAGATGAAAATGTACAATTAAAAAAAAAAAAAAAAAATTAAATTTTATAAGAGTGAAGATTTTTACACTTTAAAATAATAATATTAAAATTTTCAAATTAATTTAATCTTAAGAATTAAGAATTATTATGATTATTATATGAAAAGAATGAACCATAAGTCATATAGAAAGCTATAATGAATTCTTTATGGAAAGATCCCCATTCTCAGTGTGGCACTTAAACGACCACTATAATTAATAACTTGAAGACAAATAAAAGTTGGTTACATTCAAATGGTTTGAGAGGGAAATGTCTTAAAGTCGCCACTCGCTTAATGGCCACTCATGCAATTCTTTAATATATTGCCATGTTGAGATTTTGTATCAATCTTCCCATTAATGGGGGCTTTTTCGTTTGGACTATGCACCTTTATAATGTGTAAGACAAAATGCATTAGCGGAATCCAAGCTTCTCTCACATAAAATGAAATGAAATTCAATTCTCAAGTATGCGTGTGAGTAGTTGGGTCATGAGAAACACTAGGTTTGTTTCTTTTTAAAATAAATATTGATTACATTGGTAGCATTTTCATAGTGAGGCATTCACTTTAGATTTGTTTTACAAATGGATATTTTCATTTTGTGGCTCCTTATTTAAATAAGGAGGGATATCAATCAAATGATAAATGTATATAGATATTTCTCAGATGTTGTAGTTATGAATGTTTTGATATATGTTTATGTAAAATGTGGAAGTATATTAAGAATTTAATTTTTTAACAAATTGTAAATAAAACTATTTTCATTATTTGTACTCAGATTTTTTGTGCCATCTATTTGTTTTCAGATTTTCTTCTCTTTAATTGTTGAAAATTGATATGTATTTTTCCTTGTAGTTCTAAAATCACAATACCATAATGGAGATTTAAATTCCACACAAGCCTAAAAAAAATTTCAATATGTACACTAAAATTAATAGTTCTTTGATTGTTTGAAAGAATTATACATTTCAGCAATAAGCAGGAGAGTGGAAAGGGATTTGGAAATGAAATCAATAAAATAAAATGGTTTTAATTATGTCCACAAGATCAAATAGTCTCTAGGATCATCAATTGTTTCAACCACTCACAGATTCCTGGGATCCATGGTATATTTTAGAAGGGTGCTTCATCTTTTGCTAATTTGAGTTAACATCTCTCCCAACCCTTTTATTCTATTTTCCTCAAATATTTCTACCATTGAGCCAACTCTTAAAGTTTCCACATAATTGGCTTGTATGTCTATGTATTGAGGACATTCAAGGATGAAGTGGTCCTCTATTTTGACTGCTCATGTGGTGTAAAAAATACAAACCCTTACTTCCCACCATTCCTTAGGATTTGTCTATCTGCTTGTCCTACATCTAAGCCTATGAGAGCTAGTCTTCAGTTGAGTAATGAGGATATTTTCTCTCCATTTAATTTCAACCCCGATATATAGTTTTTCATTATGTTTATATGTCAAGTTTAACACTGAAATATAGTGTTGTCTTTTCTTGCTTGTTTCCTTCCTCCACATTATCGTTCTAAACTTCTTAATCACATAATTTTTTATCTTTGTTATGGTTTGTGCATTTGGTTAAGTTGATATTCTATCTACACATCCACTTTTGGTTCTTCTTCATCCATGTGTTCTTCCTCTTGTGTAGCTCTTCATCTCTTCCGATCCTAGGCCATCTGTTGATCTTCATATTTTCTAGTTTTTAAAATAACATTATAGCATGATCATACCAATTGCATTTAAAAGGAAAGTACCTATTTCAACAAGGATGATTTTATAGGGAATTGAATCCTTAATTTTGAAATTGTTTGTGATTAGATGCTTTTGGATCTTTTCTATTTACCTCCACTTCAAACTCGTTTTTCCACTAGTCCACACCTCACAACCACACAATACCACTAGTACAAAAACTAACCCAAATAAGACCCTAGTGGTCTTCCATTCCCATAACTCAGCATTCCTACATTTGCTTTGAAGTGCATAAAAAGATATCCAACCACCTTGTATTTTTTTCACCCTACACGTATCTCAATTGAACTTACTGTGAAAGTTGAAGTCGAGATACTTGTACTTTAACACCACTTCAAGAGACCCTCTTGTAAATTAAAACTCGAGGTGATGTTCTTTTCTTTTCACTAAGAAAATCTTAATTTTGGTTTTGTCAATATTCACTTGCATCCCTACTTATTTACAAATCAGCACTAGTATTATTTCTATCATTAAAATTAGGTCAACTAATTGAAACATATTTCTACAATTAAACAAAATTTAACCCTAAAAAAACATAAATTTACCAAAATATAATATACATAAACGAATTACAATTAAATAATAATACAAATACCCAAATATATTTCATTAAAATAAATAACACATTAATACAATAATATAATCATAATTAACTAATTTCAAAACCAAAAAAAATAATCATATAAATTTTTAAAATATATTTATTTTATCATAAAATTTGATGTTAATTATAAAAATCTAACAATAAAAATACATGACCATAAATAATATACACCTAAAAAATAGGTGACCATAAATAATATAGACCTAAAAATGTCATTAAAGCTCTTAGATAGGTCCAATAACACATAATGCACACAAGTCAAAGTAGGTGAAAGTGGGTATGAGAGAGATTTGAGTGTCTAAAAATTAAGTTACAATCCCTAAAGCTATTAAAAAGTCTCTCTTGTCATCCACAACTTTTATAAAAAAAATTAAAATAGTAATACACACAATTGCTTGAGATTGTCATTTATCTAATAAAAATAGAAATATATGGAGATATGACTCGGATATTGTACCACCATTGGCAAACATTTCTCTTTAATAATTATTGAAGGGTTACCTTTACAAACTTTCCAAAATAATTAAATATGTATGATGTATGGATAAAAAGAAGGCGGCTACATGCTTCCATGAGAAGGGTAAAAGTTAACATATTGTTTAATGCTATAAGTTTGGTGTTTATAATAATTAATTTATTTTTTAATTTTTTTTAAAAGTTCTCACTTATTTTGAGTTGTAAATATGTTTTTTAATATTTTTTAAAAATATATTAAAATATTTTTTTTATAAATTAATATTTTATATATATTTTTTAAATTTTAAATTATTTTATTTTATTTTTTATATTATATTTTTAACAATTTTATAAATTAATTTAAAAATTAAAATAAATATTATCAAAATATAAAAAATAATAATACTAAAGTAAATTCAAAAGCAATTAGTAATATTAAAACATTTTAACTTGTAAAGTAGTTTGCCAAAATGATATACCAAAAACTAAAAGAAAGTATAGACATTGAGAATATCAAGGAAAACAAGAGTTTAAGAATCAAATAAAATTTAAAGTATAAAGTAGTTTGGAGAAGTGTGTATAACGTAATGGTTTTTGGGAGAGGGCAAGTCATTTAAAAAAAAATTTATATGAAAGTAGTATCTTGATTTATAAGATTTTATATGTTGCTTACGATTTGACAAAAAGAAATCTTATAATCTTTCTTTAATTCTTTCATGTAAGTCAAGGTAGTTTTACAAAATGTGACTATAAAAGATTATGGGGAACTTTAACGAGGGTTTATCTCATGTTTTTATTGAAAGGATATATATGTTTTGTTTAAATATTGTTGGAGTTGTTTTTTTTTTTTTTTTTAAATTATGATTCTTTAAATTTTGTGTAATATAAAGTTGAAAAAAAATAACAATATTTTATTTAAAAAATTATTTAAAAATAAAATTAAAAATGTTTAATTATATATATATTTATAATTGACAAAAAAAAAAAAAAAAAAGAATACGCAGTGTAATTTTTTTGGTTTCTTACTTTCATTTTTAAAAGTTTCTTTTTAAATAATAACCACTCTTTATTTAAAGAAGTAGATATATATTTTTAATAGTTTTGATGATGCATGGGATCAATTTAAACAAAATTATAGTAACGACAATTCTCAATACGAGACCCTTATTTTATTATTAATTATTTAATTGTAGAAATAAAAGTGATTTTATTTTAATAGATAATTGAGGGTTAAAGGTCCCTCACTCAATATATTAAATCAAACCAGTTACAAAAACCATGCATCTTAGATAACAAAGGTGGGAAAGCCAAAAATAGCCAACCAACTGGTACCAAATCAACAAAGACTAAAGTACATAGAACTACCACCAAAAGGACTAGATGTAACAAAAAACTAGACATACACTAACCAGCAAAAAACAATCCCTAAAAGGGATGTCAACGTAGGACTAAAAGCCAACTAAACCCCATAATAGTCACAAAGCCAAAAAAACATGCAAGATAATCTGACCTTATTTTGCCTACAATGCTGCATCTAAAAGCACACCTTCAATATGTGGCAAAGTCTTCCACTGGGGGGGTGAGCTCAATGCCTCTATAGACAGAGAGCCCAAATCAACCGCAAGCAATAACTTGAAGATTGCACTCAAGTCGAGCCCACATCATCAAGGAGGTAATTGCCGCCACAATCCCATTGGGCCATGTTATCAACCGTTCCATTATCATCTTAACTAGTTCTTTGTCCTCCACAACAAGCAACAAATTACTTATGAACAGTGATGCAATGTCTACATTCACCTTAACCCTATAAGGGGTCTCCAAAAAAACAAGTCACATTATCTCTATGATTACCTCCAGAACAGGGTTGGAGTGGATTACAAAGACCTTCTTAAGGCGTGACTCACTAACACTACCCTCAAAAGACATTTCTCTCTTTTCATAGGAAACATGCATCAAAGACTTATTGATATCAATTTGAACCAGGAGCTCCTTCATTAACAGTTCTCAACGCTCCAACGCTCATCACAAGAATAGTAAACAAAAGACAAACAATTTGAGCTGAGGAAAACAAATGCCACATAAATGGCCGACCACCTCACATTGATTTCCAATACGTGTGAGACACAAACATTGAAGAGGCCAAATGATTAAAGAGAAAGCCCTCTCGCGACCAAAAATCATAATGATGACCAAGGAATACCAACGGGAAAAAGGAGAGGGGACAGCGAGAAACTTGCCACATTTACTTCAGGTCATGCAGCGCAAGTGTTGTCTGTAATAAGCTCTAGGGTTTGGGATATACCCTGATTGGCCAAGAAGTCTATTGCCAAATTGCCCTCATGATAACATTGAGACATCTCCTAAGCGCTAAGGGAACTAAGAATATCCCAGGTCTGGCCTAAAATATTTTTGATATTCCAAGCATAAAATCCACGATTGCAAAGTGCTTGGATCAAAACCACTGAGTCCCCTTCCAAGATAACCTTCTCCACACCACATTGAATTATCAAATCCATACCAAGGGCCAAAGCTTGAGCCTTGGCTTCATTATCGGTCCCATCACTCAACTTTAGTGACACTGCCCTTATCAGAGACCCTATACAGTCTCTGATGATATAGCCAACCCTTGAGACACCCAAGTTGTCTAGAGTGACTGTATCAAAATTGAGCTTGAAGATAAATATAAGAGAAAAAAATGGCATTCTTTAGGTCTGTATAGGTCGAGAAGTTTCGCTTAAACCCTAGGTTTTTTTGCTACTCTTGTTTTGGTTCAAAGCTTTTATGAGGCTTAACACTGTGGCAAGGCAGTCTGAAGGCACTAACTACATAGGGTTGGGATGTGATGAAAGGGATAAGGATGACTCACAAGACTTAGAAGTGGTTCGTGACTCTTAGAACATGGAGGGAGCTCATGAGATGAATGGTGAGAGAGAGGTCTCAGAGAGAAAAAATGAAACCCTCAATAATGGTTGTAGAAAAGATGTGATTACATGCATGGTTATTGACAAGTCTTGTAATCAAAGGGACAAAGTTGACACTATGAAAGAAGATCTGTCCAACATTGAAGCAGGTAAAACCCTAGAATTTTTGCTTCTGGATGAAGTTATTACTAAATGTCAAAATCGCTTTGTTATTTTATTCTTCTTAAGGGGTGTCCTTTCTAAGTTGGAGTTTTACCACTAAGCCATAATGAATTGGGAAAACAGGGGGTGGGAAATTGAATCCTTAAGAGGGCTAGGGAAAAGATATGTATCATGTACTTTTAAATTAGTAGAGCATGCTCAAGCGGTGCTTCAATATGGCACTTGGATTATTTGTGAACAAGTCTGTTATATGCAGGCTTAGAGTTTTGACTTCCATCCTAAAGGGCCATCTAAATATCCTATGTGAATTGAATTACCATATTTGAATTTAGCCTTTAGACCATTTCTAAAAGATATTATGTCACAGCTGGGAAAAGTCATCTGGTACAAACTTAATACTAATAAGTTCGCTAGCTTAAGAGTGCATCCTAGGGTTTGTGTGGAAGTGAACTTGAACAAATAGTTCCCTAAGAATATCAAGCTAATTGGTCCTGGTTTAGAGTTAGAGCAACCACTAGTATATTTAAATAAGCCCAATGCATGTTTCTTTTGTTGGAAAGAAGGATATTTAATAAGAGATTGCCCTACCAGGAAAAGTAGATATACTCAGCCTTTCCCATTTTTTGCTCCAGTCTTTCAAGGATCTCTGTCACTTTCTCAGCCTTTGCCTAGTCTTAAAGATAAACCAAATCTTGTAAAACCTTATGTTGCTTCCTTGACTAGTCAAACAGATCAGCCAATGGTAGACCCACCGTCCAATGTTGTTTCATCTTTCAAAGATGGAGTTATGACTGATGAATGGAGAGTGGTTAGGAAGCGAAAGGAACCTTATGACTCTTCTAACCCCTTGGCTTCTCATTCTTATTCCCGTGCCATACTTCCTTCTTCCTCTTATATCTCTCAAGTTTAGATTGTAAATAAGTCCATCTCTTCTTCTCCCTTGTATACTCCACATGACTAGTATTCTCATAAATCCATCTCTCCCCCATCATCTCCCTGACATAGGTCAAGGTCCCCCTCCTTAGCTACTAGAGATATTTATAATGGAGATCACCAGGTTCCTCTTGCCAATCAGTTTGATGTGTTGCCTTAGGAAGATGAACCAATTATATCATCTTTGAGATGAAGTGAAATGTTCTATCCTGGACTGTTAGAGGGATTTCTCTCCCTCATCGAAAGTTTAAAGTTAAGGATGTTATTATCAAATGGAAGCCTGATATTTTGTTTTTGCAAGAAGTCAAAGTTAGTGGTAGTTGGCTTGAGGCATCACTATTTCATGTATTGGAGAGATGTTGTTTTTATACATACATCTCATAGTGATGGCAAAGGAAGTGTTGTTTTGGGAGTTGCTCCATGGATAGCAGAGCATATTATTAATAAAGGGGAGGACCCCTCACACAATTGTGTTTGGGCCTTGTTTTTATCAATGGCTTGCCTATTGTATTATGTTATGTGTATGCACCTGATAATGCTAAAGAACGTAATCTCCTTTGGGAATGGATGTCCAATCACTTACCCAATGCTGATTGGGTTTTAGGTGGTGATTTTAATATGGTAGAGCACTATAATGATCGTAGCTAGTTCAATCAATCTAAACTCAGCAATGAGGAATTTGATAAATGGTTATTTTGTCACAATTCTTTGGGTGTTATAGATCCTATCTTTGACAAATTTTCCAGTTATGTTAATTGTTGGTACACTTGGTCCAATTATAGATTAGGGGGTGAGAGGAAATTAAGTAGACTTGAAAGATTTTATCTATCTGTTAACCTGCATTTGGTCCAGGTTGCATTGGGAAATTTGGTTTAAGTTGATTATTCCACAACTCTTTCAGATCACTTTCTGATCTTTTGTACCTTTTTTGCTTTTCAAATGCCTAACACTAAGCAAGCTCTTTCATATAAGTTGGATATTTCTCATCTTAAAAATCTTGAATGTATGACTGCGTTGAAAGGTATTTGGGAAATTGAAACATGCAAGAAAATATCTAAATGCAGACCCTAGTAACATTAATATTCAAACTACTATGGCTGAGATTGAGATGCAGTTGCGTAATCTTGATAACTATAGAGGTATGGGGGCTAAAATCAAAGCTCACCTTCATTGGATTAAAGAAGGTAACAAAGGCTCTAAATTCTTCTTTAATTACTTGAATTATAAACATAAAAAGGAAAATATTAATGCTATTAAGGATGATCATGGCTCTTTACAAATAGATTAAATGAGATCAATTTGTTATTCCAAAAGTTTTATGCAAATCTTTTCAGTGAGGTTCATCATTGGGATGATGTGCAACACATCTTGGAAGATATTGTCAATGATTGCATTCCTAGCCAAATTGACCCTTGTTACAATCAGTTTTTGGACCAAATGCTATCTTTAGATGATCTTGAGCATGCTCTTTTCTCTATGGCCTTGAACAAAAGCCCATGTTCGGATGGGCTCCCAGTGGAATTTTATCGAGCTATGTGGCCCCAGATTAAAGAGGACTTCTATAGTTTTTATCTGGAGGCTTTTAACAAAGGTTCTTTGGGTCCTATTATTAATAGAGGAATTATCAAACTTTTACCTAAAGGAAGAAATGAGGACTCCATTTCCAACTAGCGACCGATTACTTTATTAAATACCTCTTATAAAATTATAGCTAAGGCTTTGTCTAGGCGTATCAAGCCAGTGGTTCAAGAGATAGTAAGACTTGAACAAACTCATTTTTTGGAGAGCATATTTATTCTTGATAATTTAATTCTTGCTTGGGAGGTGAGTGAATGGGCTCAACAGACTAGTCAAAATGCTTTGGTGGTCAAGCTTTATTTTGATAAAGCCTATAATAGAATGTGTTGGAGCTTTATCCTCAAAATGTTACAATGGCTCAGTTTTGGTCCTAAAATATGTGATCATGTTCAAATGTTGTTTAATGATGCTAATGCTCAATTAATTGTTTATGATCATACGCCAAAGCCTTTTGTTCTACAACGCTCTATCAGACAAGGTTGTCCACTTACTCCTTTTTTACATGTTCTTACACCTGATGCTTTGGGTTATTTATTACAAAAGGCTAATCAATTGAATCTCATATCAAGCATCTATATTCCACAAAAGGCTAGTGTGATTAACTCCCACTTTGTTGATGACAATATGTTTTTTTGCAAAATTCAAAAACAAAAATCAATAATACTATTGACATATTGAATATAAATTGTTCGGTATTAGGGTCTCAATTAGCCCATGAAAAAATAGAGTTTTTAATGATTCAAACCGGCCCTATCCCCCAATGGATTCCTAGTGAATGGAAACAAATTAAACATGGTGAGATAACACAATACCTAGGCATCCCTTTCGGTTTGGGTGTCTCTCTTCATGAGATGTGGAAATGGTTTCTTAATAAACTCAAAACTAAACTCTTTAACTGGGGCAATAAGTTTCTTTCATTGGCTGGTAGAATTCAAGTTGTCAATAAAATATTCCTTGCATCTCATGTTTACTTTTCTTCATGCTGGATGCCTTCAAGCAAAGGGTATGAGAATTTCAATAATCTTTCTCGTCATTTTATTTGGTCCACGTGGGATTGCAGTTTTGGTTTCAAATATACCTCATGGTCTCATTGTATATAGTCGAAAGGGAAATGTGGATTGGGTGTGATTGATCCCAAAACCCAAGGGATATGTTTAGCCGCTAAATGGATTGTCAAAGTAGTTGAAGGCAAAGAGCCATGGAAAATCTTGGTAAGACACATATTGAAATCTGCGCTGTTAAAAGTAAATGATAGGAAGTTAGCTGGTTAGATAAAATACTTCTTGCGCCTTTCTTTTGCATTAAGGCATCCCCAGCTTTACAATCTATTTGGAAGGCGTGGCAGAGGGTTTGTCATTTCCTTAAGTTAAAGGAAGCATCATTACAACATGGTTTCAGTTTTTCCACTTCATCCATTTGGTGGAATAGACATGTTTAGTACCATGGCCAACTTTTGGCTATGATATTTCCCAAATAGGGCTATTTGTTATTCAAAAAGGGAGTTTGTCAATTTAATGATCTTTGGGACTTTGATTCAATGAGTTGGTCATCGTGGGTTCTTACTATGGAACACTTAATGCTTAATAAGAAGCTTGAAAGGTTTCTTATCTTTGTTCAATCTTTAGTCTTAGAAGATCTAATAATGAAGATGTGTACCCCGGTTCAACGCAGTTTTTTCAAGGATTGACATTGGCTTAATTACGGGCATTTTAGGCAATTCCCCTTTAAGAAAATTTATCTTTCCTGTTTTATCATATGGATCTTAACCCACGACTGAATCAAAAGTGAAAATGTAAACTTAAGAACAATTCTTAGATTAAGTTAAGTGCTCAAATCTGGAAAACTAATGCTGATGAGGATGCAAAAATCATGACGTGGAAGATCTTACACTATAAGCTCCCTGTGGAAGATAGGTTGAAATGTATCTTAGTGTAGCGTGTTAAATGCTCTTTTTGCCCCTGTAAAGAAAGTTGAAGCATATTTTTTGGGATTGTATGTTTGTTAAAAAACAATGGTTTGTTGTTTTTAAAAATATGCCTGCTATCTTTGGCCATCAATTAAAATGGAAGGAAGCATCATTGGAATTTGGTTTACATAGTAATTTGATAGCCGATTCTATCAAACATGGTATTTTATTTCATTTATGAAAAGCCAGGGGTTTAGCAGTGTTCTCTAATGTTAACTTTCATTTAAAAACAATGATTCTACAACTTTACTCTGATATCATTTTCTGGATTGATTCTTTGTTCACATCTGTAGGGTTTATCAAAGAATAATATATTGTTTCTTTATCATCTCGAGCAAATTAAATCTCAAATTTTACAGTGTGCAAATGCTAGAGCATTGAACACAAAACATCTGGAAGGGTTTCTGAGATGCACTGATCAACATTTTACTTCCCACTCTATAGTTTGAGGTAGTTCTGTTAGTTACTTCTCTATGTTGATACTCTAGGTTTTGCTTTCAACTGGGTGTTGACCTATGTATAGGGTGTCATCTGTTCTTTCTTTTAGATGTTACGATGTCTCCATTTGGTGATAGTTCTTCATGGACAGTTCTGTTTTGCTTTGCTGTGTTGTTCACTAACTGTTTCATGGCAAGACAACCCTATTTATGCTTTGTAATTGCTTTGTTTTGTCGCTGTTCTTCTATTTGCAGCGCTACTGCTTTTATTTTTGTAATATGTATTTTTTCAATATATAATTAAAAAATTGAGCTTGAAGAAGCCCAGTGACGAGAGAACCCATATCAAATTTCTCGTCTTATAGAACACTTTCACAAAAACAGTCAACCCATTAATAAAAGAGAAATGATTTTAATTTTTTATTTAACTGAATAATATTAATTATTCATACATCCATATCTAATTATTTAGTTGTAAAAATAATTTTAACTTTAACAAAAACTTAATGACCAATTCTCACTTGTCAAATAATATTTTATATGATAATAATCCATTCAACATTACACTTTAAATAGTAAGACAATTCATCTTTAAAAAAGAAAATATTAAAATGTAAATATATAACTAAATAAATATTTTCATAATCTTTTTTTTTTTTCACATTTTATTCAATATTTACCCTTTTATCCGATATAATTTTCCAAAAGAACCATCAACGGGCGTCAAATTTAAGCTTTACAAATTAAGAATATTTATTTTCAATATTAAAAAATTGAGCATCAAATCTACACAATCTTTTACAGAAGCTTTATCTGATTTGATTTTATAGACTGAAAGCATCGAATCTCTTAATTGAACATCATTAATTAACCAAGACAGAGTAATTCCATTTCCATGAAAGGTATGCACTGCAATAAACAGACCAACCATTTTTGTGGTTAAAAATACAGACAATGATAACTTCTATTAAGCTACACATCTCAAACATACAAAGCAATACCGGCCAAAGTGTTAAGAGCCTGTAAAATAAAAAGCATTCCTTAATCTACCCAAATTTAGCCAAAAAAAAAAAAATCCAATGAAAATCTTAATTTACCAAAATTTAACCAAAAAAATCCAATGAAATCTTAATCTAGCCCAAAAAAAAAATAAAAAAAAAATCCAATGAAATATTGGTATAATATAAGCTTCCATCTACCCTGATAAAGCATTGATGTTTATGTTCATGGTAGTGCTTAAAAAAGTTGAACTTTCACAGTTCTAAATCCATGGATGAAAATGTAATGATAATGTTTTAAAAAGTTAAATTTTTGCAGCAGTTTTAAATCTATGGATGAAAATGGCAGTGCTTAAAAAAGTTGAATTTTTACAGAAGTTCTAAATCCATGGATGAAAAAATATATAGTAAGGAATTTTGAAAAATAAAAGGTTTTATGTAGCAAGACAAGTTTTTGGAGACACTTTTTTGAAAATATCGACTGGAAGTTTTTGGATCAACATTTTTGGATCACATTTTGTAAACCATTACTATGATGAGAATAAAAATTTTAATGTGTGATCCACATTGATATTTTTAAGAACATTTGTCATAAAAACACTGCAATTTTTTGGATCAATAATTTGGGTCACACGCTGTAAACCAACTACCCTGATGAGAATAAAAATCTTAATGATGGTTTATAAAATATAACCCACCTTGATCCAAAAACTTTCAAAAAAATTATTTTTAAAAAGTGTCTCATTACATTCACATAGACTGTAAAAATACTATTCCTCTTATAATTTTTTTAAAGTTTTCCCAATCTATAAAGAAAGATTTTTAGATAAATTGTATACACAATTATTAATCAAACATTTAGAGACAAAACCCAAAAAACTGAACTGTAACTTTTTTTATTTTTATTTTTATAAAACCTCTAAAAATTACCAAAAACAGGAGCAAAAACATTATTATGAAGAATTCCTCCAACAGGCCTAATTTGTCTGCATTCCCAAGAGGCGTTTGCAGGTCTTGAGCACACTTTTCTTCTTTTTCTTCTTTAAAATGGATACATCTTCGTCCAAATCCATAGGAGGAGGGGACCCAATTCTATTGTATCTCAGGGACTCAGATCTCTTGAAGCCCAAATCAGCAGACACAAAATCAGCATGTGGGCAAAGTCTATCTTGATCAGGAGCAGTCTTCCTCATTGAAAAAACTCTCTTCACAGCCCCCTGCAGTGATGAATTATTATTACCACCATCCTTCACAGCTGAATCTGGACCCTGGGCCTTCTTCATGAATCTCTTGTCCTTCATGGTTTCTCTCAGTGACAGAGCTCTGCCCAATATAAACCCAGCTTGAGCAGAGGGATCCATTGAATCAGCTTCTTTCACAAACTCCTCTTTGTAGCCATTATTGATCTGCTCTCTGCCATTATAATTGAATGCAGATTTTGCTGATCCATTAATGGAGTACTGGAGATCTTTGGGGCAATCCTTCCACTTGGGTTCCTCAAAATCAACAGATCTAGACCCACGAATTCTACTATAGCCATGCATCTTCATCTGTAATGTGATGCAAGTATGCAATGGAGATCTAAGAATTTATGGGACTGATTTGGATGATTTACAATAAGGAGATTGCACACTTCTTATCTGTACCACTTATTGTCCGGGTATAAGCGTGTGGTTTTCAGACATGTACCCACTTATCAGGGATGCAGCTGTCTCAAGGCCAATATATGCGGCCATTAATCCACATAATGCCAACGCTAGAGCACATAAGTGGTGGATTCCACACCATATATAGACATTTGAGCAACAAATTCATACAATACCTTTAGGGTCTTCCCTGACCTAGATGATTCTCCTATGGCTCATAACATGATTGGTGGGACTTCTATGCCTAGGACCATCTAACCCTCACACAACCTTTGGTCAAAGGCAATTAGTTTTCAATACTTGTTGGTAAACATCTTTTCAGATTTCACATTGCTCGTCTCATCCACATTGCTATCAGAATAGCACACCCAACTCCTTACATAGATAAATCTAGTAAAATCTAATTTATCAATGTAAATTTGATTTCATTTAAAAATATTAAATGTAAGAGTAATCTTTATAATTATTATTAGTTCTTGCAATTTTTTATATTTAATTCTTTAAATATATATTTTAATATGAAAGTTTTTTAATTTATTAGTGATGAGTTTTTAAGTATGATTCAACCTTTCAAATTTTATATTTACTTTTAAGTTAGGAGTGTGCTTCTCTCTGTCTACACATTCCTTTTTTTAATTATGAGCGTGCTTTTAATTTATAACTTTCAAAAATATGTTTTCATTAAAAATACATTTGCATCTTCAATTTCATGAATGTTGACTTACTTTTTTTGTTCTTCTTCAACTATATGTTTCCAACATGTTCTTTAACTCTAATTTTAATTCTAATGAACCTCTTTATTTTTCTAATATAAAGACACGGTTATTAAACCTAACTCCAAATAATCCTTGATTGAAATATATATATATATATATATATATATATATATATATATATATATATATATATATATATATAATTTATTTTTAATATAAAAAATGATATTAATATTTTAAAATCTTAATAAACACTATTCATTATAAAATTAAAAAAACTACCAAAAACATAATTCCACCATTTATTATTTGTTGTTATTTAAGAGCCTTCATAATCTAATTTCCCTATAAATATTTAATTTCATGTTTTAAATTATGCTCATAACAAATCTTAAAAACTCTAATAACCACATCTTCAACACCCATGTTTCCTAAATTTTATATGTTATAAAAATTAAAAAAACATTCTTACCTCTTAACTTCTTACTATAAATATTAAATTTTAAGTGTTCAGGAACTAAAAATAATAATAACTAAATGTCATATATGAAATTATTTAACATTTAAACATTTCAATTTATGTTGTACTCTCATGTCATAGATAAATATGGTCATACAATCCAAATCTATGTTTTAACTAAGTTACCATGTTATTGTAAATAAATATCATATATACTATTAATTAAATAATATATATTAATAATATCTAATGTCTAAAGAAATAAGTGTTAACCCCAAATAATTTTGGAGAAAGAAATATTTATATTTCTTTGAATCTTACTTAAATGTGATATCTCTTTTAAAATATTTTCTAAAAGATAAAATATATATATATCTAATAAATATATTGATATAAATTCAATTTATTATATATATTATTTTTAATTTTTATTTATTTATATTTTTTAATTAAAAATAAATATTTTGAAGAGGGATAAATAATATATTCTTATATTAAAAATATATAACATAATACTTACTCATTCAATTAGATATTTTTTCTCTCATTCTTTTTTAATCATATCAATAATAATATTCAAATAAAATTTACCAAATTAATTGAAATACTTGCTCATTCAAGTACATATTATTCTCCTTTTTTTAAACCAGGTAAACAATAATATTAAAATAAAACTTACCAAATTAATTTAATCTTAAAAATTATTATATTATTATATGAAAAGAATGAAACTATCATATTCATTGAAAGAGTGGGGATTCCACTAAGTATTATAGAAAGCCATAAATACCTCCCCCTATCAAACCATTAAAAAGGGATAAATGTGTGGATATTGCACTAAGTCGTTTGAAACAACATACCACTTAAAAGCCTCTAAAATTGTTCACTCTAGTGGTGTGAATTCATTATGGAAAGATCCCCATTCTTAATATTGCACTTAAAGGACCACTATAATTAATAGCTTGAAGACAAATGAAACTTGGATACACTCAAAACGGTTTGATAGGGAAGTGTCTTAAAGTCGACAATGTCTTTTATGGCTTGATGGCCACCCATGCAATTCTTTAATATTTTGTCATGTGAATGAGCCCTCCTGATTTTCATTTTCAACAAAGCTAGTAAGTGTATCAATCTTTCATTGTTGTCCATGAATGAGGGCTTTTTCAGTTGGACTATGCACCTTTGTAATATGTAAACAAATGAATTGGTTTTTGTACAAATCCAAGATCCTCTCACATGAAATAAAATGAAATTTTATGGCATCCATGTGAGTAGTGGGGTCATGAGAAACATTAGGTTTTTTTTTTAAAAAAAATATTAATTATATCGATAGTATTTTTATGATGAGGTAATCATTTTAGATTTGTTTCATAAAATGGATATTTCTATTTTACAATTTGTTATTAAATTGTTTGTTATAGATATTTTTTATTTGATTAAAGTTTTTTTTTTTTTTTTTTTTTCTTCTTTTTATGAGAAGAGGTTTGGAGCTCTGTAAATAAGGAGATAGAGTCATCCTTCATTGAAAGAGTTTCAAGCTCTATTTCTTTATTTTTTGTTTCTTTGGTCCTCTTTGCTTTCATAGTTCATTGTCCCCTTTGGTGTGCCATGTGTTATTGTTGGGTGTCCATGTCTAAGCCTTGGTAGCTAGTTTTCTTCTTCTTCTTCTTCTTTTTTCCTTTTCTCGTATCTTTATTTCCATTTTCCTCTCCCATGCCTACTTGACAACCCTCGTTTTCTGAGCCTTGGGACTTTTACAGAAACTTGGTCATCTATGCATTTACTCTTCGATGGTTTACAGACGTGATTGAAAGTGACGTCGCTGTGTGTGTGGAGGTTTTGGATGATGGCAATTTTAATGAGCCTTGTGGTGAATCAAATACTTTTGAAAGTTGCCCTGATGCAAGAAGGAAAAGAAGGGGCAAGTAAAAAGTTGTTCAACGAGATTATGTGACAGGAGGAGGCTTTGAAGCACTTGAAGGGGGCAAAATTTATCTCTGTGGGTGCAAACCAGGGAAGGGTGGGAACAACGAGCTATGTTCAACAAAAGATGGTAAGCCCCCTTGCATGGGAAAAACCCTGAGTTTGTTTCCTAATGAGTCTATGGTTGAAGATTTGCAGGTAGAATAAACATGTTTAAAAAATATTGGAGTTTTTTTTGTTTGTTTAAATATAAATTCTTTGCCCTCTTGAATTTTTTTTGACAATTGGCTTAACATTATTCAAGGGGTTCAAAAAATGGGTATTTATATCATTTTTTGCAGAATGTTTCAAAAGGAGGTTTTCATGATTTTGTTAAAAAAATTGAATATGTAAAGACATGCTATAAGTAAACCTCTCTACAATGTTGGTCAATTGGTATTTAACGTTGTCTCTTGGAGTCTAAATATTGACTGCAATGATATTGTCTTTAAATCTTCACCTATATGGGTTGACATAGAAGATGTTCCTATTCAACTATGAGAACTTTTTTCCCAAGCTCTCAAACCAATATGTGAAATACTAAGAATTAAAGACACTAGAAGATCTTTAGCTCATATACATGTCGAAATCTTGGTTTCCTTGGAGCTGCTAGAGGTTTTTACATAAACCCTAATTTTTAGTATCAAAGGAGAATCCTTTACACGTTCCATTAAGGGATTGGGGGGCCTTAATGCATATTTATTTTGCAAAAAGGATGGTCACCTTAATAAAATTCCCCTACTAAAAAAATCTGACAATTTGAATAAGGATAACTTGCCTTCTCAAAGTAGTCATGATTCTAGTATTAATTCAGATTCTGCTTCTATGGTTTAAGTTGTTATGAGAGAGAAACCATGTTTTTACCTCAACCCTAACAAAGGCATAACATAATTTGTTGAGCAGGTGAAAGTGTATGATACTAAGGAGTCTGCGGGTGTTGTTAGTTCTACTCACCCTTAAGAAGTTCCCCCTTTGATCACATATAATAATGATAGGATGGTATCTATTTCTTCTAGTCTATATATTGATAGTAAAGAGGTGGATGAAAGCAACCAATTGCCATTTATTTTTGATCCCGAGACCTATTTATTTGAGGGATTGCATTTTGAAGCTCAAAAAGAAGTTTCTCCCTTCACAATTGAGAGACCGTCGGATGAATATGTTGTTATCTTGGATAATCTGCCTGAAAGTGTGACCTATTATCGACTTGAGATTATAAGTGATAAGTAATGTGCTAGTGCCCATGGTGGTTTCCACACCCCTACCTATGATTGTTTGGCTGTCATTTTTGCTGCTGAGTTCGACCCCATGATCCCCTAGATTCTAACTCTGTGATATTTGGTAAACATAAAGGTGGTGTTAATAGGTTAAAAATAGCACATCTAACACACCCAACTCTTTATATAGATAAATCTAGTCAAATTTAATTTATTAATGTAAAAATAATTTGATTCTAAGTAAAAGTATTAAATGTGAGAGTAGTTGTTATAATTATTAGTTATTGTAACAATTGTGTTTAATTCTTTAAATATATATTTCAATATGAAAGTTTTTTAACTTATCAGTGATGAGTTTTCAAATATGATTCAACCTTTCAAATTTTATATTTACTTTTAATTTAGGAGCGTGCTTCCCTGTCTCTACACATTCCTTTTTTTAATTATGAGTGTGCTTTCCTATCATTTTCATAAATTCTTTTAATTTATAACTTTCAAAAATATTTTTTCACTAAAAACACATTTGAATCCTCACATTCATGAATGTTGACTTACTTTTTCTTTTCTTCTCCAACTATATGTTCGCAACATGTTCTTTAACTCTAATTCTAATGAGCCTCATTATTTTTCCAATGTAAAGAACACTAGACGAACACTCAATTTATAAACATCAATTTTTCAACTTAATTCCAAATAATCCTTGATTGAAAAAAAGTCATAATTAATTTTTATATAAAAAATAATCTTAATATTTTAAAATCTTAATAAATCTTATTTATTATAAAATTAAAAAAAACTACCAAAAACATGGTTAAAGATTCCACCATATCTTATTTGTTGTTATCTAAGAGCCCTCACGATCTAATTTCCCCCTATCCATTACTCCTAAAAACTCTAATGTAAATATTCAATTTCATGTTTTAAATTATCCTCGTAATAAATCTTAAAAATCCTAATGATGATATCTTTAACACCTATGTTTTCTAATTTTTATATGTTATAAAAATAAAAATATTCTCACCTCTAACTTTTTATTATTGTTAAAATTGTAGATATTAAAATGTAAACGTTCAAGTATTAAAAAATAATAATAACTAAATGTCATATATGAAATTATGTAATATCTAAACATTTCAATTTATATTGTAAGCTCATGTTACGTATAAATATGGTTACACAATTTAAATCTGTATTTTAACTAAATTGTTATGTTATTGTAAACAAATATCATAGATACGATTAATTATACACACACACACACACACACATATATACATACATACATATATATAATCTAATAAGGTTTTAGTCTTATTAATTTTCTTTTATTTTTTGATTAGACAAATTCTTTGAGCATATCAAAAGGGATACATAAATGTAAACCGGAAAAGAGATAACCTTACTTCTTTAAGCCTTACTTAAAATGACATTTCTCTTAAGATTTTTTATACCAAATATTTATCTTATTTTATTTATATATATATATTTTAATTAAAAATAAATATTTTGAAAAAAATAAACTATATATTTTTATATTAAAAGTATATAACATAATACTTGTTCACTTCATTATGTTTTTTCTTTCATTCTTTCTAACCATGTAAATATTAATATTAAAATAAAACTTAACAAATTAATTTAAATACTTGATATTTTTTCTTCTATTTTTTTTAACCATGTAAATAATAATATTAAAATAAAACTTATCATATTAATTTAATCTTTAAGAATTAAAAATTGCACTCATTATTATTTGAGAAGAATGAAAATATTATATTGATTGGAAGAGTGGGGATTCCATTAAGTAGTATAGAAAGCCATAAATCCCTCCCCTTATCAAACCATTAAAAAAGGATAAATGTGTGGACATTTAAGTCGTTTGAAACAACATACCCCAAAAAAGCCCCTGGAATTGTTGTGAATGAAAGATCCCCATTCTTAATGTGGCACTTAAAGGACCATTATATTTAATAGTTTGAAGACAAATGAGACATGGTTGCACACAAACTGTTTGATAGGGAAGTGTCTTAAAGTCGCCAATGTCTTTTATGGCTTGATGGCAACTCATGCAATTCTTTAATATATTGTCATGTGAATGAGCCCTTCTGATTTTCATTTTCAACAAAGCTAGTAAGTGTATCAATCTTTCATTGTTTTCCCATGAACGAGAGATTTTTCATGTGGACTATGCACCCTTGCAATATGTAAGCCAAAATGAATTGGCTTTTGTACAAAACCAAGGTCCTTTCACATGAAATGAATTTTTCTGGCAGTGTGGGAGTAGTGAGGACTAGGTTTGTTTCTTTTTTAAATAAATATTAATTATACTGTCGGCATTTTCATGGTAAGGTAATCACTTTAGATTCATTTCATAAAATGTATATTTTTATTCCACGATTTGTTATTACACTGTTTAGTATAGGTGTTTTCTATTTTATTAAAGTTTTTTTTTCAGAGAAAAGGGTTGGAGCTCTGTAAATAGGGAGACAGAGTCATCTTTCATTGAAGGAGTTTCAAGGTCTCTTTTTTTATTCTTTGCTTCCTTAGTCCTTTTTGTTTCTATAGTTGGTTGTCCCCCTTTGTGTGCCATGTGTTATTGTTAGGTGTTCATGTCTAGGCCTTGGCGGCTTGCTTTCTTCTTCTTCTTCTTCTTCTTCTTTTTCCCTTTTTCGTATCTTTATTTTCGTTTTCCTCCCCATGTTTACTTGACAGTCCTCATTTTCTGAGCCTTGGGGCTTTTGGAAAAACTTGTTCATCTATGCATTTAGTCTTTGATGGTTTATGAAGGCGACCGAAAGTGATGCCGCTATATATGTGAAGGTTTTGGATGATGGCAATTTTAATGAGCCTTGAGGTGAATTGAATGCTTTTGAAAGTTGTCTTGATGCGAGCAATTCTACAGATTTGGTTGGTGGGAAAGAGGGAAAAGAAGGGGCAGGGAAAAAGTTGTTCAATGAGATCATGCAATAAGAGGAGACTTTGAAGCACTCAAAGGGGGAAGAATTTGTCCTTTGTGGTTGCGAACCAGGTGAGGATGGGAATGACGAGCAATGTTCAATAAAAGATGGTAAGCCCCCTTACCTAGGGAAAACCCTGACTTTGTTTCCTAATGAGACTATAGTTGAAGATTTGCATGTAGAAGAAACACATTTAAAAAATATTGGAGTTTTTTAAATTTGTTTGACTAGAAATTCTTTGCCCTCTAGAATTTTTTTGACAAATTGCTTAACATTGTTTAGGGTTTAAAAAATGGGTATTTATATCACTTTTTGTAGAATGTTCCAAAAGGGGATTTTCATGATTTTGTTCAAAAAATCGATTACAAAAAGACGTGTTATAAGTAAACGCCTCTAGAATGTTGGTCAGTTGGTCTTTAAGGTTGTCTCTTGGAGTCCTAATGTCGGCTGCAATGATATTACCTTTAAATCTTCACCTAGATGGGTTGATATAGAAGATGCTCCTATTTAGCTATGAAACTCTTTGCCCCAGGCTCTCAAACCAATAGGTGAAGTCCTAAGAATTAAAGACAATAAAAGATCTTTAGGTCATATGCATGTTAGAGTCTTGGTTTCCTTGGAGCCACTAGAGGATTTTCCAAAAACCTTAATTTTTAATATATAAGGAGAATCCAATACATGTTTCGTTAAGGGCTTGGGGGGCCTTAATGCATGTTTCTTTTGTAAAAAGGACAGTTACCTTAAAAAAAATTCCCCCAAATGAAAAAATTGAGAATTTGAATAAGGATAATTTTAATGGGCCTTCTCAAACTAGCCATGATTCTAGTATCAATCTAGGTTCTACCTCTATGGTTGGATTTATTATGAGAGATAATCCCTGTTTTGACCTCGACCCTAATAAAGGAAAAACACCATCTGTTAAGCAGGTGAAGTGTATGATATTAAGGAATATAAGGGTGTTTTTAGCTTTGTTCACCCTTCATAAGTTTTACCCCCTTTGATTGTAGATAATAATGATATGATGTATCTATTTCTTCTAATTCGTATATTGATAGTAAGGAGGTTGTTGCAAGTAACTTGTTGCCCTTTGTTTTTGAGCTCGAGTCCTATTTATTTGAGGGAATGTATTCTGAAGCTCATAAAAAAGTTGCTCCCTTCACAATAGAGAGACTATCAGATGAATATGTTGTTATCTTGGCTAACCTGCTTGGGAGTGTGACCTATGCCCCTGAGTCCCTTGTTGACTTGGGATTGAAAGTACTAAGTGATGGGCTAGTGCCCATGGTAGTTTCCTTACCCCTACCTCTAATTTTTTGGCTGTTATTTTTGCTATTGTGTTCGACCCTCTGACCTCCTATATTATAACTCTGTGATATTTGGTAAACATAAAGGTGGTGTTAAGCGGTTGAAAACGAAGTCCAATTCCATCCCCTTCCAAGGATCCTTTTTAGGTGATGAAGGTAAGACACCCAAGAACTGGTCTCAAGGGTGTGCTGATGATACAAAAAAGAAATCAAAATAAAATAAGATGCCTAAATGCATCATGAGGCTCTATTAGTAAATACGGGTCTAAGCCCTCAGGTATGCATAAATAGACCCACCTCCTCCTATGTTTATGTTTATTATCAGACAATTAGGCACTCGAGGGAGGACATTGATTTTTTTTTGCTTTAATAAGTTAAGGTTGTTGGTTTTAAGCTAGATTTTATGCTAAGTTTCATTTGGCCTAATGCCTCTCATTTATCTACTAGGCACAATACACATAAAAATCGGGCCTTGATTCTTGTTAAACCCAACTAGACCGAGTTTATCTCAGATCATGGTTCTTCCCCATGTCACAAAGCTGTATGGATTCTCATTGAAAGGAACAACCAAACTTTTGGGGTTTGAAATATCTATGCTATGAATGACTATAGGGAAAGATATGATTTGTGAAACTAGCTTACATCTAATATAAAAGATATTTCATGGATTATTGGCAAGGATTTTAATATGACTGAGAAGAAAAAGTACAAGTAAGGAGGTGATCCGTAGTCTTGGAAAGATAATGAGCTATTTTTATGGTCCAAATTCAAGCGTATTCATAAGATATTTGACCCTCTAAACAAAGGTAGGAGGTAAAGCAAAGGCATTTGGTTTTCTTGGTGAAATTATCATGCTAATCCTAGTAGAGCGTATTCTAGATTGGTTAAGTTTTATTTGAATAAGGGGTTGTTCAATATTCATCATGATGATAATGGAAACTGTATGAACGTTCTCCCATTTACCAACTTTGACCACCATCCCATTTGAATTATTATCTCTATGGACACTATAATAGATAAGGATGTTTCTGATTGGAAAGGTCTTTATAAGCTTAATGTGTCTTTATTGAATGACCTTGACCATAGAGAGGGAATACACACCTCCTAAAATATTGACAAGCTTACTGTTTGTATTTAATTTTTACATGATGCAATATTTTGGTTATGATAGGTCTAATGATGATGCAATGACCTCTTAATAAGGCTCAAATTAGAACTATCTAATGTCAATTCGCCTTTGTTTTCCTCTCCCTCTTCTAGGTCCCTCAAATCCCCCTTTTGTTGGCCCTTGTAGCTCTCCTCAACTCATTTTCAACAATCTCTTGTTGATGACAAAACCACCCTATTAGGTGATGAAAATGCCCTATAGGGTTACAAAACAACCCCATGCATGATGGGTTCATCAAGGTGGTTGTGTAGATTGCCCTAATGAACCTATCACATAAGGGCAATTATGTTTTAGATATAGTTCAATTTTATAACTATATAGGTCGGTTTTGTCCCCAAAGGTGGTGGTTACATAATTGCCCTTGAAAACAAGGGTGGTTCTATCAATATTGTCTCATCTTCTAATTTTAGCTTCCTAGACTCATTCTTTGATGTGTTTTGCATGTTTATTATCACATTTATTTCTTTTCCCACCTTAAGTTCACCTCCAATCAGGCTTAGTTCACTCCCTCTTATATTTCCAATCATTTTGAGTCCCTCTTAATTTCAACCACTAATTCAACTCAATTAAACTCCTTTATGCAATATCCATTGCTCATCTATAAGTAAGCCAATTTTGGATCTGAAATTTGCATTAGAGCTTCAAAGTTTTGAAGCCTTTATAGCCACAACGTGTCATAATTATTTTGGATTTTTGATTTGATTGATTTCATGTTTGACTACACATTTCTAGATAGGAAGAATGATTATTCTCTATTTAGAGTTATGTTTCTCTTCTACTTCTCCCATTTATGACAATCATTTATTCATCCTCCTTGCTAGAGAGTTTCATAAATCTTCACTTAGGTAAAGGAGATATCACACTAAGAACCACAATACAACAAATCTCTTACTTTCATTTGGTCTACATTAGGATCAGGTTATAGGTTCTTAGCTTAGATTTTATTTATTTTATTTAGTAGATTAGATTAAATTAACATTTATTCTTGTATTAGCTTAAATCTTTATTTTGGAAAAAATAAATTTTGATAGAAAAAAAATGTTCGCTCTCCCATCCTTACACAAAAACAATAATTAGTTTCTTTATTTATTTGTATTCATTCAAATAGTTTCTTCTATTTGGGTATAGTCTCATCCTATATAGTTCACATTTGTGGATGGCATTGACTGGGCATAGCTAACCCTATAGAGTTGATCTTATGATATGAGTCATTTAGCCTAATATCTCATATTTTCCTAGCTCTAGTATCAACTAGGAGCTTCACCTCCTCATAATCTCAGATATTGAAGGAGCTTATATCTCTATTTACCCATAGTTTAAAACTCTCAATGAACACTATGACATTATATAGGTATTTTGGCTCCATCATGAGAACCCCTTGCCACCACCCATTTTGAATCATATTCTACCTCATAACTAGCCGAATCCATAACCCATCCATTATGTCGGCTACCTCAGCCTGACCTTAGCGGGTCAAATACAAATATTAGAACGTGTTATTCATGTGCTCAAAAGTTGGTAAACCTAATATGGGGGACTTACATCCTTTGCATTTTTCCTTGTATCTCTATTTACCCATAGGTTAAAACTCTCAATGAGCACTATGACATTATATAGGTATTTTAGCTCTATCATGAGAACCCCTTGCCACCACCCATTCTGAATCATATTCTACCTCATAACTAGCCCAATCCATAACCCATCCATTATGTCAGCTACCTCAGCCTGACCTTAGCGGGTCAAATACAAATATTAGAACGTGTTATTCATGTGCTCAAAAGTTGGTAAACCTAATATGGGGGACTTACATCCGTTGCATTTTTCCTTTCTTCCTCTTATTCTTTCTCCATTCTCCACTTCCCCTCTTCCTTCCATTTATTATGTGGTTATTCATATACCCCCAAAATATGTCTAGATAAGACATAGGTGAATTTTTTAGCCTAGGTGCTATAAGAAAATCCAACTCGACTATAGTGTGTAATTATTAGTGAATTGGAATAACCCCACCTTTGATACCAACATAAAATACTAATTTTATGATTACTCTCATCCTAACACCTAAACCAATAGTGGGGTCTCTATCCATGAGATATAGGATGTATCTAAAATAATGAGCAATCACCCCTACTCTAACACTATGACCCTCATTGGATTAGGCATATACACTCCTCACATGGCTACTAGGTCATCAAGTAGACTACAAATCCTAGACATGGAAAACATTTCTAAATATGATCATTATCTGGGAAGGATATGCCACTTAGAATATGAGTTCAATCATATGCAAGCAGCTACTCATCCCCTTAATAGGAGCCAAGACACCTCCAATCCACAGGTATAAATCATTACCATTGCTCTTGGAGATCCTGCTCCAAACCAACCTTTTCAAGCTAACCCATCTCATACCTCTACTCCTATCATATAGGAGGCTCATAGGCCTAACATAGTCACTAGCCCAAACCAAATCATCAACAACTTAGTAGGTTGCATTTATGACCTAGAGAACAACCAACAAACTATGGTTCAGGGGATGGGCCTAAATTCTCTTACATAAGCTCATCCTTTTCCTTCTCATATCTAAACTATGATTCATCAAATGCCATAACAACAAGCTTACATGCTTCTACCACAATAAAAGCACACATACCTATCAAATCATGCCTCTAACCAATCCTTGGGGGACATCCTTACTCATGGGTTCCCCAATATGGACACTTCTAAAGTTTCTCTATCCCATCAATGACACACCCAAAATTTTCGTCCTAAAACCCATGCAATTTTTTATTATCTTATTTCAGTGGTGTTTATTTATTCAATATGATTGGTTAATGTTTAACCATTATGATTAGGTCCATGCACAATTGAAGTGTGATACATAATTATTACATGACTTATTTAATACATTTTCTTGTCATCACAAGGCCTCTCTAGGAACATAATACAAGCATAAGAGGTTAAGATCAATGTGATTCAAAAAATCAATTAGTAATATTATGATTAATGAAGATGGACAAGCCACCATATTAAGAACCACTAAATTAAAATTTATTGGTTTAAAAGATCACAAAATTATTCACACATAACTTGATCAATCCACTCAAGGGAAGCTATGTGAGCCAAAATAAACAATCACTTAACATAAGGTTACCACTTTAAGTCTTACTAAGGGAGAGTCTCATCTAACACTATACAAATCTACTCTCAAAGCATGTAAGACAAGGAAGATAACCAAATTTGAGTATAAGGGTTTCTAATAACTATACAATGATCAAACTCAAAAATTTAATTAATACTAAATATAAATAGTTAATCCAAGAAATAATGTATGATCCCAACATAAAATAAGAAAATAAGGACCTTTAACTTAGCCTAAGAATTTAGACCTGCTGCCCCCACCATAACTTGATCAACCTACATATCCACTCCATAGAATCAAGGTATGATGTAGTTATACTTTCACTTATGATGACCTCCTTCAGGAGACATCATCATCAAGATTGAGTTGACAGTCTAATCCAATAAGGGATTTAATATGCCACTCAGATAAGCTTCTATAAGCTCTAGTCATATACTCAATATGAGATGACAAACCCAAAGGTCATCAATCACAAACTATAAATGTCGCAAGGTACATGTGCTTACCCAAGAAATCTCACACGATGACATAAATAAGATTCAAGTGTGACAAGAAACCTATATTCTCTTATTCCAATGAGGTCAATGTCTCAACAATTTCTAACTTATGCCACTCAGAGAAGATCTATCTCCTGAGCAGATCTTTAATAATGTCTAAGGTTAAAATAAGATACAAAAAGCCTTACTTTATGTGTGAATAAAAATGGTCACTACCCAAAAAAATTTACATCTACACATACCACACTGTTAAAAATTATAAAGATACAATAAGCAAAGAAGAACACTATAAAACTCATGCTAATACAAGTAGGCAGAAGAAAAGTGGTTTAGGCATATGCTTCAATAACATCCAAGGTTAGTTAATCATAAAAATCACTCAAAGAGAGTAACCTAAGGGTTATTTCGATAATCATGTTCTCCAAGAATATCCTAAAGTTAGTTAATAACGCCTACATAAAAGGGCATCCTGAGAGTAAGTTTCTAAACCTGCACCCACTCTTTGAGTTGCCTACATATCTATGGTGATCCTATCACACGTAGAATTAGGATTGGATGTATTTCACACCTTCCTAAATTAATATTATTTTATAAGTGAATACAATCAACCTTCACTAATCAACTACATGACTAAGCGTCACATTGTTACCCCTTGTGGGTAACACTGTGGCCACTAGTTGGCCCAAGTGCATCTAGGCACTACCAAGTATTAAAAGTACCTCCCTACATATGGAAAGTATGTGTATACATAAATACAGTATCAATGTGAAAACCAAGACTCATTCCAAGGGTACAAACTAAAATTACTTCAAGTGGGCCCTATCCTAGGCCCACCCACTAGCAACTAAGGCTAGACACAAACATTGGCAATTATAGCCTAAAACTTAAAGTAAGGAAACAAGTAAAAAAAGGGTAAAAAATAGTGTGAAGTAGTCATGACTCAAATTATAAATTTTAAAAGGCACTAAAACAATCTTTGCAACATAAGACCCTTCTAAATGAGATAAAACACACTAATTTTTACACTAACAATTAGGGATAAAAGTACCTCCAGTTTAATTATCACATATCAGAGTTTAAATCTAACAGATAAGGATACATTTTTATTTTTACAGAAACTAATTATTTAATCTATAAATATTATGTTTAAGGTACCAAAATATTTTTATTACGAGAAAGATGATAATTTAGTCTACCATTCCATAGTGACTTTAAGTGCTTAGAAAAATCACCTCAAATTCTAGGTAAAATGGCTTATGAAAAAACTATGGGAAAAATAACAAATATAACAGTAAAATTTATTTTATTCTTTCAATAATCGTTTAAATCTATTATAATTTATTTTCAACTTCCATATTTAAAAATACTATTATTACATATTTTAACTATATCAATTCCAAATTGACTTTAGGCTAGAAATAAAAGGCTTTATTTATTTCCCTAAAGTGCCTCCAAAAATGGCCCCAAAGGAATGCTACTAAAGAGGTTAAAAATTATTTAAATATTATTGGATAATTTCACAACTTAAGAAAATTATATTCAAACTTTAATTTTGGTAAACTCCTAGTTTAGATATTTATTTTTTATTATTTTGAAAGGGGTTTCAACTAGGTTGAGAAACATTTAGGTAAATTGTTTGATTATATTATTACAATTTATTTGTTGGAATTAGATTAATTTATATATAAATATCCAAAGTAGATTCGAAGAACAAAATAATAAAATAATTAATTAATTATTAAATGGGTTAAATAATAAATTTTAGAGAAGTTTAAATTACCAGGTAAATGTTAAATTAATTTCTTAAAAAAAATCAAAATTTAACTTAAATTTTCCACTTGGCTAAAGTGGTGGTGGATTAAATTCTAACCATCAGATTAAATAAATCTTATCCACAAGATCTAGCTTTCCAAACTTTTACTCTAATTTTTTTAATAGATAAAAATAAAAAGTCAAACTTTCTTTGTTGTGTTTTCATTTTTTGCTCTATTATTTTTGCAGGTTTGGAGAAGGAAGAAGCTTAAGTATAAAATCAATTAATTCCTTGGTTCCTTTGAAATAAAGTATATTCACATTATATATACTTATTTTTTTGATAATTATGCATATATCTAATTCTTTAAAAACTTAATTATTTATTTACAAATTTGAATGTGTGTATGATATTTATTTTATTATGATATATATATATATATATATATATATATATATATAATTATCAGACTTTTGAGTTATATATATATATGTAAACAATTTTGATTTTACTCAAAACCTTGATAATTATATATATATATATATATACCCAATTATTTTAATATAACATTATTATATATATATATATATAATGAATAATATTCATATATATATATATATATATATATATATATATATATATATATATATATATACCCAATTATTTTAATATAACATTATTATATATATATATATATATATATATATATATATATATATATAATGAATAATATTCAAATTTATTTTTCAATAGATATATAAATTTAAGGTAACAAATTTTACTCTTCAAAATTTAATTGTAATGATCCAAGGAGAGAGAAAGGGAGGGAGGGAGAAAGTGTGTGGCTGGGTGGGTGGGGGCGGGGGTGCACGCACACGCGTGTGCGTGCGTGTTAATTATTTATTTTGTCATACCCTGGTATGCAAACACTCAAGCTCACTTATAATACTCAAGCATGTGAGAGAGATTATTTGTTTCAACCAAACAAATTATATCAAAGAGGCAGGAAAACATTGATTTCCTTAAGTATTTAATAATTAAGATTATTGTGTTTAATTCATTTTTTCAATTCAAAAACATCTTTTGTTCAAACAACGATTTAAAAGACCAAACACAATGGAGGCACAAAATGGCTTTCATATTTCCAAAACAAAATCAAACAAGGAGTGAGTTTATTTTACAAGGATGCCCATTATAATTTTTAATGGGAGGTTTGTGAGAGAGTTTAAAGAATAACCCCAATCAAGCCCCTAATATAATTTCTTAACTTTTATCAAGAGATATGGGGTGAGAGTGTGCTTGTAATGTAAACTTCTTTTCTTTTCACATATGAGACACAAAGGAAAAATGCATAAAATAAGACTTACCTCTTCTCCTTCATTCAAAAAGCATTCAAAAAGTTCCCAAGCTTTCATGATTCCAACAAGATCCATGAAGATCTCCTCCTCTTTATAACTCCTCCCTCTAAAGAATGAACCCCCAAAACAAGACTAAGTGTGGGAAAGAAAAGAAAGTCTAAATTTCATATCCCAATGATTTTTCACCCAACCCAATAAATAGGAGGGTACTTTTCTTACAAAAGTCACATGATGTCTTACAAGCCCACATGGGCTTACTTGTCCAAGTTACCCACTTAGTAAAAAGTCAAAAGGTCCTTTACACTATAAATAACTTCTCTTACATTGTCCAAATTTACACTCTATAAGCACAATCACCTACCCTAGCCTAGGGCCTAACAAATAGCTCCTCTAGCCTTCATAAAGAGGCTAGGAACAAGTTGTCAATAAAATACATTATAAAATTCCTCATGATTTATGTGAATTTAAATATTTATGGATTAGGATTTAAATAAAAAAGAAGATTATTCTAGTTGTATTTTAAAAAACAAAGCTTTTAAAGTAAGGGAGGGAAAAATGTTTAAAATGTTATGAATCTAAAGGATCAACATGATAAGCAACACCCATCGACAACAAGATATAAGTTTAATAGATTGGATATTAAAATAAAACTCCTATTCAAATCCTAATGGGGAATGTGTGCACTTACACTCCATATTTTTAGAATGATGCAGTGGCCAACAATCCATCATTATTTACACCTCTAAGTTATGTGCCTCCCACTTACGCTCCCCTTCCATAAATAAGCTATATCCTACCTTATGTAGCCTCGAGCTACGTGCAAACCACATATTCCCTATTGTAGCAAACCACTCCCCCCACATTTAAAAATTTTCCTCCTTGCTTTCACATGTATTCTAAATCTACTTAGTTAGATAATTATTTTCTATCTTATTCCACTCCACCTTATCAAGATATTTCCAATCTGGTCCTACTATGATAACAATATACTTTAACAACATGGAGACTTATGCTAAGTAACTTAAGGAGCCTATTGATCTCAACATACAAGGGGTTATTCTTCCTCATCCCTTACTTAATCTTCCCAAGATGAAAGGGAAAGGAGATCCTAACACACACATTAAAATTTACGCTATGGTTATTAGGGAAACCCTACCTTAAGATGGGGTTGTTTCCAAAAATTTTCCAAAAACCCTAGAGAGAATAAGATTTGATTGGTATTACCACCTCCTTGAGGAGTCTGTACATTATTTTCACCAATTCATGGCTACATTTTTCAAAGCTTTCGATATGAATGAATTTGTAAAGACTGGAATATGGGAGTTCTTACACATCAAATAAGAACACAATGAGTTGGCTATCCATTTCATCATGAAATGATGCCAAGTCTTATATTCCTCTGCCAATGTGCCCCCAATAGATTAACAGGAACTATGTGATCTCTTCCTCCAATCCCTTAACAAGGAGATGAGGGAAGATGTTCAAAAATTCCCAAATTGATCCTATGAAGAAGCTCTTAAGAGTGCCTTGTGGATTGACTAGGAAAGCATTAATAATGGTCAGTGAACTTACAAAACCAACCATCACATCATCACCCCAAATTGAAACAACGAGGGATTTAAAAATGCAAGTCTGAATAATACCAATAACCAAAGCCCTAAGGTATTAAATCGAAACATGAACTCTACTAATGACAATGTCACTGACCAAAATAAAAAGCTAAACCCTATGAATAAAAATTAGTAACATCCTATGAACAACATAAATGCCACTAATAATATGGATGCTAGGATCCAAAATCACCCTCATTCTATTCATGCTGTTGAATTCAATTGACCACCACCATGTAAAATACAACACCAAAATTAGAATCAAAATCAATATTAGCATGTCAAGAAATTCCCCCAATTACAGAACCAAACCTATTACCAAAGAAATAATCAACAAGGGTTTGGTCAATAGGGGAAAAAATTGAGACCTATAGAATATTATCTTAATGTATACTACCTCTTCCATCTATCAAACATAATAATTATAACTGCAAGGAGTATAATAAACTTATCCAAAGGCTCCTAGAAGGTCAAAGGCAAACATTTGTTGACATGTTCTTAGGGATTATTGGTACAAACCCCCAAACCCTTAAAAATGGACCTATCACCCCTTAGAATTAGAATATCCAAATTTACCAAACCCCTTTCCTAACCACTAAGCATGTGCTACCCAAAAGCAACAATAGTGTGGCCCCATAGAACCACTTGATTCAACATAATCAACCAATAATGCCATGTAACCATGATGTTGAAGCCTCAACCTATAGTAATGTTAATACTAGTGTCACTCTTTAGTTAGGATTACAAGGCAAAACTATAATGATAAGAGTTATGGAACTAGAATTTGAAGAAGAGGTGAATACCTTTACTCACACTAGAGAATATTAGTTTATAACTCTGAATCCCTCAAAAGTTTTAGAAACTGAGTCTATTTTGAAATCAATGGGGAACTATGATTCGATATCCAATCTAACCAAGATGTTTTCCCACATTTAATTTCATGATTTAATCAAGAACCGCCTCATTCATCAATCATGATTGCTTGGTTACCTAGGACTAGGGCATTTATTTAGTGTTACTCCTCCACACACTCAGATCAACCACATTAATCTAGATATGTTTCCATTTAGTTAGGAATCTCAAGACACTGGTTATTTACTTGATTTGTGTAGTCTTCCTCATAACAATAAGATGGAAAGGAAGGGAGATCCTACCTTATTTATATAGGGTTGGTTTTACAATAATTATGTGAAGAGAGCCATGGTTGATGATGGAGCAGTCATCAACATTATCCCCTTTTCTTTTCTAAAAAATATTGGTTATGGGGAAAATAACTATTCCATAACTCACAACACCCTATGAGGCTATGATAGCCTAGAATCTAATTCCATAGGATCCACTGTGATATTAGTCATTCTAGATCCCAAGATGGTGCTAACTGAGTTCTATGCCATAGATAAATGTACCAACTATAACATGATCTTGAGAAGGCCTTGTATACATAGTATGGAATCTATCCCTTTAACTTTATTTTAACAAATATGCTTCCTAAACTTAGGAAAGTTATTTGTATCCCTCGAGGATCCTAGATTTTTATATATGCTACAAGTAACCATGTATAAGCAGTACATGTTACACATCGATTGACATCTACCTACCAAAGGGTCACAAAACCCTCATAGTTGGTCAACATTATTAAATCTACAAAGCCCAAAGTGGTTATCTTAAAAAAGTGGAATGAAGTTTCTTAAGTTCTTATAAAATATAAGTTGGAAGAAAAGGACATGGTGATGGCTAAGAAATTAGATATTCCAGAACTAATCACTAGTTCAGTTGTCTCTAACATGTCTATGACTAAAATCATCAATCTCTTGGAAAAAGACACACCACTAATCCTCATATTCAAACCATAAAGGCTAAGGACCTATAACTTCTCAGAGAGAAAGTCATGTTCCCCAAGAGGGGTTATTTAGTTTGCCTAATCTTTGCTTGATAGAGGTGTTAGAGAATGAAGAAGTCCCTTTTCTTAACAATCCTTCCCTGACTTCCCTTAGGATCACCCAATAACTGACCATATAGGGGTAAGTTATACTTCACATACTACTCTTGTTACTTTTGAGCTTCTTCAGAGCATGCTCTTGGATCACAGCATGATGGGCCATATCAGTTTTCTAGAGTTCTTGATCTACTGGGTTTACTTCCTCCTAATATTTCACCCATTCTACTATGGCCCACACTAAGGTGTGATTTTTACCATATGTTGAGTTCCCCAACATGCAATCAAGTGTTGTCTTCTCCCTTGGTCATGTCAATACCAAAATAGAGGATTTATACCTTAATAATAGGTGACATAAAGATTAATATTTGGTCTCACACTTATCCACACATTCCCAAGAAGAGGTCTTCTCCCCCTCATGAAGAGGAGAGGCCCTAGTGAACCACTCACTAAGTTATTATGAGCCTTATTTCATATAATAATAAGATAAATAATATTACCTATGTCTTATCAATAGTACTACAAGTTGCATAACTATGACTACATGCCTCTTGCATTGAAACAAGATCCTAACTATGTTGACATACTCCCCATGCCAAAAATATGTTATAACCATGTTGGTATACTTACCACACCAAAGAGAAAGCCCCGCCAGTGGCCTTTCTAGTACCTAGACATGCTTACTTACCTCAAACCATATTTTAGAAGTAAGACTTTTGCATTCCTTGAGGTCCTTCCTTTTCTTCATTAAAACCATAGGAGTCGACCTTTTAAATTTTTGTAAGTCCATCCATTCACCCATGAAGGGGAGAGGCTCATTATTATTTTGAATCTCAAGATTAGGAACCCCAAGAGGGGATACTCAACATTATACACATGACCAAGAAACTTTTCTAGATGACTATCCCTATTATACACATGACTAGTGGGTCCTCTACTATGATGGGCCAAGGGCTGCCTATGCGCTAGTGTAGGAGTTATGCTTATCTCCCATAAGGGCCTAATCATGCCTTTTGGTTTTTGGATAAGCTTTGAGTCTATGAATAATTGGTTTGAGTAAAAAGTCTCATTGTTTGGTGTTTTAACCTTTTAGGACTTAGTGCATGTAAATCCTATGTTGTTAAATGGATGAATATAACAATAACATGAAATGCAAATAAGAAATAATTGATTTGATAAGCCTTTCCAAAAATAGCAAAGATGTAAATAAATTGTACTTATTTGGAGCAAAATAGGTATTTATGTGACTCAAGAGGCTGAAACAAGATTTTGAATCAGTCATACATATTTTTTTCCATTATTGTAGCTGAAATCATGCTTTAGACAATAACACCCTTATGAGGAAGATAGTGGTATGTGGTGCTAGTGTTCAATTATGGCACTAGTGTCCTTCTTGGAGAATATGTCTAAAACCTTTAGGGAAGTTATGAGAGAGTTTGGGGGACATGTAGTTGATTCTGTGTCTTTTATAAATTCACTTATGTCACTATTTTTCTTGAATATCTTTCAAAACCCTAATGAATACCTGCACACATGAAATAATAACTAGATTAAATGTAAAAAAAAGGGAAAAAATGGGTTATGGGATATTAGAATCACATAGAGTAGAACCCTTGTTGTCTTAGCTATTACCTATATTAACTCCAATGCTAGGCATCTTAGATCATATGTATTTCTCCCTTAGGGAACATGCATAATCAACGAACACAGTATGCTAGAATGACTTTCACTGAGGCCCTTATTTGATCAAGCATGCAAGTCTAGATGTGATAGTTGAGTAATATTCAAAGTATTGAGCTATGCTATTGACTAATTTTATGTAGTTATGTGCTAAATAAGTGATAGATGTAAAATGCATTGTGAGGCTCTTTATATAGAAATAACTTTAATTTGAATGTAAAACCTTGTTCACTAGCTAAAAAGATGCAAAAGAGGGATAAAAAACATAAGAGAAGGATCAAGGGAGGGTTAGGATCTAAACATTGAAGAAAATGACCATTGGACACTAGCACCATATTGTGCTACTATCTAGATAAGGGTGTTAGTGTTCTAAGGCCTAAAAATAAAGTTAAGACTAGTAAAGACAGGCTAGGGGCCCTTATGACTGGGAAGAGGTGACTTAGGACCATTGGGGATGTAATAAATAGGGAAAATAAGACAATAAAGATTAAAAGACCCAAAATGACCACCTGAACAAGGGCTATATTCATCAGTAAGACCTTCATGTGAAAGATCAACAGGATACATAGTACTTGTATTTGCTTGACCAAATTAGGGTTTATACATTTACCCCCATTTTATTCTAGTAGTGCAATGAAATGAAATTACTAGAGTAAAAGAAAAAGATGAATGTGCACTTGTGTATACCTATGTGGATGTGCTCTAGACCTAGCCCACTTATTGGCCAAATAAGTGGACAAGATATAGAGTGAGGTGTCTGAAGAGGAAATCCATGATATGGGTGTCATCTGTACTAAATTTGATTAAAAAATAGAATCATGTGGAAAAAACCCTATTTTGCCTCCACCGTGATATTTAGACTGAATTTGAGTATGTAAACTAAATATGTGGAGACATAAAACTTGATTTCCCTGACTCTGATATGTGTACTGAATTTGATTATGTAAACTAAATATGTGGAAAAACAAATCTTGATTTCTCCCACTTTGATACGTGTACTAAATATGTGGAGAAATAAAGCATGCTTTTCCCCACTCTAATACATGTACTAAACTTGAGTATGTAAATTGAATATATGGAGAAATAAGTTCTATTTTCCCCCAATCTAATATGTGTACTAAATCTAAGTATGTAAACTAAAATTGGAGGTCAAAACTATCACTCATCCTACATAATCTGGGTATGGTGGAAGGTTGTAGATCAATGATTGTAAAATGTCATGTGACCTAAACTGGTGAAATCCTGGTGATGATCTGAGTGTAACTTGATAATATAAAAATAGAGATCAAGGAAGTGTGATCTACATCATGACCCCAATCTTGATATTTGAGTAATGTAGCTTTGTATATGAACACCTGTATATCTAAGCAAAATTATATATCTGAGCAAAACTATATATCTGAGTCAAACTATATATTTAAGTCAACTGTATATTTGAGTTTAAATGTATATTTGAGCTATACTATATACCTAAGTTAAATTATATATCTGAATCACACTATCTATTTGAGTCAATTATATACCTAAGTAAAACTATATATCTGAGTGAAAATGTATATACGAGTAAACCTATGTGTTTGAATATCTATATATAAGGAAACATGTGTGTGTGTGTGTGTGTGTGTGTGTGTGTGTGAATATGTATATCTGTGTAGACTTATGTGTGTGAATATGTATATTTGAGTAAACATGTGTATGTGAATATGTATTTATGAGTAAACTTGTATGTCTAAATATATGTATATCTAAGTAAACATGCATTTGAATATTTATATTTGACTAAACATGTGTGTCTGAATATCTATATTTGAGTAAACTTGTGTGTTTGAATATCTGAACCAATCTAAGTGTATTTTCCCCCCTTTTAGTGAGAGAGTTGAGACCAAGGTAAAGATGTCTAACCAAAAGTGGTACTGACCAATATGATGGTGATAGTTAGCTAGGGTGATGATGTTTTAGGTTTGAATATTTTATCGATTGTGATGGAGTCAGTTATTGAATTGGTAAATGGGACAGACTTTTGGTCCTTATTGAATTTGTTAAGGGAATAAAGGTTTTTGTCATTTTATAGAGTTGAATATGATCAAGATATTAGTGGAACTAATATAGGGAAAGGTACATTGATTTCAAGTCCCACACGCAAGAAACATATCACAAATCAGAGTTATAGTTCTCTAGATATCATGTTTGGGATAAGTTAATATTTATTTGCAAAATTGGCACACAAAATCAACCTTAGTAAGGTGGAAGTTACAAAATATGACTTAAATAGGTTGGTTTATTAGTTTGATAATTCATTTAAATCATTTGACTTGATAGTGATTGTCTGCTCTGAGCTAGAGAGTATGTCAAGGAGACAAGAAATAACTTTGACCCGATATGAGCAGGTGGAGGCATTTATCCAAGCTAGGGAGGAGGTTACCCTAGTAAGGAGCCTATTATTTTTCCTATTTTTGACACATGTAGTACATTTTTAAATATTTTTATTGGAGACCTAATAGTTTAGGGCAATTTTTAGAAATGTGGTGTTACTGTCCAAGACATTGCACTAGTGTCCTGGGTATGTCACTATTGTCCAACACTACTATCCCATATGCAATGCTAGTGTCCACTAGGCTTACTTTGTGATGCTTATTATTAATAACTAGTGTTTGATGACTATTGTCTATTCATCTGATATTTTATGATGTTAGTGCCATATTTAGTTATATTTTATAGGTGGATGTGCACATGAAAGAGTTTTTGAGTGGCCAAATGATGAAGACATTATAGGGATTGCCCCTGATAGATGCAAAGATGGTCATGGTAGAGAGAGTTAGTATGGGTCATGTGGCATCATTAGATCTGATGCCCTAGGATAAACACATGATGATAACATTATGTAAAGGTGGGAGATAAATACCTTCACATTTAGCTACCTACTAGGGAGATGACTGTCACCCTGGAGGATGTGTATAGGATTATGAGGTTATCGATTACTAGAAGAGAGTAGTATTATAGGAGGTTAATGGTGATTCAGAGATACAATGAAATGTGAGGTATTTTTATCTAATGTCTATAGGGATTCATTAGGTAAGAATCCACAATGATATATTCTTGTCGCTGATTGTCATAATGAATGTTTTGTAGTTACAAAAGTTCTTAGTGATTTTGTTGGCTTCATTTGTGGTCATAAATGAGAATGGGGAGTGATCTCATGTAAGATTATAGGACATAGAGGAGCATGACACCATGTAATCATGGGGTAGCACCATGCTAGCCCATTTTTATTAGGATTTATAACACTTTACTCAAGAGATGTGTGTATGAGGTACTGGGTCTTCCACACTATTGCATTGTTGGGTTTATGAGAATATAAAAATTAGTAGACCATAATTAACTTAATGAGGTGGTTAAGCTCACCCTCAAACATTTTCATAGAGGTAATTTAGTACAACCCATGTGCCTAGGAGGAACATGATGTAGTGTCAATAGGTGCTTGATAGGTTGATATTCGAAGACATTATTTAGAGGCCCTATAGGGGATATGAGGAATGGCTTGAGGATGACATTCAACTAATATGATCATGAGTGACCTGTTGACTGCATAACCATTAGGTCAATGTATTCAAGAGGTTACAATATGAGTAGATGACATAATAGTTTGGTGTCACTTAAGATGTGCCATCTATGCCATTAGTGTGTTTGAGGAGTTCTCAGGCTCCAGGAAGGCTAGGTAGTAGGACCAAACCATCAACTATAGAGTTAGCTTCAATTCCATTGATAGAGTGGGATCTTGTGATTAATATACCAAATGTAGATGATGTAGGGGCCACTAAATGCCAATGTATCCTAGTGAAGGAAGCATATATGGGCACCTCTATTCTTGAGAGGTGGGATCATCGTGGAGGATGTGGAGCCCCTTAGGGATGTCAATGGTAAGTTTATATTGTATATTTGTATATTATGCTTATTTTGTCATTTATTTAATTATGTAAGTATTTGATGTATTATGTTGGTATGTGTAAGTTTAGGTGATGGTGAGTATTTGGAGAGTACCATTAAGTTTGCACTTTGAGTACTGACATGACATATTATTGATGATGTCATGGATGATGTATTAGTGAAGAGGGCTATGGATGTTTTTGGTGTCCATGCTCATTTTTTGATTGAGAAACCATAACTACTATGAAATATAAGTGAATGGTTGCTGAAAAAGATGAGGCACTATAGAGTTATGGAGATGAACTATGCCCACACCTGATTCTCTAGGTGTGTCAAGTAGCCAGATAGTGGATGACTACACATGTCTATAATGAGACCTTGTAGAGTATTTGGTCAAGTTAGGTGTGTTACAAGGGGGAGAGAGAGAGAGAGAGTAGATGTAGGCCTTGATTGAGATCATAAAGGGATAATGGGTCTTCCATTTATAGTATGGATATGTTAAGAGTGAGAGTGAGGGGGTTGGTCCTAATGGCCACATTCGAATTATTGAGTAATTTACAACATTTGTATTGAAACTATGTTTTGAGTTATAAATATGGATGTTTGTTTTTATATGGGAACTATGTATATTGGTATCTCAATTTGATTACATTGTGCATGTTTACATGTGTTTGATTATTTTCATTATGTTAAATGGTGATACTAGAATATAATATGTGTCTTTGTAATGGTAATGAATTATTTATCTATTTATAAATGTTTAAGTAGACATGTATGGCGGACTAGGAATGTTATTTGTTAGTATAAATGTTACAGGAGTTTCATAGAATATTTGTGTATGGATCATGTAACTATGGTATGCACTATCTGAGCCCAGATGGCATGGTGAGAAAATGACCATACTGATCATGTTGTGTCAGTGTAGAAGTAGATTTTAGAACTGATACTACTTGTGATACAATACTAGTGGATAAGTGTGTAGATTTTATAGAAAAGAGATTGATTGGATATCATATTAAAATTGTGCTATGAGCTTTATGATATCTAGAAAATATCTTGATTGGTTATTGGACTATGATCTAATTTTTATGATCTCTTGAAAATATATTGATCAGTGGTTAAACTGAGATTATGAACTGATCTATACAATTATTGTCAAATATCTTAATTGGTGTTTGAATGGAGAGTATGTTCTGATCCATATGATTATTTCCAAATATCTTAATCGGTGTGCAAATGGATATTGTGCTATGATATCTATGAAATGGCTTCCATTTCTATTCAATATGTGGTGCATGATATCTCTCATAAAAAAGTGTCCTAGAAACCACATGGTTTGTATAAGAGTAATTAATGGCTCATGTTAGCCAAATTTGGCCCACATGTGCCTAATCTAGAATAATAAGCTGAGTAGGGTCTCAATTGAAGAGTGATTCAATGTCATAAGAAACATATAGACTTTAGGAGAAGATCCCTTATCATTTTCAAGCTTTTGAAACACTTTAAGTAAGATTAAAGTGTGAATTTGGTGATCTTAGACAACCAAACCATCATCTAATGTCATGCACAAATGAACAAAAAAAGATGATTGTGCATTTAATAGATTCACTTAGGGAGCCTCTCAATCCAAAAGATTGCACATACATGAAGTACTTCATGCCTAAAACATGCATTGCAAGTTTGCTGCCTTGCTACAATTTCTATCTATAGATATAAGCCTTTAATGTTGAAAAAATAATGTGATGGTCACATAGACATCATTGATGATCGCACAGATGTCAAAGTAAAGTTTAGTAATTACCTATTTGGTATTCAAAGTGTGATGGCCATGTAGATACCATTGACAGTTGCATAGACATCATTGATAGTCACATAGAAATAAAAATAAATCTCAGAAATTATCCATTGGGGTTTAGATATTGATGTTCATGTAGATGTAAATGATAGTCATTTAGGCATAAAATGGTGGGCATGCAGATGTCAAATTTAAGCCACAGTAGATAGCCATTTGGATTCAAATAATCCAAAGATCAATGGTGAACATTCCATCATACTTCAAGATCTAATGGAGCAAGACCAAGGATGGTGTTAGTGGGTCCAGGTAGATTAATGAATCATGTTTGATTATATACAAGCTTCTAAGCCTTAAAGATGATCCCTCTCTTTGGCATGACCAGACTCTGCTAAGATTTACATTGTAACACTTATTTAATGCAATAAAGATTGAATAACTTCATTTTACAAGATGAGTTAAAGTGTGTCTCATGAATTCATTGTTTGGTCAAGTGAATATCTACTTTCCTTTCCTCTATTTGAGTTTTCACACCTTTATATTCTATTTTGGTAGTTCTCATAGGTAATTCTATGTGCATACATAATCTATTGGTCAGTGTGAAAGTGGACAATTTCCCTCCCATGTTAGGTTGATAGCTAATCCATGCATTTTCATGAAATAATTATGTGAAACTAATCAAAGAGTGAATGAAGTGATCTTATGTAGTAGTGAAAGTGTCTTATAGTGTGTCTTGTGTAATTAGAAGGATCAAAACATTTGGTGCATCACCTCATTTTACATGCTTTTATGAATTATTGTCAATCTCTCTCCCTTTTCCAACCAAGAGTTAGTATTAGGTCTAGTTTAGTTGATATGTATTGAAATGAAGCTGACCTTCTTTGGAGGTTTAATCCAAGTTTAGGTGACCCACAACCTAGGGTCAGACCCATATTAGACTAGGTTTGAGCAAGAGGACTTGAATAATCCCTTTGCTCAGTTAGGGTGCAACCTAAGAACACTAATAGTTCTAGCATGCTTGATGGGACCCATTAGAGCTAGTCTTGGTGAAATTGCAATTACAATAGTGTTCTTCAGGAAGTATTTGGTGATTTCAAGCTCCAGCAATTACTTCTAATAGTCTAGGCATAATTTCCAAGTAAGTCTGATTTTATTGCACTATCATGATGTTATTTTCATGGTTGTGTAAGGAAAACTATGCAATACTTCCTCATCATCCCTATAATGAATCATTCCAACTCTATCATTATGAGACTAATAAGCCTTACTAAGAGTATTATCCAATCTATGTTAAACCTTATAAGGTTTATTATGGTCCTTATTGTCAAGAGTATGACCCTTATCCCCTTTATGAACCATATTAGTCTCAAGACCAAATTTCACCTTCCCCATATGACTATGATGTTGCATATGAGTAGCCTTATCTCCAAGAGAGAATGGATGAAATAGAGCTCAAACTACTATCATATGAAATAAAATATTGTTCAAATTCTCAATATGAAGAAGTGAATGGGTTTTTTCTACATGTATCTAATGATATGGAGGAGAGGTATGATTTGTGTAATATTGTATTGGAGAATATGGAGCCTTGGGAGGTAGAAAGGTGAGTTGAACCAATTATCTCAAAAACTCTCTTATATTCCCTACCAATATTCTTGTGTTCCTCATTCTCATGAAGTGCTTAACCATACTCAATTTGAGCCAAGGGAACTTCCTAGTTAGAGTCAAAAGAAGACTCATATGCCTATTCAAGAGACTAGGCCTTATTGTCACCCCATTTATTCCTTACTCATCCCTTAAACTCAAGATGTTTACGAGGACCAAGAGGTTTCAGACTTTGATGAGGTGATGGCCAAGTGGAAGGAACATAATGTAGAGGTTTCCAAGAGTTTATCTTTCCCTCCTCTTCAAGACTCCCTAGATGATTCTATTTCCCTCAAGATCCCAAAATCTGATCATGATCAACCTTCTTCACTTCATAACCCCTTTTGAGCAAATGAATCTCATCACCCTCCCACCATCTCCCTTCTTTAGGAGGATCCTAATCTATGGAAGATTTAGAAAGAGGTTATAGATGCAAGTCAAGTTCTTGAAGGGTGTGAAGAAGATGTGTCAAGTGTGCATGAGGAAGAGTTTCTCATTGATACTTCATTTGTGAAACAGGTTGAGAATGAGGTTAGAGCTGATCTTGAAGAAGATATCTCAAGTCCGCTTGAGAAGGATGGTCTTGATGTGGAAGAAATCCAAAAGAAATTACTATAATATAAAGTCATGAATGAGTTTGAGACATATCCTATTGATAAATATTAAGATACCTTTCAAACTGATCTTATTCAGGTTCATTAGAATGAAGAACAAAAGGATGATTGACAGCTGTACCTTAAATCTCTACAAGAGATTAGGTATCTTTAGAGGGATATGTTATCCATTAAGGAGCATGTTTATGAGAAATTTGATCAAGAGTCACTCATTCATGATCATGATATAGATTGGTTTGACTATTAAAATCCCATTAAAGAGATTAATGAACTTACAACAAATTAGTAAGAAGAATGAGGTCACTCAAGGAAAATACATAGAAGAGATATCACTTGATGAGGTTGTAGATGACAAGTAATATGAAAAAGGTTCTGAAGTGAAAGATGAGTTTATCTTTATTAGTGACTGGTTTACTTTTGATAACTCACTTGAGAAGATGCTAAGAGAGTTAGTAGGTAAGAAGAGTGCCTCATCAAAGGTCATGTTCAATAAGCATCCTGATTTACAACTTGTACCATCTTTTGGAATGCATGAGTTCATGAATTTCCCTTTTGATTTAGGTGTATCATGCCCTATCATGTTTAAGTAAATGAGTTTTTCTTCTTATTTTCCTCCAAGTGCTATCCTACCATATTAGTTTGTTTGCGTTTGCTTTGTCTAGTTAGCTTTCATGTTTGGGTGGAATTCATTATCTTTAAAAGTCAAAAGGGTTGATTACAACCATGAATCAAAATTATCATTGTTTATAAGTCCAAATTCATCTATATGGTCTAAGTTCTTAAGCATATTAGGCATGCTACTTAGTTGAGTCACCAAAGATGTTGGCCAATTTTGGGCCATATGTGCCTAATATAGAATAAGAATCTAAGCAAGATCCTGATTGAAGACTAATTCAATGTCACAAGGAGCATATGGACTTCAGGAGAAGATACCTTGTTAGTTGCAATATTTTGAACCACTTTAAGCAATATTAAATTTTGAATTTGGTGATCTTAGACAATCAGACCATCATTAAACATCATGCATAAATGAATAGAACACGCTGGTTATGCATTTAATAGATTCACTTAGGGTGCCTCTCAAGCCAAAAGATTACATGAACATGAATTCCTTTATGCCTAAAACATGATATGCAATTTTTGTGCATTGGTGTAATTTATCTCTACAGATATAAGCCTTTAAAGTTGAACAAGCAGTGTGATGGTCACCCAAATGTCATTAACGATCACACAAATGTCAAAGTAAATATAAATAATTAATCATTTAGTATTCAAAGTGTGATGGTCATGTAGACATCATTGACAGTCATGTAGATGTCATTGATGGTCATACATATGTCAAAATAAATCTCAGTAATTATCCATTGGGTTTCAAAGATTGATGATCATGTGGATGCTAATTATAGTCATGCAAACATCAAATGATAGGTGTGTAAACATCAAATTTAAGCCACAATAGATAGTCATTTGAATTCAAATAATCCAAAGATCAATGGTTATGATTCCATCATACTTCAATATCTAATGGAACAAGAGCAAGGATGGTGTCAGTAGGTCCAGGTAGATCAACGAACCCTATTTTATTATGAAAATCAAGATCAATGATGCAAGAGGAGTCAAAAAGTCAATAGGGCTGAGTCAGATAGTTGACAACCAATTCAGTTGTGGTCAAGCCAAAGCTAATATTATAAAGAGATGCTATCAAGGTAGACACATCAGTTTTGATAGGTTCATTACAAAAACTAGTAGCATGATTATGAACCCTTTCTTCCATTCTTGCATGCCAAAAATGAACTAGTGGGGAGCCAGTAGGGAGCAATCAATGATGCCAAGATTAAAATGAATTAATTAAGCCATTGTAACTACATAAACATTAGAATAAGATTTCCAATGATTTGATCTCACCATTGTAACTATAAAGAGCATCGATGTAGACCAAAAATAGATTAAAAGGGACTGATATGGTTGTTATGGCCATCTTCTAGAAGTAGTCTTATCATGATGATCCTTTTTAACTAAATCAATGTCAGAGGATCAAAAGTCTTGATCATAATGGCCTCTTTTCCATTCTTCCAGGCATCCTTTCCTATTTCTCTCATCCCATTTTGATATATATAGGCTTCTGATCCTTGAAGAGGATCCCTCTCTTTGGCATGACTAGACTCTGCCAAGATTACACTATAACACCTATTTGATGCAATAAAAACTGAATTACTTCATTTTGCAAGTTGATTTAAAGTGTGTCTCATGAATTCATTGATGTGTTCAAGTGAATATCTATTTTCCTTTCCTCTATTTGAGTTTTCTCAAATTTATACAATGTTTTGGTAGTTTTCACAAGTCATTCTAAGTGCATACATAGTCTCTTGGTTAGTGTGGAAGTGGACAATTGCCCTCCCATGCTAGATTGATAGCTAATCCATGCCTTTGTGTGAAATACTTATGTGAAATTGATGAACGATTGAATGAAGTGATCTTATACATTATTGAACATGTCTTATATTATGTCTTATGAAATTAGAAGGATCAAAACATTTGGTGCATCACCTCATTTTACATGCTTTTATGAATTGTTGTCAATCTCTCTCCCTTTTCTAAGAAAGAGTTAGTATTAGGTTTAGTTGATGTGATAGAAATCAAAAGGAATCTAACCTTATTTGGAGGTCTTACCTAAGTTTAGGTGACCCATATCCTAGGGTCAATCCCATGTTGGATTAGGTTTGAGCAAGAGGACTTGAACAATCCCTTTGCTTAGCTAGGGTGCAACCTAGGAACACCAACAACTCCTTAAAGAAAATGTCTTGGGATAACTCAATCATAGAGAAGTGCAATCTAGGAGACTATGGAGTCTAAGATCTTAGTTCCCCTATGTGAATGATATAAATTATAATGCCTCTATTGACATACTGGTCAATAAGATCTCAGAGCGCATAACAATTATTATTTGAATGTCCATTTATCTTATGAAAATTACAATATGGATTATTTTATATCTTATGTAGATGGTTTGCTGGATGGTGATGAGTATAAGGAAGTGTGATCATTTCCTTATATATTAATGTAAATAAGATATCATGAGGCTTATCTTTGTCTAAAAAATATCTAACCCCTTTGTGTTTGTCTTGTGCATTATTAATTGTAGGATGTGCTCTATGAATTTGCTCTTTACCCTTGCTGAGTATATTTATTGGTTGTTTTTGTTCTATTTGTTTCCTAATAAGAAGTGGAGTCAATTCTTGTACCATGTTAGGTGACTATGGTTCTAGGAAACCTACATCCAAATCTGCCTCTAAATGTGTAACAACTAGTCCCAATTCCATCTCTAATGCTATAGATGTGTTACATAGTTACCAAAATTATTTGGATGTCTGATATAATAATTTATCCTTAGGAGGAAAAATGAGGCCTCTAGTAAAGGTGTACTATACCTCTAAATCTATTAGCTAGTAAATCAACTGATGCATACATGACTTGAATCTTAAAATGTATTCAGTTATTGGTTCTATCTCACCCTGGTGTAGTAAAGGTAACCTGTCATATGTGACTCAAAGTCCATTATTCTATATGTATTGCCTATGAAAGACTGCTTCTAACTCATGATATGTATGTAGTGACCCACTAGGGAGTGCATGATGAAACCAATTTAGTGTTTCACTTTCTAGGGACTTTGGAAATAGTTGTAGCAGAGTCAAGTTATTGGTGACATGTTCCATGACTTTTCCATAAGCTTGAAGGTGAAAATATGGGTCTCCATGCCCATCAAATTTAGGTAACACTGGTATCTAAAAGTTAGGTGGCAACTTTTTAGTGAATATTCTGTGTGAAATAGGATTTACATGGATGGAATTACAATCAACCCAAGAGTGGTATGATTTACTCTCCAATGTGATATTATTTATTTGTTTTTGAAAATCACCCATGTCATGCATCAAATAAATTGCCTCTTATGAAGGTATATTATCATCATCAAGGGGTTCATTTAATTCTTTGAATTTTTTTATTTATCTTAGCCATTGGTATATTATGTCAGGGATATTTTTAGGGAGGATTGGTTTTATCTCTATAATATTTGGAGGGGTGATAGCTTAGACCTGGTTAGATTTAAATGAGCTATCAACCTCATGTAGGTTAAGTTGAGAAACAAGATCTACTATAGTTAGGGGGTTGAGGAAGATTCATTGGTATCTCTTATTTTTTTAATTTTCAAATAAGTATCACATGATAATAGACTAGAAGGTACTTTATTATCATGTGAATGTAAGAAATGTAAACTATAAACATAAGAATAAGTGTGTGTGTGTTTTTTAGCATTTAACCTAGCACTAATTTGAACATGAGAAATAGGTGAAGTAGGGGGATAAATAGGAAGGTGTAGACTCAATGTCTTCTTCACCATAATAATAGTAATTATTATTATTCCAAGGTTCATCAAAATCAAAGTTTAATTCACTTGTAGAAGTAAGAGTAGAAGTATCATTCACATGATCAGAGAGAGAGAGAGAGAGAGAGAGAGAGAGAGAGAGAGAGAGAGAGAGAGAGAGAGAGGAGAGAGAGAGGAGAGAGAGAGAGAGAGAGAGAGAGAGAGAGAGAGAGAGAGAGAGAGAGAGAGAGAGAGAGAGAGAGAGAGAGAGAGAGAGAGAGAGAGAGAGAGAGAGAGAGAGAGAGAGAGAGAGAGAGAGAGAGAGAGAGAATTTTTATTACTATGCAATATGTCAACATGTATGGGTGTAATGCAATGTATTTATTTACTAGCTATATGTGGAGTGTATGAATGATTATTACTTTCAATATTGGAGTCAAGGGTAGAAGAAGTAGCAACAATGTTTTCATTTGGCATATTATGACATGTAGGAGAAGAGTTAGAGACATATGCATTATCAATATTTGGAAAAAAATCATTGTACTGAGCTTGGAATGTAAAAGAAGGTGATAAAATATTTTTGTCTACTTTAGTTTGTGCATTGGTAAAAAGGTGTAATATTATTGGTACACAATTTTCTGAATTTAATTGAGAAGGGTTAAAAATATGCATTGTTCTTTTCTATGTTACTTGAATCATGAAAAAGTTGATTTTGTGTATTGTAATTATATTAATTTAATTTGAATAAAGAGGTATAAAAATTAGTTGAAAATCTATGATCGCATTAGAGTAAAACACTATCAACAAGAGGTTCTTTTGGCATTATATTTTTAGTTTAATTTTGAGGTATAGGAGAAGAGGGAGAGAAAAGAGAAGAAGATGCATCTAGTATATACTAATCAACACTTTCATTTTCATGCTCACAATACTCCTCATATCCATCATTATAAAAATAGTAATCATCATCATTATAAATGAAGTCATTATCATGTGCTAATGTGTAATCTTTTCCAAATGAGAAAAATTCAAAAATTCATCAACTAGGTCGAGGGTAAGAGTCTTATTGGATGTCATTTTTAACTTGCCAAATAAGATAATGTAAATATGCATAACAAGCACACTAGGTAGAATGTAATCTGACATAGGTATATGTGCAATTATGGGAAAATTTAACCTAATGTGTATTATAAATTAGGATTGTACTTGAAACCCTAATTACTAGTCTTTGGATGTATAGGGGCCTAATATGTGGATCTAGGTTTTGATGAGGGTTGCTTTGAAAGAAATGAAATTATATTAATCTAATAAAACCCTAATATAGGTGTAGACACCAAAATAGTGTCTAACCCTTGGTCACCTTCCCCCTTGGTCCATTCCTAACCCATTCCTAAAAATTACTAATTTAAAATAATAAACTTATTTTGAATTAACCCCCCTCCTTGGACACATCACCCATGACACCTCACCTAGGACACCTCTCCTTGGACTAATTCCCATCCTATGACTCACCCAAGACCAATTCTTACTTCTCTCTAACCGCCTAACAAACTCTCATGCGTATTTAGCCCAACCCTCAACATTCTCCAACGGATAGTGCACTTGGCAGATGAAAAATGGGCTTAGTGGCTCTTTTTGCCCATTCTAACCCCGCCAACGTCGGTCAAATGTCGGCTGACGCCGGCGGAATCGCCGATGTCGGTTATACTTAACCAATTTTTCAGACTCTTTGAGGATCCCAATCAGAAATCGGCTAATCTCTGGAAGCAACTCACGAATCCTTCAATCTTCAGTCTTCGACCATCTGTCAATCTGCCAAATCTCTCAGTCAAGCCTCTCACTCTCTCCCTCAAGTGCAGCAACAGCTTCAGGGTTCTCCATCAGCAACAGGTTCTCCACACAGGCTACATCAATAACAGGTACGTGAATCATCAGTAGCACACCTTCCACAAGGCACATGTAAGTATACTATCTATGTTTTTATTCTCTTTTCAATTATTGCTTTCAAACAATATCTCCCTAGACCAGACTGTTAACCAAGCCAGACCCGAATCTTGACTTATCCACCTCCCTATTTCCTCCGTCCTCTATACACTCTGCCCATTCAACCAGACTGTCAGACCCAGACCCCAGACCATTCAACCAAGCCCAAAACTTTGTCTCTAGACTGTTAACAAACCCATACCCTTCCTTGGCCTTGTCCATAGACCAAAACCCTGACCAGACTCTATCCACAAACCACAGACCTGCCCAGACCCTGTCCAAGCTAACTACCCTGATCGACACTGGTCACTACCCCAACCGACGTCGGCATATTAACCGACGTCGGCACCTTGACCAACCAACGCCGGTAGGACCACCGACGCCGGTGACTGTGATCAGTTCGACAGCTTCTTTCAAGTAAGCCTTTGCTTCCCTTTTTCATTTCATTTCTTTATCATTTTGTTGTTTATCAGACACTTTTTTTTATTTACTAGTGGGTTTATATCCCTTAAGGAAGTTTTCATACTTCTGAGATCAAGCTTTCGCTTGGCAACCCACCATTTGTCCATTTAACACCTTCTTTTGTCCAAGTTTCTTTTCTTTGCAGGTGTCATTCCTCCACAGCCAAAGAGGAGTACTCACAGCGTCTGGATTATGGTGCGCATACTATATCTAGGTACACATCAAGCCTTGACCAGTCCTTCTTAAGTTTCTCTTAATTCTTCCTTTGAAATTGAAAGCAAAATTTGAATAGAAACATTCTGGCACGCCCGGTGGGACACCATTAGGGCCTTCCTTGGGTTCCCTTTCTTCTTTGTTCATTTAGGTGCATTAGGCTTCTTCCTCTTCACCTCTTTCTTCTTTTCTAAAAAAACATCATAAGCAAGAAATACAAAGAACTTTTTCTTTCTTTTCTTGCATTTATAGACTAGTAAAAAAAATCATTTTTTTCAACCCTTTCTCCAACTTGTTTTCATTTCAATTTAACATTTTGATTTGGGGCTTTAAAATATACTGCATTCCATTTCTTGCTTTCTTGCATCTTTTTAGTCCACACTTAGTAATTAGTAAAACACATATTGAATAAATCGTAGATCACTTGATGTTACACAACCAGACCACGTGCACTTAATTAAACATAAAACTCACTTGAGACAAGGCCCGACTGGGATTTCATCACCCAACGGATACCTTACCCATCCCGACAATCCTACTTGGATTTCACCACCAAGGGGAAAGCCAACTCTGTTCTCTGGCAGAGTCTAAACTATAGGGAAAGTATATTTTGGCTAAGCAAAACCAGCAAACCACTGGAATCGTGAAGTGAGGGGAGCTTGCTCCTTAGCACCAGGCCTATATGGAACCTAATACAAATTTTTGAGTGCCTAAACATATCTAAAACCATCTTTAGATTACCTATTCTAGGACCCTTCTAACAACCAACTTCCTCAAACATCACATTAAGGCATAAGCCACACGATCTTTATAAAATTGTTTTTAGGGATTTAACGCTAGGATCTGTCTGTCATCATCATATTTTCTATTTTTATTTGTCTTTTTTGAGCTGGTAAGGATGTCTTCTTCATTTCCAAAAACTTTTTTTTCTGAGTTTTTGGAAAACACAGTAACCGACATCGGTCCTGTAACCGGCGTCGGCAACTTTTCTGTACCGACATCGATCATTTGACCGACATCGGTAGTCTCCTTCACTGACATCAGTTTTTATACCGACGTCGGTCTCTGTCTATTTTCTTTTTTCCAAAAATAGCAAGCTTAAAATCCAACTTTTTGGCTGTCTAAACATCTATTCTGGTTTTTTGAGACTGACAAAACACAGTTTTCTGAAACCTGACCCTTTCTTGCCTTGAATGGTTTTGACACGTAGTCAAACCAAGGCCCTTCTTGACCACGCTAGTCAACAACCGCTTCCACCTTCACCATCTATAACCAGTCCTATAATGGAGTTCAACTCAGAGACTGAAAGAACTCCTACTCGCCCAACCCTGCCTCAAACTCCTATCGTCCCAGAAGGGGACCAAGATTTTGCATGATTTTTGGACCTTAACATCAAAGCCTTACAACACTATCTCGCGAATAGCCAAACGCGATACTCCCTAGGCAACCCAATCTATGGGATGCCGACTTCCTTAGTTGACACAAGAATCACATCAACAGCCCCTACAATTCAGCCACTAGACAACACCTCTACCAATAACCCAACCGTGTCTTACCTTCAAAACGTAGCCACTCCATCTAAACCTACCTCCATGGGGGTTCCGGTACTCCCTCAACCTCAAGTCACTCAACCAAACCCCACACCTTTCCAAAACCTACTAGTTTCTATTCCCCCTACTCTTGCACCTATTAACACAAGAGTAACCATTTACCCGTCAACAAGCGTAGCCACTCCTCAACCATCCTTGACAGACCCTATCCAACTTGTGCCAACCAACCCCATAACACAAGTGCCCTTGGCCCCAACTTTTGCTCCAATAACTAGCTATCCATATGTTGCGTCTACGCAACCAACCACGTCATACGCCCCTCTCAATATCTTTCAAGCGCCTTATAATCTAGGGGGCGCTCCACCCACCAATCCGTCAGCAGATATCATCAAAATGCTGATGGATAAGATGTCTAGCTTAGAGACCTCCATTTTTGGCTCATGCAATGCTCTCTCATATGAGCAAATTTGCAATGAGCCTATTCATCCTTCCGTTCCAATTAGACCATACCCCAACCAGTGGGAGCTTCCCAAATTTTCTCACTTTCAAAGCAAGGAAGACCCACATCAACACTTATGGGCATTCAAAAATGCCTGTTACCTTATTGCCCATGACGATGCATTGATCTTGTGCACATTTCCTATGTCCCTTTCTGGCGCTGTGCTTGATTGGTACTGCTCTATTGCCAGCCATTCCCTCTTCACATTTACACAGCTAGCTCGACTCTTTCTTGATCACTTCTCCATTAACATCACCAAGAATGTCTCGATCACAGACCTCTACACTATCCGCCAATTCGAGGATGAATCAATAGCTGACTTCATTGCTCGCTGGAGAGGCCTCATCAATCAACTCTCCTTTTCCTTACCTCAAACTGAACTTATTGAACTATTCTCCCGAGCTTGCGCCAAACATATTTCTTCCACTTTAAGGGTTCAGACCTTCCGTACCTTTGACGAAGCCTTCACGATGGCTCATAAACTTGAATTATGTGCCATCGAGGAGAATAAAGTCAAGTTGTGGAGCAAGAACCCCAACTCTAAGACCAATGACTCTTCTTCTAAACCTTCATCATCCAATCCTAAGTCTAAAGCTTCAACTAATGCCGTGGTCGTTAGATCTTCGTCCTCTTCATCCAATCAACCTGAGCCATCCACATCTCAGAGTGCCACCCGTCAATTCCAGCAGAGATACGTACAAAGACAGTATACTCCTCTTGGAGAATCTTACGCATCTATACTGGAAAAACTTGTTAAACAGGGGATTCTCAACCTCACCCAAATTTGACCACCGCCACAATTTGATCCCTCACGCACCATCCCTACGTGGTATAGGGAAAATGACTTCTACAATTTCCACCGTGTCAAAGGTCATGACACGGGAAACTGTAAAACTTTTAAAAACATAATCCAAGACATGCTTGAAAATGGTGAGCTCATTCTAGATAATCCCAATGCACCTCTAAATCAGGGCATCGATATCTTCAAGCAACCATTCCCCAATCATCCACCAACCCAAAATAATGTCTAGACCTTGAATGACAACACGCATGAACACGACATTCGAACGGTCAATACGGTCTCGCCCTTCATCCCCAACCAACCTCAAGAGGTTAGTCCATTTACCAGTCCATCACGTGTGGACAAACCTCTTTCCCCGGTTAGTTCTCCATCAACCTCACTCATCTTGGAGGATGCCTCAACCTTATCGGCACCACCGGTCTCACCATCCTCCTTTCTTCTACCTATGGAGGACCTGACCTTACCTACTCCTCGACCGCAAGTGGAGGGCACCATAATCCCTGCCCTTTACCCACTTGAGGAGCCACACTCTCCAGTTCCTTCTCCACCAAGAGAAGAACCTGACTCTCCATCTTCTTCAATCAACAACAATCCAGTTATAACTCCCACACACCTTGGGTTTGAAACTACTGCCACACCTAACACATCTTCTCAAGGATCCCAACCTCATCCAACATCCTCCCAACCATTTTCCCGACTAGTGGAGAAATTATAACTTCTCCCTTCAAGGAAAGTGGAGCATCGGGGATTGTGGGAACATCTTAAAGTTCTTCAACATTCTCATGCCCTCTCGTCTCATGCTGCCAATCCTCCCAAGGCAGAATCGCCCAAGACTCTAAACAAAGACCAGACTCCCACTTCTAAACCTACATCTACCCAGTCTAAACCGATCAAGTCACTCAGCGCTCGCCCTCTCTCTGCCCTCACTCACCCGCAAATGAAGGTGGACTTAGACCAGACCTCGACCAAAAGTAGTCTTCCAACCAAGTCGACGAAGACTGCCAGACCACAGAAGTGAACCCCTCTTCCACCATCAACATTACCCTCCATCTTAGGTCCTCATGCTTCTACCCTAATCGCTGTGCTTCCTACTCCGACCCTTAACCAAAAAAAATTACCTCCATTACTTCCTTTGCCAACCACAAGTCAACCCCCTCTCAAAAATTTGGCACCTCTCACAAAGAAAGTGTCCTCTTCACCTGTCACCGCACCACCAACCCAAAAGGTGGTACGATAACCTTCTTCAACATCCCCCAAGCAGAAGTCACCAGTGCGTCATGCATCAACAAGCACGGACCCCTTAGTAGGTTCATATGCGTTGATATTACGCCAACTTTTATAGACTTCTAACATTACCCTTCCTTCTATCAAGCCATTCCAACCCCTCGGGTCAAAACCTTCTTGGTTCGATGATACAAAGATTTGTTTATACCATCGCACGCCATGACACGATACCGAGACTTGATGTGCCCTCAAGGCAGTCATTCGCCGCTATATGGAGAAAGACACTCTTCTCCTTGAGGACATTCTTGACCATTCCTTCTTAAGTTTCTCTTAATTCTTCCTTTGAAATTGAAAGCAAAAATTTGAATAGAAACATTCTGGCACGCCCGGTGGGACAATTAACAACCAAAACATCATCTCCATCCATAGAAGCGTCAACTAGTACGCAAACAGCGGTTGCCACCACATCATCTTCTCAATTAACAACCAAGGACCCCATGGACGATATCTTCCAAAGACTTTCACTGGGGGAATATCGCCTACTTACTCTAGACATGTTCTAGGCTCCTCAAGAGTATGGACAGCTTCATCAAAACCCAAGCTATGACTGTCGGATCGGAATGGTCATTCCTTATGGTCCTCCTATCCTTCAAACCAATCTCGTCTATGGGGGGCTGGATCAAGCTCCTATTGAATCAAATCCTTCCTCTTCGCCTCAAATATTCACATCCGATTTCTCCTTTCTTAGCAACCCCACCTTTGCACATACCTACCTTTATAGGTGTGCATGGAAGGGTTTTGGCTTTGGGCATTACGAACAAGGCTCCCATCAGCCTATCGAACCACCCAATGACGATAATGCAAAGAAATGATATGGACTGGGTTTCCAAGAATCCACTGAGGCTTCCACAAACTTTGCCCTAAACCAACCATCGACCAAACTCTTCCAGACTCACCTACGGAGTCGGTGGTTTCCATCCCTCCTAGTTTTTTTTTTTTTTTTGCATAAACATCATCTGCTTGGAACCCCTAACCTATCAACTCAACGGGGTTCCCAAGTCTCTCCCTCTCGTTTATCCCAGCATGATAGATGATGAATCGACAACCATCAACACAATCCACTGCATAGACGACGATGCCATTCTTACCTATATGGGTGCCGACGATTCTTTCATTCAGCGCTCCCTCCCTTTTGAAACACAGGTTATGTTAAATGAATCAACCATTGACATTAACCTTTCATCTTTTGATGTTCCTCAAGTCTTTAAGATTGGTCAGTCTTTAGACACTCAGGAGCAGGCCGACTATACCACATTTCTCTCTGACAATCGCAAAGCCTTTACCTGGACCTACGCTGACATGCCTGGCATCGACTCTAACATTGCCACTCATAACATTATCACAAACCCAGAGGCTAAGCCTGTTAGGCAGAAGCTTCGCAAAATGCATCCTTGTGTTGCACTTCTTGTCAAAGAAGAGCTTCAGCGCCTTCTTTCAGTCTCCTTCATCCAACCCATCAATTATCCGCAGTGGGTCTCTAACATCGTTCCTGTCACCAAGGCAACTGAGGGGATCTGAATCTGCATAGACTATCATGACCTTAACCTAGCTTGTCCCAAAGATGACTTTCCTCTTCCAAACATTGACCAACTTGTTGATCTTATGGCTGGCTATGAGATGTTATCACTCATGGACGGATTTTCAGGATATAACCAAATCCTGATTGCACCGAAAGATCAGCACAAAACTACCTTCATTACACCATGGGGAACTTTTTGCTATCAAGTCATGCCTTTTGGTCTGAAAAATGCAGGCGCCACATATCAGCGTGCCATGACTTACATCTTTCACGATCTTCTCCATAAAATCATGGAGGACTATGTCGATGACCTGCTTGGCAAGTCTAAGCTTCGTCGTGACCATATGACTATCCTCAAAATCTTCTTCTCACGCCTTCTTCAGTATCAGGTCTGTCTTAACCCCAAAAAATGTGTCTTTGGGGTCCTCTCAGGAAAGCTCCTGGGATTCATTTTTTCTTTTCATGGCATCGAGATAGATTCTGCCAAAATTCGTGCAATCCTTGAAATGCCACCTCCAACTAATCTCAAACAACTTCGCAGTCTACAAGGAAAGCTCCAATCCATCCACCATTTTATTTCGTAGCTTTCTGATCATTGTCAACCCTTTCATCACCTCCTTAAGAAGGACGTCTCCTTTAAATGGGATAAAGATTGCCAAGAGGCTTTTAACACCCTCAAACGCTATTTGGTTTCTCCACCAGTCCTTATTCCACCAAAAGATGACCAACCCTTCTACCTCTACATCTCAACAACCAATCATTCATTAGGTGCCATGATCGCGCATCGAGACGAGCAACACTGGAAGCAAGCAGTCTATTACATAAGCCAAACACTTGTTGACTATGAAACTTGGTATACTCATACTGAAAAACTCTATTTGGCATTAGTCTTTACCACTACCAAACTCTGTCACTATCTTCTCAATCACAAAACCTTTGTCGTCACCCACACTAATCCTCTCAAATACATGCATTCTAAACCATATCAAAACCAGCGTATGGCTCGTTGGCTCATGCTTCTTGCTGAATTTGACTTAGAATTTGTCCAGCAAAAATCTATAAAAGGGAAAACAATCGCTGACCAACTAGCGGATGCCCCTCTTCCCGACAATCAACCTTCTCAGTGCGAGTTTCCCGATGAATCTATCGCTACTCTCTCGACTGATGACACATTCTACCAAATGACAATGTTTTTCGACGGCTCTAAATGTCAACTCGGTGGGGGTGCAGGAGTCATCCTCATTCCACATGAAGGTGAACTCATGCCCTTGTCTTTTAAACTCAACTTTGAATGTACCAATAATAGGGCTGAATACAAAGCCTTAATTTTGGGACTTCAAACTACCCTTTCTTTAAACATCAAGACCATTAGCATCTTCGGTGACTCACAACTAGTTGTCAATCAAATCAATGGTTCATATCTTTGTAAAAATGAGATTTTACAAAGGTACAAGCACTGTGTTGACACTCTTCTGGCATCTTTCAACCATCATTTATTGTAGACTGTTCCTTGATCGACGAATAAGTTTGCTGACACCATGGCTTCCCTCCCCTCGCATATTCCTTCTTCATCATCATCCTCATCAAGAATTTATGTCATGGTACATCATATGCCATTGCCTTCATACATTTCCACTAACATCAATCTCGTCCACACCATAGACTCTAGTTCACAAGATGTATGGTATAAACAACTTGAGGACTACTTGGCTCATTCTATCATTCCTCCTAACCTCTCTAGCAATGCGCGGTGGGCTTTCATCAAGCGCACCGCTCGCCATACCATGCTAGGGGGCCTTCTCTATAAAAGAGGTTTTGACGGCCTTCTTTTTCACTGTTTTAACTCCACTGAAGCTTCTCATGCTGTTAAACAAGCCCATGACGGGATTTGTGGCGGACACTTCAGTGGTAACTCGGTTGCCAAGCGCATCCTTCGCCTGGGTTATTATTGGCCCACTCTTCATCAAGACTGTAGCGATTATGTTTGGCGTTGCATCAAGTGTCAACAGCATGCTAACTTGCTTCATCTCCCTAGTCATGCCTTACAAGTCGCTCAGGATTTTTAGCCTTTTTCACAATGGGGCTTAGATCTCATCGGTGAGATTAACCCTCATTCGTCTCTTCGTCATCAGTCCATCATCACTGCCACTGAGTATTTCACTAAATGGGTAGAAGCTATTCCTCTTGTCTCCATAAAAGCCGACAAGATTATCAACTTCATCAACACCCACATCATCTATCGTTTCGGTGTACCTCACAAAATCATCACCGACAATGGCAAGTCCTTTAAAAACAAGACCGTCTAAAAACTTTGCGATTCCTTTGGCATCAAACTCAGCTTTTCTTTGCCTTACTACCCACAAGCAAATGGGCAGGCTGAGGCTTCTAACAAAATCCTAACTAAAATTCTCATGAAGGTGGTCAACAACACTGGAAGGGATTGGCACATTCAAATACCCTTTGCTTTGTGGGCCTACCGCACTAGCATCTGAACCTCTACGGGTGCTACCCCTTTCTCTCTAGTGTACGGAACAGAGGCTGTCTTACCTCTCGAAGTACAAATCCCATCTCTTCGTATTTCACTTCATGACATTCTTTCTAATGATGACTTTCATCAAGATCGATTAGATCAACTTCAGTTACTTGACGAGCGTCGTCTCGCTGCCCTCAATCATCTCCATGTCTATCAAAATCGCATCAAACACGCCTATAATAAAACTATGAGAGAACGAGATTTCAATATCAGAGACCTCGTCCTCAAAGAGAACCAACATGTGACCAATATGGAACGGAGTAAACGAGGCAAATTTGCTCCTAATTGGCTCGAACCTTATATCATCACGCACAAGTATGGATCAGGGACTTATCGTCTGTCTTCTCTTAAAGGCTGACCAGAACTCGAGCCCCTTAATGCTTTGCATCTACGACCATTCTATTGTTAGTCGAGTACTCATCCACTTGACATTTAACTTGAGCTCGTCCCTTGAGCAATCTTTGTCCTTTTAATCCTTAATCCATTTCACCCTTTTTCCCTCAACAAAATCCTCTACAATCATTTTATGATGTATGGATGCTTCATCCTAATAAAAGGGAGCCCTTGATCTTCTATAAGTCTTGTCCATGACTCAATATTCTGCCACAACTAAATCAAGATGTCGAAATATCCACTGTCACAAAATAAAATCAAAAAGCAGACTGCTCCCTCAAAGGACAGCTGCACTATCATTGCTGTAACTAATAGACTGCTCCCTCGAAGGACAGCTATTCAAAATCTATAAAGCAAAGTCTAGACCACTCCCTCAAAGGATGGCTATGACTAAATCTTGCTATAAACAACACTTTCTTAGAAGCTTCTCGCATCGATCAGCTTCACAAATGACCACCAAACAAATGACATCTTTATGCAGACTTTCCGCATTGATCAGTCCGCTCTTAACAAAAAAAAAAAAAATGGGTCATGGACTTGACTTGTAGTTGTCTCAAGGTCTCCTATAAAAAGGGGCAAGTTATCCATACTCTAAAACGGGTTACCCTTTTCCTCCTATCATATCACCTACTCAAGGGACTTCGAGCTCACTTTAATGTCAAAAGTGATTCGATTACCGCTTTAACTTAACTATGGTCAATGATGCAACACATAAATGGGGCTCTTCATTCGAACAACCCCTATCTATGTTGTCTTTTTGGTCCTTGTCAATAAAAGGGCACTTATGCCTTTTACTTTCTACCTATACTTTGATCACATTCAACCACATTATTTGTCAAAATTATTCAATCCAACTCTTTTCAACCACCCAATTTATGTTAAGCATAAACCAATACTTGTTGAAGCATAAATAGACCTCAATTCATTCTTAGCAAACATTCATCACGAATATGGATAGTTGCTAGGGATGAAAAACCCTGACCAATGTTACAGCTTACACCATCTGGAAAATGCTGTAGCATCATCTTCTCCTTATCATTTCAAGCACGTACCCTCAGACATATGGGAAATGCTATATCCTTATCATGACCAACATCAACCACTTCGATCTTTTTCCTCCCTTCTTGGGAGAACTACATTGGCCTGAGGCCCTAACGACAGGGGCTATGTAGGTAGCACTCAGTTGACATGGGGTCTTTTTGGGTTAGCTCGGCCATTCTCTTCATCACTTTCTTCAATCTCCTTCTCTCGTCACCTGCCAATCACATCACAACCAATCACATGTTTTCATAATATTTAGCATAATCATTTTCATCATAATCATTAATCACAACCACATTATTATCATCACACAATTAAATATTCACATCATATAATCCACAAGTCATAACATAAATATCACTATCACATAATCCTTACGCATCATCATCTAATCTAAAAATCATGATCATTCTCATTATTAGCATTATCACAACGCATCATTATATTAAACATTATCATCATCACATTTAATTACCATAACATTATCATCATCACATTTAAACATCATCATTATAATCATAAACATAATATCAAAACATGCATCATCATCATAATCAAAAATGCTGAATACATTAAACATTAAACATCCATAACACATTAATGATCCAAAAACCATCATCATATATATCTCAAAATCTTTTATACAATGACATAATCTGTGCCTCTATCTCTCTCTCATACATCTCGCATCAACGGCTCGCAGGCCGGTTTATACATCAAAAATACATCTCAAGGGCTGCCCTCAAGGCTGTGGCTATGGTGGTGGTGGCGGTGGCCGAGAAGAGGCTATATCCTCTCCTCCCTCTGATCTGTGCCATCTGTGAGACCCAGAAGCCGTCACTCAAGACATAGACCTCTTTTGGCTCTTCTCTGCTCGCATCTCCAAGTATCGCTGTATTTGAGGGAACCCCCTAATGGCTCTCTCATAATACGCAATCTCGTCCAGCGCATCACTATATCTAACTAGTGATACAGTCTGCAGTGGACCCATCTGCCCTGCTGCTGTGCCCTGTAAAGACCCCTGTGGCTGTGGCCGACCTAGGTGCACTGATGCCGATGGTCCTACCCCCTGTGAAAATGCCGACTGCTGAGATGGCTACTGCAATGGGCCCTACCCTCCAAGCTCTGACCTGCCACTGCCTGTGCCTGGGTTGTGGTCAGCTGTCCCTGTAACAGAGTAACCTGCCCTGTCAATGCTGCCACCTAACCTGTCATCTCTGTTAGCTACCCTATAACCCCTGTTAGCTGTCCCTACAAAACTATGACCTGGGCCTGAGCCACATCTCTTTCCTGTCGCGCAGTGTCCCTCTCCTCACGGGCTATATCCCGCTCCTTCATGACGGCCTGCAAATCTAGCTAAGGACCCACCTGTATGCCTGTGTACTGCCCTGACCAACATGCTGTGTAGGCCTCTGTACACCCTGGGTCGGCTATCCTAGGTTCTTCTGATAACTCCTCAAAATCAGGCTCCTCTGTCTCCTCTAGTAGTGGGAGTGGTGCCTCTATATCATCCCGCCTGTACTGTGGGAACGTGGGAGGTACATCCTGTAGCAGCCCGTACTGGCACCGCACTCTCTCTGCTGGGATCCTCTCAAGCTCACCAGCTCATCTGCCTCTGACCCATCGCATGCTCTGAGTCCCGACCATCTACTCGCCCTGGTCTCTGAATGCTGGATACACCAAGTATGGTCTCCAGATGATATCTACTAGAATCAGGGCCTCCAATACCCCTCGATAGTGATCAATATCTCTAACCACTCTGTCCACCCGCATCTGTGCCATCATCTCACACCATCCCTTGAATTTGACCCTAAAACCAGCTTGGATCACCACTGGGAGGCTGAGAGGTTAGGTAACCATAATGTGCTCGTATGCCCAACAATGCAGAAGGTGGCCTACACACAGGCTGTACTGTCACCGCTGACTGATGCCCCATAGCTCTCTGTATACCTGGGCCAAAAAGATAGGTGCCTAGGCGAACATTGTCTGCTGCTCCAGCATGTTCATCAAAACTCTGGTCATGGCCACTGGGAATCTGCCTCCCTCCGCATCCAGCAATGCATAGACTGTGATGCCGATCATCATCAAAACTGCCAACCGATGTGCACCCTCATCTGCCACATACAAAGGCTCATAGGCAAAACTAGCTGAATGGTAGCTCATCTCCATGACGTGCTCCCCAAACAGCGTCACCATGTGTATGTCATGTGCCTCTCTCAAGCACGCATATATGTCAGCTCCGTGTACCGACAGCCATAAAATCTAGTACACGTCCTCGACCGTGACCGTCATCTTACCCGTGGGCAGGTGGAAGGTGTTGGTGGCAAGGTCCCACCGCTCGATCAATGCCACCATGAGGCTCACATCCCTCGCCACTCTATAGTAGCATCTCAGACTGCTTAACCCCACTGCGCTCATCTGTGCCCACTCCTCGACCGTCACGCCTTCGTGCATCTGCGTCAGCAAGGTCAGGAGGCGATCCCGCAACATCAGAGTCTACCTCACCTGCATCCATCCACAGTCAATCTCATGTTAAACTGTTCTTATTCTTCCTATTTTACCAACCATTTTGACCATCTATGCCTAACCTGACACCCGAGAAGCCCTTGGCATAGCTTTGACCTTTCGACTTGAACATTTTTTTTACTACCTTTTCTGACCAGGCAGCCACTGACATTGGTTAGCATGCCAGTGACGACACTCACCTAATCGATGTCAGTCACTTAGTGACCGATGTCGACAGGTTAGCAACCGATGCCAGTCACTGGTGGGCTGACGTCGGCGAACCCACTGACGTCGGTGACTGGTTCGGCCCTAGGGCCGAACGGGGCGAGCCCTAAAAATTAGGGCTTCCCCTCTAAACCCCCCTACACCCCCCAAAACCCTCTAAAATTACTCCTAACCTATCCTAGACCCTTTACCCACCTTCCTAGCTACCCTCCCCTTGATTTCTGCCTAAAAACAACAAAAATTTCAAAACTAAATTCAAAACCACAAACGGTCCAAATAGAGTTCAAGGCCCTCCTACCTCATCATGGTGCCATCAGTGTGGTGGCACAATGGGTACCACCGGTGGTGGACCTCCCACAGGTCCTCTACTCCCCTCTGTCATCTCTTTCGTGCCAATGACTCTGCATGCTCCTATTGGCCCACACATGTCCTTGCAGCGTCCAATTGACTCCACTTCACCAATGCCTATCTACCACCTCACACCGCTCCTCGGTCAGCTCTGGGTCACTTTCACTCAATCAACTCCAGAGCCCTTTTTTTTCTCTCTCAATCAAATTAGCAAATGACTTTTGGTGGGCTGCCAATCTAGTTTTGTCAGTTTTGGCAGGCTGCTGATGTCGTCATCGGCGTGCCCTATTCCACTAACGTCGGCCGATCTCTGTCGACGTCGGCCATTTTTGGATACCGACATCAATTTCCCTTACCGACGTCAACGTCCTTCCAACCCCTTTTATTCTTGGCCATGACCAAAATCATGCCCCCAATCAGTCAGTCCTCCAGACCACGTCATTTTAGCCCCCTGGGGCACACTTGGATCACTTTTGCATCCCTCCATCGACCACCAGACCTTGTAGATCGTGACCATCTCCTCTAACCGTGACTACTTCCAACGTGATTTTGCCTTGGTTGTTTTTTGCATATATGCTACCTCATGATTGGTTAGCAAAATTGTGCACACACTTTTGACCTTCACAAGTATAGCATCGCAAGCCAGTTGATCCGCACTACTCGTGACTTTTTAATGTTTTTGGGAGCACTTTCTAAGCCTGGGATACCTGGAACATGACGACCATTGGAGCTTCAGCTTAGATTGAATAACCCAATCAGCAGATGACTAAATGCTAGGGCCCAGTTATTTCAATTCATGCACTCCTTGACCTTTGACCTATGACAATTTGACCTGACCATCCTTGTGATGTGGTGTACGCGCAATCACAGCTTTTGCAGCATTCTCACTCTATCTTCACCCTTTTCATCCACTCTCTGTCAAATCAGCACCCGATTCTAGGTTCCCTTCTCTCAACTCCTGCTTTGAGGGGGGACACCTCATCTATAATCGGGGCAACCAACCCTCGCCTATTTTTGTCTTGCAGTTCACTTGAACAACCAACATGATGAAATCAACCTTATCCCATACTTGGGGCAACCGACTCCTATTTTTGTCTTCCAGTTCATTTAGAGCAACCAACAAGACAAAAAGGGGCAAATGTAGACACCAAAATAGTGTCTAACCCTTGGTCACCTTCCCCCTTGGTCCATTCCTAACCCATTCCTAAAAATTACTAATTTAAAATAATAAACTTATTTTGAATTAACCCCCCTCCTTGGACACATCACCCATGACACCTCACCTAGGACACCTCGCCTTGGACTAATTCCCATCCTATGACTCACCCAAGACCAATTCTTACTTCTCTCTAACTGCCTAACAAACTCTCGTGCGTATTTAACCCAACCCTCAACATTCTCCAACGGATAGTGCACTTGGCAGATGAAAAATGGGCTTAGTGGCTCTTTTTGCCCGTTCTAACCCCGCCGACGTCGGTTATACTTAACCAATTTTTCAGACTCTTTGAGGATCCCAATCAGAAATCAGCTAATCTCTGGAAGCAACTCATGAATCCTTCAATCTTGAGTCTTCGACCATCCGTCAATCTACCAAATCTCTCAGTTAAGCCTCTCACTCTCTCCCTCAGGTGCAACAATAGCTTCAAGGTTCTCCATCAGCAACAGGTTCTCCACATAGGCTACATCAACAGTAGGTACGAGAATCATCAGTAGCACACCTTCCACAAGGCACATGTAAGTATACTATCTATGTTTTTATTCTCTTTTTAGTTATTACTTTCAAACAATATCTCCCTAGACCAGACTGTTAACCAAGCCAGACCCGAATCTTGACTTATCCACCTCCCTGTTTCCTCCATCCTCTATACACTCTGCCCATTCAACTAGACTGTCAGACCCAGACTCCAGACCATTCAACCAAGCCCAAAACTTTATCTCTAGACTGTTAACAAACCCAGACCCTTCCTTGGCCTTGTCCACAGACCAAAACCCTGACCAGACTCTGTCCACAGACCACAGACCTGCCCAGACCCCGTCCAAGCTAACTGCCCCGATCGACGCCGATCACTACCCCAACCGACATCGGCATATTAACCGACATCGGCACCTTGACCAACTGACGCTGGTAGGACCACCGATGCCAGCGACTATGATCAGTTCAACATCTTCTTTCAAGTAAGCCTTTGCTTCCCTTTTTCATTCCATTTCTTTATCATTTCAATTCTTTATCATTCTATTATTTATCAGACACTTTTTTTATTTACTATAGGGTTTATATTCCTTAAGGAAGTTTTCATACTTCTGGGATCAAGCTTTCGCTTGGCAACCCACCATTTGTCCATTTAACGCCTTTTTTTGTCCAAGTTTCTTTTCTTTGCAGGTGTCATTCCTCCACAGCCAAAGAGGAGTACTCACAGCGTCTGGATTACGGTGCGTAGACTATATCCAGGTACACATCAAGCCTTGACCATTCCTTCTGAAGTTTCTCTTAATTCTTCCTTTGAAATTGAAAGCAAAATTTGAATAGAAACAATAGGATTGATTTAAATGAGCTATATTATGCTAAAAATAGAAGTCTGTAACCCTAATTAGTGTACAAAAATTGAAGGTAAACCCTAGGCAAAAGTAAGGTTTTAAGTAGTATTCAAAGTAAAACAGGTTCAAATGTTTTAACCATTTAGGACTTAGTGCATGTAAATCTTATGTTGTTAAAGGGATGATTATAAAAATAACTTGGAATGAAAACATTATATAATTTATTTGATAAGCCTTTCCTAAAATAGCAAAGATGTAAATAAAGTGTACTTATTTGGAGCAAAATAGGTATTTCTATGACCTAAGAGATTGAAAAAAGATTGAGAATTAGTCAAACATATTTCATTCCATGATTTTATTTGAAATCAGGTTCAGACAGTAGTGCCCTTATGAGGACAATAATACCATGCGACACTAGTGTCTAATTATGGTGCTAGTGTCCTTCTTGGATAAGTCTAAATTTTTTAGGGAAGCTATAAGAGAGTTTGGGGGACCTACAGGTGATTATGTGTCTTCTAGAAGATTGCCTATGTCAATATTTTACTTGAATATATTCAAAAATCCTAATGAATACCTGTACACATGAAACAATAACCAAATCAAATGTAAAAGAAAGGAAAAAATGGGCTGTGGGATATTAAAATCATGCATAGTAGAACCCATATTGTCCTAGACATTACCTATATTAAACCCAATGCTATGGGTCTCAGATCACATGTACTTATCCCTTAGGGAATGTGCATAATCAATGTGCATGGTATGATAGAATGACTTTGGCTTAGGCCCTTATTTGAGAAAACATGCAAGTCTCAGTGTGATAACTAAGTAATATGCATAGTATTGAGCTGTACTATTGATTGATTTTATGTAGTTATGTGCTAAATGGTAAGTTCTAGATGTAAAATTACTTATTAGGATTTTTATATAGAAAAATCTTTGATTTGAATGTAAAACCTTGTTTTCTGGCCAATAAGACATAAAAGAGGGATAAAAAACATAAAATAAGGCTCAAGGGAGGGTTAGGACCCAAAACATGGAAGAAAATGATTGTTGGACCCTAATGCCAAAATTGGACACTAGTGCCACATAGTGTTACTATCTAGATAAGGGTGATAGTGTTTTAAGGCCTAAAAATTGAGTTAAGACTGGGCATGATAGGCTAGGGGCCCCTATGGCTAGGAGGAGGTGACTCAAGACCACTAGGGTTACAATAAATAGGGAAAATAAGACATAAGAAAGATCAAAATACCTAAAATGACCATGTGAATAAGGGCTATATTCATCACTGAGAACTTTATGTGAAAGAGTAACAAAATACATAGTATTTATGGTTGCTTAACCAAATTATGGTGTATATAATTGGCATGCTCATTGTAAAATGTTTAGGAATTTAAAATTTAAAGATACAAGGTGACTTAAAAGTAGTTGTGAACCAAGTTTTTGACATCTATCAAATGAAAGCTAAACATATTTAATTATATAAAGCCTTTGCACAAGATTTCCAAGGACTTGAATTTGTTTCTATAGAGCTAGTAACTAGGGAAAGTAATCAACCTACTAAATCTGTGGTTGCTTCATATTCATGCTTTGATCCTCATCCTGATATACCAAAGTCTGATTTCATAGTTTTGGTCAGGACAAAACCTCTTGTGTGAAAAACTCCTAGTGACCAAACTATCATCCATATTAGAAAAGATTACAATCCATTAATACTTGATTTAGATGAGAACAATGAGGCTATTCTTGAGAGCCTATGATGACCTCCCATATTTTCACCACAAGAGAGGCTTCATTGTTACTTGCTATCCCATGTTCTCCATTGGGGGTGAATACTTTGATTCTTATTACTAGGTTGAGGATTACCTATCCTTTGATGATGAACATAATGTTTTCAATATGGAAGGTGAAGATCCTAATCTTCCCCTAGTCCTTGATGTGTTTGAGGAAGGAAATGCCTCCCTTAAGGTGCCGATGTCGGTCATGTGCAGACCAGAGCTGGTGGTGTCAAGCAGGGTGGCTACCAGCGTCGGTCAGGGAACTGATGTCAGTGACCAGGTAAGATTGATGTTGGTCAGAAAACTAGCATCGACAGAAAGGACAGTCACATGGGAACTGACGTCGATTGGATGCAGATTGTGTGGTGACCAAGGTCGGTCACTGAGACAGATTTTGGGCAGACAACAAGCTGTCAAGGAGTCTCAAACACCCATATGGAGGACTGAAAGTGGTAAGTAAGCCTCAAATTTGTTGTTCATCTTCTTTATACTCGTTGCTCACTACAGATCAGGAAAGATCCAGGAAACAGTGGGAGCATGGAATGATTAGGATGCAGAACTAAACGAGAGATTTGGTAGGGTTGCCAGCCAATATGAAAGCACTGAAAGAAAAATAGATACCTTAGTTAAAGAATAAAGAGAATGGACACATGAGGTGGAAGGCTAGGTCATATGGTGTTGAGGAAGTTGAAGGACAGTGGTACAGGGTTTGACAGGTGGATGACAAAGCAGGGCTTTAGTCAATGTCAGTGTAACCATTGTGTTTGTCTTACCAAGTGGATGATGATTGCAACATTATCCTGTTACTGTATGTGGATGGTATGCTAGCTAGCAGGTTCATACATACAGGGTTTTGCTGAGCTAAGGGTAAGGTTAGTTCAGTGGCATGTCATGAGGAATTTGGAGCAGCAAAATTCTTTGGCATGAGAGACATGGAAGATCACAGGTTGATTTTGTCTCCAGTGGGAGCTGATGTGAATTAGGTGTTAGCGAGGTTTAATACGTAGGATGCAGAACCAGAGCACACCAAGGGCTAGACAGTTCAGTGTCCAAAATCACATGAGGTCTGGTATAGACCTGAGTTTGCCCAAGCAGTGGGTGCTGTCAAAAAGTTTGGAGCTGATCTAGGAAAGAAGCACTAGAGGGTAGTTTAGTGGATTCTCAGGTATCTGAGAGGGACCAACAATAGGTTGACAGGCGATGCAGGGTCAAGTTCTTTTCTACATGTGTTTATAGATGCAGATGCAACAGGTTACTTGGATGACAGGAGGTTCACCACAGGGGTTGTGGTGGTTGGTCTTCAAGGTTGAGCTTGAAGAGGGATACAAGCCAAGAAACATATTAGACAAGGTACATGTACAGGTATAGTGTAGCTATTTATCTCCAAGTGGGAGATTGTAAGGTTATGGAGCTAAAAGCTTCACTGATGCAAACAGGGGAGGAGGTTGCTAAGTGTCATAGTCACCGGCATCGGTCAGGCCAATCGACATCGATCAGGTGGAGACAGGAAGCTGTCGACAATGGTTAGATATCGTCCGACGTCGGTCACCCCCAGGCAGATAGGGACTGACGTCGATCGCCTATGCAGTTTGAACTATGTGTTTTATAGATAGTTCCTTAATGAACCGGTTGTTTGCATGAAGAAGGCTAATTTTAGTCTTGAGCTACGGATCTAATTATTGTAATTAGATGTCTAATTATTGTTTGCATGAGATATATATAATAGACTCATGGGCTGTATTATAATTTGTGCTAGAGAGTAAGAGAGAAAATATTAGCTCCTTCAGAGTGAAGAGAGCATGGTGTGTTCCTCCTTGTGTCATAGTGCCAAGTATGGGTGCTGGTTTGGAGAATTAGAGGGATTCTTCATGTATGTAGGATCTTGGTCAGCAGGTGTGCAAGGCCACGTTTGGAGATCTACATGGTAAGTAAGATCATTGATCTGCAAGTGTATGTGTGTGTAAGGTCTAGGTTTGCAAGTGTGTAGAACCAGGTTGATCTACAGGTGGTAGCAGAATCAAGGTGACAGCAACACAATAGGGAGCAAGATCAGGTAGGATCTACTTGGAGTACGGTGTGTACTCAGTTGAAGAGCAAAGAGGAAGGCAAGGTAGTTCCTTCCATAAGTAAGATCATTTGAGTTGTAGGTTGTTGCAAGTTCATGGGAGATCTACTTGGAGTATGTTGAGTACTTGGAGTGCGTGAAGCACTTGTGGAGTGCGTGGAGCACTTGTGTACTAGCAGTGGTGATACTGACTGGTTGGAGGTGAACACCAACTCTGTGTTTGAGTTGTGTGTTGGGACCGTAATTGAGAGAGAACTCTTGAAGGTGAATTATTATACACTTCAGGTGTGGGAAGCCTCTGTAAGGTGAAGAAGAAATGTGGCATCTTCTTGGTTGTAATTCTTTTCTGGATGAGTATTAATACAAGATTGTGTATTGTCTCTCATATTCTGTGTTATTTCTAAATTCTAGTTACTTGTTACTTTTGGTTTAATTCCACATATTTAGTTGCTTGGTAATTAATGGTGCTTCCTTGGGTTCCTAACAGGAGGTCCCTGTGCCACTCCCAATTAAACTAGTCAAGTGATGGGCACCCCTCTCACAAGTGGGTGCCATGCCAATTATCCCAATCTCATAGCTCTCACTTCTAATATGCACTTGTAAATGATCCCTAGGATAAAAAGGTTTCCCACATAGGTCATGTTAAACTATTTTGGTACCCTATTTATAGGGTATACATCAATATATGAAAGCCTATCTTGAACCTAAGTGGATCTGACAGTTGCTCCAAGGTAAACCCCCTCATCAGCCATTTCTCAACCATGTCCTAGTAAGGAAAGGAAATCAGGTTAATAATTGTGAAGGTCACAACTATTTAGGGTAAATCACATAATGTTGCCATATCTATCCATCTACTGACCCTAATATCCTTGGGCCTTCCAATCAACACTCCCTATGATATTGGATGCATTAATATATCTAGCCCATGACAATCATCAGGTGGATAATCAAGAGGGATCCTAAACTAGCCATGTGATAGATATCCCTATAGGTCTAAGTCAATAACTCCTATATCCATGAGTAACATGATCCCTTATTCTCAATACATCACATAATTAATGACCAACTAAATAACAACATGTTGGTACCCTTGTATCCCACTAGATAAAGGAAAATATACCAATAATATCCTTCTACAAGTTAGCAATCACTGATCCCTCAAATTGAGAAAGCCTCATGCCACACTTCACACCCACTTTGGGTGCGTTGGCATCTATAAAATGTTCTACCCAACTACGAGCCTTATGACTACTCTTGATAGCTCAAATGGATACCAACCAACTAGTCATAGGAAGGCCTATGATCTAATATACATCGATGAGAGTTATATTCCACTCTCATGGGGCTTGGGAAACACAAATTTGTTCTGGTTAGAGTCCCAATAGGTCAAGATATTATAAAGTAGTTGGATAGATATTAGGACTATCCCCACCTATACAACCCATAGGATCATAACTCAATCTAGGATGACTAATTCATCTACCATTGGGATTAAAAGACTTAGGGGATCCAATCTCACTCTTGAGATTTAATATAACATATGCAAAGTCCCTAGAACAAAGAAAATACCCTAATTAATCCCAATGACCAACTCCATCTATCTAAACAAACAATAATTTCAAAATTTAAACCATGATTTTATTAAACTAGACCGCTACTATTTACAGGGGATGATGGTTATGCAATTACCACATATTAATGGTTATGCAATTACCACATATTAATGGCTATGCAACTTGATTATGAAATTGACCTAAAAAATTCATAACTACCATAGGCAGTGGTTATGAAATTGATTACATAATGTACCTAGTTAATGGTTATGCAACTTATCCACTTGAAATAATGGCAGTTACATAACCATCATGATGGTTACATAACTACCAACTTGTAAAGGCCAAGGGTCCTGTCCCTAAGTGACAATTTTGTCCATTGGGTCTGTGCCATAAAAACCTCCAAAAAAAACTCCCAAAATATATAAAAAATTACAAAATTACTACATTTTCCTAATCCACCCTTCCTTATGAACATTTTAAAACTTTTTTTTTTGAAATTAGTTGGATTTATGGTAAGATTTGATCACAAATTATAAAATCAGAGCAAAAGGAAAAGGGCCAAGAAACTTACATGATCTTGCTCCATAGATCCTTCCAATTGTAGATTCACTATTCCCACATTGTCTTATTCCTATTGACTATTTTCTCACTCAAAATGGTCGTAGTAAATTTATAGCTCAAGAAATATCAAAAGAGATCGACACAAATGAATTAGTTTTTGGCAAGTTTTTGAATATGTTGGGCCCCAAGCTAGGGGTTTCAATTTAAAAACTTTTCACTTTTGGTAAATTTTTACATTTTATGTGTATTTTCATGTTTTTAATCATATTTTTTTCTATATTCTACAACTTATGTTTAAAATTTAAAATATTTATGGTTTTCTATCTTTTGTAGAATGATTTTATGGTTTTGCAGGTTCTTGACTATTTTATGCTAGTTTCAGTCCCTCAATAGGACGGTTCATGTAGTATGATCTTATCAACATGTATGGTAGATATTATTATCCATAATATTATTATGTAGTTTGTTTTCCAATTCCTCATCATGTTTCACTTAATTATCATATTTTTATTATAGGTTACACAAAGTCTTGACTGGCTTCGCTGTGTCACTAAGGTAAAGTAAGTATATCTAACTTCTTATTGCCTTTCTATACATCACTGTTCAGGACTACATCCTCATCAAGTCATGACAAGAGATCATACTAAGGGGCCATATATATGCACCTAAATTTTAAATAGTGTGATATTATTGATAAGGCAAGTCTAATGATGATGCAATGACCTTGTAATAATGCTTAAATGGGAACTCTCTAACACCCTTTCCCTATTTACTTCTCTCTCCCTCTTCTAGGTCCCTCAAATCCCCCTTTTGTTGGACCTTATATTTCACCTCATATCATTTTCAAAAAAATCTCATTGGTGATCAAACCACCCTATTAGGTGATGAAATAACCCTATTAGGTGACTGAACTACCCCATGGGGTTACAAAATCATCCCATGTGTGATAGGTTCATTAGGGTGGTTATCTAAACCACCATGATGAACCGGTCATATAAGGGTGGCTTTGTTTTAAATATAGGGTGGTTTTGTAACTATATAGGGTAAATTTGTCCCTAGAAGTGACAATTATGAAACTACCCCTATAAATAGGGGTGGTTCTATTATCATTATCTCACCTTCTAATATGAACTTGTAGGACTCATTCTTGGACCTATTTTGCATGCTTATTGTTACATTTATTGATTTTTACACCTTAATTTCACCTCTAATCAGGCCCAACTCACTTCATCTTCTATTTATAATCATTTTGAGTTCCTCTTACATTTAATCCCTAGTTCAACTTAGTTAAACTCCTTCATATAATATCCATTGCTCTTCTACAAGTAAGCCAATTTTGTCTTGATTTTGGATCAAAAATTTACATTAGAGCTTAAGAGTTTTGAATATTTTACAACCACAACCAACTAAAATTGATTTGGAGTTATGATTTTATTGATTTCATATTTGAATACAAATTTCTACACATGAAGATCCATTGTTATTGAAACCCAGTCCCTACAAACAATGTCTTCAACTAACCACAACCAACTATTCTCTATTTGAAGCTATGTTTATCTCCTTCTTATCCCACTTGTGATATTAATTTATTAATCCTCCTTGTTATAGAGTTACATAAATATTCATTCAGGTAAAGGAGATGTCAAAGTGGGCCACAATCAAGGATCTACTAGATAGAGTCAAATTCACAAAGAAATTACCTGTGTATAGTAGTGAAATCAAACATGAGTTAGGAAGAAGTAATTACGCGATAATTGAAAGATTAAAATATTAACATTAACATCATTAAACATAAAATATATAATAAGGTACATTATATAGGTGAAATATAAACATGTCTTCACTTCCTAATGAATGTGGGATTATCTTTCACAATGACGTAAAGACACCTAATCAAGCTAAACTAAACATGTGTAGGGAAAACCATTAAATGGAATAAAAACCTACACTAACACCCCCCATTAAGAATAACTTAGGTGGGTATTATAATTGGGTCTCAACACAAAGGCATGATGATGTACCCAATTATAATAAAATTTCCCCCCCAGAGGAGGATGTCAAAATTGTTTGAACCATAAGAAAAACTCATAAATGAAGATAATTATTGTCAATTAAGGGTTTGGTGAATATATTAGAAATTAGGTCCATTATCTAGATGTATCAAATATCAATGAATTGATCATGGATGAGATATTGAATGAAATGCATATGATTCTCAATATTTTTGGTCCATTGATGTATGACTAGATTCCTACAGATTTGGATTATGCTTTGGTTGTCATAGAAGATGACTATTAGTCATTGAAACTGGATGCAAAACTTAGCGAGAATCTCATGAAGCTAAATAGCCTCAATGGAATTATTAACAACTCCTTTGTATTCTACCTTTGTAGAAGATAAATTAATAGCATTATGCTTCTTTCTAGACCAACCTGTTGTCCCCCAAAAAATATCACTCATTTTTGGGACAACATTTGAACTATTTTGGTCCTACAGACTAAAATTGTCTCTTCCCTTTCCGAAATTTGTCTCGGACATTCAAATTCCTCATTTGTCAGGCTTCTCAAGAATCTATGGACTATGTAGGAAGAGGAATCTACGGACTCTGTAGGAAAATAAAATCTACTGATTCTGCAGGCCAAGTTTAATGGGCTTTACAGGTTGATTCCTACAGACTTGGTTTCTATGGACTCTACAGGTAGGTTCATTTCTATAGGTTCAAAGGCTTTTTCAGTTAAGTTCAAAGGTTTTTGTAGGCAGGTTCAATCAAAAGAATTAGTTTCCAACACTTAGTCATTTTCAGGATTGGTTCAACGCCTTGGTTCAATAAAAAATGTCCATTGGCAAGCATCTAAGCAAGGATCCAACCATTGAACCATTGAATCATTGAACCTTGAACCATTTTAGTTCAATAGGTTTAACAAGTTCAAAGGTTTAACATCATCGGTAAGATTTAAGCACTTCATCAAGGTTCAAAGTTCAACCACTTCAAGGTTCAATGGCTTCAAAACACTTATCAAAGAGAAGAAGGCTTGAACCATTAAACCGTTGAACCATTAAACCACTTTGGTTCAAAGGTTTAACGAGTTCAAGGTTCAACAAGTTCAATGCATTTGGTTTAATGAGGATTAAAAAGACTTAGCCAAATCAAAGGGAATGAATTATTGAACCGTTGAACCAAAGCTTGGTTCAATGGTTTGTTCAATGCTTTGGTTCAATCAAATGGTTCACTCAGTTGGTTCATCAAATGGTTCATCCGCTTGGTTCATCGGCTTAGTTCGAAGCTTGGTTCAATCAAAGGGATCATTAGCTTGGTTCAAATCTCAGTTCAATGGTTGGTTCAAAGGAACGGTTCAATGTAAAAGTTCAAGAGAGCCTCCTGAAGGACAAGTACCCTTGCAGAGGGCACTTGGTCGATAAAAGCACCCTTCGGAAGGGTCATTTCCAAGGAAGCCACAAAGGTAAGTCATTTCAAAATTTTGTTTAAGGCAAACAAAACTCCCAAAAAGACTAAGGCATAATTCTTTTAGACTTTTGTCCAAAGGAATTCCTTTGAACAAAAGTCTGAAGGAATTCGGAAAGGCTGCGAGAGGAAAGCCCGAAGGATTTTTCGAAGGTAAAGTGATCAGAACAATTCCACAGACTTTTTTTTTTGCAAGAAATATCCGTGGAATTTTTGTCCATGAGAAATGTCCACAGACTTTTTGTTCGCAAGAATTGTCCACGGGAAAAGTTCTGAAGGACTCCAAAGAAAAGGCCACTGAAGGACCTCGAAGGGTAGGTGCCCTTGCGGGGGACTCTCAACTGCTGAATTAAAGGACACTTCCCCAAAGCTAAAGGGTCACCTTCCCTTTAGGAGGATGCAAAATAGGAAAGCCAAAGAAGGACGAAGGGGTGACGTGCCCGAAGATGTCAAATTTAAGAATAGTGAACTAGCCATTGAAAATGTAGTGATGTGCTTATGGACGTCAAAGTTGCGATAATGAAATAGATATTGATCCTTGTAAAGCTCATACCTAAATGCATTCAAAGGTTTTAAGGCCAAGACCAGCAAGAAGTGACTAAGGAACAGAGTAACAAATTGAATCCAAGACCTAATTCAATTAACCAAAAAAAGAGAAATGATGAAGAAGGATCAGATCGCCAGGTGGACATTGAAAGATGCAAACTTTCAATAGCGTGACTTGTTTCTCTACATTGAGTAAAGCAAATGGGTAGATGCCCCTAAATTCCAACCTATCTTCCTAAAAAATTTCAATGCAACATGATGTGTTATTGTTCCCGAGTCCTTCTTGGAGAGGCTATATAAGGGACTCTCTTTTATTGTAAAGATATCTCTTTTTGACAATCAGAAACGAAACTCTGCCCAAATTGAAAGGCATTACTGAGACTTTGAGCTTAGATTGTTGATCATATTTTGTCATTGGAATAAGAAAGCAAGTGACTTTTTAGACTTTGTGCTGTGATGTCTTTGTTATTGGGGAAACTATTTTTATGTCTTTTTCCTTAATATATTTTCTATTCCTTTAATTCAACAAGTAGAATTAGTGAAAGTAGTCAGGAAGGTGTCCTAAAGTCAAATGTGGAGAGAATTTATGCCCCCATAATTGCCTTTAGTGTGTTTTCTTTTCATTTCTGTGTAAAAGACCTTGGGATGACTTTGTGCCCTCATTGTCCTTCGTATCTCACTCTTGGGCAATTCAGGTGGAGACTTTGTGCTACATCTCAATTTGCTAGTTACTACGTCCTTGGTTACATTTTGCTTTTACTACCAGGAATATTCTTGTGGTTTGATGAATAGTAATTATGAAAGAAGAGGAGTGCTTTTTGTCATTTCCCTTGAGATTTCTCCTTTGATCTGCATGCATCATCTCTAAAAAAAGAGAGATGGATGGTTTGTCCTACCCTTGAGTATTATTTTCTATATATATATATATATATATAAAACATATCTATAGGGAACCTCCCCTTGATGAGAGGAGAGATTAGTCCCCTTTTGATGTGGTAAACCTACACATTTGGATGACCAATCTTCCTACTTTGGCTGATCAGACCTATTTTATTTATCAGTATGTTGATCGACAAAATATTCAACCAACAATTTTTGGTGACTCTGTTGGGGATATAACCCATTATCATTATAACCTTTATCCATTACAAACTCTGGCGACTCCGTTACTTGTCTTACCCATTATCCATTTATAGCTTTACCATTCACCTCCACACTAACTAGGAAAGAACATACAGTTTAAATCCTCAAGCTTCAAACTGAAGCAAGGTCAATTCTTTTCTATTTTTGTTTCACAATCTAGGAAATACAAGGTATACATGAAGCCAAAGGGCTAAAGTTATTGTTGACCATGTATTCAAGTTGGTACAACAAAGTGATTTTGATTTGTTTCCTTCACCATCTCATCTCCAACGAACCAAGATCTTTCCTCGTACTAAAGTCAGATCTCCATTACCAAATGAAGTATCTACTTCTACTATTGATAAAGCGTTGCCAATAATTACCCCTCTGAGATTTATTATTCCTCCTTTTCATAATCCTATAATGGTAGTTCAAGGCTGCTGGGGTAATGCTTTTGGTCCTCTCAATCTTACTCCACCTCTACATGAGATTCCATGCAATTCAAGGAAGAATTTCCCCAAATTCTATGGTGATGGGAAAGTTCATCCTGATGAACACATTGCAGCTTTCAGCATAGCCTGTGGAGTAATTAGAGTAGAATTTGAAGATGTAATAGTCAGGCTATTTGTAGAAACATTACAAGGTGCTGCTACAAATTGGTTTTATCATCTACAAGCTTGATTAGTAACTGATTGGAATACCCTCAAAGCTAAGTTTGAAGCTAGATTCAAACCTGTAGAAGATGCATATGCACTTCTGGCTTAACTTACACAAATGAAGAAAGAGCCTCATGAACCAATGAGAGGCTTCATAGATAAATTTGACAAACTAAGGAATAGAATTCCTGTAATTTCTCAACCTATAGCTGAGAATCTCAAATGCTTCTTCATTAATTCTTAGTTACCTAAAGTAAGTTTTCTTTTGAGACGTGTTGGTCAAATAGATCTTGTTGTAGCTCAACTTTTGGCCACTGAGGTAGAAGATGATCTCATCTTAGTAGGGAAGATAAGAAAAGATCTAAACAGAAATAGACTTTCATCATCTTCTAAATATTCATCTACAGGCACCACTGATCTAATGGTGCAAAAGTTAGAAAATGAACTACAAGCCTTGAACAGACAAATGGTGCAAGGAATGTCTTTTGCTCCTTCATACAAAGATATGCTAGGAAGGACATTTCCAAATTAGTCATATCAAGGCAATGCTTCTAGGAATCAAGGGTAGCTAGATCATCTTCCTCCCCCACAAGGGAAACTTGCCCTTGAAGCTCCTCCAAACAACTCAACAGTTGGATATTTGGAAACAAAACATGCTTTCTCTTTCCAACCTGAGTTTGAGCAAGAAAATGATGCTGATCTCTTGATAGAGGATCAAGAGGAATCAGCTGGTGACTCCCACATTGATTTCTTAAATTACCAAGATGAACCTAGAAGCAAAGGAGAAGCTATTGATGGATCATATGCAGTGTTTACCAGGTCTAAAAACCAATTAGTCTAGCAAGTTGATAAAAAGAAGACAGAGGAGCAACCTCAACTAGCAATTACAATTGCTAAGTGTGGAACCACTCTACCTTCCCAATCAAAGGATCTGATGATCACCCAAAATGTAAGTACATCAATTTCACCTTCACCTTCTACTTTAATTTTGCAAACCAGCCCTCCTCCCATCGCTCCTAAAACCCAAAAGGTTGAAATGCTTTCCTCTATTCCTAGTCCAATTCAGCCATTTGACATAATTGATCATGTCAAGAAGACCAAAATACAAATGTCTGAATTTGAATATTTGCAGTCCAATCCTGATCAATTGGATAAGTTGGTCTAATGTGTCAAGAACCAAACCATCCCTGCAAGACAAAAGGTTAAGAAAATAATTCTTGATTCCCCAAAGAACATGCCCATTCCAAATAATCTTGTCATTACTCCTCCAGCTACCCCTGAGAAAATAGAACCTTTCTATGTTTCCTTATTGATAAATGGTTATCAGCTCAACAATTACATCATTGATTCCAGGGCATCTGATAATGTCATGCTTGCTAAAGTATCTGAGTCTCTGGGCCTCACACTGACCAAGACATTTGGGAGATGTTTCTCCATGGAGAACAAGCAAGTACCACTACAGGGGCAAATCAAAGATGCCCAATTTGTATTTGTAGCCTTTCCAAACAAGAGAATCAAGATGACTGTCTTGGCGGCTGATGTCCCAGTATCCTATGGCATTTTGCTTGGATGAAATTTTTGCAAGGACGTGGGAGGAGAACTAAGCATGGACCTGTTTGAAGCAAGGATCCCTGTCCAAGGTGTAATTAAGATATTGCTCCCTGAAAAGGAGGCAAAATATGTGGTCACCCAAACATCGACCCCTATAGCACAAATTTTGTTTGAGTCTTCAGGCAGGGGTAATTATTTCTTGACCACAGAGATTGTTCATATTTCTACAGATGAAAGTCCTGTAGTTGACAATCTAGGAATTGATCCAAACAAGACTTCAGGAGAATTGGTAGAGCATAGTACAAATAAGGAAGGATATTCCATCTCTAATGAAGAGAAATTTGATAGGAGATCAACTTCTGATGATGCTTGGATCCTGAAATCTAATGGCAGCAATTCTTCCACAGCTAGATGCAAATCTCTATTGCTCAGATTGAAGATTGCTTAAGATGAAGAAATCAAACTCCTTCACATCAAAGGAGATGCTAAGTTGATAGTTTGTCAGGAGTTTGATGTGGACAATCCAATCATATGCTGGACTGACCCAAAAGAACAACCAATTATGGTAATGGACCATGCTGTTGCAAATAAAAATCAGGCAAAGGAACCCTTCGCCAAGAAAGCAAGGAGTTATGGCTTTCAAATTGAAGACCACATCCTGCCATGGGGCAAGAAGAAGAAAGAGCCAAGAGGAAGATGCAAAAAATTAGTTTCCTAGTGGAGAGTTCCATTCGCCCATCACCGTTTTTGGGGACAAAATGTCTTCTTACTAGTTTATCAGGATAGAGCACTATTTTCACTATCTCTCAGGAAGCAACATCTAAAATACTTCTATTTTTGAAGTATCAGATTATTTCATCTGTACATATATATATTTGTATAGTTTTTAATTCTATTTTGTTTTGTTTGTTTCCATTTTTGATGCCTTTCATTTTTGGGTAGCATGACTCCGTAGCCCAATGATACACATGAAGACACTAGACATTCTGGATTCTACTCCCTTCAATTCTTTTTGCAATTGATAGAAGTTCCCCAACTGGAGCCAGCTGTTGTCTTCCATAAAATATCACTCATTTTTGGGACAACATTTGAACTATTTTGGTCCTACAAACCAAAATTGTCTCTTCCCTTTCTGAAATTTGTCTTAGGCATTCAAATTCCTCATTTTTTAGGCTTCTCAAGAATCTATGGACTCTACAAGAAGAGAAATCTACAGACTCTGCAAGAAAATAAAATCTACTGACTCTATAGGCCAAGTTCAATGGGATTTATAGGTTGATTCCTATGGACTTGGTTTCTATGGACTCTGCAGGCAGGTTCATTTCTACAGGTTCAAAGGCTTTTTCAGTCAGGTTCAAAGGTTTCTGTAGGTGGGTTCAATCAAAAGAATTAGTTTCCAACACTTAATCATTTTTAGGATTGGTTCAACACCTTGGTTCAATAAAAAATGTCCATCAGCAAGCATCTAAGCAAGGATCTAACCATTGAACCATTGAACCTTGAAGCATTTTGGTTCAACGGGCTTAACAAGTTCAAGGGTTCAACATCATCAACACGAGTTAAGTGCTTCATCAAGGTTCAAAGTTCAACCGCTTCAAGGTTAAACGGTTTCAAAACACTTATCAAAGAGAAGAAGGATTGAACCATTGAACCACTTTGGTTCAAAGGTTCAACGGGTTCAAGGTTTAATAGGTTCAACACATTTGGTTCAATGAGGATTAAAAGGACTTAGCCAAATCAAAGGGAATGAACCATTGAACCGTTGAACCAAAGCTTGGTTCAATGGTTGGTTTAATGTTTTGGTTCAATCAAACGGTTCACTCAGTCGGTTCATCAAATGGTTCATCCGCTTGGTTCATCTGCTTGGTTCAAAGCTTGGTTCATCAGCTTAGTTCAAAGCTTGGTTCATCAGCTTGGTTCAATCAAAGGGATGATCGGCTTGGTTTAAAGCTTGGTTCAAAGCATGGTGCAAAGCTTGGTTCAACAGTTGGTTCAAAGGAGTGGTACAATGCAAAAGTTCAAGAGAGCCTCCCAAAAGACAGGTGCCCTTGTAGAGGGCACTTGGTCGATAAAAGCACCCTTCAAAAGGGTCATTTTCAAGGAAGCCGCAAAGGTAAGTCATTTTAGAATTTTGTTTAAGGCAAATGAAACTCCCAAAAAGACTAAGGCATAATTCTTTCAGACTTTTGTCTAAAGGAATTCCTTTGGATAAAAAGTCTAAAGGAATTTGGAAAGGCTACGGGAGGAAAGCTCGAAGGATTTTTTGAAGGCAAAGTGATCGAAACAATTCTGCAGACTTTTTGTTTTTGGGAAATATTCATGGACTTTTTGTCCATGGGAAAAGTCCATGGACTTTTTGTCCACGGGAAAAGTTCTGAAGGACTCCAAAGAAAAGGCCGCTGAAGGACCTCGAAGGGTAGGTGCCCTTGCGGGGGACTCTCAATTGCCGAATTAAAGGACACTTCCCCAAAGCTGAAGGGTCACCTTCCCTTTGGGAGGATGCAAAATAGGAAAGCCAAAGAAGGACCAAAGGGTGACGTACCTGAAGACATCAAATTCAAGAATAGTGAACTAGCCATTGAAAATGTAGTGACGTGCTCGTGGATGTCAAAGTTGTGACAATGAAATAGCTATTGATCCTTGTAAAGCACAGACCCAAATGCATTCAAAGATTTTAAGGCCAAGACCAACAAGAAGCAACTAAGGAATAGAGCATCAAATTGAATCCAAGACCCGATCCAATTAACCAGAAAAAGAGGAATGATGAAGAAGGATTAGATCGCCAGGTGGAAATTGAAAGATGCAAACTTTCAATAGTGTGACTTGTTTCTCTACATTGAGAAAATAAAAAGGGTAGATGCCCCTAAATTTCAGCCTATCTTCTTAACAAATTTCAATGCAACATGATGTGTTACTGTTCCCGAGTCCTTCTTGAGAGGCTATATAAGGTACTCTCTTTTATTATAAAGATATCTCTTTTTGGCAATCAGAAATGAAACTCTACCCAAATTGAAAGGCATTATTGAGACTTTGAGCTCAGATTGTTGATCATATTTTGTCATTGGAATAAGAAAGCAAGTGACTTTTCAGACTTTGTGCTGTGATATCTTTGTTATTAGGGAAACTGTTCTTGTCTTTTTCCTTAATATATTTTTTGTTCCTTTAATTCAACAAGTAGAATTAGTGAAAGTAGTCAGGAAGGTGTCTTGAAGTCAACTGTGAAGAGACTTTGTGCCCCCATAATTGCCTTTAGTGTGTTTTCTTTTCATTTCTCTGTTAAGGACCTTGGGATGACTTTGTGCCCTCATTGTCCTTTGTATCTCACTCTTGGGCAATTCAGGTGGAGACTTTGTGCTACATCTCAATTTGTTGGTTACTACATCCTTGGTTACATTTTGCTTTTACTACCAGGAGTATTCTTATGGTTTGCTGAATAGTACTTCTGAAAGAAGAGGAGTGCTTTATGTCATTTCCCTTTAGATTTCTCCTTTGATCCACACACATCATCTCTGAAAAAAGAGAGATGGATGGTTTGTCCTACCCTTGAGTATTATTTTCTATATATATATATATAGCATATCTATAGGGAACCTCCCCTTGATGAGATGAGAGATTAGTTCCCTTTTGATGTGGTAAACCTACACATTTGGATGACCAATCTTCCTACTTTCATTGATTAGACCTATTTTGTTTATCAGTACGCTGATTGATAAAATATTCAACCAACACAACCAATTGGACCTAAAATGAGTAAAAAATTGTAAACTGGAGTAGACTTATGATTATAAATATCACTAGATAAATATAAATATGTAAAACTAATTAAGTCAATGTATATTCCCACTCCATAGTGAATCTAAAAACTTTTAGTACACTAAATATAGTGGAAGATCTACTTAGCTACTTTCTATTGTAGTTCATGTGGTTCTTGCATGAATATGGAGACCATGCTCACTACATATGAAATATTAGTTCTAGTGTGTGTAAGGCAAATGGTACTAATAACAAGTTGTTGATACAATGTAGCATCAACCATAAGAGATGGAAAATCAACCTCAAGATTCACACTAGATAGAAAATGAGTTGGAGCTAACTTACAGTTAGCCATGTTAAATTATGCAAGCAAATCAAGAGAATACTTGGATTGTGAAATAATGATCCCTGAGTTAGACTGATAAATTTCAATCCCAATGAAGTAGTGTAACAAGCCCAAGTCAATCATTGAGAACCTATTAGATAAAGTAGTTTTCACTACTGTGATGGTGGATGAAGAACCCCTATGATCAATAGGTCATCCATGTAGAGAACCAAAATCAATAGTGAATCATCATCTCATAAGATGTAGACATTCAGATTAGAATGGCATCTAGTGAACCCAAATGAAAGGAGTCCATCTTGGCATACCAAGCTTGAGGAGCTTATTTTAGGCCATAGATAGATTTATGAAGTTTGAAAACTAAGGAACTAAATCCGATGGAGTATATTTTCTCCTGAACCTCATGTATATTTTCTCTTTTAGGTCACCGTGAAGAAAGACACTCTTTTAAGTTGCTTCATGTATATTTTCTTGTAGGTCACCGTGAAGAAAGGCACTCTTCATGTATATTTTCTCTTTTAGGTCACCGTGAAGAAAGGCACTCTTCACATCCATCTGATGGACATCCTAGTGATGTTCTATAGAAATAAAGAGAGTGAGTCGAATTGAGTTCATTTTGGCAACTAAGGAAAATGTCTTAGTATAGTCAATTCTATGTACCTATGACAAAAACTTTGCTACTAAAAGTTATTGAACTTGTTTAGGGACCTATCTACTGAAAATTTTGTTCAGTAGATCCACCTACATCAAACAAGTTTTCTTCCCTTAGGAAGTGGGATTAAATCCTGAACATTTTTATTCTTCAAGTAACTATAATCCTCTTCCATGGTATTACCCCACTCAGGAGTTAATGATGCCTCATGAAAAATTTTAGATCAGAAGAATATGCAATAAAAGTGTGTGGGGCATTCTAGAATTGTGAATGAGTTTGCCTATTGCCTAATAGATTTTCAACCCATTAGATAACACTTTATAGTGTCTATCTAGACCAAATAGGATTAGTGCTCAAAAATTTAGGAGGAGATTCATCATTCTCTAAAGATATTTTGAGATAAGGAGGAGGGGAATCCTCATCACTAATATCATCATTAGAATTAGAATAAGAATTAGGATCATCAAGAGGTTGATCAAGCTGATTTAAATAATCAAAACCATCATCAAATCCTAGTGTGTCTAAGGAAGGGGGAGAGGTGTCGAGTGTGGAGTCTAAAGGAACCTTTGAAAAAATGAAAATTCCTCTCAATGAATAACTAATGAGTGGTGGGATGAATAATTATATATCCCTTAACACCCTCAAGATATCCAACGAAGATGCAAGGTTGACTCTGAGGTTCTATTGCCTTATGTTTTTAATTCATAATGTGGGCCATAGTAGGAGATCCAAGCACTCAAAAGCACTTCACTGTGGGTTTTTGACTGCTCTATGATTCAAAAAGAGTGAATCCCTTCAATTCCTTATGAGGAACATGATTTTAGATATAAAAATCATAGTTAATGGCCTTAGCCCAATACTGAGGTCAAAGTGACTTAGAGTATAACATACAATTGGCCATTTCTTTTAAGGACATATTCTTGTTCTCTACAACACCATTTTGTTGAGCAATAGATGGAACTATATTCTATAGTTCAATCCCCTCTAGTGTATAAAATATCACAAAATGGTTAGTGGCATACTCACCACCATTATCAATACACAAAATCTTGATGACTTTACTTGACTGTTTCTCTACAAGTGCCTCAAATTCCAAAAAATTGTCAAATACCTTTGATTTTTACTTAATAAAATACACCCATTGTGTCTAAAAAATTCATCAATGAAAGTAAGCATGTACTTTTTTCTATTGGATAGAGGTTTTAGAAATGGGTCAGTAATGTCAATGTGGACAATATCTAATATCTGATTAGCTCCATGATTTACCCTTGTTGTACTCATACTCAAGATGCTTATTAAAAATGTAACCTATCAAACTTCATCATAAAACATAACTTGTGGCAACCTTGAAACCATGTTTTGATGACTGATTTATTCAAGGTATCAATAATTGAGATGTCTAAATTATTCATGCCATAATTTACTCACATCATCATAAACAGTGACCAATGTTGTAGAGGGTTGATCAGGAGAAAAATGTGAGAAAGTATACAACTTGAATTGGTGATTTTATTTCCTAAATATAATAATAGAGTCATTATTAGCTTCCCTAAAAACCATAAAATTGAATTGGAACTCAACTCTCTTACCCTAACTGATGTGAGTGGTCTAGGAAACATATAGGAGATTAGTGGATAATGAGGGAACACATAAAACATCATGAAATGTCCCATTATTCATTTCAACTGATCCACTCCCACTAACTTCTACCAAAGTTTTGTAACCCAAAAAAATATAAGGCATAGAAAAATACTCTAAGGAAAAGAACATGTCCAATGATGAAGCTATGTGGTGTGATGCACCAGATCAATAACCCATGTGGAAGGCTAGGACATAATTATAATAAGTACTTTGCCTTTATTTTTACCTTCTTATTGCATTTATCCTTAGAAGACTTATGTGCCAATGAAAACTGATCAGAATAATAAGGGACATTGATATTATGCTTCTTGACATCTTTATCAGTTGATCAATCTGCTTCTTCATGCATTTGGATTCTTCATGTCTAGGTTTCTTGTAATAGCCACATGTGAGTTGCTATTTTTTGGATTTCCCATCTAAAGAGGAAGACTATTTTGATTCTTTTAGCTTAGCATCATATTTATGACCCTTTATTTGATCTAGGTATTTCTTGTTCTATTTCTTCTCTTTACTACTAGAATCCTTCTATTTGTCAGGATTCACAATCAAGGCATGTGATTTAGATGACTTCAGTGTACCCATTTGAATGAGATTGTATTGATTCTAAGTCAAGTCAACAACAAAATCATCTGAGGATGACATGGTACATGCAGCTCCAATGGAACACTTAGTTGCATGGAAGGTAGAAATAAAGACACAATAGTCAGAACCCAATTTGACAAGTATGGGAAAAATAAATTAATCATCCTTTTTGTCAGTGTTACATAATTTCAACTATAACCTGAGTGATTTAATCTTGGTGAAGAAGTATTTAATTGTATTAAATTAACCTGAGCTCAAATTAAGGATCTCATTCTCCAAATCATAACTCCTCATGTTGTCTTGATTTCCAAAAAGTTTTTCCAATAAGGTTCATACTTGATTTGGGTATGTTACAGATTTGATATGAAAAAGTAAGTCGAGAGACATAGAGATGCATAATAGACTGTAAGCTTCATCACTTTAGTTGTACCACTTCACCTTATTTTCTTTAGGTGTTAGTTATATTTCTTTACCTGTATTGATACAATCTAATCCTTTGCTCCTCAATAATATTTTCAATTTGACTTTCCACTCGTGATAGTTGAATGGTGTAAGATTTAGAATGAAATTGAGACCCATTATGCAGAAAATAAATATGAGATGAACTACGCATGTTGTAGATTAGGAATATGACACCCCTAGATATATAAAAGTGAAAATTTATAAGGCACAAAAATCTAACCAATTCATAGAACTTGAAAAAAACCACACTTTCAAAAAAATGACACCTCAAAAGGAGCAACAGGTTGAAAGTTATACGCATTTGAATGTTTCTTGCTAGCAAAAAATAATGTTCTCCACTTTGCATAAACTATTTGGGTGTGAAAATTATTTGAAATATTTTTAGTGAAAACTTATCCATAAAAATATTATGTCCCATTGGAGTAAAAGTTAATAAATTTTGGGTTGGATGGGATGAAGGGCTTAACTTCCATATGACTAAGGGCTAAGACTAAATTTGGGTGTTCTCCCCCCCTCACTTTGATTGATGTGATTGATGGGTGAGTGAAATCATCCAAAAAATGAACACTTTTTGAAAATGAGTGTCATCATAAAAAAAAAGATCACTTTTTGAAAATGAATAGTGTCATAACTTATGAGCTTAAATTTGATGTTCCCATCACTGTCATTGGAGTTTGGAAGACCCTGCACACTTTTCAAGGTTTTAGACTACTCTCATAATTAATACATTTGATGTTAGTGGTTACATGACCTTATTTTATAGAGGTTGATGACTTCAAGTGCACCCCAAAGTCCCAATGTTGGGATAGCTATCAATTCTTGTAGTGGGGAAAGTCATTAGGGTTGTAACCCCTCCTTATAAGTGTCAAGGTTTATGATAGCTCTTGCAGTCTGAAATCTTGATGTAGGGGAAGTAGAATGCTCTCACAATATAAAATCTTGATGTTGGGGTTTATGAATACTCCCACAGTCATAACTATTGATGTTAGGGAAGTTCACTATCATCGTATTCAAAAGTATCGATGCCAAGGATGATGACTGTTCCCATAGTTAAAAGTATTGACATCAAGATTTTTCATTGGGGATGTAGTCACTAATTGTAGTCAGTAGGGTTTTGGTGTGTTAGGGTTTGGAGGCATATTTTTAGGTGTTAGAGATGTTAGTTATTCCCACAATGTTGAGACTAATATAGTTTCTTATAGTACACATAGGTACAAAAACCTTGATTTTACTAAAAACACTACATCTACTCTACCTATTTAAAATCAACCAATTAACCACTAGATATATGCAAAAACATAGAAAATCCTAGAAAGGATTTTTATTGAAGACTATAGATTGTATGGATTTGCATAAAATTGCCTGAAAAGTCTTGAAATCTTCCAAAAAAGGCAAAAATTGATTGTCACAAAATTAGGTCATATTTACAGTTGATCTTAGGATTTTGACACCTTATGAATCTGATGGCATAGGCCATTTTTTAGGAAAAACTACTAGATGACATGTGACCAATGCCTTCTCTCTTATTCCTTTTTTAAATCTAAATATATTGGGGATCCCAGAAGAAGAGCCAAAATTTGAGAGATCATGAATCTACATTATACTAGGTCAATGAATGATAGATCTAGGACATGCAAGCCAAAAATCAAGATTTCACAATAGGAATAATGACATTCACCTACCAAAAAAGATCTGATACCATTTTAGAGTGGGCCATAATTGAGAATCTACTAGATAGAGTCAAATTCATAAAGATATTACCTATGTGTATTAGCGAAATCAAACATGAGTTAGGAGAAAGTAGTTTCTCAATAATCGAAAGATTACAATATTAGCATTAACATCATTATCTATAAAAGCTTTAGGAAGGTACATTGTATAAGTGAAAGATAAACATGTCATCACTCCCTCATAAATGTGGGATTATCTTTCACAATGACTTAAAATACACCTAATCAAGATAAACTAAATGTGTGTAGAGAAAAACCATTAAATGGAATAAAAACCTACACTAACAAGAGATAACACACAAAGGACTATAATACAATAAATATCTTTCTTTCAATTGGCCTAGATGATGATCTGGTTGGAGGTTCTTAGCTTAGATTTTATTTGTTTTATTCAATGGAGTAGATTAAATTAATATTCATTATTATACTAACTTAAACCTTTATTTTGGAAAAAAACAAAATTTGATAAGAATTTTTTTTTCTCTCTCTCCCATCCTTACACAAAAGCAATAATTAGTTTCTTTGTTTGCCTGTATTCATTAAAATATATTCTTCCAAAACATAACATTGCATCTGAAACCCTAGGTGAATGTTAAATAATAGATCATATATTTTCAGCCATTACAATAATCAATTTTTTTTAGTTTGGAAACTAGTGATTTTTATTTTCAAACAAACAACTAGTGATAAGCAAAACCCTAGACAAACCTAGGTAAATAATAGGTGTCATTATGATTGTGATTTTCATTGATTATGTAAATTGAAAATTATATTTTAAATCATTTAATTAGATAAATAATATTTTAAATCATTCATTTCTATTTCAAATACATTGTAACGTGCATCACCTAAAAAGTTAAAAATTATTCTTAACTTTTTTGGGTGAGAGAAAACTCTAGGAACCTCATAGTATTTGTTGTTGAGAGCTTAGATATTTTTTGAATCACTTACATGTTAAAAAATATTTTTTTCATAGTAGATCCATTTACATATCAATCAAAAAGTACAAAAATAACCTCATATAGCTTGTATCTAGGAAAGCTAAAAAAAATTAGAATTAACATATCTAGAATAGATGTCCCTCTCCCTCTCCTACTTTGCATACATTGAAAAGCAAGTGAAAAATACAAAAACAAAGTGTTCATTCATTCTATTTATATGTTATTATTGCTCTCTAATTTAAACTATTTTATTTCAGCAAGTAATTAGTTACCATCTCAGTCAAATATTTAAAAAACAAACAAAAACAACAAAAACATTACCAAAAGCCTTCCCCAATTGTATAATCCCAAAAAAAACATTGCTTCTAAAAGCACATGTCCTCACATAATCCATTTAGACATGCTCATATGCTTACACATTGTTTAACACCTTTTAGATGACACTTCTTGAAACACCTAATCTTTTTAGAAAAGGTATTTTCCCTAGGGTTAGGGCACCTAGTCCCACTATTAGCATAAAGTTTGATATTAATACTAAGCTTGGGAGAGAGGTTTTATATTCCACCCTAATATCCCACTTAATTATTGAATCTCTCTACACATTATATGAACAAGAACAAATTACTAACCCACCAATCATTGTCCTTCCTCATAATAGAGACCATCAATACAACGTTATCCAGACCTAGTTTCCTATCCTCACCCCCTTCTTCTCCTTAGGTCTAGCCTCATCCTATATCATTCACATTTATGGGTGACATTGATTAGGAATAGATAAATTGATAGATTTGATTCCATTTCATGAGTTATTCAACCTAATAGTTTATATTTCCCTAATCCTAACATTGACCTTGAGATTTGCCTCCTCATACTATGAGAGACCAAAGGAACTTAGAGATCTATTTCTACACAACGTGATGCTATAGATGAGCACCATGACACTATAGAGGTATTTTGGCTCTATATTAATAACCCCTTGCCACTAACCATTATGAATCCCATTCCACCTCACAACTAGCCCAATCCATAATCCATCCATTATGTCAGTTGCCTCAGCCTGAACTCAGGAAGTCAAATACATAATTTAACATGTGTTATTCATGTGCACACACTTAATAATAACTCATCCTCAAAGATTGATAAATGGAACAACAATATAGACTTGAGTAAAACATTTGCTATAAGTTATGGGTAGTTCAATGCCAAGAGGAGAAGAAAGGGTTCTCATTATATTCAGGAAATAATAATATTTTTTGAAGATGATTTATAGAATGATCCTAATAACGGTATCCTTTTCTAAAAATTTTCCATTCTCAATCATTAGATTAGGCAACACTAGTTATATTTATCTGTAGGGACTCAGGTTCAGTCCAAGATAAACTGGTTTAAGTTGGGAGATAAAGGGTCCAATTTATTTTTTCATTTTTAAAAAATGAAGCATTGTAGAAAAATTATTCCAATTATTGACTATGGTGGTTTCATTTCCAGTGACTCAGTTGAGATGAAAAACCTTTTTGTCTTTATACTCTAGTCTCTTTGCATCATATGGATCCAATCCTTAAATTAAGAGTCATAAGAAGTTGTGTGTTAGGTGTGTTACTAATAAAGTATCCCAATATCAAGATGCATTCCTTTAAAGTGAGATATTATTGGATGAGGTGAAAGAAACAATTGATTCCTTGAAGTATGAAAAATACCTAAGGATTGATGGTTTCCCTATTGAGTTATATCAACAAAGAGTGGACTGCACACGATTGTCTTGATATTTTAAAGGAAGATTTTGACGCGAGGTCCCTGGGCTTAGAGATCAATAAAGGGATCATTAAGCTTATCCCCAAGGATTGATACTAATCATAAGTTAAAATATGGAGACTAATTACTCTTCTAAATGTCTCTTACAAAATCTTATCTAATTTTTTGGCTAAGAAAATTTCCTCTTTGTTGCCATTAATCATTTTAGAAATAAAAATTGGGTTTGTTGAGGGAAGATATATCCTTGATAACAAAACTTTTATTTGGGAAGGTATGAATTGGGATCTATACTCTAGAAATGATATTGGCATGATTTTAATTGACTTTGAAAAGGCCTATGACAAAATTGAGTGGCCATTTATAGATATGATGTTAAAAGCCTTTTGGATTTCAAGACAAGTTATGTAGATTAGTTAATGTTTTGTTTAAAGATGCTTATAATGTTATTAAGGTTAATGGTGAGCTCACTAAGTCTATGGAGATTCAATGCTCTATTAGACAAGGTTGCCTCGTTATAGTTGAAGTTCTACATTTGTTAATGAGAAGCTCTATTGTTGCTCCCCCAATTAAAGGTTTCACAATTATGGATGATTATGATTTGATTGATGTCTTATCTGTTGATGATACCACATTGTTTATCCTGCTCAAGAAGGCTAACTTGAAGCAAGTTTCCTCTAGGCTTGAGGTGCATTGTTCTACCTCTAGTTCTATAGTTTACATGCCTAAGTCCTTTATGATTGGGTGGAAAGAGAGGCCACTAGAGTAGATGGAGGAGTTTAGATGGGTGTGGAAAAAGCCTAACCAGTTGGTTAGATATTTGGGTATCCCATTTGCACTTAATCCCTTTTTAAAATAGATATGGGATTGGTTATTTATCAAGATCAATAAAGAGATTGTTAAATGGTAAGGCCATCTTTCACTTCCAAGTAGAATCCAAGTGTGCCAAAAATCGATTTCTTATTATAATATTTATTATGCCACCTATTGGTTCTTCAATAAATTGTAGATAAATCTCATGCAAAAAATTATTACATACTTTATCTAGTTTGATGGTAAGGGAAATAGGAAAATGCATGTTATTGTGTGAAATATTTGTTGTGCTCCCAGGAAGTTTGGATCCTAGGTCTAAAAGACTTGAGAATTCAAAATATTTGTTTTGCTATCAAATGGATTATCAAATCTTTGAAATGGGGTAAACCTTGGAAAGTGTTGAAGAGGTACAGTATTATGAGAGGTTTCCCCAAAGGAAAACCAAATTATAAAGGGATACATATCTCTGATCTCTTATCTAGTTCTTTCTCTATCAAGGTTGTAGGGTATCCTATATTTTACTTAATTTGGAAGGCTTGGGAAATGGTAAAACATTATATTGTTATGCTTCCTATGTTTAGTGGTCTAGGGTCGAGTTATCAGGGGTATAGGTCCATATGATGGAACCTTACTATCAACATATGGCCTCTTTCTTTGACCATGGGTTATTCTACCTTTATTTGGTTATCTAAGGGGTCTAAAGAACTTCTAGAACCTATTTTCTCAAAATGGATGGGATTAATGGATTGATATTAAGAGTAGGTTTTAAATTCATTCCTCTTAGTGAAGGATATACACACTACCCTCTAAGGCTCTTTAGTCTATGAAATTTGTCTCTACCTTTGATGAGGAATATGAGTTTTGGTATAATATTGAATGGATTAATGAATTGCCTCTTAATGATTTCAACATGAAGATGTTGTATAACAAGCTTGAATTTTACAAAAGTCATTATCTTAGCCTTAATCATCTTTGGCATGTTTGTGATCCCATTTATATCTGGATGTTTAGATTTTAGGTGATTTGGGCCTCTTGTTTTAAAACTAAAAAGTCATGTTTTAGATGGTTATTATTACATAATAAGTTAGCTATTGAGTCTATTATTACGAAGTCTGAGATTTGTCAATCCTTATGTCTAGTTTATGGTGATGTGGAAACTATTGAGAATGTTTTTTAAATGCTCATTTACTACTAATATTTGGAGTTATTTCCTTATAAGTTGGTGTTATTTATTTGGTTGTGATATTTTATGGATCAATATTGCCTTTGGTGATGTTTGTGGTAAAAATCAAGTACATATATTTTTCCATAAGTTTTGGTTGGTTTTATCTATTGAAGTCCTTTGGTTCATTTGGAAGTAAAGAAATGTGGAAGTTTTTCAAGATAAGGCTAGGTGATTACTAAATTTAGTGTTGAAGTTACCTATATAGTTTCTTGTTTGTAGATATATCTTTAGCTCAAAAGTTTATAGGCTCAACTTGAAAAATTCTTGAGGACTAGAATGATGAAGATCTCCTCTAACTATTTGTTAGATATGGGTGATTATCCAAGAATGACCCCTCTTGAATAGAGAATTAATCATGACATAACTATTATGGTCCAATTTTATGAATTTGAGTGGGATATCATGATAGATGCCTATTTAGAGCAAGTGATGGATCCTATTACTAGATAGATTAGCTTGTCAAACTCATATAAAAATGGGAAAAAGCATAGGTAGTTGATAATACTGACAAACTAACAAGTTTACAAGAGCATAATTCTAAGTATATTTAAGATGGATATAGTTGTGGTGTGTTAGCTACTGAGGAGAGTGTTGGATTTGATAATGATACTAGTGTGTATGAAGAAGAAACTAGTGGGAGTGACCTGCCTGAACTTGGGGGTGGTTTGAATATTGAGTATGGGAAAATCACTAAGGAATTTGTGAATGATACTACATTTAAGTTTGAAAGGGTGATCCATAATGGGAATTGTCAGGAAATAAACCAGAAGCACACAATTTGGTTACCAAATACCAAGCAACTATAATATGCGAAAATAACCAGATTCACCAAGTAACTAGAATTCAGAATAACACAGCATATGAGAGACAATACACCAATTGTATTAATACTTTATACAGAAAAGAATACAATAAGAAGATGCCACTTCTTCTCCACCACCTCTTCAGAGGCTCGCTACACCTCAAGTGAACAGTAATTCTTCTCCCCAAAGCTCTCCCTCTCACAGGTCCCAACACCCAACTCAAATACAGAGTTGGTGTTCACCTCCCATGCTCCACGCACGACACAAGTGCTCCACGCACTCCACAAGTACTCCACGTACTCAACAAGTACTCAAGGTACTTCAAGTATATCTCCCATGAATCTGCAACAACCTGCAATTCAACATACCATACTTATGGAAGGAACTCCCTTGCCTTCCTCTCTTGCTCTATCCGAGTACACACCTGTACTCCAAGTAGATCCTGCCTGATACTGCTCCCTGTTGTGTTGCTGTCTATATGATCTTGCACACCTGCAAATCAAACAACGGTTTTGCTCACCTGTGAACCTTGACCTTGCACACACATACACCTGCAGATCAACGATCTTACTTATCATGTAGATCTCCTATATAGGCCATGCAACTGTGACCAAGATCCTACACTCCTGAAGAATCCAGCTGACTCTCCAAAACTAGCACCTACACCTGGTACTGTGGAACTAGGAGGAACACCCTTGCTCACCTCACACACAAAAGGAACAAACTTTGCTCAACTCAAACTAGAACACTTTTCCAATACAACCATGAGTCTATTATATAGATCTCATCCAAACAATAATTAGACATCTAATTACAATAATTAGATCCGCAGCTCTCAGTCTATAATTAGCCCTGACCATGCAAACACTTGGTTCGTCAACCAACTGCCCGTAATTAACTCGCAGTCGAACCACACAGGCGATCGACGTCGGTCCCTGTCTACCTGGAGGTGATCGACGTCGGCTGATATATGACCGACGTCGGTTGCTTCTCTCTGCTATCCTACCGACATTGGCTGATCAGACCGACCCCAGCTTCTCTGTAACTCAGCAACCTTCAACAACCTCCTCTCCTATTTGCATCAGTGAAGCTTTTAGCTCCATAACCTAACAATCTCCCACTTGGAGATAAACAGCTGCACTTTACCTGTACCTGTACCCCATCTAATCTATTTCCTGGTTTGTATCCCTCTTCAAGCTCCCACCTGAAGACAGCCCACCACACATCCCGTGGTGTACCTCCTGTCATCCGAGTACCCAGCCACATCCGAACCTACAACACCTGTAGTGAAGTCCTGACCCTGCATAGCAACACCTGCTGCCAGTCCCTCTCAAAAAACCTAAGAACCCACTTCCCCGAATTGGCTCCTAACTCTGACAGCTCCCACTGCATGGGAATACTCAGGTCTATACCAGACCTCATGTGATTTCGGACACTGTACCTGTCCAGCCCTTAGTGTGCTCCGGTTCTGCATCCCGAACCTCACCAACACCTGATTCACATCAGCGCCCACTCGAGACAAAATCTACCTATGATCTCCATGTCTCCCATGTCAAAGAATTTCGCTGCTCCAAACTCCTCATGACATGACACTGAACTAATCTTACTCTTAGCTCAGCAAAACCCTGTATGTACACCCCTGTTAGCTAGCATACTATCCACATACAGCAACAGAATGATGTTGCAATCATCATCCCCCTGGTAAGTCAAACCACAGTAGTTACCCTGACATTGACTGAAGCCATGCTTCATCCTCCACCTGTCAAACCCTGTACCACTGTCCTGCAGCTCCTCAAGACCATATGCCCTGGTCTTCCATCTCACGTATCCATTCTCTCTATTCTTTTACTAAGGCATCCATTCATCTCTGTGCTTTCATCTAGCTGGCAAACCTACCAAGACACACCTATTTGGTTCACCTCCAAGGAATCACATCCTCATCCATGCCAAGCTCACACCTGTTTCCTGGATCCTTCCTGCTCTACAATCAGCAACATGTATAAAGAAGAGGAACAATAAATTTGAGGGCCTACTTACGTCTTCAGTCCTCCATATGGGTGTTTGAGACTCCTTGACAACGTGCTGTCCACCCAAAATCTGTTACAGTGACCGACCTCGGTCACTCCACAGTCTGCATCTAACCGAAGTCGGTTCCATGCATCTGTCCCTGACTACCAACCTGCCAGCGCTGGTGTCCCTGCTGTCGACGTCGGTCCTCCTGACTGACATCGGTCTTACATACTGCCGACGTCGATCTTCTGACCGACGTCGGTCTTATCCTGCCCGACACTGCCGGCTTCGATCTGTACATGACTGACATCGGCACCTGTCTGTTTGATGCCGGTTCCTCCTGACCGATGCCGGTATCTATGTTCGCCTGTGAGTGATGACTTTTTACCCGCGAGCTCCTTTGAATCAAAACACATGTCCAAACTGCTCTGCTCAGAAGTATCCAGCCTCATCCACTGAACTCTGTCCGCCATCTCCTCCAAGAACACCAAGGCTTTCCACTTCTTAAGCCTGTCAAATATATCTGTCTTCCACTTAAGAACATGCATCTCCTTCTTGCTCATGTGACCAAGCCTACGAAGCCACGTCTCTGCAATAGAAGAAGAATCAGTAATATAAATAAGTAGATAAAGTATACCTGTTTTCTTACCACCAGCTAATTCAAGTGCTACCGCTGTGAGAGTTCTTGTGCATCTCTCATCACCCAATCTTTCTGAAGAAATTAGCCATATCTCTAGACCTGGGACCTGCATGACCTTCATCAACACCTGTGTGTTGGCCACCTGCAATTTCAACTTCACTTCCCCTTTGCCAATTCTTTGGCAAGGCTCACCAGCTCCTCTACCTGGGGCTGCATGGAAAGAGGCAACCGAATCTTTTATCCAAGATTTAACTTTATCCAAGAAACCTCCCAGAGCATCTTGTGCAACAACACCTGCAACATCTGCTTCTTCAGTTTCTTCATGCTGATCTGCTACCAACCAACAATATCCTTTTACCTGCTCTTTCTTTCCATCAGACCGTGAGTGACCATCTGTGCTTTTCAACTCCTCCATTCTTAGCTTACTTTCATCTGCCATTGCTCTACTCCCACTCGATCAGAAACCCCTGAGAGTGACCTGTAACCAAACACAACCCTGCTTCCTGCAACCTTAGCTCTGATACCACTTGTTGGTATCAAGCTCAAGAACCTACAACCAAGGCTCTGATACCACTTGTCAGGAAATAAACCAGAAGCACACAATTTGATTACCAAATACCAAGCAACTATAATATGCGGAAATAACCAGATTCACCAAGTAACTAGAATTCAGAATAACACAGCATATGAGAGACAATACACCAATTGTATTAATACTTTATACAGAAAAGAATACAATAAAGAAGATGCCACTTCTTCTCCACCACCTCTTCAGAGGCTCGCTACACCTCAAGTAAACAATAATTCTTCTCCCCAAAGCTCTCCCTCTCACAGGTCCCAACACCCAACTCAAATACAGAGTTGGTGTTCACCTCCCGTGCTCCACGCACAACACAAGTGCTCCACGCACTCCACAAGTACTCCACGTACTCAACAAGTACTCAAGGTACTTCAAGTAGATCTCCCATGAATCTGTAACAACCTGCAATTCAACAGACCATACTTATGGAAGGAACTCCCTTGCCTTCTTCTCTTGCTCTATCCGAGTACACACTTGTACTCCAAGTAGATCCTGCCTGATACTACTCCCTGTTGTGTTGCTGTCTATATGATCTTGCACACCTGCAAATCAAACAACAGTTTTGCTCACCTGTGAACCTTGACCTTGCACACACATACACCTACAGATCAACGATCTTACTTATCATGTAGATCTCCTATATAGGCCATGCAACTGTGACCAAGATCCTACACTCCTGAAGAATCCAACTGACTCTCCAAAACCAGCACCTACACCTGGTACTGTGGAACTAGGAGGAACACCCTTGCTCACCTCACACACAGAAGGAACAAACTTTGCTCAACTCAAACTAGAACACTTTTCCAATACAACCATGAGTCTATTATATAGATCTCATTCAAACAATAATTAGACATCTAATTACAATAATTAGATCCGCAGCTCTCAGTCTATAATTAGCCCTGACCATGCAAACACTTGGTTCGTCAACCAACTGCCCGTAATTAACTCGCAGTCGAACCACACAGGCGACCGACGTTGGTCCCTGTCTGCCTGGAGTTGACCGACGTCGGCCGATATATGACCGACGTCGGTTGCTTCTCTCTGCTATCCTGCCGACGTCGACTGATCAGACCAACCCCAGCTTCTCTACAACTCAGCAACCTTCAGCAACCTCCTCTCCTGTTTGCATCAGTGAAGCTTTTAGCTCCACAACCTAACAGGATTATAGGTGACATTGAGGATTTGGTTAGTTATGTGATGAAGTATAATATAAATAAGATACTAGAGATTGTTGAAAGTTTGCCTTTGTCCATGAAATTTTATTAGCATGGACTTGTTGTAGTAGAAAATATCAACAAGGCCATATTAATGATGGTGGTGGATTAGTGAATAGGTTTTTAAATGTTAGTATTGGTTTTGATTCGGTTTATGGTTATTTATCCTTGTTGAGGATTGTTACTTGGTGGTTTTTCTTCTTGTTTCTACTATTGTTTTTATTTTGTGGGTGTCATGCCTATTTGGATTTTTTTATATTGTATTAACATTTTATATACATTGCTACTTCTAATGCTATTTTATGGGATCTTTGGATGTTAATACTATGGTTGCATCCTTAGATGCATAGTGTTTTGTAAATGTTCATGCAATTTATTTTTACATATTTAGTAGTTGTCATGTGTACAGTGTTAGGCACTTCTTGACTTGGGTCATCATAGACCATGCTATAATGGGAGATTTAGAACATGGTATTGAAATCAATAAAACAATAATTGAGAATGGGTATTTTTTAGACACCTTAGTTGTCCTCTTTTCCATGGTTCCCTATTTTTATAAACTTAGGCTCCTCTCATAGACAATCTCCCTTTCCACATCTTGGATACCATTTTACCCTATGAATCCCCATGCCATATGATGATATTATTTCCTCCATTTACCCTCTTCTTTGACTTGTTTCATCTTTGGCCCATGCTTGAATCATCAATTATTTCTTATCTAGTACCCTCCCCCATTTTTATTAGTGACCCACTTTCCCTGTATTAGTTTAATATTTGGATCTTCTATGAATTACCTTTGTTTGTTTCCCCTTAAATCTCTCTCACTCCCCCTTTGTAAAACCCCCTCTCTAAAAACTTGGAGTTCATTTACCTACTCCTACTCCCCCATTTTTATTCTTATAGATAATAACTTGCTACTTCTAAAGGTTTAATTAGTGAAAAAAATGCCACAAAATTATTTTGTGATTTCAATGACTAATATACTTCTTAACGACTACTTTTAGGTCTGATTTTGCTCTGTGGATGCCTACACTAATGGTTTTACTTAGGGCCCATGGTTTTTTAAAATCATTGGTATTTTCCTTCATTCCTAGGAAACTCATTTTTATTGTAAAATCATGGCTCATTTTTTTTATCACCTATTCATATTCAACTTTATCGATTATTTCCTATCTAGTACCCTCCCCCATTTTTATCAGTGACCCACTTTACCTGCATTGGTTTGAGATTTGGATCTTCTCTAAATTACCTTTATTTGTTTCCACTCAAATCTATTTCACTCCCCCTTTGTGAAACCCCCCTCTCTAAAAAATTGGGGTTCATTTACCTTATTCCTTCTCCCCCATTTTTAGTCTTATAGATAATAGCTTGCTACTTTGAAAGTGTAATCAGTGGAAAAAACACCAAAAAATAATTTTATGATTTTAATGACTAATATACTTCTTAATGACTACTTTTAGGTCTGATTTTGATCTATGGAGGCTTGCACTAATGTTTTTACCTAGGGCCCATGGTTTTTTAAAAGCATTGGTATTTGCCTTCATTCCTAGGAAACTCATTTTGATTACAAAATCATGGCTCATTTTTTTCTCACCTATTCGTATCCAACTCTATCAAATCCCCAATTTTTTTGGAAAACTATAATTATAGAAAAACACACTATAGAAATCAAAGAGTTTATTTCTTATAACATCAAGGTCCCTCAAGTCACCACATTTGCAAGAATCTATATTGAGGTTGATAATTCAAAACCAATCCCTAAGAATATTTTTTTATTATATTCTCTTGGTACTTGGAGTCAAAACTTTGATTTTAAAGGCATCCATTTTTGTTGTTACCAATGCCATGCTATGGGCCATTTAGGTAAATACAACCACTTTTCCCTCTCCCACTACTAGAATCTCTTTCCCATTACTTATCGTTTCCTCCTCTTCATCCTCCTCCTCTTCCTCTTCCACCTTAAGCTACTTCTTCCATCAATCTCATCTCCTTACTTTCTCTCCCTCAACTGACACCACACCCTAAACCTACCCTTCCTCCTTGCTTTTCTTCCCCATTTGATTTTTCCAATCCCTTATTAGTCCTCCTCCTTCCCATATCCCACCTTCTTGTCTCATATTTATCCTCTCTCAATTATTTTTTCCCTCTCCCTTACCCTCCTCTTTTTAATCCCTTTCTTCTTTCCTCTACTCTTCCAACCTAATATCCCCATTATCCATTGGAGGTTCCATCTCCATCCTAGGATTTATCTTATTTGTACTATTATGGATCATCTTACTTTGATCAAGATGAAGATATTAATCCCTATCCTTTGGCCTCTCTTTGAATAAACCTTTCATATTTCCCTCTTAGCAAACCTAATATTAAGATCCTTAGTTGGAGAAGTAGAAAGTCTCACCTTACTAAATGCAAGGAACCTATACTATTGAAATTAAGTGTTTTTCATGGAATGTTATGGGTTTTAATGCCCCTAATAAGTAAATACTAGTCAAATTTGAGCTACATCTTATTCACTTAGATGTAATCTTTATTCAAGAAAAAAATGTTTGCAACATATCTTGACTTCTCTTATTAAAAAGAGTTTTCCCTTTTGGCAGGCCATTGGTATAGATGTAAAGGGTGCCTCTCGAGGGGTGGGCATATTATGGGATTCATTAAAAAATCAATTTCTCTATTTTTTCAAGCATAAATTATCTTTGTTTTGAACATAAGAATTTCATGGGAACCTCTTAGTTTCAAAGTGGGATGTACCATATTATGCTCAATAAGAGGATGTGGAATGAAATTTAGATATCCTTGGACATGTCAGAGCAATGATAGTCTTGAGTCTTTGTTAGGGAATACTTTAATATAATACTATTTGATAAATAAAAATGTAGTGGTAGGTCTAAGATTGCTTGGTTTCAATAAAATTTTTTACTCCTTCATTTAACAAATTAGGTTCATAGACTTTTTGCCACGAAAAGATTATACACCTGGTCAAATACTGAAAAGATAATAAGATCATAGAAAAAATTACTTACACTAACCTTGAGAGGAGAATATGTTAAAAAAATTAACATGTTATAGAAATAATAAGAAACACATAAGCTAAAATCAACAGTATACCATCACAAGGTGATTACATGGGAAAACCCATTTAGGAGAAAAACCCCACACTCTAAAGTAGCTCTATTTATTATTGAATATCAATAATGATTAAAATATACTTATAGATCAATCCTTCACATGAGCATCACCAACATACAATTAGGATACAACTAGTATTACTTCATAGAGCTTCAGTACTTGTAACAACTCATACAAACTTATCCTCAAGTCTTTATTTTATAGATTTTTAGTAACCTAAAAACTATTTATGGTTTTAAAAACCATGTGTTAAACCATGTGCTCACATGTGCACAATCATGTGATAACCAATGTGAAAAACCATGTGCTAAACCTTGTGTTCACATGTGTACAACTATGTGCCAACCCATGTGCACAACTATGTGCTAAAGCATGTGCAACCCATGTGCTAAATCATGTGTGCAACCATGTGAAACTCATGTGCATAAACCATGTGAAACCCATGTGCATAATCCATGTGCCAACCATGGTCCCACCCATGTGTAAAAAACACTCATGAGCTCCCATGTGCATCCATGTGCATCTATGTGCTCAACCTCTCATGAGGTGTGATGCACATGTGATTTCCCGTCCAAAATAGTTTCCCCTACTTTTGAACCTTATATAAGTAATAAAAATTGTCATATCATGCTTAAAAAAGAGCCTTTCATGATATACCATTAGGTGGACATATTTTTCCAACTAATACATGATGTTTCAAGGCACCATCATGTGGCAAAAATGCCAACTTAAAAACCCATGCCCCATTTTGATAGAACAAAAATAAATGCCATATTTATTAAGGGAAAATAAACTTATGATTTTACAAGGTTGAGACACATTAATTCAAAACATTCTCACACTTATATAATACCTTGCAAGAGCTAGGAGAACCATACCATCATGAACTCAACTCTTAGGGGCTGAGAGGCCCATAGACTCCAAACAACATCTGAACTTATCTATGCTCATGGGATTAGTTAATTAATCTATAACATTAATTAAAGTATATAACTTAATCAGCTTCACCCTACCATCCTTGACCATGTCTCTCACAAAATGATATTGTAAATCAATATGTTTGGTACTGGCATGAAATGTTGGGTTCTTTGTTAGGCAAATAACACTCTGACTGTCACTACACCCTATTTTAATCCAATATTTGAACAAATTTATTAAACCAAATGGATTATTTATAGGAATGAGTTACTTCCATATATTTTTCCTCTGTAGTGGACAAAGTGACCACAACTTGTCGCTTACTCATCTAACTTATTTCTCACCAAATAAAGTAAACACATAACACTGGTAGATTTGTTATCAACAACTGCTGAGTTTGAATCCACATAACCATAAATGTCAAGAGAATGTATATCTCTAATCATGTTACCATAATAGCATAAATAATACTCTGAGGTACCCCAAAAATATCTAAAGACTCTTTTACTACATCCCAATGAATTTAACTAGGATTAGACATATAATGATATAAAACTCCCACTGCTTGGGTAATGTTTGGTCTAGTAAGAACCATAACATACATTAAAATTCCAACTACACTGTGGTAAGGCTACTCATGTATTCTATCTTTTATGGGGATGTAGGACATTGTGAAATAGATAACTTCATTTCAATTGAAAAAGGAACACACAATAGTCTGTAATCTTGTATGTTAAACCTCTCTAATATTGAATTTACATACTTACTTTGGGAAATCCATACATTTTTATTCTATCTATCTCTTCTAATATCCATCCCAAGAATGTTTCTCATAACACGAAGATATTTAATTTCAAACTTTACTAAGAGTTGATATTTAAGCTCTGAAATCAAAACTTTCCCATTGCCAACAAACATCATATCATCAACATATAAGATAATAAATAGTAAATGATCACCATCAATTTTATAATAAACACAATGATTATACTTAGATCACTCAAACCCCAAACTAAATACATATGTATCAAATTTATTGTACCATCCTAGGACTCTATTTGAGACCATACAAGGATTTATTTAACTTCCAAACCAAATTTCTTGTACCTTTCACCACATAGAGCTCTGGATGTGTCATATAAATATCCTCCTCTAAATCACCATGAAGGAAAATAGTCTTCACATCCATTTTATAAATCTCTAAATCATAAATTTTTGAAATAGAAATCAAGAACCTAATGGATGTCATTTTAGCAAAAGGAGTAAATATCTCACCATAATCAACACCCTCAACTTGAGAATAACCTTTTGCAACCAACCATGCTTTGTAATTTTCAATACTACCATATAAACCAATCTTTTTCTTGAACACCCATTTACATCTAATAAGTTTATGTCCTTAAGGAAATGGTACAAGGTCTCACATATCATTCTTTTTCAAATTCAAGATTGCAATCTATCAAACCTTCAACAATGTTTTTATTCTTCAAGGTCCTAAGACCTTTGTCTCTAATGTGATCTAGTCTTTAGTGCCATAACATAGTCTTTTTTATATACAATTTTAACTCTTATAGAATGAGCACATTAGGTACCCAAAAACTACTACCATCTACAACAATAGTAATTATCTATTTATCCAATGAAGTAGTCTTAGATTTAGTCTTTATAGAAGTAATATTGCACTCAATTGTGAATGCATAAAGCTTGTATAAAGTGCCAATCCTAACACCTTTGGCTATCACCATAGCACCTCTTATCATCTTAAAACTTGATTTAAGAAAGACAAACTACATGCTCACATCTATTCGTTTGATCACAGATAATAAGTTACGAGCTAGCCCCAGGAGATGCAACACACCATTAAACCATTTAATCCTTCCATCTGTAAATCTAATTTTTACTCTACCATGACCAACAATCATTAAATATGATTCATCATCCATGTACACCTTCCCTCCATCAAAAAATCCATACTTAGAAAACCAATTTCTATTAGAGGTCATATGTAAATATGCACTCGAATCAATTAACCATGCATCATTACCTACATGAGTTGACAAGGTTGCAATGAATGCATCACCATCTTCTTTTTTGGATTTAGATTCAGAATTAGAGTCATGCTTGTTTTATTTTTTATTTTCTTCATTACAATCCTTTTGAAAGTGACCAATTTTCCATAGTTCTAGCATCTGACCTTTGAATTTATAGGAGATTTGGATCTCCCTTTGGACTTGGATCTAGACTTATCGTTTTTATTGCCTCTTTATTTAGCTCTTACTCAAACATTCAGAGCCTTTTTGGAATTGATGGAAACTTTCCTTCTCATTTCTTAAGAAAGCAAAGAATCTACAACATCCTCAACTTTCAAGGTTATATAAATACTTCCTATATCCATAACAAGAGAATCCCATGTGTTAGGCAAAGAACAAAGTAAAATTTGACATCTCTCCTCATCATCCATTTTCACACCAAATAATACTAATTGAACCACTAACATATTAAATGCTTCTAGGTGGTTTGTAATTCATCCACCTTCTTCCATTCTCAAAGAATAAAACTTATTTCTCAAGAAAATTTTATTAACTCAAGATTTAGCTTGGTAGATATCACCTAATTTATTCCAAAAATTCCTCACTGTGGTCTCTTCATGAAAATTAAGTAGAATAGATCTAGTTAGACATAATATGATGAGACCTTTAGATTTTTAGTCCATTACATCATACTTAAATGCTTCAATTGGATATATAGGTTTCTAAACATTGCCATCAATGGCATCCTATAGATATTGATCAATCAATATATCTTCCATCTTTAACTTCCACATATCAAAATTACTCCCTAATGTTATAAGAGGTTCAAAGAAATAGTATAGAACATGCTAATTATAGGGATATCTTATGTAGTGAAGAGTAACAAAATGCACATAAGAGACTATAATATTACATACCATCTATCATATACATAGATGCATGTAAGAGAAAGAATAAATTTGATGTTAATAGTAGATGGAACATACTAGCATAACATTCGATAATAAATTAAAGTAAAATAGAGTACTCACTATGCATTAACCACATATATAATAAGATTAGTAAAACCATAATAGAATGATTATATTAATCTCTATTAACACATCAAAACCATATTCTATTACAATACATTTCTATATATAGACTTTTACAATCTATTGTCTCTTCACATTCTAACCTTTCAAGATACAAAAGGAAAGATTGTTTGCATTATTCTATTACCTGATTACGCTTACAAGGCTGAGTACATACAAAATTTACACAAAAGATAAAATCAATACTTTACACATGTCCTATTATAATTTATGGGTTTACCATGATCCATTCTTTGTCCAACATTTTCTTAGACTTAAATATTTATCTCATCTTGATATAAAGTTGTAAGTTGATCTAAACTGAGTTGAAAAGATAAGCCATAAACAAAAGTTGTAGTGATCAAGGTGTTGTTTACCAATTTTCACCCTTTGCACACTATTTAGCCATCCTTTTGGGTTTTCAAATAAGTAACATACTAGCCTACTACTCTTTTAGGTTTTTAATAGGTTAGCATAACTAGGTAGCCTCCATTTATGAGTTTTTAACCATTCTAGCCTTGCTCCTAATGTTTAGATTATCTTATAAAAAATTGAATTATTCCTAAAGTCGCAAAAAGGAAGTGCACATTACTTACTACTAAAACCAAGGAGGAGTTTGACTGAGTGGATATGAAGGTTATTATGTTTGGCCATTTGTTGACCCATTGGCTTATGATGTACCCAATGTCAAAGGTAGTTGTTGAGACTACACTTTTGTATCCAACTTTATCTCTTATATGATTTTTTAGAGTTGTTACATAATGAATTGGGTTTCATCTATTATCTAGGAAATAGCTGGATCAACTTAAGATAGATCTTGCTTGAGCATTTTCCAATCTGTGATCACTTTGCATACCATGGAAAGCAGAATGTGTAGTGGTACCTAGATCATTATCATATTTTGTAGATCATCATCTTTTGCAACTATGATCAATGCCTTGGCATTAGATAACTTGAGATAAATATATAATATGAGATCATATAATCTATTTGATATCCTTTGGGCTTGGATGGATGCAAAAGTGTTGTGTATTATTTTATTATGCCATACATGTAGCTTCTATATGGTAGCATTCTTAGAATCTAATTGTTTTTTGAGTGCACTACTCATATTTTATGTAGTTTCCATTTGATCCTCCAATATGGCTTTAGATTTATCTACAATGGCAAATTCAAGTTTCAAAGTAGCCAAGGATTAATGAAGATGTTATCTCTAATTCAACATATCTTAGGATATCTACTTTTCCTACCACATAACGGTATTTAGGACCTACTCATATTATTCAAGGAGTTCACATATGAATTTTTATTAATTCCTAAGAGCTTTCCTTTGTGTATGCAATGTGAACACTTTATATATAACTCCCCAATTATTTGTAAGATCTGTTAATAGAGTAAAAAATTGCTTGTCCTCTAACATGACTTGATCAGCTAGTTGTTGCATAACTAAGGTGGGACAAGTGTTATTTATTAGATTTCACACATTTTCCAGATTCTCTTCTACTCTAGCCTTTTATTTTCATAGCCTCAGGACTTCCTGTGACAAATTTGAGGCCTTTTCCACAACTGATTCTTAAAAGGTAACTATGATTTCAATCTATTTTGATAACACCAAATGGGTCACATCCAATTATATTTCGATTATAGTGTTATCAAGTGTCATAGATGTAGTCATAGGTATCACAAGAGTAGGTGTTAATTAGGCTAATGGAAGCAAGAAAGTAGTTCACCACATTGATGTAGTAGGGACATCCCATAGCCATTGGCTAGAGACCTATGATGCTTATTCTATGGACTTTATGTGATCTACAATTTTTATTCTATCTTAGCCTTAACATCAAATTTAGATTGAACTTAAGGTTCTTCTTCAGCCTTATCCTTAGCTTCAATTTGAGCTTTAGTTTTAGCATCTGCCTCAACCTTAGATTTGGCTTTAGCTTCAACCTTAACAGTCTTGGGATTCTTATGCTTTTGATGAATATATATGTTGTTCTTGAGTAGCTTTGGCTTGAGATTATTATTCCTTATATTTTTTTGTGTAGCTTATGCCTCTTTTTATCATTGTTGGGTTTCCTCTTGTTTTTTCTTCTTTGCCTCTGCTTCTTCAGCCTTCTTGTGCATAACTTCTACTTCTTCAGCTTTCTTATTTAGATTTCTTCTATATAACCTTTGCTTCCTTAGGATTCTTTTGTATTTTAGTGCTTATGTCTTGCTACTATTTTTGATGACATTGTACAACTTATTACTATGTCTCTTGCATCACTTCCTTTTTTGCTCGTTCTTCTTTTTTTCTTGCCCATTTCTTCATCTTTTACCTCCTTAGGGTATGGTTTGTTTTGTGTAGTTTATTTTTCATATTCTATTTTGGGCACAGTTATATCCATGTGTTTCTTATCACCTTTGAGGCCTTTGAGCTTGGTGTTTAATTTAGTATGCTCAGGTGACTACATTTTGGCAAGTTGGCCTTAGTGTACCAATTCATTTTTATTGGATTTTACTGAAGGTGTGAGAGTCTAATTTTGATTCTTTAGAACCTGGGGTTGGGGCTATTGTTTCACTAATTGAGACTATTGTGCATCACTTTATTCTATAGGTTTTATAAAAGACACCATCCTTTCTTGCATAGTTTGTGATGGTTTAGTAGAAAGGTGTGTGTATGGTTATTAGAATAAGACCAGTGTAGGATTGCTTTCTCTAAGAAAATCCACCATTTATGTAAATGATGTTCTTGTGGCTAAGTCTATTGAAAATATCTTGACATCCAACTTGCACCAAGATGCTTTTTGTCATACAATATCAACAAGAAAAGAAGGAGGTGTTTGAGTAATATCAACCTAAAGGTCTTGTCTTATCGAATTTTACACTTGGTAAATGCACACTACTTTCCAAAAGAATAAATCCTTATCCTCTTCTATATTATACACTTATTTTATGATATATTCAAACATTGATCTAAGCACTTCATATTCCTCTACCCCCAAATTAGGTAGATCATACTCAACAACTATTCTTAGCACCATAGGATTCTCAAGCTAGGACTTTGTTTGATGAGTTATTTTCCTTGGTGGTGGTGGTGAGGCTCTACATGTAGATGCTTTCCTCTTGCATTTATCTTGTTGTGGTGGATCTTGTGGTTGTGCTAGTTGTGCTTGTTTAGCATGTGGATGCATTGGTTGTTATAGGGGTGATTTCTTTGCTTCTGCTTGTTGTACCTCTAGAGGAATGGTTTTTAATGGTAGAATTGACATCAAGATAAATATTTTTACCTATACACTTCATCCTTCACTTTGACTATTGAAATGAAAAATGGCACTAGGGTCACAGTTTGAGTAGCCAACCCATGAACCTTGATTTGAATGCTATTATGTTATTTGGTGACTAAAGCATGTTGTCCTAAATATTTCAATACATCCTATGGGATATTGGGGTGTGTCTAGATCAAGGATAGGGATTTGAGACACCATTATTTAAGTCACCCCAATTACTCATAATACTACCCATTTTAGTCCATGCAATATTTATGAAGGCATTACTAGGCTAAAAGTCTATAGTTGTATTGACTAGCCCTAGTGGAGATTTTCATTATGTGAAACATAATAAAAGAATTAAAAAATGGTACTAAAATGTCTATGTGCTTCCTAAAAGTACCTTTTATTTGTTAGTGGTGAGCTCAGATGCTAAAAACTCAGGCCAATTGAATTCCTCCTATAGCTTTGTCATGTGATAGATAATATCAATTACACCTCTTTTTTCTTGTTTCGCTTGCTTGGTGGTTTACCAATTTTTTTTTGATTAATTGGACCATGATGTGTAGTGAAACATCCTCAATTGAGTCAATGAGTGTTACTCACTCTACCCTTATGGTATATTTTCCCTTGATAATTGAATGGATTGGTGGTAGTATAGACTTATAAGGGAAGAGAGATTTATAAAGATTGGGAAGGCTAGTGGCTCATGCCATGGTGTGCATAGTGATCCAAATTATAACATATTATGCCAAATAGATAGCGCCTTAATTATAGTAGCTTAACAAAGTCATCATGACCTCATCTAACTGCCCAAATGTAGGTAGCTTAAGTAATATTTTAGTGTTGGAGCATTGCAGTGGATGTTAAAGTGTGAGAGCTCCTTCTTATGATGCTCTTAGGAAAAAAATATAGTTTCTAATGTGTCTATAAAAATGAATGAATTTAGATCATTATACTTAGTTTTTTGAAGACCTATCCTAATCCCCACTTCCTTTTTTTGCACATTTGATAGTGGAGTCAACAACTAACCTTTTTCTATGGCTCGATCAGTGTTTTGGATTAAATGATTACTTTGCTTGGTTATGCTCTGGTTCAAAATCCATTTGTGATTAGGTATTCTAAAACTAGATCATATAAGCCTTTTGTTAGCTAAAGTTTGTAATGTTTTAGAGTTGTCCATACCCTTATCTTATATAGCTGTTGACACCCAATTTTGTGTCATCACCTACTTTGAATGCATTGAGTGCTTATGCACGAATGTTCATTTTTTAATTAATATTACTCGCTAGAAGTTACCTTGATAGGGACATTTTATGCTTAGAATATTTAATTTGATTTTTTGGAAGTTATTATATGTGAGTAGCTATCCTTTCATATAATCAATTTTATTTATGAATCCACTTGTGCATTTACTATTAAATTTGACCTGATCATTGGGATTTCATTCACTGTACCTATCTTGTCACTGCCTTCCTAGACTTAATTAAAGGTATCGATGTAGTTTTGGTCAACTATATTCTATGATCTATCTCTAGAATGTGATCACACCCTATGATGATAACTGCTTCTTAGTGGTTGTGATGTGTTGTGATACAAAAAACATGTTATACAAACATTCTAACCTAATAAAATAAAATAGAAGTAAAAAACATTAAATAAAATCCTAATTACATGGTGTTACAAAAAACCCACTCAAAAATTTAGTTGAATGATAGAGATTAAAGATGATATAGATTAAACTTACAACCATTTATATGTCTTGGTAATATGGTTCCCTACAAATATTTCAACAGTATGATACCCTATGGTGATACTTCATGACTGATATAGAGTCTTTTCCATATAATGCACACCTTTCCTGGGAATGTTTTAAATCTACTCTCATAAAGCAATATCGTTTGATCGAAGTAAAATTGCTTAAATCACAAGTTATGATCATGCCAAGATTTTTGACTCTATTTTTTAATTTTTTGTATCCAATATGCCCTTTGTCTATTTTCTTCCATATTTGTGAAATCCATCAACCTTGCCTTTAATAAGTCCCGATCTCCTAATCTCATAACCATCACAATGCACAACTAGCAATAATATACTCTATAAGCATTACTACCTCAAGGCCATATACCAATTGAAATGGAATGAAACCTATAACTCTCTTTTAATGTGTTATATAAGCCAACATAATCATATGAATTTGATCCTCCCAATCATCCCTTTGAGCATTACAAATTTTTGTTAACATTTTACCCAATACTTTATTGGACATTTCCGCTTGTCTATTTCTCTTTGGATGGTAAGTTGTGATTTTGTGATGTGATATCATGAACTCTTTAATGACAGTCTTGATATTACTATTTATATAATTCATGTGTCTATCACTTAAAAACTTAACTAGACATCCAAACCTTGTAATGATGTTTTCATATAAAAATTTAATATCTTTTGCATTATAACTTAGAGTGGCAGTAACTTCCACCTATTTAGTAAAGTAGTCTATCACAGTAATAATATATTGGGCATGACTCCACTTACTTAAAGGAGTTATAGGTTTAATTAAGTCAATTACCCACTATTTAAAGGGTTGTTCTGTAAGCATGGGTACTAAAGGCATTTCATCATGTTGTTTTGGCTTGCCCATTCATTGATAAACATCATAGTGTTTAGAAAATTTATGCGTATCCTAAAATAATGTAGGCCACCAAAGAACACTCTATAATATTTTTATTTTAGTGCCTTATCCTAAAAAATGACCCCGTGTAATTCCTTGATGAGCCTCTTGAATAAGCTATGGTCACTCATGTTCTAGAGCTATTCTACGCAATACATCATGTTTACTAAACTTGTACAAGAATCCATTAATAAGGCTATATGGTATGGCTTAGGTGACTATTTTATTCTAATATCGCTCATTATGGTGTTTATTAAAATTTCCTTATTTCAAGAAATTTTTAATGTCTTCCATCTCAAAAATTGTAGAAGTTCTAAACAAATACACATCTAGGGATTCATCTTCAAGTTCTTTTGGTTCCTCTCCATTGTGAAGTTTGCTGAGGTGATCTAACCCCACATTATCTTAGCCTTGATTAACATTAATCCATAATTGAAATTCCTAAAATAACATTAACCACCTTGATATACATCTTCCCAACATTGACTTATTAACCAGGGATCGCAATGCCTGGTGATCCATGAAGAACTCAAAAGGAGTAGACAATAAATAATGATAATTTTTTTGAAATGAAAACACCATGGCTAGTGATTCTCTCTCTCTGGTCATGTAATTTTTTTTTCAATCGATAGTTTCTTTTTGGCAAAATGTATTAGGTGGCCTAACCCACCTTTACCTAGCTACACTAAGACAACTCCTACTGCAATGTCAGAAGCATCCACATGTATGTGGAATGGCTTATTATAGTCTCAAAATACTAATATTGGTGTTGTTTCCAATCTTTGATTTAACTCAATTAATTTTGTTTGACATTCTGGTGTCCATACAAATTTGGTATCCTTGCATAGTAGTTTCTCCATGGACATAGATATAGTTGCATAGCTTTTTATAAACTTTTGATAATATCCCATATGACCAAGGAATGTGTGCACTTCAGTTAAGTTAATAGGAGGTGGAATTCATATTATAACAAAAATTTTAGGTGAGTTAACTAGAATATTGTTGTTACACATAACATGGCCCAATAAGACACTGAAAGGTGTAAATAATGGACACTTTTTTAATTTTAAAGTGATGTGCAAAGCCCAAAATTTCTCTAGCATTAATCTTAGTTTTGACAAGTGTTATTTAAACAAAGAGAAGACAAACTAATCATCCAAATATATTTCCAAGAAATCATGAATGAAATCTTTGAATGCATTTACCACAACTCTAGATAATATAGTAAGTGCATTCTTTAAACCAAATGGCATTACCTTCTATGCGAATGATCCCTATTTAGTAGTGAATGTAGTCTTAGCTTGATACTCCTTTGTAATCAAAATTTGATGATATCCACTAAATCCATCCATAAATTAATATACTTCATGACCAACAATAGAATCAAGGACTTCATCTATAAAAGAATTATAAATATATCATTAATGCAAGCATCATTGAGTGTGTGGTAGTCCTCACACACACAAATTTATCCTATTTTCTTAGCTTGAACAACCATGGGACTCACACACTCTAACTTTTCAACTGGATAAACTATTCTCGCTTCTTACATTTAATAAAATATGGATTTTACTTTGATTTTCATATTAGAATTGAGCCTGTAAGGTCACTTTTTGATAGGGCACACACACTCTTTTAGTTCTATGTGAAATTCTCCTAGAGATGGATCTACGACTTTTACCTTGAAGAATTTACTTGGAAACACATATTGATAATCCCTTAATAGCTACAAGGCCTCAAAAATTTACTCTTATCCCTAGTAATCTCCCACTATTACAAGCTTAGGAGCTAAATTTATCCCAGTATTTCCTTCAATATTTCACAAAGGTTACTAATATATCTTTCCTAATCCACTAGGTAGAGTATCTTATAGACTTTTCTTGACTTCACATTGTAGAATGTTGATGTTTCATAGTTTTTCCTCTTCCACTTGATGTACACTTTACATATTTTTGGGTTCTTCTTCATGTTGTGGCTCAAAAAAACCTTATAGATTGAGATCTCCATCACTATCACTATCACTTGATTCTATCAGATCATTGATTATTGTATTACATGGTTGAACAAGGAATAGTTATTTTTGGTTGGCTTTCTAATTTACCAGTGTGATATCCAAGTTGTGCATAGCCTCTTGATGAGATGATGATTCAACTATAGTTTATAAATCTTCTACTCATCCATGACATATAATTTTTTAAATTTTTTGTAAGGTATTATGTACTATTGAATTATCATCTTCAAACACAAATGTTTGAATGAAATCTTATTAAATTTGTGTCTAATGTTTGGTTTCCCTTCTACGGTCTTGATGCATATGATAAGTTATTGGTAGAGGTGCAAGGGTGTGGATGAATATGTGCACCCAATATCATAGTTTTACTCCTTGTGTGGTCCATATATCCACACACTAATGGATGTGCAATTATGGGCATTGCACTTCTTGAAATAAAGGCCATTCTAATTTAACACTAGGTGGTAGTTGAAACATTATATGCAATATTTCACATGCTTCATCCCAATGCATTTATAAGTTTTTGGGTACTACCCACCACATCACAATAGTTAATTTTAGTACATAGTTAAGTTCACTAACTCATTAATACATCTCCGATACATAGTGTTCAAACCTCAATATAAATGGATTGATATCCTCTATCATAAAGTATTGAGGTATCTTGAATTCTTTAGTGAACACCATGTATAGAGGTCACAAGTCATGATCTCTATGAGACTAATTTAAGATGTGCATGATTGAGTCACCACTTATGGACAATGCAAATTCCTAAGGTAAAATACCTTTTGGGTTTGGTTCAGTATAGTCAATCATAGTTGCACTAGTATTATATAATAATTCTACTTAATATCTTGTTGAAGATTGAAATTAAGGAGAACCACAATCTTCAATGTGAGCCTTCATAACCAGAGACTCTGTTATAATAGGTTTGAATATTAGTCTTTATTATTGATGCATAATACCTAGCTTCTAATCTTAACACTCTATAGACCACACCCCATTTTTCCTTTCATCTGTACCTAATTTTAAAAAATATTATCCCCATAATCACAAGGAGAATATGGATATTTTGATGATATATGGATTTTTCTCAGACTTGTTTAGGGGCATGGTCACTATTTTATCTTTTTGATGCACTTCTAAATGATGACACATAGTGTTGATAGTCATTTGGTCATTATAAACCCATTTATTATGAATTAAGGTAAGGTAATAACACCCTGTTATATTCATATTGATGAACTCAAATTAACCTTGAAAGCTAAGCTCAACCACTTTAATTTCAACACCTTATAACCTGCCAATGGGTTTGACTTTGCCATAATCTACTAAACTCAATGTTACTAGATTGTAACTCAGAGTTAGTCAACCAATAGATTCCCATGTTGATCAACGAATCATATTTACTATGATTCCAAAGTCAAATAATGCATTTGGAATTTCATATCCAACCAACTCAATATCTATTCACAAATCCATATCCTAAGGCTTATTGGTCTTGACATACCGAACTACTTTATCAACCCTTATTTGTCCTCACTGCACACACTCTAGGAGATTATGTAGAAGATTAGTGATGTTTTGGGATATATACTCATTTCATACTATATTGAGTAGTTTTATCAAAATTTTAAAAGTAGTCACAACACCATCTTGCCTCATCATCTTAAAAATTTTCCCATACATTTGAGCATCAATAGCTATTTTATCATCCTCAAAAACTAGTTTCTGTTGTATTGTTTGTAATAACTGCATAGCTTGATACATTAAATTCTTTTCTATAGTAGATCAAGATGTTTATCTTGATAAAATTTTATAATTATATGATTTTAAGGAACTTATAAAGGAGGTAATACTTATTAATCTATATGTTACTTTATGATATCTTACATAAATGAAATTTCCTTTGGCCACTAATTAATCATATTTACATTACACACTAGCTTCTCCTTTCTTTGTTTCTCCAAAATTGGGAAATCTTCTATTTCATGTTGACCTTCAAACCTATAGTACACACAATAGACTTGTCTCTAAGGGTTGGTGGGGTAGTTCCTCACATAATGATTATTTGTGACACATAGATAACATTGCATAGGAGGTAGATCTTACTTATTATAATTGTTATGACCTCTTTGATATCTTCCATGATATCCACCCCTATATCCCCTTTTATAACCACCTACATTTTTTTGATATCGCCACCCTTGTGATTATTTTCTTGTATATCCTCCTTACTAATTTGTATATGCATCATATCACCCATATTGGTGCTGAGGGGAAGTTGGAGTCTAGTTTGCCTGTTGTTTATGAAAATTCATATTGTTCTAGCGTTGCACATAGTGACTAGAATATTGTTATGAGGGAGATGACATATTATTAAAAATTGATAGGCCCTATGGTTGATACTATGGTGATGAAGGCATTTGATATTGAGGTGATGAAGGCATCCATCCTGGACTACCTTGAGTTGCATTTATCATCTCCATGTCTAGTCATAGAATTACTGGCTTCACAGTTGGTATTTACTATGCTGTAGCTATGAAGATTTTATTCATTATATCTTGTTTTCATTATTTAAAAGCTTGATAGATTGTCTCATCATGATTTTTGGATTCTAAAAAATTACATTACATACTATTTAATTTTTGGATTTATTATTGAAGAATATGGCACTTAGATGTAGAATGTCCAACTACCCTACATATTTCACAAAATTCCATTTTCAAATTTGGATAGTCATTTCTATGATGTCCCTCTCGATCACATTATATGCACCATAAACATAACTTAGGCTTATCATTTTCATGCATCTCATTCATCTTCCTTATAAAAGCATCTAACTTAGCTTATAATTTTGATCCCACCAATGGAAGATCCACATAATCCTCTATCTACTCTACCCATATAGCAGTAGATCAAGCATAAATATTGGTAGATAAATGGGATTGTGAAATAAAAAAGCTTATTATTGGTCATAGAGCCTCTACTAACCAATCAAACTTGTCTCTATCTTATAAAATAAAATCAATTTTTTTCTTCACATTGGAAAACCTAAGATCATATTCTCCAATCATTTCTCCATATTTTTGTTGAATTTCCTTTGAGTCTTGAATGTCCTGACTAGAAATTTTTTTTACCTTAAATTCAGCTACTAAAAAATATTTAACTTGTGCATGGACAAGGGCATTTACATTTATTTTGAAAATTAACTTCAAGGCTCATCCTACCAAATATCCTACGAGTTTGCACTTCTTCACATCATTTGATGTTACACCTTTTACAATCCATTTCATTTCAAGGGTTACCAAGTATTGTTTAGGGTCTATAAACCTATCATATGGCATTAAAGGCATGAATATACCTAAATTAAGTGTCATAACTTGTAAGCTAGTAGTTTTTACTATAGATGTTTGAGTACTAGTAACTATGATTAGAGGTGACTATATATTGTTGTTATAAATTTAGGTGACTACATAGTGTTTACTATGATTATAAGCCACTGTGTACTAATCTTTTTAGGATTAAAAAGAAATATTACTTCTTGTAACTTCTTTATTTTAAGGGCCTACTTGGTTTTTTCATTAAGATTTCCAAACTTGTCAGTGAAGGAATCAAACTAACCTGAATCTAATTCTCTATGTGCTTTTCCTACCTTCAATAAATAAATTGGGATTGGGGGATGCATACCCTTGAAATGAATGGTGTTCATTTATAACTTATTATAAATTTGAACTTAAACCTAAAATATTATTGCTTTCAATTTTAAAAATTTCCCAAGAACTTTCCTTCTTGGTTCTAGTTAAAAACCATTCCCTTAACTGTGAGCTACCACTACTTCCAAACTGTTCTACCTATACATCACTGCTTCCAACATTTTCTTCCTCATCGGGTCCTTTCCCATATTCTAAATACCCTTTTAGTTTAGTAATTTCCACATGTTTTCTCAACAACCTCTCTTATCTATCTCTAGCAGTTTCTTCTCTACTCTTTGTCCTATTCATAATTGCTTCTAGATCTTTTGTCTTATTCCACCTTGTTTGCTATCATAGTTCCCTTTCTAGTCCTAAAATTTTCTTCTTGCTATGAGTCTTTTCACCTTCCTTTTACTCAGCTCTTCATCATTCACTTCCTTCCACAAGTACCCCCATGGTGCCCAAAGTGACTAATCCATGTTAGATAGAGTAGGCATGATGGCCTTTTCCACAATCAACATATTTATCAAAAAAGGTAGTTTATATATAAATCTCCCTATGATTCCTTGGACAAATTTATCTTTGTGCATTCTCAAAAGGTATGTATCCTTATACTATGAACTCAATAATATTATTAGAAGTATCTATTAAGAAGGGGGGTGAATTAGTAGACAATAATTCATATTCAATTCCAAACATCATTTCATGAAGCATATATAAACTTGATCTAGCAACAACATCAAAGCACATACATCCAAAGCATGAACAAGAGCATACATCACATGAACACATAATATATATGATAAACCCTCATGGGGGATAAAACCAAATAAAACCTAGAATATTGAATACAATCCAATAATAAAAATATCCATATTTTTTGATACACCCATCCCACAAGGAGCTATAACCCCTATCTAGCTAAACACCCACACAACTAAACTTTTACAAGCTTTACCTTTAAAGGATGAACCAAACCCCTAGGTAGATAAGCACCCACTTAAATACCTTGATCTAATCTCCATAATTGATTTGATGTTAAACACACCTGATGATGGACTCCTCTTTATTGCACTCTTCACCCCTCAATCTCTCTCAAACAGTCTCTAGAGTTTACTTGCTTATTTTGCCTCTTCTAGGCTCATTAGGTCCAATGACCTGTGTATCCAAATGCATCAACTTGATTAGAAAAGAATGACTAATACTATTAACTCTCTTATGGTCCTTAATTAACTCTACCTTCTCTTTCAAATGTTATCTCCTTCACTTAGCTCCATGCTCTCGCAACTAGCACAAATACACTAATTAGGCCTTGTACTTATACCACTCTCTTGGTTGAACCCATCTTGGTCGACCAAGATGATTCAAACACTTATCTTACAATTAAAATAAGTATCCACACAATTTAAATTGTTGAGACACTCCAATACAGATGTCTTTTAAATTCCTTAAAACTCAAAACCTCCATTAAGCCTAGATGAGACCTAAATCAAATAGGTCTTCACATGCACATGTTATCCTTGAAACCTATTGGGCCACCTTAAGATTCCATAAAAACATTAAAAAAATAAAACATGTCTCAAATATTCCATTTATAACTCCCAAAAATATCCATAACACTTGTAACTCCAACTCACACCTTAAACCTAACAATTAGGTCTCCTCACTCTTTAGGCCTTGAAACACAAAAAACACTGTCTTATAGAACCTAAAATATCTAATTAAAATATGATTATATCACATTTATGGAACCTAAAATACCTATAAAACACCTCCATGTATCTTATACACTCCAACACAGGCCAATAAGCTTCAAGAACATCACTGCTAAAAGACTACTTAGAGCTGCAAGTGCACTCAAAAAACTATCCTGATAAACTAAGATATAAATATGTAATATGAACTCAAATAAGATCACCAAAAAACTTATGGATATGATAAAATAATTCTCCAACCTCATCATGTTATTTTTAAATAATAACACAAGGTAAAACACTTCTAAATCACACCTGTAACAAGACCACTTAGACTAGTCACACAAAATCAAAATATAGTCAAAGCATTTTGAATATCCACATATGATCAAGGAAAATAATGACATAAAATGGATTTTTATGAGCCTTTGAGACTTATAAAACATATCCATACTCATTTTATTCTTTAACTCAACTAAAAACTCTTCCAACACACTTCTACAAAGTGGTCACTCAAATTGCCAGTGCATCCAAAACACATAGTCAAAAATGTTTAGATAGAAAGTAAACCTTTGACATAACACTATGAAATAGAAACACATGTGTATATAAATCATGACCTCAGTTTCATCATACATATCATTAGGATCTTCAACTCAACTTTTGTAACCTCAAAATCTTCTTTGTAAAAAGCTCACTTAGAGCCACCAAACATTGTCAATAACCAATCAACAAACTTTGATTTTATAAAATAGTATGGGAACCATTATGTGGTATTAAAACATGATTATCACAACTTAAAATATTTATATCATATTCTCCAATGGAAATTTTGCTTCAACAAACTATTCTCACTATCCTGGGTTCCACTGTCTTGTCTTACATAGATTGGTCACTTTATAATCTCCTTCTAGATAATTTATGGACACTATCAAAAATTTTCAACCAATGGAACATAATTCATAGGTATTAAAAAATACCCCAAGTTATTGGATCCAACCCTACTCACCTAGAACACTTTCCTAAACACTTATTCACATGACTGTCTTTTTCTCATTATATCACAGTCTATAGATTTAGTGATAAGATAAAGTGATTGACCAAAATTATTAATACAATGAATAAATAATGCTCAAATTACTTCACGTAATTTTATAAAAAGTCTTTATATTTTAACTCCATCCACTTTTAAGTGTTGACTTAATCAACCCTAAATATAGTACCAAAATCTCTAGAAATAAGCATATTTTTTAACCTTCTACTCACTACCTTGACACACTAATTCCACTTGGATATTATTGGAGGAGTAATATACACTATAAAATAGTCAAAATTGGTCAACCAAACCATTTTGGGCACTAACATTTTATATCTTTCCAATTGCTCCACTATAAGGGTTTATAGGAGGGTTTCAACCAGTTTACATTCTTAACAAACATTCATAAAGCTCTATCCTTAAAACCATTCTAAACTAATTGTAAAAACTTATTAGGTACATGTGAAACCTCTACCAAAAATATTAAGTCACCATACAAAGCCTACACATGCCAATGAGCATCTCAACTTCCTTCTTAGGCTTGAAATCCTTGATCTTGCATGCACATAATCCTTTCCAAAGTACTATCTTGATTTATATTAATAATTAACACCTAAAAATTGGTAAAATACTTTGAATTAAAATATCACACCTTATTCCATGCTTAAATGAGCTCTAACATCTTGGAAACATAACTTGAACCACCATTTGGTCGTCATTAGGTCTCTATGCATAGACTAGATTTTATCCTTGACCTTAAAACCTCATTAAATGATCTCACCAAATTATCATAATGTAAAAAACATTTATTCCATGATCCAAATATACAAACCTTATTCTTTTTAGCCTCAACAATCTCATCATACTAGGATACCAAGCCTATGCCACTCTACAAGGCTATCAGGCCTATACCAACACACTGTTCACATACTTGTCTTTTATTCTTGACCTAAAACAACATCAACATGCTAGAGATAAGATTTAAAACTTAAAACTATTATTAACTTAGCTCATATGCATCCAAACCTCATCAGCATGCCTCATTAGGCCACCTACTCAACTTCATTCTTGCATGCACCCACACTGCCTTGCACAACTCCAAGCTCAAGCTTATCTATACATCAATGACATCAACACTTTATCATTACCTTTTAAATTAAAAACAACACACTTTCCAACAAATTTAGTAATCAATTGTAGTCTTCATCTAATAATTTAATACTCGAGACCAATCAACATCTAAGTTGTGCAGTCTTTCTAAATTTTCCTTAGTATAGACTATAAATTCTATTCTCCTCAAACTGAAGCAATAGTATTATAATATAGTTATTCATGCATCTAAAACTTTATTCAAATCACACCAAAAAATTTCATAGATCTCATCATAGAGGTGTTCTTAGATAATCCCCTCTGTAATTTCTCTAACTCTCCATGCTTCTTTTGCAAAGTTGTGGATTTTCTCATCTAACCATATTTATATGTCTCTTTATCCTAGAAACCATCTCAACACATTTCATCCAAATAGGTTCCATGATAATCACACCATTATTAGTAGAGGTTCTTATAAATACTCTAGAATATGCTAATTATAGGGATAACTTGCGAAGTGGAGAGTAACAAAAGGTGCAGAAGAGACTACAATATTACATACCATATAAGATATACAAATATGCACCTACAAATAGGAATAAAATAGATGCTAATAGTAGATGAAACATAACCAACATAACATTTGATAACAGATTAAATCAAAATAGAGTACTCATTGCGTACTAACCATATATAAAAGAAGATTGGGAAAACCATAAAAGAACGATTTTATTAATCTATATCAACACATTATAACTATCTTTTACTACAATTTTATTTTTTATATATAGACTTTTATAATCTGTTATCTCTTCACATTACAGCCTTTATAGATATAAAAGGAAAGAATCTTCATATTTTTCTATTGCTCGATTAGGCTTGCAAGGTTGAATACATATACGAATTATACAAAAGATAAAATCATCTACTTTGCATAAGTGTCCTTACATAATAATTTGCATTTTTACCATGCTCCATTGTTCATCCAACACTTGAAAAAATTTCAATCTCTACTTTCCCAGATGTGCTTGCCAACTTAAAATTTCCTATAACAAAGAGCTCCAAATATATTTTACACAGGCTCCCACTCAAAACTGGATTAGCTTAAAAATTCCAACAACCCACAACTAGAACTAAAACTAGCTAGGTTCTGATACCAATTTAAAGGAATATAAGATCATGGAAATAATTCCTTACACTAAACTTGAGAGGAGAATATTTGAAACAAATTTAACATGTTACAGAAATAATAAGAAACACATAAAATAAAATCAATATTATTAAATAAAAAGGTGATTATGTGGGGAAAACCCTTTTGGGAGAAAATCCCCACACTTGAAAGTAGCTAAATATATTAATTAATATTAACAATGATTAAAACAAACTTTCAAAGTAATCCTTCATAGGAGCATCACCAACATACAATCAAGATAAAACTAGTTACACTTCACAGAGCTTCAGTACCTAGAACAACTCATACAAACTTCTCTTCAAATATTTATTTTATAGAATTATAACAACTTGAAAACCATTTATATTTTTCAAAACCATGTGCTAAAACATGTGCTCAAATGTGCACAACCATGTGCCAACCCATGTGCACAACCATGTGTTCACATGTGCACAACCATATGCCAACCCATGTGCACAACCATGCGATAAACCATGTGCAATCCATGTGACAATGCATGTGCACAACCATGTGTTAAACCATGTAAAAATAATTTTCACAACCATGTGACAACCATGAGCCCACCCATGTGCACAAAAAAATTAGGAGCTCCCATGTGCACCTATGTGTACCCATGTGATCAACCTCTCATGAAGTGTGGTACACATGTGCTTTTCCAAAATAGATTCCCCTATTTTTGACCCTTATAAAAGTCATAAAAATGGTAATATCATGTTTAAAAAAGATCCCTTCATGATATACCACTAAGCAGGCATATTTTTCCAACCAATACATGGATTTTCAAGGCACCAATATGTGGCAAAAGTGCCAACTAAAAAACCCACGCCCCATTTTGATGGAGCACAAATGAATTCCATATTTACTATGGGAAAATAAACTTAGGTTTTGACAAGGTTGAGACACCTTAATTACCAATAAATATAAGGGTATATTTTTTTGGATTCATAAAACATCTAGATAGATTCTTGGTTTCCAAAGATTGGATGGATGTTAATTGGTTGGTAGAGCCACAAATCCTTAAGATCTCTACTCTTGATTATTTTCCCATAGGTTTGGATATTAAAATAGATACCTTCCCACTTGGATACTCATTTGAATTCATTTTTTTAATGGTTCAAGGTGAAATCATTCTTTGATAATGTCAAAATATGGTGTAATGAATGCCAAAGGATCCAGGGAACCAAACATTTCATCTTGTCCTCAAAACTAAAATTCCTTAGAAGCTACATCTAGGATTGGAGCTGTGATTCTTTGAAAATCATCTTCATTAAAAATAAAAATTGGATGAGGATCTTCTAGTAGTCAACAGTAAAATACAATGTGACCTATGCATCCATGATCTAATTTCATGAGAAAAATATCTCCTTACTAACCTAGAAGACATGTATTGTAAATATGATATATTTTAGAAGAAAAAATATAGGTAAACTTGACTAATTGAGGAAGATAGAAATAGCATGGTGTTCCACATATCAATAGTGGGAAGAAGGAAAATAAATAGAAATAACATGAGACAAAATTAAAATTGTTAGTTATTATAAGATTTGGGAAAGATCAATCTATAACTTATTTCTTTCTTTCAAGACCACCTTACCAACTGCACCCAACCAACCATTGCTTATAAAGATGATTTCTTGGAAAAAATACCTAGGTTAGTCTCTTACAAATAGAACTTAGATATGATTAAGCCTTTTTCACTATAGGAAATTAAGGACTTATTCTTAAAATACAAGGGAAAAAACTCCTCACATGGATGATACCCAAGTTTATTTTACTAAAACTTATGGGAGCTAAGTGACAAAGAAGTCAAAATTATAGTAAATGAAGTCCATAATTGTAAGAAGGTTCTCAAAGATATTAAATACAAATTCTTGAAACTCATTCTAAAAATCTAAAATGTTAAATCATTTTATAACTATTGTGTAATTTATCTTTGTAATATGTTATATAAAATTATCTCAAAGGTTATAATAAATAGATTAAAAACCATTCTCGTAATCCTAATATTACTTGATCAAGGTGGATTTGTGAAGGGTAGACAAATATTGGATGGGGAAATCCTTACTCATAGAACCATACACTTATCGGTCTCTTCAAAAACAAAATGAATGATATTTAAGTTGGATATTAAAAAGTTTTTTAACATGTAATTTGGCCCCTCCGCTTCTTTAGACATTTTGGCTTCTCTCATGAGTGGTGCTCATTGATTGAATGTTGTATTTTATTATCTAAATTCTAAATTCTAATCCATAAAACTATAATTTATTTATTTGTCTTAGTGGGGGCTAAGGCAATGGAATACCATATTGATATATCTATTTATCCTTATCATGGAGGCTCTCAACAAAGCCCTAAGATGAACTATAAGGGAGAAAAAATATTAAAAGAGTCAAATTTTTAGGAGTCCTAACTATCTCTCACCTCTTGTTTGCTTGTGATTTTTTTTTTATGGAACTTCTTGTTCTATGGAAGTAAAATTACTTAAAAAATATTATATTAATATAGTAAAAACTTTCAAGACAACACACAAGTGAATATAAACTGATAATATTTTTATAACACCCCTCTCCTAAAGTAACAATAAACATTATATAAATGAGGTTTTTAATTAGATCCCTACCAAGTATATACTTGGGGATTCCTTTCTTCAAAGCCATGGGATTTTTTTTATATGGAATGATATCATAGAAAGGATGGAAGACCATCTCTCTTATTGGAAATGATGTTGGATTTATTTAACACAAAGGCTTACTCTCCTAAAATTGGCCATGAAAGTCTTTCCAACATACCTCCTATCAATCCTAAAAGCTTACTCTCCTAAAATCGGCCATTGAAATCTTTCCAATGTACCTCCTATCAATACTAAAATCACATTTGATATCATTATATAAAAATGAATAATTTTTTATGGTATGACACTTCTCATCAACATAAACTTATATTACTAGGTTGAAAAAAAATCTTGTCTTCCAAAAAGTGTGAAATGTATTGGGCTCACTAACATTTGCTTCCAAAATCAAGTGCTTGGTCTTTGGAGACTTTACTCTAATTCAGACTATTTTATTTTTTGGATTGACCATGTCTTCAACTTAACGATATGTATTGATGGGTTTCATTCCATTAAATTAACACAAGAGTATCTTTAGATTAAAATATTAAGATCTAAATATTTAGATTGTAGTGATCCATAAATAATGTTATTAGCAAATTTCTTTCCAAAATAATCCCACATCTATAATTTCATCTCTTCCTATAGGAGTGTATTATCAGATTATCTTACTTGGAATATTGGAAACTATAGGAAACCTCTCTTCTAGGAATACTTCTAAAAGGGAAACCCTTTGCTATCTCTTCATAAAGAAAAAAATATATATCAACATCCTTATGAAGTCTAAAGGGGGTTATAAGCTAAAAAATTACATAGAAATAGATCCTAAAATGCTTAAATATTTTTCATTAGAAAGACTGAGAATTTTTGGAAATTACACTAGATTAGATCATTCTAATGTAGGAATAGACTTCAAAAAATTATATGTTTCTGTCTTAAGATTATATTCAATGGGATATTTACCCTATGGGTCAAAAAATTATCAAAAATGGATATCAATATTTAATCAACAGAACCTTTCAAGTTTCTCTTGACCAGCGAGTGGATGAAATATGATCAAAATGAAACATAATATCCTCACCTACGATAATCTCCAAGTTAAATTATTTTGTATATAAATTTGATGTGTCCTTTGTATATCTAATTTTAAATTAGTTGAACATATCCTTTTTCATTATCCTTAGTTTAGACGTTCATTGATATGGTTGATAAAAAATTCTCTCTACTTTAGGTGTTTCCCTCCATTATCCACCCTATAATTTTATCTTGTCCCAAGTCTTTAAATTATATACTTATTCCTCAAGTCATAATTTAATTATTTGAAATTAATGGTTAGAATGTAACTATAGAGTCTTATAGGATGCAACACTATCATGGGCTAGGTTCATTCTAAGAGTGGAAACTTGAATTTAAAAATGGATGACAATAAATCTTCAAAGTTTTAAATAACCATTGTTAGAAAAAAATTAGGATTTTATTTAATCTTGGCTAGTCATCAAAGTTTACCCCTTTATTGGTATAAGATTAAATATGTTTAAAACACATGTCTTTCCTTGGTATCCATCCCATTTTTGGTGGTAAAAAATGAAGTTTAATAGTGTGACTAAAGGAAACCTAGGTTGTCCCTGTTGAGTTGTTATATTTTCCTTTTGGCTTAGAGTTGAGGTTCCATTCCTGAGATATTGGGGTCATGGATCCACTTTATTTTATTCTCCTAGTAGAATTGCTTCTCTCAAATATTAGTACCTTTGTGGTTCATGAATATAACACTAAATATAATCAAGCTCATTAAGGGAGTAATCTCTATGGACTTCTTGTTGTTATTCAATTATTGTATTTAACAAGAATTATTAACATAATATAACCATGTAAGTGACATTATCACATTAATTTCTAACACCTACAATGAGGCAGTTATAAGAAAAAAATGAACTTATTATACCTATACCATACCCCAAAATATATCTATATTGGTAATGCTATAAAAACATACATATATTTTTAAGCCTTCAAAATAGGTTAGAGTATCCAACTTTGTCTCTCTATATTCATACCTTATCTCTACATGGAGCTCATTCTTTCAGTGTGATACTAACCTTTCACCTTTATCTCTTGATACAATGAGGAATTCTAAAATATGTCAAGGTTCATTTCAATCCTTTCCATTCCATGACATACATTGGGTAAATTCATCACAAGATTCCCATTTATGCTAAGTATTAAGACAAAGTTACCTTAGTTAATAAAACTCATGCTAAGACAATGGATTGAGATTTTTTTAATCTTAATTACCTTAAGAGTTATAATTTGACATGTTTGAACTTCTCGAACTACATAATAATATTATATATTCTTGTCTTTACATTTAGAAATAACTATTCATCTTTAACATCCTCATTATGGGATACAAATTTCTTCAGCTTGATTTTATATGAGAAAACATATATTTGATAAGTTTAACAACATTATAAGTGTTAATAATTAAATTTAACGGAGGAAACAATAAACATTTCTCAATAACTTGAGTCGTATCTCAATCACACATTAACATAGATCATGATCCCTTTCCCCCTTTATTCAACAAACTACAAATTAGTATCCAAATTGTAGGGATTGTTCCTATATATATTTATGATTTAAGAGCATCAAAAAATATGGGTTAGTAATGATTAATATCTTAATTCAAATAACTAGCATAAAATAAAATTTTCATAGATGGAGATTAAGGAAATAAATTTATTATAACATTTTCCACTATGCCTCAAATTGGTCTGAGCACACCTTCCACCAATAATAAAATATCATGGATGAATAACTAGTGATTCATTTCCTAAAATCTTAGCCTAGCCAATTGGTTAATGATTAGGCCTTTCCCCTATTATAAGGTAGAATGCTCGTATATTAAAGTTTCCTTTACCCTAGGTAGCACATTAACACTCATAAAGCTAATAAAGAAGAGTAGTTTGTCTAAAATTTTGAGTATACACGTATTATACAACATAGTACACTTTAAAATTCCTACCAATGAGAATTAAGTATTAAAATAAATAGAATAGAATGGGAGTAATAGTCCTATCCATGTCCAACATACTTAATTTTATTTTTAAATATTACATGGGGTTTATGATCTTAATACTAGTTACCATTTGTTACCATCATTATTTAGATTTTATAATTAGATAGGGTTGTAAATTTTGTTTGACATACATATAATGTTAATGATTGCATAAAAAAATTACAAGATCTTGTGTAAAGAAAATTTACTATATTTAAAGCATAACATCTCAGCTTAGGGTAACATAAATACAACACTACGCAGAGTAGTCAACAATTTTCTAATATCTAGAGAATTCCTTAATGTCAGTGTAAATCATTGATCAAACAACCTATACATGGTTTTACACAATATAATCAAATAAAATTCTTAACGTATTTTTTTTCCTTACATAAAACCATACAAGAATCATTTTAGTTTCTATTCTAAAACATGATACAACAATGAAGTCAATCCAAACATGAATGATGTTATGAAACCCTTCAAGTTTTTTTCTCTCTAAAAGCTATTATCCTACATTGTCATGAAATATGAGGTCAACATAATGCTAACATACATTTTTATTGCCAAAATAAGATAATAAAGAATAAATAATCATTCTTTTCAATCCTTATAAAAATATAGGTGAGTTAGAAAATACAATAAATAACACTCGTGCCAAATTTTCACAAGTATAAACATCTAAGATAACAAATATATATATTTTTCAAGAGTAAGTAAGAGATAAACATATATAGATGAAAATAAATAAATATTTATCTCAAATCAAGATAACAAAAACTATTTTCCATTCATGAGATCCATAGCAAGACTATTCAAAGTTTATAAACATGTCATACAACACACATTAGGAGTAGAACAAGGCTACAAAAATCATGAGAGTGTAATTGGTCAACATGCGTATGAATCACACTATTTTGTATTTTACATCTTTTTTTATATGTATTTATATCTTGAAAGCATATCAATAGTCTATAGAATGCAAAGAGTGTTCCCTTTGGATGTACTGAAAGGTTGGCATATGAAGTGACAACGCTTTGTAAAACTCTTTATATAACACTCATTTGTATTGTGAAATGGTTCTGATGTGATAGAGATTAGTATATAAGTCTAAAATAGTTTTCCCTATATATATTTTATGGTTGTTATGTGTGTAGTGAATGCTCTATTTTAGAAATATGTTAGTCATGTAGATTATAAAAAATGTTCAGTACTAATGAGTGCATTTTATATGTTTCTATATTAGTTTTAGTTAATAAATAGATAAATTTAATCTAAATTATAGGTTTTTGTATGCTTTTGTCACTTATCACATAACTATCCCTATATTAGCATGTTTTTATGGGGTTTCTAATAACCTATGCTAATAATGGTGCAGTGAGCATGGAAATTCTATTTGAAACATGTTGAGATGTCTACCAGGGCAAAGAGATTTGGAGAGATGGATAGATGAAAGAATCCATGATTTTAAAGATGAATAAGTAAAAATAATTAGGAAGATTGTGAATAAGATATTTAGTAACATATACATAGAGAAATTTATGAAATCATTTAGTGTGAATATCTTAGATTATTAGTTGTGTGGTTATGCAGTTTGGAGTATTACTATTTTTAGCCAAAAAGAATATAGTTTTTAGTTTACATGGAAGAAAAATTAGGCATATTATGAACTTTAGCTACTGAATAGACCCATGCATTAAATCATTGGACTAAGAATATAATCAATGATTACATCACATTATTTATAGTACAAGGATACCTAGCTAGGACTTGTTTGTGAGAAGGATTTGAGGAAAGTTACTTTAGTGACTACCTACATTGATTAAGATGTTGGTTATTGAAAAGGTCATAATGCCTATCCCTAACAATATGGAGTATTCAATTTGGGAATTGTGGGAGTGAGTATGATATATGAGTGAATAATTCAAAGATAAACAAAGGAACTTGAACCTTAACCCATAATCTGGAGGACACAAAGAAGTAGAGAGAGAAGAAAATTATGGGATTAAAAAGACAATTGCAATAACAAAAAAGGTGGAATAAAATGGATAATCTAAATTTAGCTATAAATAGGAGTAAAAATAAAATAGAGGATGTATATGATATGGGATCCCAAAGAGACTAAAAAAGTTACATAAATTAGAGAATTTGGAGATTATGTAGAGTAAGTAATGGAAAGGCCAGAGAAAGGAGAAGACATAAATTGGGATAGAGAGGATATGGAATAAGTGACGAGAAAGAAGAAAATATATTAGTAGTATATAATATAGAAGATAGGGGTAGATCATAATTACATGGAAGGATATTATTTGGACCAAGGAAGAATATTATCTAGAGGAAGTTATGTAGAATCATAGAAGTATTGCAAGTTAAAGGTCATAGATAGAAGAAGTTAAAGACATAGATAATTCATTTCAGAAGTACACATCCCTTGAGTGCATTTTATCATTAGAGAAGAGAAAAAAGTGCAGAGGATGGGACATGTAGAAATATTTTGAATCATTTACAAATAAATTGGTAAACTTAGGGCATAAACTAAGAAATCAATAGACAAGAAGACATTAGAAGAGGTTGGGTTCTCTTTCAAAACTAGTTTTAAGATACCCATAAGGACTAGTTATTAGAATCCTATAGTATCAGCGATAAGTGCACCAAACACGAAATTTAATGTAGGAATGTTTATTTATTTAAATCCATACAATGTTTTTTTTAACTCTAAATAATATTTATTAACATGCGAAGTGTCAAGTTAAGGGAGTGACCTTTGAAGATGTGAAGAAATGTGAACTCATAAGAGCCTTAATAGATTAATATATGAAGTTCATTTATAAAAGGGATGTTAATTCCATAAGCTTTCAAAAACTAAGGACTAGTCAATCACATAATTCAAGATGAAGTGTTCAAGTCAAACCATTCAATATCTCAAGTAGATTTGGTAGCGAAGTGGAAAATTAGTATGAGAATACAATCACATATATTCAAATGTAATTAACAAGATTGATTTCATCATGGAAGAAAAATATAAGGCTACTTGGTTGTATAAGGGATATGATCAAGGATTATATTTTACATTGTGTAGTTAGAGTTTATGCCTAAGGCTGACGCTCAAACAACTATGTTCTAGGTAGAATAGATTGAGGATTATAGTGATGCTCCATCAGTTAGGTCTAAAATTGAGATGAAAATAGATGATTTTATCAGGAAGATGGATGAGATTCATGATAAAAATAAGCCCAAGTTAGGTATAGGAAGTATGGAGTGTGGTAAGGAAGGACATCATAAGAATAATTATCCTAAAATCAAAACTAAATTCTATGACATATGTATAGTAGTAAGACATACAACCTAAAAGTGTCATTCACTATAATAATACATTCAAAAACCATAGAGATTGTAATTTAATTTTTATAAGTCACCTAATCATGATGAGAGGAGTTGTCTTGCTCTGTAAGAAATAAAGTAAGATATCACTAAGAATGTTTTTACAGTCGCAACACAATAGATACCTACTAGGGAGTAGGAAATTCCAATCCTAAAGGTGGAAATGGATAGTATGACACAAGGTGGTCCTGGGTGGATGACTTTGTTGCCACAATATCAACCCCAGGGTCTAGTGTATGGATGTCATCATCTCCATAGTATCTATGATTCCTTATCTTAATAATCAAATTAGGTTCCATTATTGCCTCAACGAAAGTATGGTGGATATGGTGTGCAATAATAATATTCAAGAGGATTTGAGGTGAAATAATCATAAGGTTGGGATTTTTAATAAAATAGAGGAGGATACATTAGAGGATACCATGATGGATACCAGGGAGGTAAAATTAATGACAACCATTAAGCTCATCAACCAATTCAATATTATATTTATGGTGAATATAAACACTGTACATAAAACTGTCTGACTAATCCTCAAAGACAAATGTACTACGTATATTATAGAGTTAAAAGATAACACCATACTAAATATTGTATAGTTTTATAAAAGTAGAGGAAATTAAAACTTGTGAAAAATATAAATACGATAAATTTTCACCTTAAGGAGAATGCATTCTTGCAAGCAGTCATAAGGCAATAACATATAGAAAAAGGATTGCCTCCTTTAGAAATCCCACCAAATCAAAAAAATTAAAAAATATTAAATGGGATAAGTATCTTTATCCTATAATAGAAAAAGGATTAATGTATCAAGCAACAAAAGTCATGCATAACATAAAATAAAAGAATATGTCAAAAGGTGATGCATAGTTATTGATGCAAAAATGTATGGGCAAATTATTTGCATAATGCAATAGGAAGGAGTAGTGACTACATTAACATATCTATTGAAAATTTTGAGCACTCTAAAAAATAAATATATTTCATATAATATTACCAATATTTTTCATAATCTAATTGAGTGTGCAAAACAAGTATAACATAGTGATAAGGTCATATGGTATGTAAAAACTAAAAAACCCGAAGATGTTGACTCAAGTAGATATTGAAATCACAAGGTATGAGGTACCTAATGATATATTTGAATTTAGAATCACAATAAATATGATACCAATATCTACATGTTAGGCTATTAGTCAACCATCATTGAGCTATAGTCTAGTTACTCTCAGTTTTGCAGATTATGGGATAGTAAACCCAATTAGATTGCTTAAAGATGTAGAAATTAAGATTGTTGAATTAATATTACAAGGATATTTTGAGGTAATTGACATGAAAATAGATGTGATAATATTGTTTTTATACATACCCAAATAACCCTATGAGGTATCCTCTAATATTTTAGGATTAGTAAATGATTCCACTCCGAGGCACAAGTTGTTGGGTATTCAGTTTTATAACATCCTGCTAGTGGAATAGAGGTGAATGATATAGATTGTTTACCATGGGTGAGATGACTATGGATATACCTAGATATAATTAAACAAGTCAAAGGATGATGGTTTTAACTAAAGTGGGCAATATTTCTAAATTAAACTCAAAAAAAGAAGGAAGGGTAAGACATAAAAGAGGCATGTGGACTACACAAGATGAAAGCCCTTCAAGACCGGCACTTGAATTAAGGTAGGAAAATAAATCAAAGGACCAATATTTATTATAATATGTTATAACACACCAAGAATAAAACATAATAAAGAGTCAAAGAGAACCAAAACATAGTATAATTAAACATGCATGAATTAAAGGTTGTTGTGTTTGCTAGATTGATATTGCACATTTACAAGGGGGGATTATAATTAACATGTAAAATACATTAAAATTAATTATATATTAAAATTAATAACTATATTAAATAATATAACTCAAACACAATAAAAAACTAAAATACTAGATTTATAGTATGTCCTATATAGTCCACAAAATTGGAGAAGAATCAAGATTTGCACACAAAGACTAAGTCAAGTAAAACTTCTCATAATTTCTTATTAATCTTAGAAATAAAAAATATCCTCTAAATGGGGACACCTCATCTCTTCCATCCTTATCTAAAATTACAAGTTCAAAATTAGAACTATGTGCCTAAAATAATGCAAAGATGCATGCCTCATAACCATATATTAGAAAAACATCTTTAGCTAAAAATACAATATGATGCTTGGTAAATGGGTTGGGAACTAAAACTCCCTTTAATAATAACATGAAAATAAATATTTATTTTTATATCATGGTGTTGATGTGGCACCACTAACTAAAGAGGTCAGTGGAGTAAGTGTAGTTGAAGCTGAAGTCACTATTGGAGGTCCCTATGGGACCAAAATTAGACATGTCAAAGTTTATAAAACAAAAAATCAAGGGAACTAAGAGCTTTGTGTTGTATGGGAGACACTGATAGGAAATTATGTATGTGGAATTGACCTTGAAGCTAATTCCTTGGCTCCCAAATCTTTAAATAATACATAAGTTGTGTTAAATTCCTTATTTATAATATTAAAATTGAGTAATGAAGGATTTAAAATCTTAACAGCCTTGGCCATCAACCTTTCTTGCTTAGCGTCTAAGATTTTTAAGTCAACTACTAAATATTATACCTTTATTACTCTATCTTTAATAAAACTAACCAACTATAAAATTTCTTCGTTAGTTTTATAGATGGTGCCCTTAACTTATTATTTGAATTTATCTACAACCGCATGAAGAAGGTATTCAAAATTAGATCTATTAAACAATACACATATGGGGGTTATTACATTAGTAACCCTTATATCTACTAAAATTTGTAATGCTTCACCCTCATAACTGAGAAAATGCTCTAGCAAAGTCCTCATGTGTTTATCTTAATTAAAGAAAGATCCCTTTTTTATATTACATAATTAAAGCACCAAAAAACATCCATACTAGACATAAGTTTCAATTGGTTGAAATAATTAGTCCTGAAACATTGGACCAAAAAATTCAATCTTATTTCTAATTCTTTCATCTCATTCCAAAATCTAATAATAGTTACCCTATTCGATTGGCTCCCTGCCCTAGAAACCCTAACCTTGTACAAAATACTATACAACTTGGGTGCTACACTCTATACATCATAAACAATCTCTTGAGGTGCCTATATGATTTGGATTTTTTTTAACCTTTTCAAGGCATCTTATATAATTTAAAACATTTCCTTTATCACTACCCCTATATAATCTAGAAAAGCACTGGAATTCTCAATATACTCCATGGGCTCATTTGGATTTCTCTTGGGTTTCTTTGATAAATGGAAAAGATTATCTCTTTGTTCAAACTCCACTTCTTATTTTTCCCTTGTGTTCATAACCTTACTCTTCATTACCCTTTGAATAGTCCCACTCTACTTATCAAACTAAGTGGAGACTGTTGGAAGTTTAGTCATGACCAAACTATACCTTTCATCTCTATCACCTTGCATTTCTCGTACCCATTGGGGAATAACGAGTTTTCATGTTTCAATATATTGGTTTTTTATTGAGTATTGAGAATATGGAGGAGTCATAGGAGATGATGTAATCATAGGAGGTACCAAGGATACACTTATCTGAATAAGAAACTGGAGGCTTATTTGAATAACCTTCTCTCATGGAGATTTTTACTTCATAGGGGTAATTTAAATCAAGAGTTTATTAAAACCTAGGGTAATTTTTATAGTAATTTTATCTATTATAATGGTCAAAGGCTATATCACAGGGAGTTCTAATTGGTTTGAATTTTTGTTTAAGACTAGTGGCATTGAAGGATAAAAAATAGAAACAATGACCAAATTTTCAAAATGGATTGCTTTTAGAGTCCTTATTAAATTTGGAGAAGAAGGAATGTTTGAATCAATAATACTAGTATAAATACACAAAATAACCCAAGAATAGCTGGGGGTAGACTTGAAACTAGGATTTTAATACTATAAATTAAAGAAATAATAGAAGAGACTACATTATCAAGGATCTAGATCTACTCTTGTGTGAGGACTTGATGTTTTGATATGATGATCAATGATTCCTTTATTCTCTTTTCTACCAAAATAAATACTTTGGCCCTTTATAGGTCTTCATTATCTAGTTCCTCATATGTGGGATAATCAAGCATAGATATTATATGCTCAAGCTCTTCTTTTACTAGTTCTATTGCATCCATTGCTTTCTTTGCTTCCTCTACCTCTCTTCAAATGATTATTCTATGATTAGAAGACTGAGTGATGGTATTTACTATAGTTTCTTATCCTTGGAGGGTACGGGAGAGTCTTTATTCTTCCTTTGGTGAGTGAAGATGGGTGGAGTGGAAGGTGGATGAGATGGGGGAACAATTATAAGAATCATAGTGGTAGGAGGTATGACTAGAGATGGTGGTGAAGGAGTAGTAGATGTGATGAATGGTGTTGACATGGTTATTTAGGGAAAAAAACTTACTCAAGGAGACATAAGAGATTGGGGAGAACCTAGAGTAGTAGGAATGCATAAGATGGTAGTCTATTAAAACTCTAGGAGACTCACCTAAGTGATTGTAGTGAGGGGTAGAAAAGGTGTCATCACTAAAGAGATCTTCCTTTGTTCCCTTGAATAAATTTTTAACCTATGCCTTATAGTGGCTATATCTATAGTTTGAATATTAATTATTGCTAATGTAGAAGAGACTTGGGGACCTATGAGACCCCTCAAAATTTCCCTCCTAATTTGAGGGTTTGGTTCTCTTTGAATGCCATATTCATCTAGTTGTTCATCTGCAGGCACTCCTAAAGGGGAATGAGGTATATCCTATAGTTAACTATCATGTGGTTGAATTGTAGGCCATTGATGGCTCCATGTAGCTTATGATTTTTACTCAATTGATTTAGGATCATACTGAAGGGTTTGAGCCCAATCCATAGATATTGATTTGTTCCTCATTTTCATCCAACTTTAGTATCATCAGATTCATTTAGAAAGACTATATCATGGTCATACTCCTCATTGACACATGAAACATATACCTTATTCTTATCCTTGAGTTGTATGAGATATCCCCTTACCTTGTTCCTGGGGTCCTATTCCATAAAAGGTACAACCTATAAATTATATTGAGTCTTGGCCTTGTCAACATGAATAAAATGTGATCTAACCATGTATTATTATTGTCTAATGATTAAATGAGTTTTAAAATAATGGCCAAATGCCTTTGACCTAGTTCCTCATCAATCCTATTATAAATCTAATATGTAATTTCTTTCTCTGCTATGTGGTCCAAAACATGGTGTGGTAAAAATAAAGGAGTGGTACTTTTGCCTTATACGCTAATAACAGTGACATTTAGGTGGTACTTGTAGTCCCCCAATTTTCCCAAGCTTTATATTATATTCTTAGATAATCTGGGCATTGCATTGACCTATATGGCCTAAAATATTTGGTGATAGACCTCTTTTCATATCCTCTTGATTTCATTCTTAAATTTATGCATACAAATAAAAGAGTAGTCTTCACCTACCTTGTTTTCTAAATACTCACTTGAGGAATGCCATTCTTAACCATAGGGATTATATATTGTGCCCATGACTATGTCCAACATGTAGGACATCATGTAAATTTTTCCTTTAGTTTCCCTTTGATCAGTGTGAAGGAGTTGTGACTTTAGCTTGGCACTTATAATTTACCCTAGTACCAATAATTTGTTGGATGTAGAGAGCATATCCAACAAAGGAACCCACTCAACCTGGACATATACCATACTAGAAAAAACATAAAATTTATTCAATAGGGCCACAACTATCCTAATTCTAGGCATAAATTTGATAATGCAATTAGATGAGATAAACCCCTTAGAATTTGCTATCTAGCCTTTATCAATCCATTGTTTTAATTTCCCATCTACTATATTGTGCTCAAGCCAAACATTAACTAAGAATAGATTGTAAGAGGTTTCATGGCATGGGAGTCTAAGGTATCTTTCAAATTCCCTACTTGAGATGTAAGAAACAACATTTTTAACCTTCTTAACATGTAATATGTCCCTAGATAATGTTGCATTAACAAATAAAAATTTGAGCAGGCCAACAAATGATATTAACTTTAGTTTGGCTACCAATTGGTGGTGGACTTAATATTTGATTGGTAGGAGGTCATATACATATTAATTATCTTTGGGAGAAATTTGGTCCTCAATAGAATATGGATTTATAGACTCTACCTCTTCCCAGAGCACCGAGTAGTGAAATAAATTGAAATATAATGTGCTCTTTTTGAATACAGTGTCCATGTATTTGGGTCATGCTACAAATGAGTAAGGAAAGGAAACTGGAGACTTGCCCTATTTTAAATAGGAGGCCATTACTCTTTGATAGTTATTGATATTCTCTTTGTGAATTTATTGGTTGTTCGATGAATAAACTAAGACTTTTGGGATGTTTTAGAGATAAAAAATGCAATCATTGGATTGAAAGAGTAATGGTGAAGTGAATCCTACTTTTGCATATATTATTACTAAGCCTAGGTATTTAATGCATTCATGCACCATCAATTCAAATAATGAAATTTTATTTTAATTCCCATTTTAATGTGAACTTGTTAGTCAACTTTGGTGGATTGGTTTTGTCACCGCATGGAAACACTTTGTTAAGTCTCTATGTCTAGTCATCACTTTTGAGATAGTTGTCTATTACTAGTTGACTAGTTTTTTTGACATGCCATCAATATTTTATATCCATACATTGTCCACATATCCTTTTATAAAATTACACTTGTATAAATCTTTTTCTATCATTTCTTTAGCCTCCCATCATGTTTTGTATGCTCCAAAGTCATGGGTCAACATGGTCAAGCCACATGGAATGATCTCAGGTACGTAGGGACTCAAGATGTTTGGAAGATCAGATTATTCATACTTTAGATTTTGACTATGTTTTAACTCTCTTGATGTTGAGTTAAGGCATAAATGTGACAAGTATTGATCGCTTAGAGTGCAAAATATTGGAGCCATTAGACTGTAGAACAAAGGTCTATTTAATCCTTCTAGAGTTATGTTTGATAGAAATCCACTATGTTGAATTGATCAGAACCATAGAAGTTTAAAAGCATTTAAAATATGAAGGCTCAGGACCACTAAACTTTATAGATGAAAAAGTGAAGTTTGCGTGTTGCCAGGTTCTCAAAAATGCACCACGTGGTGATCTCCTGAATCTCATTAAATTAAAATACTTTGAATATTATCAACTTATTAAAGCTTAATTTAAATCCAAAATGTCACCCATTGACTTTAAATATCTCAAGGTCTTTAAACTTATAACTTTATAACTACTCAAGGCTTTGGATGATGTGAGAATGAGGTGTGTGGCAATCCCATATAATAAAAGTGGATCCTACTTGGAGATGGTTAATGAATCCTAGTCAATGGTCATGTGAGCACATAACGTAGATGAAAAACTAGGATGATAAAATATTAATACCATTAGTTTGTAAACCATAACATCAAAAAAAGAACTCATGAAAACCCAAGGCATAACATAACTTAAGATACTAGTTCAAAAATTGATTTTCATGACTTGATTTCTTGTAAATTTTGATTTCATGAGAATAACCTTAAACTGTGAATGAAGAAAAATTAGAAACATGGACTTCTAAGGTTCATGGCTTTCCCAATTAAATATTTCACCACAATGGGTACCCATTTGAAACTAATAAAATGGGGTGTGTGTGTTAGGGGCACAACAAATGGTGACTTATAGAGGAAAATACTCGTAAGTATTTTAAGAACCCATAATTTTAGTAATATATTATAAGAAATTTTTTAAAATGAAAGAATAAGGAAACTAAGAATTTGGAAAAAAATCCTTTTTCCTACAACATACTAACCTTTCCATTCCTTGGATTCATGTGTGATACAGTGAGATCAATTTTCCTTGGTTATGAAAATTTTAACAGAGAGCTGAGTAAACATTGTAGGTTTCATTTTGACCTCTAATTATACAACCAAATAAATAAAGGGAAGCATGGGTATCAATCTTCTGCTAATTTGACATCCATATCCTCAATGGAGATGCCTCTGGTCACACTTAAGGCCTTGCTCTACTACTACTAGGTGTCTATGACTCTGGTAGAGGTTACTCAAATCACCCATCTTTTATTAGTTTGTAATTTTTTTAAAATATTTTTATAACACATATGGAAGAAGGGTTGAGGAGCACCATTGGCTAGTTTTATGAATAAGAAAACTTATTTGTCAATATGTCCTTATCACTATATATCGAGTTTTATGTTTATTTTTCATATCCAATTTTTAGAATGTAATAATGTAATGAATCTTTGAAATATTTTTTTCTTTCTAAAATTTATGTGAATATATCAGAACAAGTCCCTAAAACTTAGTAAACTTATTATATCTAAGTAAAACCCAATTTAGTCATAGTATACCTCAATACCAAACAATCTTGTACTTCCAGAATAGATCTTCCTTAATAACAATAGTGCCTCTTCATTCATCATCCATTTATTTTGATATATCTTCATATTTCTAGTTCAAAAAATTGGTGAGAAAATTCTATATTTTAAAAATTTAACTTAGCATAACGACTAATCTAATGAAATAAAAATGCTGAAAATAATAAATCTAGCCTAGAAAGTAGTAAAAAACTAACTTAGAAAGTAATGAAATATATCTTTCTAATCTAAAATTTTGCTTATAGTTCATTCTAATGCATCTCAGGTTGGATTAGTCATGAAGTAATGCTTTAAAAACTATCCATTGAATAGAAAGGCAAGGGCATTAACTTAAAGATATTTTAATCAAAAGGCATTTTTACCAAGGATTTATGATATCTGATACAGTCCAATCCACATGGAAGTGAAATTGTCATGCCATCCCTTTTTTTCATGGGATTTATCTCATAAGAGTATTAGGTCTGAAATCTTGAAGGCCTTGATTTTGGATCTTTTATCAAACCATCACTTGACAATATCCTAATGTTTACTGAAGTTGTGTAGGGCTTTAGTTATTGCCTCTTCTATATAACAACCCAGATTGTATTTTTTTGTTTTCACCCATATACTATTACATAAATTGATACATTGGTATTTTGAGAGTGATAGGGAAGAATGGTTGCTATCCATATACTAGCATAAAAGGTGAAGCTATGATATTTTATTTGTGTTTAGTTTTGTCAGTCTATAGTGCATACTTCAACAAGAGATGCCATTCTTGTGTTTTATATTGTGTTAAATTTTTAATGGCATCTACTAGATATTTATTAGTGTATTCATCCACTTCATTTGCTTGTGGGTAGTAATTTGAGGATAATTTCACTATAATCTAATTGTCATAAGTCCATTATATAAATTAATATTATTGAAAAGTTGGACCATTATCACAAACTAGGGAAAAGGGGTACCAACTTGGTCACTATATTCTCCTCCAAAAGTTTGATGATGTCAACTACTATAGAATATTTTGTTGTTACTATTTTTGTCCACTTGGTGTAGTAATTTTTAGTTGTAAGGATGAATTTGTGTCTTGCTGAAGAGTTTGAGTTTATTACCCCAATAAAATAAAAACCCTAATAGGCAAAGGGGTGTCTTTCAATAATCAACTACAAAGGTATGTCAGCATTCACTTTTCTCTTAGAAAATATCTAGAATTCATGGTCAGTTTTGATGTGGTTATGAGCATCCTTGAATATTGTGGGCTACTAGTACCCTATACTTAAAATATTATGAGTTTTGGTATTACCTGAGGGGTGTCCATTGCCTATATTTTCATACAAGTTATACAAGATATCCTTAGCTTCTTATTTTGATACACATCTAACATATATGCCTTCATAGTTTTTCTATATAGGTGTTGAGGTAAACATACCCCATTTATGAAAAATGAGGACCCTTGTTCAATTTTGCAAATTATGCTTTAAATTAGACATTCAACTTGATCAAGAATGAATTATTGAATATCATGTTTTGATCTAGCTTACATTGACATGTTAGTAAATAAGCTTTAATTAATTTTATCTAATGTTGCTAACATTTGGCTCATATGTTTCCATCTTTTAGGATAAATGAATCTTCATTATAATGAACAAATGTTCATGGCCTTATGCTTCAATGATTAATTTGACCCTTAATTGGTTAACTAATATGGTCCTATTTGAATCCAAGTTTAACAAACATTCAAAACCTTAGTCTAAATTAATTTAGCCTAAGTTATTATTAAAATGGGTTCATATTTTCAAAAAGGTCACTTTATTACATTATAATATTGGTTTAACCTTAGCCTAAGTTTCGATTGATTTTATTAATTCATTAAAACTTTAGTCTAAGATTTATGCTAAGTCTTTATATATCTTGAACCCTTATCCTTTGATTTTAATATTTGTAGGTATGAATTAAATACATGAATTCCAAGTGTCGAATCCTTAATCAATTAGATCAAATATCAATGACATGTGGGTGATTGCCTAAGTCAATAAGTCAAATTTACCCAAATCAAAGATTGATGATGCATATTCAAACATATAAATTTTGATTGAAGATCCACATTGAAGGCTGGGGTCAAAGTGTCAAGATCAAATATCAACAATGTGAATTCAATCATGCAAATGAAGATCTAATGATGAGTACGGTGTCAACAAGTCAAAAGATCCTGAGATTGAACACAATAGTGATATGTGTCACACTCATGATAAATTAGATGTAGATAAATGACCTGTATTTGATCAAATGTATAAATAATAGATCAATGGCCTACATTTGATTATATTTTTAACTAATCAATGGTGCACATTCAATCATATAGAACAAATATCAATGGTGCAAGTTTAATCCTATAGATGTAGATCGAAGGCCACGAAGTGAGTTAAGGAGTCAAAGAGCCTAGATTACCAAGGCCAACACATGACATCATAGTGTTAATCAGATGGAGACTATCAATAGGTTACATAGAAGGCATGTAAATCTACCAAGTGGTACAATCTTAGAGGCCTGAATCAAAGATCAATGACCATGTTGAAAGTCAAGGCCATGAGACTCTTGAGGAGATTGACAGAGCAAATTTTATCAAATTTAAATGGGCACAAGATGATCACACATGTTTAAGGTGACAACAGTCATGTTTTGAAATTAAATAAACAACATGGTGAGAGGATCTCACATAGGTAAACACATAAAATTGATAGATTTGGTGGACCTGAGCATGTGAACATATAAATGTGAGATTGAAATATGATCTAAGTCACCAAAACACATATTTAAAACTTGATTGACACCATTAAAGCTCTATTTAAACATTTAAAAAGCCTTAGAACATATGAAAAGCCCTAAATTGTTCCTACATTCACTAATTCAAACCAGAAGAGAGAGGTTGGTGATTAAAATTATTTAAAGAGTTCAACCAGATAGCTAGAAGAGTTAAATTATCATTTTTAAGTGGATAATTTGATTAGATTTATAACAATGGCAACATATAGAGATAATTAAAAGAAAGAAGTTGAATTATATTTATCATTAGATGTAGAGGGTTGAGTTTTCAAAGATATACAGTTCATGGTTTCCTCATTAAACATAGATGATAATAATTGCTCAAGTTTATTTTGGACTATAAAGAACTAGGGAATTTTGACAAGGAAGAGGAAAAATCTCTCCCAGTAAAGAAACTCTATGATGACATCATGGAAATTTAGATGACTAGACTCTATTATGCTATTGCCAAACTAGAGGTATTGCATTGTATCGATGTCTTGAGTCTTATTTTCAAAGATGATAAAATTGATAAGGGTATGTTAATTCATGAACCTAGTTTGAGTAAAATTGAATAGATATCCCCTATTGCTTTTGAGTCATATTATAATCTACCTAGACCCCAGATAAACCTTGCTTCTATTAATACATGGGCCCAAAAACACACCATGATGGACATCTTGGAAAAATGGCTAGAAGCTGGTAACAAGGTCATTATTGATCCTACAAAGAAAATCCATGTAAGATAATTCAGACCTAGAGTCATAATGGTCATGACTATGTTGAATAAATTGTATGGAGTTTGAAATACTACACATGTTTAACCAATATGGGTGCCTGTGGTATATCTCATCATTGAGGAAATGATAATACCTCCTCTAGGAAAAATCATTAGCATTTCCCTAAGCAGATAGATTTATGGGATTAAAACAAAAAGAGGACTAAATTCTTCATGATTTCCTATATAGTATATTCCTTGTGTTCCACCACCAAAATCCCTAACCAAAGAGAGTGGTATCCCAATGATACCCAAACCATGTCCCAATATTATTCTAAATTGCATATTTATAAATATAGGGACCACATTCAATTCGTTTATGATTGTGTATATCCTACCTTGAGTCAAGATATTAATGCTATCCCCATGATGAGATTAAGTCATTTAATTAATAAATAAATTGAGGAAATAGGAGACATATGGCTATATCCTGATTATACTATCATTAGAATAGAGGGAACCCAAAGTGCCCCCCTCAAACTACCCGTATATGTGCCAAAAATATTATTAGAACAAGAAGTTGCATACCAACTCTTAAATGGCATAGATGGGATTTACAAAACCAAAAATAAGGGACTTCTCCATGGTTTTACCATGACAATTGGTAGAACTATTTTCAAACAATCATACCACATTGACGTTGCTTCAAAACATAGACAAGTAGATGATCGTAGATAGTGGGATCCTTATGGTAAAGAAAAGGAACAATTAAGAAGCAAAGGCATTTTAGCTATGCCTTATGAGCATGAACCTAGTGAATTTGACTTTATGCACACTAAGGCAACCACTTATTATGAAGTTGCTAAAATATTAAAGAAGCATAATGTAAACCCTAAATCTAGATTATAGAGAGATTAGAAAATGGAAATAGATGGTAGTTAGGTCCAAGACAATACCATTTAGTAGATGTTAGTCCTTCTAGGCTTTCCCTAGTTGATATATAAATAGAACATAGACCTAAGGAAAGGAGACCAAGAGAAATTGATTAAATATCCTTAGCCCCTAAATATTTTGGAACAAGAAGGCAAGGTTTGCCTCAACATGAAGATGTTCACATGATAGATTTGGATCCATAAGAATATATTGAATATGTATTGAGAATGATCTCATTGACATATGAATTAGAAACTAATGCAAAGAAAGAAAAGGTTGAGGAATATAAGCAAGAAAAAGGAAAAGAGAAGTCATTAGTGTTTCCAAACAAGATTTCGCTTTTCACATTCAAGAAAGGAAATGAGAAACTAAGAAGAATGGACGAGGGTTTGTACGTACCTGGATGAAGTCTTGCACACCAAATTCAGACGTTGTGAGAACTCCTCTTTGGTTGTGGAGGATGACACCTACAGAAGAAAGAGACTAAAACAAAGAAGGCGTTAGATGAGGAGATGGTGGGTTGCCAAGCAAAAGTTTGATCCCAGAAGTACAAAGACTTCCTTAAGGGATGTCAACCCATTGATTGATAAAAATAATGTCTGATAAAAGGTAGAATGATAAAAGATTGAAATGATTAAAAACTGAAGTAGAAATAGAAGCAAATGCTTACCTGAATGCTGCTATTGGCCTGGTCACAGTCACCGACGTCGGTTAGTCTGTCGACGTCTGTTGTCAAGGTCTATCGATGTCGGTTAGTCTGTTGACGTCGGTGGAGGCAGTGATCTTTGTGGCCGGCGTCGGTTGGGGCAAGAGTCTTTGGATGAGGTCAGGTTGAGTTTGGATGGGTTTCAAGGCTGTGGACAGGTCTGAGAAGGATTTTGGGCCTGGTTAATGGTCTGTGCAAGGGTTTGGGTAGAGTTGTAGGGACAATGGACATAGTGTATGTTTTGAAAAGGGGGACAGAGGTGGTAAGGATATGGGAAGGCCTCTCAGCCTTTCCGAGAGGGAGTCAAGTCTGGTCTAGCTGACAGTCTGGTCTGGGGGGTGATATTATTTGGAAGCAATAACCAAAAACATAATGAAAACATAGACAAAATACTTACCTGTGGCTTACAGAAGGAGTGCTGCTGGTGCTTGTACCTATTGTTGATGTAGAAGACTGATGCAGAGTCCCTATAGTTGTTGTAGCTAGTGTAGAAGCCCTATGAGAGAGAGAGTGAGAGGTCTGGTGGATTGAAGAATGGAAGATTGGCTAATTGTTAAAGGTTGAAAGGCAGATGATTGAAGGTCAAATGAGTGGATTGAAAGAGCGGATGCCAAGATTGGAAAAATTGGATCGAGAGAGAGACCAAAAATTGCCTTTGGGCTAGTCTTAAGCAACTGACGTCGGTGATCCCGCCGGTGTCGGCTGACAGGTAACCGATGTCGATAGCTAGAATAACGGCAAAAAGGCTAAAATTAGCCTTTCACCCATTCTTCCAACTACCTGGGTCAATTGGTCATGCGAAAATGATCGAAGGTGGATAAATAAACGTGAGGATTAGTGGAGGGGAAGTTGGAATAGGTCATAGGGTGATAAATGAGGGTATCCAAGGGAAAGGAATCCAAGGAGAGGAGAGGTGGCAAAGGGGGAGAAAGAATTATTAATTTAAAATAAGATAATTATTTTAAATTAATAAGACATAGGTTGGTTATGGTTAGAAGTGGAAAGATACCAAGGGGACCAAGGGGGAGTCGACCAAGGGTTTAGACACGATTTCGGTGTCTACATTTGCCCCTTTTTGTCTTGTTGGTTGTTCTTGATGAACTGCAAGACAAAAATAGGAGTTGAGTTGCCCCAGGTATGTGATAAGGTTGATTTCATCTTGTTGGTTGTTCAAGTGAACTGCAAGACAAAAATAAGAGGGTTGGTTGCCCTGATGTGGGATGATGTATTCCCCCTCAAAGCGGGAGTTAAGGGAAGAGAACCTGAAGTTGGGTGCCGATTTGATAGAGAGTGAATAAAAATGGTGAAGATGGAGTGTGAATGCTACAAAATTTGTGATTGCACGTATACCACTTCACGAGTTTGTCAGGTCAAATTATCATAGGTCAAGGTCGAGGAGTGCCAAAATTGAAATAATCGGGCCCCAGCATTTAGTCGTAGCTGATTGGGTTATTTGATCCAAGCTGTAGCTCCAATGGTCATCGTGTTCTAGGTATCCCAGGCTCAAGAAGTGCTCTTGGAAACATGAAAGTGTCACAAGTAGTGGGGATCAACTGGCTTGCGATCCTATACTTGTGAAGGTTAAAATATGGGTTGCGGACAATTTGGATAACCATTCGTGAGGTAGCATACATGAAAAAACAACCAAGGCAACGTTTGTCTTGGAAGTGGTCAGAGTCTAAGGAGATAGTCGTGATCTCCATGGTCATTGGTCGAGGTGGATGGATGGACGAAGGAATGGCTGAGCTAACCTCAGAAGACCCCATGTCAACTGAGTGCTGCCTACATAGCCCCTGTCATTAGGGCCTGAGGCCAATGTAGTTCTCCCCAAAGGGAGGGAAAGGGTCGAAGTGGTCGATTGCTTTGGTTGAGGTCAAGTCATGGTCAAAGGGAGGAATATGGTTTGTCCATCAGGTAGACAAACAAATGAGGGTGGTTGAGCTAACCCCAGAGAACGTCGTATCATCTGAGTGCTGCCTACATAGCCTCGATCTTAGGGCCTCAGACCAATGTAGTTCAGGAGAAGAGTCAAAGAGGTCAATAGGTTGGTTTGGTCATGTGTTGAAATGATGAGGATAAGATGATGTTACATCCTTTTCCATATTATGTAATGGTGTATTCTGTAACATGGGTTGAGGGGTCTTTCATCCCTAGCAATTTTCCATATTCGTGATGGATGTATGCTAAAAATGAATTGAGTCTATTTATGTGCTAGCAAGTAATGGTTTATGCCGGACATAAATTATGTAGTCCATAGTTTCCATGTGTATTGGTGTCCATAGAAACTAGTGTGAATAGGCTATGTGAGTGGTCTGAAAAGAGTCGGGTTGAGTTTGATTTGACAAATGATGTGGTTGAAGATGCCTGAAGTGTAAAGGAAGTGAAAGGCAAATTGGGTTGAGATTGGGCTGAGTTGGTTTGACAAATGATGAAGTTTGAATGTGACCAAAGTGTAAAGGAAGTGAAAGGCATATTCACCCTTTCATTGACAAGGACCAGAATGATAACATAGATAGGGGTTGTTAGAACCAAGAGCCCCATTCATGCATTACGTCATTGACCATGGGTTGTGTTAGAGTGGTAATCAAATCACTTTTACATTAATGTGAGCTCAAAGTCCCTTGAGCAGGTGTTATGATAGATGAGGATGGGGTAACCCTTTTTAGAGTAGAGATAACCTTGTCCCTTTTTATAAGAGACCCTGAGACGACTACAAGCCAAGTCCATGACCCATTTTTTTTTTGGCGCAGACTAATCAATGCGGGAAGTCTACATAGGGATGTCATTTTGCTTTGTGGTCATTTGTGAAGCTGATCGATGCGAGAAGCTTCTAAGAAAGTGCTATTTATAGCAAGAGTTTAGTCATAGCCATCCTTCGAGGGAGTGGTCTATATTTTTGCTTTATATATATATGAGGGGTTTTGAATAGTTGTCCTTCGAGGGAGCAGTCTATTAGCTACAACAATGATAGTATAGCTGTCCTTTGAGAGAGCAGTCTACCTTTAGAGTTTGTGACCTTGGATATCTTGACATCTTGATTTATTATTATTTTTTTGACAAAATTTTGAGTCATGGACAAGACTATAGAAGTTCAAGGGCTCCCTTTTATTAGGACAAAGCATCCATACTTTATAAAATGGTTATATAGGATTTTTTAAGGGGAATAGGATTGAAAGGAATGAGGATTAAGAGGATGGGGATTGCTCAAGGGATGAGCTTAAGTTAAATGTCAAGTGAGCGAGTACTCGACTAACAGTAGAATGGTCGAAGATGCAAGGCATAAAGGGCTCAGGTTTTGATAAGTCCCTGGTCCATGCTTGTGTGTTGATGATAAGGTTCGAGTCAATTAGGAGTAAATTTGCCCCATTTGCCTCTTCGAGATTGGTCACATATTGATTGATGCTTGGTTGGTTGATATGTTTGGTGATTGGTCGAGACTGGTTAAATGTTTGGTCGATGGTCGGGTTGATGGATATTTGGTTGATGATTGGTCAATGGTTAAGACTGGGTCAATGGTTGGGTTGAATGTTTGGTTGAAGATAGGTTGAATGTTTGGTCGAGGTCGGGTTGATGCTTGCTTGGTCGAGGCATGGTCGAGGCTTGGGTTGAATGTTTGGTTGAGGCCTAGTCGAGGTTTAAGATTAAAAGAGTGATTGACATTTGGTCGAGACTGGGTTGAAAGGTTGGTCGAGGCTTGGATGAAGGTTGAATTCCCCTAGTGGCTAGGGAGAATGTTTGATAGATTGGTTAAGGTCGGTTGAGGCTTGGTGGTCAAATTGATTGTGTTGATGTCGAATAATGGGGTTAAAGGTGGCAAAGGGACCATAGTTTGACATGGAGATCGCGATTTAGGTGATGAGGTTCGAGAAACATGGGTCAGTGTTGATGATTTGTTGAAGGGGTGGTCAAGAGGATCCTTGATGAAAAGGGTATGCTTTTTTTGGTGTTGATGAGTGACAGCTTTAATAGTGCAATAACGCTCAGTGTCATGTCTCAGAGTGTGATGATAGTGACAAAATTTAGAGTTGTCGAACCAAGATGGTCTTGATCTGAGAGTTGATGAGTGGGGCGGTGTTGAAGGTTTGTTGATAATGTGGTCAAGAAGAAGGGTGTCACTCTCCAAGCATTGGTGAAAAACAACCTTGAGGGCACAACAATGTTCAGTGTCGTGCCCAAGCGTGCGATGATATGCACAAATCTGAGTGTCATCGAACTAGGGTGGTTTCGGTCCATGAGATTGGTATGGTCTAAGAGGTGGGAGACTAATGCAAGAAGACTATAACAATTACCATAACAGTAAGGCATAAGAACCTGCTAATGAGTCTGCATGTCTTGTTGCAGTCGAGGTTGATGAATTTGGTTCGAGAGGCGTAAGAGGCATTGGTCATACCATCATTTTCATGGGTGGTGTAGCCACACGTGTAGATGGCACTTTGGTGGTGATAGGTGTTGGATGTTTTGGAGGAAATATATGTCTGATGGGTTGAGGAGATAATGGAGGTGACTTGCCTCTGTGAAGTATGGGAGTGGGAAGCACTCCTATTAAAGTGGACAGATGTGGGCCTAAAATTGAAGGTAATGATGGAGGTGGGGGAAGAGTCCTCAAGTGTGGTTTAGTGGCCTTCTTTGGTTTGGATTGAAGGCCACCATTGTGTGAGGCGAGGTTAGATACGGGTTTGGGTTTGGACGTGGATGGAGGTGAGTGAGATGTAGCAATCTCAGGTAAAATGCAAGAGGAAACTGTGACTGGGTCTTCCTTGGTCGAAATGGGTGAAGAGACTGGTTCTTCTCTTAGTGGAGAAGGAATAGGAGAATGCGGCTCCTCAAGAGGGTAGAGGGTAGGGATGATCGTGCCTTCTACTTGTGGTTGAGGAGTAGGAAGGGTAGGGTCCTCCATTGGTGGGAGGAAGGATGAATGTGGGCTTAATGACATTGGTATGGTCAAGGCATCCCCCGATATAAGGGAGGTCGATGGAGGACTAATAGGAGAAGAGGATTCTTCTACCTATGGAGGAGGAATAGGGGAAGAATGGTCTTCCACCTGTGAAGGAGGTTGGTCAGGGACAAGAGGCGAGACCGTGTTGACCGTGTGTATGTCATGCTCATGGGAGCTATCGGCCATGGTCTGGACATTGTTTTGGGTAGGTAGATGATTAGGAAAGGGTTGTTTGAAGATGTCGATGTGTTGATTGGGTGGCACATTTGGATTGTCTAGGATGAGGTCACCCTTATCTAACATGTCTTGAATGATGTTTTTGAAGGTTTGACAATTGTTGATGTCATGGCCTTGGACATGGTGAAAGTGGTAGAAGTCGGCCTCCCTATACCATCTAGGGAGGGCTTTTAAGGAGTCGAATTGAGGTGGTTAGATTGGAGGGAGATTGAGGACCCCCTGTTTGACAAGTTTTTCCAAAACGGAAGCATATGATTCTCCAAGCGGAGTGTATGAATGCTGGATGTACCATTGTTGGAATTGTTTGGTGATGCTTTGAGATGTAGAAGGTTGAAATTGGTCAATTGTTGTCGAAGATGGTGATTTAATGACCACAGTGTTGGCCACTCCTTTGGATTTGGAGTAGGAAGAAGAAGAGGGTCTGGAAGAAGAAGGGTCATTGGTTCTTACGTTGGTATTACACAATTTGACCTTATCTTCTTCAATGGCACAGAGTTTGAGCTTTCGGGCCATGGTGAAAGCTTTGTCAAAAGTGAAGAATGTTTGAACCCACAAGGTAGAAGAGATGTGCCTGGCACATGCTCAGGAAAAGAGCTTGATGAGCTCTGGTTGAGGCAAGGAGAAGGAGAGCTAGTTAATCAAGCCTCTCCAATAAGCGACAAAATTGACTATTGATTCATCGTCAAATTGCCTGATGGAGTAAAGGTCTGTGATTGAGACTTGTTTGGTGATATTGATAGAAAAATGGTTGAGAAATAATTGGGCGAGTTGAGTGAATGAAAAGATAGAATGTTTGGTAAGAGAGATGTACCAATCAAGGGTAGGGCCAGAAAGCGTCATGGGGAACGTGCATAAAAGTAATGCATCGTCATGGGCTATGAGATAACAAGCATGTCTGAATGCTCGTAGGTGCTATTGCAGGTCTTCCTTACTCTGGAAGCGAGTAAATTTAGGAAGCTCCCACTGGTTGGGGTATGGTCAGATCGAGATGGAGGGATGAATGGGTTCATTGCAAATTTGGTCATAGGAAAGGACATTGCTTGAACTGAAAATAGAAGCTTCAAGACTAGACATTTTATCCATCAGCATTTTGATGAGATCTGCTGACAGATTAGCGGATGGGGTGCACCCTAGGTTGTAGGGCACTTGAAAGATGCTAGAAGGGGCATACGACGTAGTCGGTTGCACTTGTAGGGGCATAATGTATTGATAACTAGTCGTTGGGACAGAAGTGGAGGCCAAGGGTGGTTGCATCATGAAGGTAGAAGGCATAAGTTGACTAGATACCACCAAAGGTGGTTGCGTGGCAGCATTGGCAAAAGGGGAGGTAGACACTCCTATATTTATGGGTGCAAGAGTGTGTGGGGTTGAGACAATCAAGTTTTGGTATGATGTGGAACTTGGTTGAATTGCGTGTGGTTGAGGGGTGTAATGAAACCCCGATGGAGGTCGGTCTAAAAATAGATGGGGAGGCCAAACTTTGCGTGTTGGCCATGGTCAGGTTAATGGTTGAGGCAATAGTTTGAGTCATAAAAGGCTGGGTTGCGGATGGTGTTGATGCCATCGCCACTTCACCCAAAAGGTCTCGCGTTTTGTTTCTTACGAGATAGTTTTGGAGGGCTTTGACATTGAGGTCCAAGAATCTTTCAAAATCTTGGTCTCCTTCAGGGACAATGGGAGACTGAGTTGGGGTCAGTCAAGTAGGAGTTCTTTCAGCCTTTAAACAAAACTCCATTAAGGGACTAGTTATGGATGGGGAAGGTGGAAGCGGTTGATGCCTCGCTTGGTCAAGAAGAGCTCTTAGTTTGATTGCGTGTTAAAACCATTCAAGGCAAGAAGAGGTCAGGTTCCAAAAACTGTGTTTTTTCAGTTTCAAAAACTCAAAATGTGGTTTTGGTAGAAAAAAGGGGTGGGTTTTAGGCTGCTATTTTGAAAAAAAAGGATTGTGATAGTGATCGACGTTGGTTGAAAAATCGATGTCGGTGAGAACAGATGGCCGACATCGGTTAGATAACCGATGACGGTGAAGGAAGGTTGCCAACGTCAGTGGTAAAACTGATGTCGGTGACTGTGGTTTCTAGAAACTTAGAAGATTTAATAGTTTTTGGAAAGAAGAAAATGTCCTCACTAGCTCAAACAAGCAAATAAGAACAGAAAAGATGAAGAACACAAGCAGATCCTAAGCGTTAAATCCTAAGAATCAACTTTTAGAATCCTATTGGCTTATGCCTTAAAGTGATGTTTGGGAGGTTGGATTATAGAAGGGTCCTAGAAGAGGTAGTCTAAAGATGGTTTTAGGTTTGTTTAGGCACTCAAGAGTCTGTGTTAGGTTCTGTACATGGCCTGGTGCTAAGGAGCAAGCTCCCCTCACTTCACGAGGCCAGTGATAAGCTGGTCTCGCTTAGCCAAAATATACTTTCCCTAGAGATTATCCTCTGCCAAAGAATAGAGTGGGCTTTCCCCTTGGTGATGAAATCCAAGTGGGATTCTCGGGATGGGTAAGGTATTCGCTGGGTGATGAAATCCTAGTCGGCCCTTGTCTTAGGTGAGTTAAGATGTTTGATTTGTGCAAGTGATTTGGTTGTGTAACATAAAGTGATCTACAATTAATTCATGATGCGGTTGATAATTACTAGATGTGGACTAAGAAATGCAAGCAAGCAAAAATGAAATGCAATGTATTTTAAGCCCAAGTTGAAATGTTAGTTCGTATGAAGACAAGTTGAGAAAGGGTTGAAGAGTATGACTTTTGACTAGTCTAAGATGCAAGAAAAGAAAGAAGAGTTCTTTTTAATCCTGCTTATGATGTCTTTTGGAAGAGATAGAAGGAAGAGGTGAAAAGGAGAAACCTAATGCACCCTATATGAAAAGAAAGAAAAGAACCCAAGGAAGACCCTAGGGTCCCACCGGGCATGCCAGAATGTTTTCAAACAAGATTTCACTTTTCACATTCAAGAAAGGAAATGAGAAACTAAGAAGAATGGACGAGGGTTTGTACGTACCTGGATGAAGTCTTGCGCACCAAATTTAGACGTTGTGAGAACTCCTCTTTGGTTGTGGAGGATGACACCTACAAAAGAAAGAGACTAAAACAAAGAAGGCATTAGATGAGGAGATGGTGGGTTGCCAAGCAAAAGCTTGATCCCAAAAGTATAAAGACTTCCTTAAGGGATGTCAACCCACTGATTGATAAAAATAATGTCTGATAAAAGGCAGAATGATAAAAGACTAAAATGATTAAAAATTAAAGCAAAAATAGAAGCAAATGCTTACCTGAATGCTACTGTCGGCCTGGTCACAGTCACCGATGTTGGTTAGTCTGCCGACATTAGTTGTCAAGGTTTGTCGACATTGGTTAGTCTGCCAACGTTGGTGGAGGCAGTGATCTCTGTGGCCAGCGTCGGTCAGGGTAGGAGTCTTTGGACGAGGTCAGGTCAAGTTTGGATGGGTTTCAAGGCTATGGACGGGTCTGAGAAGGAGTTTGGGCCTGGTTAATGGTCTGTGCAAGGGTCTGGGCAGAGTTGCAGGGACAATGGACAGAGTGTATATTTTGAAAAAGGGGGATAGAGGTGGTAAGGATATGGGAAGGCCTCTCAGCCTTTTCGAGAGGGATTCAAGTCTGGTCTAGCTGATAGTCTAGTCTAGGGGGTGATATTATTTGGAAGCAATAACTGAAAACATAATGAAAACACAGACAAAATACTTACCTATGGCTTGCAGAAGGAGTGCTACTGGTGCTTGTACCTATTGTTGATGTAGAAGACTGATGCAAAGTCCCTACAGTTGCTGTAGCTAGTGCAGAAGCCTTGTGAGAGAGAGAGTGAGAGGTCTGGTGGATTGAAGACTGGAAGATTAGCTAATTGTTGAAGGTCGAAAGGCAGATGATTGAAGGTTGAAGGAGCGGATTGAAAGAGTGGATGCCAAGATTGGAAAAACCGTATCGAGAGAGACTAGAAATCGCCTTTGGGCTAGTCTTAAGCAACCAATGTCGGTGATCCCGCCGGCATCAGCCGATAGGTAACCAATGTCGACAGCTGGAATAACGAAAAAAGGCTAAAATTAGCCTTTTGCCCATTCTTCCAACTGCCCGGGTCAATTGGTCATGTGAAAATGGTCGAAGGTGGATAAATAAACGTGAGGATTAGTGGAGGGGAAGTTGGAATAGGTCATAGGGTGATAAATGAGGGTATCCAAGGGAAAGGAATCCAAGGAGAGGAGAGGTGGCAAAGGGGGAGAAAGGATTATTAATTTAATTATTTTAAATTAATAAGACATAGGTTGGTTATGATTAGAAGTGGAAAGAGACTAAGGGGACCAAGCGGGGGAGTCGACCAAGGGTTTAGACACGATTTCGGTGTCTACAATTAGACTTAATGGTTATTGATCCTCCCAAGAGGAAAACTGAGACTACAATTATCTAAAAATCAAAGAAAGCTAAAGTGGCCATCACACCACCTTTAAAGTATATCAACTTGTTTATTAAGGAGAATATAATAAATGGACTAGCTATACCTGAATGGTTTATATATAAACCAAGAATGTAAAGGCTACCTACTATTTGTCACCCATGGGCCATAGTAAAGACTAAAAAAATCCCTATGTAATAGGAGTTGAAGCCTTGGATCATTGCATTACAAGGTGAAGAGGAAAGGAGACTTGCTACTCCAACTTAGTCAATAGACAAAATAAAAATAGAGGTCCCAATCAAACATATGGGCTAGTCTTCATTTGGGGTCAGATATGATCCAATTACTATAGGCCTATAAAGGGTCACTGAGACAATTGTCATGGAAGGAGGCCTTGAAATTTTTCATCAAAGGGTTAAACCTTTAGTTTACCTAACTCAAAATAAGGAACAAAGACCAGGGGAAGATCCTATATTTGAAGAATATGTCTTAGATCTAGTTTAATCTCAATAATAAAGGCTACAAGCTACCATCAAAGGACTAAAAAAAGAGAAAAAGAGTTTGGAATAACAATATATTTTGTCTGTACTAGAAGACATTATTAATAAATTTGAAGCAACTATCTATGATATATTTAGTTCTTTGAAAGAAATAAAATCTAAATTGGACATTATGAACAAGCAACATGCTATAGCTTTGAACCTAGTTAACCAATGGCAAGCCTCATACAAGAAAAAAAGGGAATTGGTCAAAATGCTAATGGAAGATCATATTCCCTAAATTTAAAATAGTCAGCCTATCACACTCTAATATGGCTACGATAATTTTGATGGAAAAAGTTAGGGACATGAATAAGTGGTCTAAAATCATGCAAGGTCTCTCAAGAAATTTCAAACAATTAGAGGGAAGAATGGTATAAATATTAGGGGGCTTGATCAAGGATCCAATCATTCTTAGTTGTATAGGACTAATAACTGATGAAGAGTTCAGACAAAGGGCTACCTAGTTTATCCAAGAGGTCAAGAATAAAAATAAGGGCACTATAGGGGTTGAAAATAAATGTATTTTAGACATGATCTTGTTAGAAAATGAGAAGATTGGTGATGCTAGGAGCATCAAAAAAGCTATGGATAGAGCAAATGAAACCTTCAAGGACTTAACTAGGTAAATAGAGGTGATTTTCATGGATCCAATTATTAATCTAAGGTTGACTGATGAGCAATATGACAAGTCCATGAAGATTTTGGCATAAAAGTAAAAGGCTGCAATTGTAAGGGCACCTAAAATTTAATTGAGTTGAATTAGAATATTATTTTATACCAAAACCATGTAAATAATTTAAAAAGAATATTATATTTTATGAAAGCATGTGCAATGTGTAACACACATGGCTTGTAGGTTAGTCATATTTCAAAAGTGTCATTAGTTCTATAATATTTGTAAAAGGACAGTTTTTTTTGACACTTGTCTAATTATTATTTGATAATGGATAATCGACATACATCATACGTTGCCTATAAAAAGGGGTATTATCATTGTAAAAGGTAGGAAGTTTTTAGAGCAATTTTTTTTTGTAAATTTTAGAACAAGTAATGCAAACAAGAGAATTCTACAAAGATTGTCTCACATTTGTTTGTTTGTTTGTTTGTTATCATGGTTACTTCCTCAATTTTTTGGTTTGATGTTTAGATTTGAATTGCTTTTATGAATTTTTGATGTGTATGTGTTAATGCAGAGTTGTTAATTTGAGCTTTACGCTAGGTTTATTGAAAGTTGTTAGATTCATTTCAATATCATTAATTTTCTTGAAGATGTGCAGATGAAATTTTCTTGTTTAAGTAAATCTTTAAAGTGAATATGATTTCTCATTTGCATATGTTTCAAATATATTTAGACATTTTCTTGGTATATGATAGGATCTATTCTTTTGGTAATTTCATGTCATATGATGGCATGAATTGCATATCTTTGATGAAATTAAATATTTGTCAAGATGTTTGAATTGATCAACAAGAACATCCTTCTTTCTACCCTACCCTACCTATTTTTTCTTTTTTTCAAATCATTGTAGTTTAATTTCTCATTGTAAATATTCATGCTAGATTAGGTTCTTATAATTTAGGTTTTGATCATCATTCATTAGACTTAGTAAGAATAACTTTCATCTTTCACAAAACTTTAGGAGCACGATTGCTCCAAATAACCACTTATATAATATTTTTGTAAAAAAATCAATTATCTTGGCTGCTACTCCACCATAGATCTCAAGAAGATCATAACCAACAACTCATGAAAAATATTCTTTGAATCTTGAAATGAGAAGTGTTTTCAACACTATGAGAACTTTGTGATACACTTACATGCATAAAAAATAGGACTCCATTTTTATCATGTAGTGGGATGATTTAAGCCTAAGAGATCATTTTTGATATCTATTTAATTTAGGAAGGAACATACCTATGAGTAAGTAATGGATGATTTGAGAATACCATTCACCTTCAGCTATCTAAGTTTCATTGATTTGTTCAATACTAATTCACATGTCAGTTTGAGCCATCAAATAGATAATACCCTATCCTCTTACCATTTTTTCATGTCTAATCTATAGATCAAACTCCTATCCATCCACTTATATCTCCTTTCACCTAATTTATTCTATCCCATCATAAGTTTGATAGATAGGTTGCGAATAATGGCATACATTTTTTTTAAGGATGTAGTGCCTAAATTTATTAACCAATTTAATCAAGGCATATATTTGTTTATCTATCATGAAGTATCTCAGTTTATCATCCTTCAAATTGGTTCTCATTAAAACAATGGGATGTTCATTACCTTCAATCCTTTGTGTTAATACAATAACTATGGTATGTTGTGAAGAAAATGAACAGAGATAAAAATATTTATTAAAATCTAGACTCATTAGAACTAAAAGATGAGTAGTAGTGGATTTGATATCTTTGAAGGTCTTCTAGGATTTTTCCATCCAATTTATCTTTGCATCTTATTTTATCATAACATTCAATGGTTTGACTATCTTGGCAAAACCAGAAACAAATTTTATGACAAAGTTGATCTTTCTAAAAAATGACTTTAGGTCCTTTTTGTTGTTGGGAGGTATCAGCTTGGATATGGCTTGGATTCTATTTGGATCAATGGAAATTACATCTTTAGTGATAATATTTATAAGTATATTTTCTTTAGTGACTCTAAATATACTCTTCTTCAAATTTTTGGAGACTCATTTTTTACATTTGTCAAAGACTCTCTGTAAGTGGTTAACATAATCATATCATTTTTTTAAAAATACAATGAGATCATTTAGGAAGAGGATGATACATTTACCAAACAAGTCATATAAATACAAATCCATTTCTCTCTAGAAGGTGGATCCTATATTTATTAAGCTAAATAACATCCTTTTATATGCAAAAGTTCCCCACTGGTGAATGTAGTCTTCATCCTATCTTCTACTTCAACCAAGACTTGATTGTAATTAGATAACCCATATAGAATCCACATCATATCTGATATTATTTCCATTGGAATCACCTCATACAAATAAGGTATAGGGTAATTATCTTTCTCTGATGCTTTGTTCAAGTTCTTGAAGTAAATGTATAGTCTGATTTCCCTATTTTTCTTTTTGACTAGTACTAGGTTGGCTACCCAAGTCAATTGCCTAATTAAAAAGATGATTTTAGCATCTAGGAGCTTATGCAATTCTTCTTGTATAAGAGGTTATAATATTAGATTTAATAGCCTCTATCTTTAACTGAAAGGCTTATGATTGAGTTTAAGGAGAGTGGTATGAGTGATTATCCTGGGGTTAAAGATATGTAGGTCATCATAAATCCACACAATGACATTCTTATAGTTTTAGAGTAATGTCTCAGGTCTATGATTTTCACTCTTAGTGCAACTTAGACCCACATTCACATATTGGGAATATTGATCAGTCCCTAAGTTTTATTTTGTGAACTCATATTTGATTACCTTGAACTACTTTTAATTCTAAGCTTGTGCATCGATATTAAAGGCTTGCTCTAAAGAAACCATCCAATGAACAATATATCAATAGTCTATTACACACATGGTTTGTATTCCAACTGGATTCATACGTATGATAATTATACAACACATGGGAATAAGAATTTCTCTAATTGGAGGACTACTCTTTTTCATTTATTAGGGTTTAAACCCAACCTTTTGAATATAGTTATTGGCATCACATTGGATTATGCCCTTAAGTCAACCAAATAATTATATACATTCTTCCTGAACATCCTAATGTTCAACACAATGGGAGGTAATTATGGTTTATCTTTATATATCATTACATTCACTTGTGTAGTCTTCAATTTATCATTCGATGGTCTTTCAGTTAGGGATTTGAGTAGAAAATCCCTTTGTTCAGTGATCTAGGCAAACTCTTACAGAGTGATGTTTGATTTTACCTTATTTATATCTTCAATAATGTTTTATCATCAATTTATGAGTGGTTATATAGTCTATAACTATTCATCTCTCTTTGGAGGAGGTGGATTGTTATTAACCTTTATAAATAAAAGACTGGTATCATTGTTATTAGGAGGTGTTGAAGTTATGATGGGCTATTTACTCCTTAGATTGTAGTTGTTTTTGACTTGATGATACTGATAGAAGGCATGGATTTTTTTAGTGTTATACTCTGGTTCATTATTTCCTTCCTCTCAAAATGGAGAGGCATAAGTTTCTAAAACCATTATTGTGCTTGGGTGGCCCAAATCATTGGATCAATATGATTCCTTTTGATGTGCAAGATTTTATTGCCTTTCTACCTTCTATTGGAATATTTCCAAAGTAGTGAAAAACTTGATACAATCTAACTCACCATGTTTCATAGTTTTATGAACTTAGCACCAATTTAGAAGAGGCACATCTATGATATTGATCTCAAGTATCTTATTAGATGGGATTTGTTATTATTGATTATATCCAAACCTATTTAAAGTTATGTTATTTCTACAGAATCAAATTTTTTCGTTAGAATTATGTCTATCTATGTTACCCATGCATTTTTGCATGTTCAAAAACTTGTTACTCAATTTTTGTACCATCCTCTAGATTGAATCTAATTTTATATTTTTAGAATTATAATTAGTACCTTATGTAGTAATTTTATTGATTAATATTGAGGTATGACTCTGACTTTGTTGGTTGGAGGTAGACATATAATTATTCAAGAAGCCAAGGTGTTGGTTAGGAAGGCATGGGTCAAAGGTACTAGGATATATACTTGGTTCTAGTTTTGGGCTAAATTATTCTAATTCACACCTAGGATTGAAGTGATTGGAAAAATCAGGCCAAGGATTACATTTGGGGATTTATCTTTGTCTCAATACTGATGGATTAAATTTAAGCTAAAGTCAATGAAGTAATCCTAACAACTCTACAAGGATTACTTCATATAATTTGCACTTATCAACAGTCTAAATTTTTGAAAACTACCAAAAATAAAATGGACTATATCAAGATTAAATTGGACTGTATCGAGATTAAGTTAGACTTATTACAAATAAATCACGTCTATCTAATTATTTATGATAAGTCCAAATTATTTAAAATGATCATAAATAATTATTAGTTGGAAACTATCATAAAAAAATTAGATGTTATCAATAATTACTTGGAATTATTTCAAATAAATCACATTTATATTATATATTTGCAATAAGTCAAAATTATGCAACCATTCAAACTGGTTTATAGACCATGCATTTATAGATAACAAGACTTGGCAATTTATTTCTTAAGGAAAAATAATTCATACATTTATCAAGTGCTTGGGAGATATGTGATTTAAAACACCTAGGATGATTGGGATGCCACATGTCATTGGTTGATTGGATTGTGAACTATCTATTTAATTTGATTCAAGTGACATCCTCATGACCATCAAAGTTTATCTCATATTTGTGTACCTACCACATTTATATCAAAGGTATTCTATTATTATATATATAATATCCCATATAGTCAAGTTACCGAGATTGTGATGCATGTTGCAACTTTAGGTGATCACATTATTTGGGACTTTTGTTTGGACTAGTCATCCTTTTACACAACCAAGTCATTAAGATTGTACCATGTGGCATAAACTTAGGTTCTTGTACAAAGTATAATTTGAAAAACTAAAAAATTGAGTAACATTTGTTGATATGCAAATGCAGAAGAACAAATCTTGATGTGAAAGTGGGACATTTTGAGGCATAAATGCCAAAGACCTTTTTGCATACAGAAGAATGCCAAAGTGTATTTTTTAAAACACAAAAACTGAAGTGTAAATTTTTAGATGTGCAAATTATGAAGACCATTTTATGAAGACCATTTTGAAGAATGTAAACATGCAAAGTGGACATTCCAATAGTCAAATGCTATTAAATATTTACACAGTTATTGAAATACTAAATTATCATAGTAGAAAATATAAAACTCAAATGCTGAAGTGTATTTTCCAAGACCCAAAATGTGAAGTGACACTAGAAATAAATATAAATAAATAAAAGAATAAAACATTATACATTCTCTAAAAATGGACTAAATTTTGAAAAAAAACATTCATATTTCTCATTCCAAAATTAACGAAACACCAGTTCAAATTTTCCAATCCTTTTATCACTATTTTTGTTGGTGCCTAGTGGGATGATGCATTCAAATAGTTTGTTACAATGCCTTTCAAAAAATTTATGAGAACAAGTGTATGACCTATCCAATTTTATTTGGTTTCCAAGAATAGATGATACTATCTATGAGTATGGATGCTAAAGATGTGTCAGTTGGGTTTGGCTTCCATTTCTTGTCTAAGTAGCCTGAATAAATTTTTGCTTCTTCTACATCTTTTTTACCTGCATGAATTTAGATGAACCAAGCTACATTGACCCTTCATTATATATCCTTAGTTGATTGTAGTATCTAAATATTGATTTTATCTCTAGCAACCCATATTATGTAGTCCATTCTTGTAGAATCATTAGGTTTGACAAATAACATATCTTTGATTTGCACATCTTGAGCTGGATCAAATGCAATTTTTGTTCTTTTGCTTCTTGGACCAACATATGTATCTATACATGCCACTCAAAAATCAAGGTTCTTATCATGAACCATTTTATGTATATCTTTATGCAGGGGTATGTCATGGTGAGTTCTAGGGCAAAAATATCCTGTACACTTAGCTTCAGAAGGGAATATGTCTTCTTTCATTATGTCATGGATGTTTTGGAAGTAATATGCTAGATCCTTCCACTTACTATTTTTGATCAAACCAAATTCTTTGAATTTCTATACATACTTATTCAAGTTATATTTAATTTATTTTTCACTCTTTTTTTTACTTCTATTTGAGTCCTTTGCAACAATGGAATCTTTAGACATTTCTCTATTTTTCAAGTCTTTGAAATATATTTTTGTCGAATTACCTTCTGGAACATTTGGCTCACCATTTTATTTTCTTCCCCATAATGTAATTGGGGGGGACCAATTTCTATCTATTATATAATTTTTGCAACACATAATGGGATGAACTTACTCCATGTGTAGAAAAACGTATTGACCTTTTGTCAATCCTATTATTTTGTTTCTTCCCTTTAGTTGGTAACTATTAACATACTCTTTGAAATTCACTACCTCTTCAATCAAATATGGCATGAATTTTCTTGTATTTTCACACATCCTATAAGTTTCCATCATCTTTACCACACTCTATACATATTTCCTCTTTATGCATTTAGAGGTTTCCAAATGTGCTGTCGATGTGCTCATGAGTATGTCCTATAAGGAGAAATCTGACCTTGACATTGAGGAGAAAACCTTTGTATACAAGGAGAGATAAATATTACAACACATACCTATACAAAAAAAATGATTTTATGAATTTATAAATGTAACATTAGTTCCATATAAGGTTTGACATTTTTTAAACATAATTATGGATGGAAGTACCTATTCTTATTGTCCCCATAATAGTTGTCTAGTTGAAAGTATAAATTGGAAGGAAGTTTCTTGAAGGCACCAATTGATTATGCTTCTTCTCTATATTTTTGGCATTTATGGTAGCAGTTGTTAGACAAAAGTGCATTATACAATGGATATTTTGAATTTTTAGGTTTATATAGTAAAGATCCATAAGTATCTGGCATTATTATTTCCATATCCCTAAAGTAATTATTTAATGAGATGATAGTAAAGTTAGACCCTCCAAGAATGTATGGTAAAAAAATGCCCATTTCCACCAAAACCATGACCATGTGTTATAATCCCTACCATTGACAACTCTAATATTCTATTTATAGCTGCTTTAATTTTTGTGAATATCCTTGGCATAAATGTTTTTTGATATTACACCTTGTCATGAATGGTACTAAGGCATTATTCAAGGTATTTCTCTGATAGTTGTTTAAGTGTAATACATTTGTATTGAAAAAAGTATTTTATTTGAGTGCATCATGAATTATTGATTGAGACACTCTTCTTGATCTCTAGAGAGGGACCTAGAGCATTTTTGTTGAGTCAATAAGATGCATGTTTTATATGTAGTGAAGTCATTAGACGTGGAAATGGTCACATCATGAAAATTAGTTCTCCACATGTTATTGAATTTTGGCTCATATTCCATATCTATTAATTATGCATTGATGTGGTGCCTCATCAATTCTTGAGTGAAAGATGCTAGAAGATGTCAAATATTTTATTATGAGCCATCTATATGTACCTGGCATGTTATTCATGGAGAAACATCTACAAAATCATCCACTAATTAGTCCAACAAATATTTAGCTACCATTGTCTTCTTATGTGGCTTTTGTAAATATATCCTTACATGGAATGCATTTTGTTCCCCATTTTTGTGATAATTTTGAATGTCAAAAATCTACTTCTCTTCAATCCATATATTTTAAGCCAAGCTTCCAAATAGATCTCTGTGCCCTGAAAGTCAATGCCAGTTTTGTTTTTATTTTTCTTAAACAAACCAACAAAAAGGGCATCCAAGACATATTGCCTCCTATGTGTTGTGGTAGAATCAAGAAACTTTATCTTTACAAGTTTTAAAATCTCAAATGACAATCTTGACTAAAAACATTTTTTGGTGCAACATTTATCTGCATACATTATTGAAATCTCACTATCTATGCTTTCATCAAACTGATCTTGGTTGAGTGAAGTGTTTGGCTGACTTATTTTTTGGCCTGAGTATTTGTAGGCATGAGTTAATTTTTTTGGATGCCTTTATGCTAGGAGAATTAGGCAAGGAGTGACTTCATTATCCATTATGTCCCAAACATTTCCAATTTCTTTCTCCTTTGGTGTCATGTATAGTAAATTGATTTCTCTACAAGTCTCAGTGTCCACTATTTTGCTGGAAGGCCATCTAATGATAGATGTTTTTGTTACCTCTATAATGCAAGTCTCATAATTTTTTATAACATGCCTTAGGTAATTCCCAATTCATTTTCTAACTTTAGGATAGGAATGTAACCAAAAATCTCCCCTGGTTCTTCAAATTCAATAAAACCAAAAGCATTTTTTTCATCATTTGCAAAAGCTATACATTTGTGCAACAAATATACCCTTTTCCGAAGAAAAGTTTTTCTTAGGCTTTGAAATGTGGCAGGATCATCGATATATCAAACAAATGAATCCAAAAAAGGGTTTTCTTATTGTAATGGTTATATTTGTAGAATTGAATTCACATTATTTTATTTTTGTTCCATGTCATTATCTATAGAAAAATTATCTATGACGTGTTGCGTCATTGTTTTGCTATTTATAGTAAAACTATCAACTACATCCCCCAAATTATCCATAAAAGCTGTAGGAAATGGAAGCGATAGAGTCAGATCAAAATCTTTAGTCACATTAACACTTACACATTCAATATGTATTTATTCATTGTGGCATATGGAAGTGAGATTTATGGGTTCTAGAGATTCAACATCTGGACTTGCCACTTTGTGTATTCTTCCTTCACCAATGACCTTACCATTATTTATAAGAAAAACATAGTCTCCACATTAGAAAGACATTGACATATGATTTTTTAGCCTTGACATTTAAAAAAGACATGAGAAGATTTATTAATCAATTTATTTACAAAATTAATCTAATTTATACCTGTATGTAGGAGATAAATCTATATTTATAGTAGAACATAAGCATAGAAATATGTTAAAACTTAAAATGTTAAAAGGGTAATGTACAACATTTTTTTAATGACATAATTTATGTCAATCCATAAAAAATAATAGCTTTTAATATCAAATACTACATACTTAAATTCTTGCTTCATCCTACTTTGAAGATATCTCCTAGGAGATACATTTCAAACATGCATCGGAGCAAAATAGCCATGTAGAGAAAAATAGTTAATTAAGTCAATATCTAACCATGTATTTTATTACAATACAAAATGATATTGAGATCCTAGGGGTTTTGAGAAAAATTATGGAAAATGATTAGATTATTATATCTTGGGATCTTGTATGTGATTTGAACCTTTGTTATGGACCCAAAAGTTTGAAGGTATCGCTTAGGATATAGCTTTTAAACATTAGTATGGGTACCATTGAAGGTCTGAAGGTAGTACTAGGTGATAAATGAAAGGGACTTATAATACCTTCAAGCTTACCCATGACATTAAGCTTAAGGATTCAATTTTTACTATTTAAGGACATGTGGCATTCACTTGTGAACTCATGACATTTCAACACTTGAAAAATATTTTAAGTTTACTGAGCGAGTGACTCTCCATGATTATGCCAAGTGTCTCCATCCTATTTACCCAGAGGCTAATAGATTGAACTTAAAGTACAAAATCTTAGGGATGTGTAAGAAGCATTATAGTGACACATGTCTCCCTTTGAAATGCCTTTGAAATTCTTATTAAAAATAGGCCCCACTTCCCTTAGCCAATGACACAACTTTTATTCAAAGAAGAACTCTCTTCTTTCCTAAGGAACACCATGATGGCACATGTCTTCAGTAGAAGGGATTAGGATTTCAAGTTTGTGGCTGTGCACACCTATGTGCTTAGTTGCTATAAGTCCACAATGAAACCAAGTGTTGGCTTCAAGTTTACGACTGCATTATTTATTCTCTCCCAATAGGATACATACAATTGTTGGACCATGGGAAATTGTATAGGTTAAATTTGACAGTAACCCTTACCCATCAATTTTTTTTTGTGCTGGTTTTTAAATTAATGTTCAGGAAAGTGATGGTGACAAGATAGGTATGGCAGAAGGATCACTAATAGTCATGCAAAACCATTAATGACATGGTGTTTCAAAAGATTGCATCTAGTTTGAGGTAGATCAAGTTAGGATTAATGACACATATTCCAACACATGCTATGGGGTAATTTAAATATTTAGGGGATAAAAAAGGTCACCATCAAAGCCAAAATATTAAAGATGAGGAAGAGCACTCATGTGTAGGCAATTAGTGCATTTAAAGAGGTTGGCAAGAGCAAATTAGACACCAAAAAATATAAAATAAATAGGAAGAACAATGCAAAAAAATTATATAATTTGGAAAACAAGATTATTCTACTATTTGCTCTCGATGTACTCCCATGTGGAAAAAATGAGGCCCAGATTTTGGTAGAACAAAGTAATCAAAAAACATAAATTATAGGTTTAGTCATGGATAGGATAAAGTTATTGATCCCACTCATAGATGCAAAGAAGGTGAAAATGGGGATTGAGATAGGTATTCAACAAACCAAATTCAATGACCAAGATCCAGACTTTGTGAAAATGGCTGAAGTTAATCTCTTTACCCTATCAGTACAACTAGGTACATAAGCAAGATCTCTTGCACTTCAACATCCACTTTAGGGTTCTGATATAGAGAGACTAATCAAGTTACCTAAATTTAGGTAACTATATGAGGTCATGCATACTTTGTTAAATAAATACAACCAAGGGGATATTCATTTGTCAAGAGATATCATTAATTGGATCAATGCAGAGACCATGGTGAGAGCCACATGCCTCCTGAATCATGGAAAATATTTATTACCATACAAGTCTACCACACTACTAATTCATCCATATGTTTGGGAGAAGTTTCCCACTAGGGTAGGTAGAGGAGCCCAAATTGACTCTATTGATGATGGTTTAATGCGTATTATGGTAGATTGTATTATAGAGAGGCTTTGGTAGATAATGAAGCAGGCCAAGTAGGCACCAAAAGGAATAATTGACATTGTGTATCATATGATACACAAGAATGATAACTTCAATTGGATCGAGTTTCTCACATTTGATCTTACCACTAATATCTAAAAGGTACTTTTAGGTAGCTTAAAAAATTTTTGATATCAATTTTTAGTTTTATTGTTATACTTCATCCACTGGAAGTCCTTGCTATGCTAAATTAATGTTACTATAGACTTTTGGCCTATTACTTCCCTCACAGGCATCACTTGGACTAAGACATGGTAATATTATGAGAAACTAGGGAAGTTTAACACATGGATGCTTGAGGCTCTCTATTTGATCAGGTCACGCCCTCAAATTTTATAAGATGTCATGTAATATTTGGGGCAACATACATCAATAACCAAGTTGTACAATGGTATTAAAATCAAGGTGCATGAGTTGGCCATGCCAATTACAATTCTAATGCTCTTTTTAATCATAATGGTTGAATCACAATTTGTAGTATGGAGGTAGAGATCCCTAGTTGCATAATAATGCCAATAAGAGAAAGAATAATCATAGCTAGATATGTAACCATAGTCATCACCCCAATAGTTCATAGCTCCTCCAAAATAATAAAAATGCAAACATAAGGGATTTGCGTAGAGATCCTCACCACTACTAGCTATAAATATATCAAGGAAAATCAAGTCTTGGTTAGACAAACCACATGTTCCAAGACTATCTTGGGAGTATGATATCGCAATGTTGTGTGTTGATGAATAATAAATTCTTCATTGCATGATCGAAGACATCATTTAAAAGGTATATGATAAAGAGTAGGAGGAGTTCTTTTTGTATAAATTAGTGCACACTTTTCAAGTGTAGAATAAGGTAAGTAGTGACCATTTAGTTGATATTAAATAGCCCCCTCCCTCTATTATTGTGGATACTATAGGTCATAAAGAAGCTCAATGTGACATTGTAGTAGAAATTTTCCAAAAAGATCTAGAAGCTAGTTCATCATCTATGTAGTTTGTAGATTTACCAAAGGAAGGGAGTACGATATGGCCATTGATGCAAAAAAATATAGTCATCATTAGGTGAGGCCTTCAACCATTGTACTTGAATATTTGGTATCTTTCAGAGATCCAACCATATAAAGTATTGGCCATCTGGTGAAGTCTAGGTGTTTCTATGCTAAATTTCGCTTTCACATTCAAAAGATAGAAATGAGAAACTAAGAGATGGTCTAGGGTTAGAAGATACCTGGATGTAGTCATGTGCACTGAAACCAGATGTTGGAAGGTACTCCTCTTTGGCTATGGAGGAATGACACTTGTGAAGAAAAAGAGACTAAACACAAAAAATGTTTAGACGAGGAGACGGTGGGCTGTCAAGCAAAAGCTTGATCCCTGAAGTACGAAGACTTCCTTAAGGGATATCAACCCACTAATTAAAAATAGAATATTTGACTGAAGTAGAAATAATGAAAGATAGAATGAAAGAAAAAAAAGACAAAAAGTAGAATGCATACCTGATATGCAGCAAAATGCTCTGCACAGTCACCGGCATCGGTCTCTGTGCCAGCGTCGGTCAAGAAGGGTGCCGACGTCGGTTAAAGTGTCGGCATCGGTAGGGGTAATGAGCGACGTCGGTTGGGGCAATAGCTTTAGGACAGGGTCTGGTCGGGTCTGGACAGGGTTTTAGGATTGCAGAAGCGTCTGAAGTTTTTGTCTGAAGGTTTGGGAAGCCGGTTTAGGAGTCAAAGGGATTGTTTGGGGGTTTGTACAGGGATCTGGGCAGAGTTACAGACTATATTTTTTGCAGAGGGTGGATAGAGATGATACGGGTGGAAGTAAGGTCAGGGCTATGGTCTAACTCTAGATAAGGGTGGTAATATTAAATAAAAACAATAACCAAAAAATGAAATAAAAACACAGAATAAATGCTTCCCTGTTATATGCTGAAGATAGAATAGGAGACATGATTGATGTTGCCGATGTGTTGTAGAAGTTTGATGTAGTAGACCTCCAGCAAGATGACTGAAGTAGAATACCTATACCAGAGAGAGAGAATATGAGAGATTGATTGCAGATTGGTTGAATGCAAAAGTTGGTTAATCGTTCGAATGAAGAGGTTGCTGATTGATATGAAGGAAGGTCTGATAACCGATCGAGAAACAGATTGGCAACCGAATGATGAATAACGGATAACAGATAACGGATCCTGCATTCAGGTCGAGAATGCAGTGTTAGGGATAACCGATGCCAGCAAGACTACTGACATCAGCTGATTAGTGACCGATGTCGATGATGTCGGCTGGGTAGTGACCATCGTCGACAGATGTAGAATGGGGACAGAGGCTAGTTTTAGCTTTCTGCTCATTTTTACATGCTGCCAAGGTCAAGGCTCGTAGGAAAATGGTCGATAGGGGGTAAATAGGCATGGAAGAATAGAAATGGGGGTTAAGGGGAGGATGACAAGGGTTAGACACAATTTTGGTGTCTACATTTGCCCCTTTTTGTCTTGTTGGTTGTTCTGGATGAACTGCAAGACAAAAACAGGAGTTGGTTGCCCCAGGTGTGGGATAAGGTCAATTCCATCTTGTTGGTTGTTTGAATGAACTGCAAGATAAAAACAAGAGGTGGATTGCCCTGATTATGGATGAGGTATTCCCCCTCAAAGTAGGAGTCGAGGGAAGGGAACTGAGAATCGAGTGCTGATTTGACAAAGAGTGGATGAAAAAGGGGCTGAGGGTGAATGCTGTAAAAGTCATGATTACGCGCATACCACTTCACGAGATAGTTAGGTTAAATTGTCATAGGTCAAGGGTTGAGGAGTGCCAAAATTGAAATAACTGGGCCCCAATATTTAGTCGTCTGTTTATCGGGTTATTCAATCTAAGCTGTAGCTCCAATGGGTCGTTGTGTTTTAGGTATCCCAGGCTCAGGAAGTGCTCCTAGAAACACAAAAAAGTCACAAGTAGTGCGGATCAACCAGCTTGCGATCCTATACTTGTGAAGGTCAAAAATAGTCTGCGCACAATTTTGCTAACCAGTCATGAGGTAGCATATAGGCAAAAAACAACCAAGGCAACATTGTCTTGGAAGTGGTCAAAGTCAGAGGAGACAGGCATGATCTCCAATGGTCATTGGTCGAGGTGGATGGATGGACGAAAGGATGTGGCTGAGCTAACCTCAGAAGATGTTATGTGATCTGAGTGCTGCCTACATAGCCCTTGTGTGAAGGGCCTTAGGCCAATGTAGTTCTCCCTAAAAGGGAGGAAGGGTCAAAGGGATGGAATTGGTCTTGGTTGGGGGCAAGGTCATGGTCAAAAGGAAGAAAGAAGGTTTGTTCATCAGAGAGGCAAATAAATGAGGGTGGTCGAGCTAACCCCAAAAGACATTGTGTCATCTGAGTGCTGCCTACATAGCCTCGGTCTTAGGGCCTCAGACCAATGTAGTTCAAACAAAGAGTTTGAGTGGTAGACAGGTGGTGAAAGTGGTCGATAGACTAGTCTTGGTTAAGGTCGAGGTCAAGTGATGAAGGAAAAAAGAGGTTTTTCATCCCCAGCAGTTTTCCATATTCGTGATGGATGTATGCTAAAGATGAATTGAAGTCTATTTATGCTTCAGCAAGTATTGGTTTATGCTTAACATAAATTGCGTCTGGTCGATAGTTTCCATGTGTAGTGGTGTCTATAGAAACTAGTGAATAGGCTATGCGAGTGGCCTGAAAAGAGAGTTGAGTTGAGTTGATTAGGTTTAACAAGTGATGAAGTTGAATGTGAGCAAAGTGTAGAAGAAGTGAAAGGCATATTGCTCTTTCATTGATAAGGACCAGAAGGAAAGCATAGATAGGGGTTATTAGAACCAAGAGCCCCATTCATGCATGACATCGTTGACCATATGTTGTGTTAGAGAGGTAATCGAATCACTTTGACATTAAAGTGAGCTCAAAGTCCCTTGAGCAGGTGATAGGAGGAGGATAGGGTAACCCATTTTAGAGTAGAGATAACTTTGCCCTTTTTATAGGAGACCCTGAGACAACTATAAGCCAAGTCCATGATTGATTTTTTTTTGTGTGCAGACTGATCAATGCGGGAAGTCTACTTAGAGATGTCATTTGCTTAGTGGTTATTTGCGAAGCTGATCAATGCGGGAAGCTTCTAAGAAAGATTGCTGTTTGTAGCAAGAGTTAGTCATAGCCATCCTTCGAGGGAGTGGTCTATATTTTGCTTTATATATAAGGGCTTTGAATAGCTGTCCTTCGAAGGAGTAGTCTATTAGCTACAGTAATGATAGTACAACTATCTTTCGAGGGAGTAGTCTGCCTTTTGATTTGATTTTGTGACCTTGGATATTTTGACATTGTGATTTTTTTTGACAGAAATGTGAGTCACGGACAAGACTATAGAAGGTCAAGGGCTCCCTTTTATTAGGACAAAGCATCCATACTGTATAAAAGGGGTATATAGGATTTGTTAAGGGGAATAGGGTTGAAAGGAATGAGGACTAAGAGGATGGGGATTGCTCAAGGGACAAGCTCAAGGTAAATTTCAAGTGGATGAGTACTCGACTAACAGAAGAATGGTCACAGATGCAACGCATTAAGAGGCTCAGGTTCTAGTCATCCGTCGAGAGAAGACAAACGATATGTCCCTGATCCATACTTGTGCGTGATAATGAAAGGTCTTAGCCAATTAGGGGCAAACTTGCCTCGTTTACTTCACTCCATATTGGTCACGTGCTGATTCTCTTTGAGGATGAGGTCTCTGATATTGAAATCTCATTCTCACAGATTTTTGTCATAGGCTCGCTTGATGAGATGTTGATAGACATGGAGATGGTTGAGGGCAGCAAGGCGGTGCTCATCAAGTAACTCAAGTGGAGCTAAGTGATCTTGATGAAAGTCATCGTTAGAAAGAATGTCATGTAGAGAGATGCAGAGAGACATGATTTGTACTTTGAGAGGTAGGACAGCCTCTGTTTCGTACACGAGAGAAAAAGGGGTAGCACCCGTGGAGGTTTGAATGCTAGTGCGATAGGCCCACAAAGCGAAGGGAATATGAATATGCCAATCCCTTCTAGTGTCGCTGATGACCTTCATGAGAATTTTAGTCAAGATTTTGTTGGAAGCCTTGGCCTGCCCATTTGCTTGTGGGTAGTAAGGCGAAGAGAAACTGAGCTTAATGCCAAATGAGTTGCAGAGTTTTTGGATGGTCTTATTTTTGAAGGACTTGCCATTATTGGTGATGATTTTATGAGGGACACCGAAGCGGCAGATGATGTGGGTGCTAATGAAGTCGACAATCTTGTCGGCTTTTGTGGAGATGAGAGGAATGGCTTCCACCCACTTGGTGAAATACTCAGTGGCAGTGATGATGGATTGATGATGAAGAGACAAATGAGGGTTAATCTCACTGATGAGATCTAAGCCCCACTGAGAAAAAGGCCAAAAATCCTGAGCGACTTGTAAGGTGTGACTAGGAAGATGAAGCAAGTTAGAGTGTTACTGACACTTGATGCAACGCCGAACATAGTCGCTACAGTCTTGATGAAGGGTGGGCCAATAATAGCCCAGATGAAGGATACGCTTGGTAACCGAATTCCCACTGAAATGTCTACCACAAATCCTATCGTGGACTTGCTTAATGGCTTGAGATGCTTCAGTGGAGGTGAGACAGCGAAGAAGGGGGCCGTCGAAGCCTCGCTTATAGAGAAGACCCCCTAGCATGGTATAGTGAGCAATACGCTTGATAAAAGCTTGCCACACATTGTTAGAGAGGTTGGGAGGAATGATAGACAAAGAGAAGAAGTCCACAAGTTGCTTATACCAAACATCTTGTGGGCTAGAGTCTATGGTGTTGACATGATTAATGTTAGGAGAGATGTAGGAAGGCAATGGCACACGATGTACCGTGACAAAAAGTCTGGATGTAGATGAGGAAGATGGGATATGAGAAGCGAGAGAAGCCATGGTGTCAACAAACTTATTTGTAGATTGAGGAACAGTCTACAGGAGGTAATGGTCGAAAGATGCAAGGAGAGTGTCAGCATGATTTTTGTACCTTTGCAAAATTTCTTTTTTACAGAGGTATGAACCGTTGACTTGATTGATGACAAGCTGCGAGTCACCGAAGATGTTGATAGACTTGATGCTGAGAGAGAGGGCAGTCTGAAGTCCTAAAATTAAGGCCTCATATTCAGCCATATTATTGGTACAATTAAAGTCAAGCTTGAAAGACAAAGGCATGGGCTCACCATCGAATGGGATGAGAATGACTCTCGCACCCCCACCAAGTTGACATTTGGAGCCATTGAAGAACATGATCATTTGGTAGGTAGTGTCATCGGTGGAAAGCATGGTGATAGACTCGTCAGGGAACTCGCACTGTGAAGGTTGATTGTTGGAAAGAGGGGCATATGCCAGTTGATCAGTGATGGTTTGCCCCTTGATGGATTTCTGCTGGATGAATTTGAGGTCAAACTCAGCAAGCAGCATGAGCCACTAAGCCATACATTTATGTTGATATGGCTTGGAGTGCATAAACTTAAGAGGGTTAGTGTGAGTGATGACAAAGGTCTTGTGATTAAGAAGATAGTGGCAGAGCTTGGTAACGGCAAAGACTAACGCCAAACAGAGTTTTTCGGTATGAGTATATCGAGTTTCATAGTCGACCAGTGTTCGGTTGATATAGTAAACCACTTGTTCACGATGATGCTCATCACGGTGCGCGATCATGGCACCTAACGAATGATTGGTGACAGAGATGTAAAGGTAGAAGGGTTGATCATCTTTAGGTGGAATGAGAACTGGTGGAGAGACCAGATAGCATTTGAGGGCTTCAAAAGCCTCTTGACAGTACTTATCCCATTTAAAGGTAACATCCTTCTTAAGGAGGTGATGAAAAGGTTGGCAATGGTCAGAAAGCTGTGAGATGAAATGGTGAATGGACTGGAGCTTCCCTTGTAGACTGTGAAGCTGCTCGAGATTGGTCAGGAGCGGCATCTCGAGGATAGCGCAAATCTTGGCAGGATCTATCTTGATGCCACGAAAAGAGATGATAAAGCCTAAGAGCTTGTCGGAGAGGACCCTAAAGACACATTTCTTGGGGTTAAGGCAGACATTGTATTGAAGAAGGCGAGAGAAGATGATTTTGAGAATGGTTAAATGGTCACGGCGAAGCTTGGACTTGCCGAGCAGGTCATCCACATAGTCCTCCATGATTTTATGGAGGAGATCATGAAAAATGTAAGTCATGGCACACTGATAAGTGACACCTGCGTTCTTCAAGCCAAAAGGCATGACTCAATAGCAGAAAGTCCCCCATGGGGTAATGAAAGTGGTCTTGTGCTGATCTTTTTGAGCAATTAGGATTTGATTGTATCCTAAAAACCCGTCCATGAGAGATAGCATCTCATGGCCGACCGTGAGATCAACAAGCTGGTCAATGTTAGGAAGAGGAAAGTCATCTTTGGGATAGGCTAAGTTAAGGTCGCAATAGTCTGTGCAGATCTAGATCCCCCCAGTCGCCTTGGTGACTAGGACGATGTTAGAGACCCATTGCAGATAATCGATGGGCTGGATGAAGGAGATAGAAAGGAGGCGTTGAAGCTCCTCTTTGACAAGGAGGGCAACACGAGGATGCATCTTTCAAAGCTTTTACCTAATAGGCTTAGCCTCTAGTTTGGTGACAATGTTATGGTGGTGATGGTGGGGTCGATGCCAGGCATGTCATGGTAGGTCCAGGCATGTCATGGTAGGTCCAGGCAAAGGCCTCGCTATTGTCAGAGAGAAACTAGGTGTAGTCAAGCTACTCCTGAGTGTCTAAAGATTGACCAATATTTAAAACGTGGAGAACATCAGAAGAAGGGAGGTTGATGTCAATGGTTGATTCATTTAACATAACTTGGGTCTCAGAAGGGAGAGAGTGTTGGATGAAAGAGTCATCGACACCCATGTAGGAAAGAATGGCGTCGTCGTCAACGCAGTGGACAGTGTGAATGGTCACTGACTCAGCTTCTATCATGCTAGGAAAAATGAGAGGGAGAGACCTGGACACCCCATTGAGCTGATAAGTCAAGGGTTCCAGGCAGATGGTGTTTATGAAAAAAAAACTAGGAGGGATGGAAACCACCGACTCCGTAGGTGAAGGAGGAGGGATGGTTGAGCCTGGAGGAGATTGGTCAATGGTTGGCTCGGGGCAAAGGTCTGCAGGGTCCTGAGTGGGGTCGTGATATCCTAGGCCATACCATTTCTTGACATCATCATCATTGAGCGGTTTGATGGGCTGATGGGAGCCTTGCTCATAGCGTCCAAAACCAAAACCCTTCCATGCACACCTATAAAGGTAAGTGTGTGCAAAGGCAGGGTTGCCAAGAAATAAGAAGTCTGATGTGAAAGGTTGAGGTGAAGAAAGAGGATTGCAATCAGTAGGAGCTTGATCAAGCTCCCCATAGACAAGGTTGGTTCAGAGGTGAGGAGGACCATAATGCACGATCATCCTGATCTGATGGTCATAATTAGGGCTGTGATGAAGGCATCCATACTCTTGGAGAGTTTGGAACATGTCTAAGGCCAGCAAGCGATGCTCCCCTAATGAAAGTCTTTGGAATATGTTTTCCATGGGGTCTGTGGTCATCCCTTGAAGGGGAGGTGTGAGGGCGACTGCCTGTTGTGAATTGGTCAAAGCTTTCACGGATGGAGGCACTGTCAGGATTGATGGCTTGATAGGAATGAGGACATCATTTGGATGGTAGGTGGTGTTACAAGTTTTGAAGGGTGAAGGGTTAGTGGGAATGATATGGACTTGCCCATCGTGCTCAAATTTCATACAACGGTGGAGGGTGGAGGGGACACAGGCCATGGCTTGGATCCAAGGTCAGCCCAGCAAGATGTTGTATTGAAATTCTCCTTCGATGATATAGAAGAGCTCTGGGACTATGCGTGGACCAATGCAGATGTGAAAGATGACTGTGCCAATGGTCGTGGTAGTGGTGTCATTAAAAGAGCACAAGATTGCGTCAGTTTTCAAGACGCAATTCTTGGGAAGAGCCAACTGTTCAAAGGCATGGGTGGAGATAATGTTGATGCTGGCACCTCCATCGATCATAACACATTTAATGCGTGTCCTATCAACATAGGCAGTGATGAAGAGGGTGGTGTCCTGATCTTCTATGTTGGATGTGGGAATCTCAGAATCACTGAATGTGATGGAGGCAATAGGGGCTAAAGAATGGACAAGGGTAGTAAGTGGCTAGGGGTCCTCCGGTTGAACCTCTGCTGCTTGTAGGGCTCTGATGAGGGCTTGACAATGTTGGGGCAAGGTTTGGATGAGGTCATAAAAGGACATCTTCACAGGCGTCTGGTGAAGCTGTTTCAACATGGAGTCATGGATTGGTCTGGAAGAAGAAGAAGAAGAGGAGGGTTGAGGTGCGCCAAGGATAGAAATCTTAGGCTTGGGTGGTTGAGGTGGCTGGATGAAAGGGTAGGTCCAAGGAATGGCAGCTTTTTCTTTTGCCTTGTCCTTTTGTGACCTGGTGGTTATGTGAATGGCATTGATTTTGAAGATAGGTGGTGAAGAAGATAAAGGGGTCATGGTCTGCTGATGAGATGTTGATGGGTTTGAAGAGGTCAGAGGGTTATGAGAGGGAGTTAGGGGTCGGTCGAGAGTGTCCTCAAAGAGAAGAGTGTCTTTCTCCAGAGAGCGGTGAATGACGGTCTTGAGGGCACAGCAAGTCTCGGTATCGTGTCCTGGCGTACGATGATATAAACAAATCTTTGTGTCATCAAACCATGAGGGCTTAGACTCGAGAGGTTGGAAAGGCCTGATGGGTGGAAGGGTTATGCTGGAAGTTTGCAAAATTTGGTGCAAGATCAAAGAGTATGAGCCCACTAAAGGGTTCGTGCTCGTTGATGTGTGCGATATTGGTGACTTTTACTTGGGCGGAGTTGGAGGAGGCTTTTGTACCACCTTTTAGGTTGACGGTGCAGTGACAGGTGGAGACAGTACTTTCTTCATGGGAGGTACTGCATTTTTGAGAGAAGGTAGGCTAGCGGTAGGCAAAGGAAGCAAAGGAGGCAACTGGTTTTGATAAAAGGTCAGAGTGGGAAGGACTCTAGTTAGGGTCGAAGGATGGGGGCCCAAAATGGAGGGTAATGGTGATGGAGGAGGAGGCATTCACCTCTGTGGATTGTCAGTCTTCTATGACTTGGGTTGAAGAATACTATTGGTCGAGGTCTAGTCTAGGTCTACTTTCATTTGTGGATGAGTGAGGGTAGAGACATGGCGAACGCCAAGTGACTTGATAGGTTTAGATGGGGTAGATGTGGGTTTTGGTTTTGATGGGGTCGGTTGAGGTTTAGAAATAGGAGTCTGGTTTTTATTGAGAGTCTTGGGAGATTTTGCCATGAGAGGATTAGTAGCATGAGACAAGAGGGCACAGGCATGTTGAAGAGCTGTGAGACGCTCCCACAATCCCTGATGCTCCACTTTCCTTAAAGGGAAAAGTTTGAGTTTCTCCACTAATCAAGAAAATGGCTGAGAAGATGTTGGATGAGGTTTGGGTTTTTGAGAAGATGTGGATAGTTGTGGGGTTGAAGATGAGACTAGTGTAGCGGTTTCAGACCCACGGCATGATGAAGTTGTGATAGGTTCGTCTGTGGTTGGAGACGAAGGAGAGGTAGGTTCTTCACTGGGTGGAGAAGAAACTAGGGAATGAGACTCCTCAAGCAGGTAAAGGGCAGGGATGATTACGCCCTCCACTTGCGGTCGAGGAGTAGGAAGGGTTGGGTCCTCCATGGGCAGCAAGAAGGAGGATGGTGAAACCAGTGGTGCTGGTAAGGTCGAGGCGTCCTCCAAGATGAGAGAGGTTGACGGAGAACTAATCGAAGAAAGAGGTTCATCCACATGTGATGGACTGATGGGTGGACTCACCTCTTGAAGTTGGTTGGGGATGAAGGGCGAGACTGTATTGACTGTTTGTATATTATGTTCGTGAATGTTGTCAGTCAAGGTCTGGACATTGTTTTGAGTTGGTGGATGATTGGGGAATGGTTGCTTGAAGATGTCGATGCCCTGATTAGGTGGCACATTGGGATTGTCAAGGATGAGGTCACCCTTTTCTAGCATGTCTTAGATGATGTTTTTAAGGGTTTTACAGTTGCCCGTGTCATGGCCCTTAACACGGTGGTAGTTACAGAAGTTGTTTTTCCTATACCACGCAGGGATGGTGCGTGAGGGATCAAATTGTGGAGGTGGTCAGATCTAGGGGAGATTGAGGACCCTTTGCTTGATGAGTTTTTCCAGCACAGACGCGTATGATTCTCTGAGTGGAGTATACTGTCACTATATTTATCTCTACTAGAATTGGTGGGTGGCACTCTGGGACATGGATGGCTTAGGCTAGTTAGTTGAAGGGGAAGAGGAGGAAGATCTAATGACCACAGCGTTTACTGAAGCTTTAGATTTAGGATTAGATGAGGGAGGCTTAGAAGAGAGGTCATTGGTCTTGGAGTTATGATTGTTGCTCTGCAACTTGACTTTATTCTCTTCGACAGCACGTAACTCAAGTTTATGGGCCATCGTGAAGGCTTCGTCGAAGGTGCAGAAGGTCTGAACCCTCAAGGTGGAAGAAATATGTCTGGCACAGGCTTGGGAGAAAAGTTTAATAAGTTTAGGTTGGGGTAAGAAAAAGGAGAGTTTATTGATGAGGCCTCTCCAATGAGCAACGAAGTCAGCAATGGATTCATCCTCGAATTGGTGGATAGAATAGAGGTCTGTGATTGAGACCTTCTTGGTGATGTTGATAGAGAAATGGTCAAGGAAGAGCTGGGCCAGCTGAGTGAACATGAAGAGGGAATGGCTAGCAAGGGAGCTGTACCAGTCAAGCGCAGCACCTGAGAGAGACATAGGAAACATGCGTAAAAGCAATGCATCATCATGGGTGATAAGGTAATAGGCATGTCTGAATGCTCGTAAGTGCTATTGTGGGTCTTCCTTGCTTTGAAAATGAGAAAACTTAGGAAGTTCCCACTGGCTGGGATATGGGCTCATTGCAAATTTGTTCATATGAGAGAGTATTGCGTGAGCCAAAAATAGAGGTCTCTAGGCTAGACATCTTGTCCATCAGCATTTTGATGATATCTACTGACGAATTGGCAGGTGGAGCACCCCCTAGATTGTAAGGCACTTGAAAGAGGCTAGAAGAGGCATACGACGTAGTCAGTTGTACCAGTAAGGGTGCAATGTATGGATGACTAGTTTTAGGGATAGAAGAGGAGACTAAGGATGGTTGGGTAGAAGGCACGGCTAGGCTTGACGTTGCCATGGGAGGTTGGTCAGTGGTAACATGGGCCAATGGATAGGTAGCCACCCTGGTGTTGATAGGGGCCAGGGTAGGCGGAATAGAGATGACCAAATTCTGAAAGGGGGTAGAGAGTGGTTGAGTGGGCTGAGGTTGATAGGGGGCCAAAACCTCGGTGGAAGTGGGCCTAAAGATGGAGGGAAAGGCCACACTTGGATGGTTGGTCAAAGGCTGGTCATTAGTCGAGGCAATAGCCTGGGTGTCTAAAGGTTGAACTATGGACGCTGTTGATACGGCCGCAATCTCGAGAAGAGAGGTCGGCATTCTGTAAAATGGATTGCCCAAGGAGTCTCGCGTTTGACTATTTGCGAGATAGTGCTGCAAGGCTTTGATGTTGAGGTCCAAGATTCATGCAAAATCTTGGTCCCCTTCTGGGATAATAGGAGTCTGGGTCGGGGATGGTCTAGTAGGAGTTATTTTAGTCTCTGAGTGGAACTCCATTACAGGACTAGTTATGGATAGGGTAGATGGAAGTGGGTGATGCATCGCATGATCGACTAGAGCCTTGGCTTGACTACGAGTTAGAACCATTCAAGACAAGAAAGAATGTCCTCACAAGCTCAAACAAGAAGATAAGAATAGAAAAGATGAAGAACACAAGTAGATCTTAAAACCCTAGGAGTAAATATTTAGGATTATAGTGGCTTATGCCTTAGAATGTGTGTAGAGGAAGATTGGCTTTTGAGTCGGGTCTTAGAAGAAGTAGTTTATGGATGGTTTTGGGTCAGTTATGGTGTTCAAGAAGTCTATGTTAGGTTTCGTACATGGCCTGGTGTTAAGGAGCAAGCTCCCCTCACTTCACGAGTCCAGTGATAAGCTGGGCCCGCTTAGCCAAAATATACTTCCCCTAGAGATTAGACTCTGCCAGAGAACAGAGTGGGCTTTCCCCTTGGTGATGAAATCCAAGTAAGATCGTCGAGATGGGTAAGGTATCTGCTGGTGGATGAAATCCCAGTCGGGCCTTGTCTCAAGTAAGTTAAGATGTTTGTTTTGTGCAAGTGGTTTGGTCGTGTAACATCAAGTGGACTAGATTAATTCAATATGCGGTTATTACTTACTAAGTGTGGTCTAAGAAATGCAAACAAGCAGAAATGCAATGTAATGTATTTTAAGCCCCAAGTCAAAATATTTGTTTGTATGAAGACGAATGGAGAAAGGGTAGAAGAATATGAGTTTTGACTAGTCTAGAAGTGCAAGAAAGAAAAGAAAAGTTCTTTTTAGTCCTGCTTATGATGTCGTTTAGAAGAGATGAAAGAGGCAAAAAGGAAGGAACCTAATGCACCTATATGAACGAAAGAAAGAAATAACCCAAGGAAGGCCCTAGGGTCCCACCGGGCATGCCAGAATGTTTCTATGCTAAATTTTGCTTTCACATTCAAAAAATAGAAATGAGAAACTAAGAGATGGTCTAGGGTTAGAAGATACTTGGATGTAGTCATGCACACCAAAACCAGACGTTGGAAGGTACTCCTCTTTGGCTGTGGAGGAATGACACCTGTGAAGAAAAAGAGACTAAACACAAAAAATGTTTAGACGAGGAGACGGTGGGTTGTCAAGCAAAAGCTTGATCCCTGAAGTATGAAGACTTCCTTAAGGGATATCAACCCACTAATTAAAAACAAAATATTTGACTAAAGTAGAAATAATGAAAGATAGAATGAAAGAAAAAAAAGACAAAAAGCAGAATGTGTACCTAATATGTAGCAAACTGCTCTGCATAGTCACCGGCGTCGGTCTCTGTGCCGACGTCGATCAAGAAGGGTGCCGACGTCGGTTAAAGTGCCAACATCGGTAGGGGTAATGACCGACGTCGGTCAGGGCAATAGCTTTAGGATAGGGTCTGGTTGGGTCTGGATAGGGTTTTAGGATTGCAGAAGGGTCTGAAGTTTTTGTCTAAGGGTTTAGGAAGCTGGTTTAGGAGTCAGAGGGATTGTTTGGGGGTTTGTATAGGGATCTGGGTAGAGTTACAGACTATATTTTCTGCAGAGGGTGGATAGAGATGATACGGGTGGAAGTAAGGTCGGGGCTATGGTCTAACTCTAGATAAGGGTGGTAATATTAAATAAAAACAATAACCAAAAAATGAAATAAAAACATAGAACAAATGCTTACCTGTTATATGCTGAAGATAGAATAGGAGACATGATTGATGTTGCTGATGTGTTGTAGAAGTTTGATGTAGCAGACCTCCAACGAGATGACTGAAGTAGAATACCTATACCAAAGAGAGAGAATATGAGAGATTGATTGCAGATTGGTTGAATGCAAAAGTTGGTTGATCGTTCGAATGAAGAGGTTGTTGATTGATACAAAGGAAGGTCTGATAACTGATCGAGAAATAGATTGGCAACCGAATGATGAATAACGGATAATGGATCCTACGTTTGGGTTGAGAACGCAGTGTTAAGGATAATCGACACTAGCAGGACTACTGATGTCGGTCGATTAGTGACTGATGTCGGTGACATCAGCTGGGTAGTGACCGTCGTCGACAAATGCAGAATGGGGACAGAGGCTAGTTTTAGCTTTTTGCTCATTTTTACATGTTGCCAGGGTCAAGGCTCATAGGAAAATGGTCGACAGGGGGTAAATAGGTGTGGAAGAATAGAAATGGGGGTTAAGGGGAGGACGACAAGGGTTAGACACAATTTCGATGTCTACACTAGGGGCATGATAAGACACAAGGATACACTTGTCCCTTTGGTCGAGTTGAGAAAGTTTTTGGTGTACAAAGGTGTCATAGTTATTGAATCTAAATCTTTAGAGTACTCACAATCTGATATGGATATAGATGATATATATGTAATGGAGGGATCCCTAGTTACCACTATCTGAATGAGATCCACTGTGATTTCTTCCATTTCTATAGAGATGTCTTTGGATGTTTTGCAGCTACCATTATCCAAGAAAATTGGAGCAGATGCATTCCTAAAATCCATTACATAAAAGGTTTTAGACTTGGAGCATATTATTTTTTAGCTATGTGAGGAGAAAGTGGAAGCAAAAAATCAAATTGCTAAGGCTAGGTAGCTCATCAATGCCTCTTTTCCTATTCTGGTTGTGCAAGTCCTTGGTGATCAAGTAATGTTTGAGGACAAACAACTCACTACATTGCTGACTCAACTAAAAAAGGATTGGGTGAGCACACATAAACTCCACACTCAAGGACAAGTTATCTAGTGCTGAGATATAAGGTATTTGTAAACTTCTAGAGGAATATGTATAGGTCCTAGATACTGCTATGCATTAGGCTAAGCATATTGCATAAGGAATGATTGATTGGAGGTAGCACCTTGATAAATCCTTGGATTCTACTAAACCAGAGTTCAAAATGGTAGATAAAGCTAAAGCTATATTGAATGATTAAATATCTACTAGGGAAACACTAAACAATGCATTTCAATAGTTTTTAAAAGATAGGGGTACCATGATGAAGAAGCTCTAGGTCTGGTATAATGAGATAATGTATAACACATTTACAAAAATTCAAGCCCAAAAGACTACAAATAGGTTGGATGATATTGTGTTAGATATACAGCTTAAGTTATTAAATTTTGAACTTCATTATCATCATAGAAGAAGTAGATGTGCATAATTTGATGGTCATCCAGATTCCACTATGCATTTTGCTTACCATGGTGTGGGAAGTACTTGATAATTGGTAAATGCTCAAACATGAACTCTCATAGGTTGAACTAGCTATTATGCATATCAGAGATGAACCTAAGTTCATTAAAAAACAAGATCTCCAAGAAATTTTTCAAAATATAAAGATGGATATAAAGGCACAGCCAGGGTAGCCACAACCTACATAGTAGGAAAATGTGCATTTCAAGTTTTGTAGTTTAAGAAAAAAATTGCTTTGTAGCATAGTCATAAGAATTCAAAATGGGTCCAGGTTGGTTGAATTTACCTAACCTAGATGGCCACTTGGTTGTGCTAGTATATGGAAAATTGCAAAGGGTAGTAGGCAAGTATGAAAAACCAAAAAACTTGGAGAGATTACTGTCACTTTTGTGAAAGGTTATTCTTTTCTAGCTTTAGCCAAGATCAGGATTTAAATTTTGTCTCAAGATGAAACAATAGTTTAAGTCCATGAAAGTGTTAGATGTAGAGTAGGGACATGTGTGTAGGGTATCATTTTTTCATTTATATGATATTTTGTATGTCTTTATCCTTATTAGCGAAGTGATAGATATAAGAATGCCATGATTATTTCTTTTTGTATACAAAAAAGCTATATTGTGAAGAGATGGAGTTGTGTAAAAAGATATATATAGTGATTTGATGTAATGTAATATTGTTTTGATGTGTGATATAGATTAATATACTATCTCTATTATTGTTTTCCTAAGATTCTTTTACCTATGCATAGTGCATAGTGTTTACTCTATTTTGTTTTAGCTTATTCTATCTTGTATTATGTTGTTTATGATCCAGAATTCTTAACACCATGTTAGTTTATCTTTATATTTTCTATGGTACATAAAATTAAAGATTGTGTAAATTCACTCATGCTATTATGATTCTTTTCTTCTTCCTACTATGCAAAGCTATACCTATAATTTGCATGTTTTAGAGAATTTCCAAGAAAATTTGCTAACATTCCTTCAACATGCACATGACTAAAATTTTATTTCAAAGTATCTTCGAGGAGATACCTTGAAATGATTTTTAGTACCTTTGAGTATACCATAATGCATGTTTTTAAGGTATAAGGTATCTCATTGGAGAGACTTTCAAACATGCATTTGTAGTACTTTCAATGGATATCCAAGTAAATGCCTTAAAAATGCACACGATTGGAATTGTCTTTCAAGATATCTATTATGAGATACTTTGGAGGGCCTTGTAATACATTTAATGGTTCTTTTATGCATAAAGGTATCTCTTAGGAGATACCTTCAAGGTAGTCATGAAGGTACTACAATGACCTTTAATATATATGGTTTCAGATACATAGTTCACTAGTTTCCCTTTTGTTTACATGTTTCCCTTTCTTTGTTGTTTGTTTCTCCTTTTGTTGTTGTTGTTTCCCAAAAAAAACTACCCTAGCACAAGTTTCATCCATTACATGCCAGGTGTCCACACCTTGGCCCTCCTTAACTTTAAACTGCCTACCGAAGACAATTATCTACCCCACTCCCCTTGTAATTAATGTTTAGGCACTCCATATTACACGATTGCCCATAAGGATAACCAAAAATATCTTATGAGGAAATCCTCAAACATGTTTGTTACCTTATAATTTATGGGCACCTAATTTAAAAAAAATGTTGTGATGATCACATTTATCTGGCATTTGTCTCATAAACTGTTTCGTCGGGATTTTTGTTTTGGTCACTTTCCCCAAAATAAATTTGTCTTTATCTTTGGGAATTTTGTCTACTAGATATTATTTTGAGAAAATTATTATTATTTCCACACAAACTTGCATCCAAATTCTCCTACCATCCTATGTATCAAAGAGCCCTATCTACCATCTACAAAGAGAATTACGAGTAAAACATCGACCAAGTTAGAACCGAATTGATTTCACAACATACATAACACATAAGAGAACACTACAAGCAACACAGGGCATATAAATTAAAATGGCATATTCATCTAGGACATTTAGAGGGGAAAATTGACCATCCCCTTATTCAATTAAAGATTCTATAGAGTTCATGGACATAATGTTTGATGCATCCATATTTAAGGATAGCTACAAGAACTATTTAGAATTATGGGATGTCATTGATTTAGTGGATGTAGTTTCATTAGGAGATGATATAACACTCAAAAATAGATAATTTTCCAAGGAAATGATGGATTTCAAATGCCAAAGGTTACATTTTTCTACCTCTGCCACTAAACCAAAGGTGATGTCGTGCATCGACCTTCTAAGGGATTTGTTTTTATCAAGAAGGATATCACAAGATGCTTTCCTTCATCACTTCAAAAATAACACATTTGTTGTGTGCATCTCAGGACCCAAATTCCAAAGGTATTTATCTTTATGTATACCCTAATCTTATTTCAATAAAAATACACTAGTATAATTTAGTGCATAAAGCTCAATCGAGATGGCACTCTCTGCATGGTTACTCTCAGACCAAACCATTTCATGGAAGGGGAAGAAACTAAAGGGAGAGGTTCTTATTAACAAATTCAAAATGGGCATATGTATTTACATGGCACTCCTCACTAAAATCTATGGTATGCTAAGTATCCATTTTGTCAATTTAGATAGGATGCCATTATTGCATATGATGTTTACCCATGATGCTGCATATGCCCTAGGTGATATAATCAACTTTCACCTTAGAGAGTAGATAATCAACAAGGACAATCATCTCACACCTTTAGTCAATTTTTATATGATTTCCTATTTACTTGATGTCATCATGGGAACCTATTATAAAGACCTTGGAGAATTTTGAACTCCAACCACAGACTGTGACAAGAATATAATATGTGACCATTATTAGTTTATGCATATACACAACTATACCAAACATATGGTTAGGATATCTGAAGATGTCTATCCACAGGTTTGGCAAGCCATTCATGGTTTATCCATGCCTAAAATTAGGATAAATATTATAAATAACTTGGCAAGAAAAGGGGATTATTTCCTCTACCCAAATTTCATAGTAATCATGATTTGGGGGGAACAAAGTCAATCCTTTATGTCTTCTAATGTTTATATCAGACAAGCTAGTTGAATAGGAAATTGCCTTTCAGCTATGGCAGAGTATTGAAGAGGACCTAGCAAAGTGGAAGAAAGCCTTATATTTTGGCCACTTTGTAACAATTGGTAGAATGGTTTATATCGTAAGGAAGAATTTCGTAGAGGTGGGTAGAAAGTGCAAGAGTTATCCTTTTCTCGTGCTTCCACATAGAGATTGGGATCCACATGGGATGATTCAAAAGCACATACAATGATTCAACATACCTTATAGCCATGTTTCCTATCCATATGATTATTTGTTTTTTAATGAAAAGTTTGATGAGGATGTTTTGGAGAGATCCAAGGTCATTGGATTGAAGGAAGATCATTTGTGAATGATCCAAGATGACCCCACAACCACTTCTAGAGAATTAGACATCAAGAAGGCTCTATACAAGGAATGGGAGCATTATGACTTATAGAGAGGATAGTCTGAGGAACAATCCAAAGACCAAAAAACTTCCTCCTCCCAAGGAATCCATTTAAAACTAAAGTTGAGATCCATGAATAGAGAGCCTAGGTTTATTGAACCAAGAATGAGTAGGGGAGCACATGCAAGGGGATCCCATCAGTTTAGATTTTGATGAGGAAGAGCAAACACAAGAACAATTAGCTGTGAGCACCATTCAAGTATCTAATACTATGCCCCATGTATATATCGCTTCATATATTTGGATAATAACATTATAAGTTATGATGTTAACATCACAAGGCCCCTACACATAACTAAAGACCCCACTAGTTTATACGAGGAAGCCAAGGACTCCTATAGGTAGTCTTACACTACAAACATCACAAGGCTTGCCTACTACATTGAAAAAAGAAGAGAGGGTGATAATCAAGGACATTAAAGATGATTATGATGAGGAAATAGAGTTATAAGCATCTAAGGCCATGAGCCTCTAGACAAGAACCATATCACCAACTTCTCTAGACACTTAGCCTTTTATAAGTTTTCCTTTATCTTCTGTACCCATTTTTGGCCATGTTTTAATTTCTCCTATGTTGGGATAACCTAGGGTAGGAGTAATTAATTCCACATTCATTAATACCACTACAATTTATCCATTCCCTACTTCCATTACCACCTTCATCCCACTTACCATGCCAATCCCCTATATCCCTACTGGTACTTCTACTATTAGAGTCTTAAATAAAAAGGTGTCTAGGAAGGTAAAAACTACATTAGCCACCTTACAAATCCATGTACAATCCACATATATTTTTGTTCCCATACCTTTTACCACCTCATCTCAAGATACCACAATGACAAGTTCCATTAGGGGAAGGAAGGCCAAGCCAAAATTAATTACAGTCCATCCACTCCCTCAATTTGGAGGATTGGATTGGTCCAAAATCATCTAGCCTTCCCTACCCAATGTCCTTGTCAAGGCCCAAAAGAAATACCCAGCTCATGAGGAGATTGAGGTAGAGGTTATGGTTAAAACTTTTGATGCATCATAATTAAACATCCTTCCATGGGCAATGAATTTAAGAAGCAAGCCATCTCAAATGCCTAGTTCAAGATCAATGAGCTTCCCTCTATTTCCATTCTATTCGATATACCATCTAACATTATATAGAGGATGAGGAAAAGGAATGTGGAAGATGATAAAGGTTCCAAAATCATCCTTTAATAAAGGCATGAAGTGTTCTCCTTCACTAAGAGGCAAAACAGATAACCATGATAGTCCTCGTACATTGAAAATCTAGTAGACCTCACCTAGGCTCATAAGGATGTAATTGTTGCTATCCATGAGGGCACAAATATGGATCAATAGGATATAGAGGCCTAAGTTGAGCAAATGAATGAGCAAGTAAAATTAGTACACATTCCTATGAGTATAGAAATATGAGTCGAAGAGGAAGCCTATAGATGGTACAATTAATTGGAATTAATGGAGTTTATAAAGGTTGAAATGGACCCCCATGTGAATAACACCAATTAGTTGTACAATACTTTAATATGAGATAGTGCCAAATTGAAAATGTTTGTGGCATACATAGACAATAAGTTATATAGTCATATGGATTTAACAATGACACTAGAGGTATCTAATGCCTTAAATTTGGTAATCATAAGGTAGGAAGATGCCAAGGAATGGTTACAGTCAGTAAGGGCCTTGATAACTAAGTACCAAGGTCATGATGTATGAATTCTCCATATCTTGCATGATTTGAAGTTATCCAAGGTAAAAGACTCCATAGGAAAATTGATCAATAGGATCAATTTTGATCAACTTGTAAAAGAAGTGGTGGATAACTTCAAATTTAGTCTCTAGGGCTTAACATTGGAGAAAATAGAGGTAGAGTTATGTGCCTCAAGGAAAAATGTCACTAAAGTCAAGATATTCAAGAATAACTTTTAGTTGACCAAGGGAGAACATGCAAAACTCCTCACCTAGGCTACTAGGATTCATCAAACACCACTATTGGATTTGTATATTATTTGATATCAGCATGCGACAACACATAAAGTATATCAAGATAATGAGGTTAAGAAGAAATTAGTCTATCAATGTTAAGCATGAGATATACTGAGAGGGGGGTGAATCAGTATATCATAAATCTTATAAAATTTCACTTCATCAAATTCCACTTAACCATACATTCAAGATATGTAATAAAAATGAAATAATAAACACCACACAAGATAGAGAGAGACACTAGATTTAACATGGAAACCCAATGTGGGAAAAACCATGGAGAACAATCTCAATTATATGAATGAACACCAACTCAAGCTACAATATTCACAAGCACCAAATTGCAAGAGCACCAACCCCTTTACTGAGAACCAACACAACAACTATTTATGAGCACCAACCCATGGGAGCATTAATCCTATTTGTGTATACCACACAACTATCTCTCAATGTTGCTTTCTCAACAAATGATAACACATTACAATGTCTCTTTCTTTTCTCTCCTTTGCTCTTTTAAGCTAGATATAAAAATTAAAAATCATACTCTATCTCCCATATTATAAATAGCTTCTCAACCCTTTATTTATAGCTTTCCAAATGACATTTGGCATTCACCCTTTGTGACCCTTCAATCCTCATAGAAAATGGTGCCAAACTTGCATGACCCTTCATATCCTTGATTTGAAAAGCCATATGGTGACCCTTCATAAGCAAAAGCATATTTTCCTCTTTTGTCTTTATCGTAGTGACTTTTCATATTCTTCAAAGTGTCCCCTCATGAAAAAATGTGCCATACCTCTTTTGTCTTCACATGGTGACTCTTGGAATTCCTCAAGATGACTCTTTATAAGAAAATGCATCCCATTCTTATTTTGTCTTTACCCTGTGACTCTTTGACTTCTCCATGGGCCCTTCTTTTGAATTTATGCAACCAAAAATATATTTGTTAATATTAAATATTTAATAACACACATTAGCCAAGATATGAATATTAAAAACACCATTAAATGTAATGGGGCCTATATCACCAATAAAGCTATACCTTTAACATCAATTACAATATTTCCAACAATCTCCTCTTTTTTCATTGATGGCAACCTCAAAATGAAACTACCACATCCTAAAACCTACACACACTATCATCTAAAAAACATACAGTAACTCCCCCTTACTGTAGCAACTTGTACCTGTTCCTTGTACCTATTTCTGCACTTGTACCTATACCTATTATTCTCCCCCTTTGACAACAATGGAAAAGGGCCTATCTAGAGCTAACACTTAGCTCCCCCTGAACTAATTCTAAACCTCAATGGCAAGAAGTAAAATAAATTACTCCCAACTCCTCTCACAGATCCTTGAATGTGTCCTTTGATCATGTCTTTCTGAAGATATCTGAAAATACATATAAATTTTTGCTTGTCCTCTAAGCATCTGTAATCAACTCATTTGAATACATTTTTCTAATATCACAACCTTATGCAAAAAAATCTAATGTGTATCCTTGATCACATATTTGACTTACACTCAATAGATTATGCTTAAGACATTTTACATACAATACATTCTTAGTCTTGGTTCTACCATTATCCAAACTCAAAGTACCTTTTCTAGTTATCCTGGTAGTGGTTTTATCTCTGAATTTCACTATGCCACCATTGATATTATTTAGAGTTATAAACTTAATATTATACCCTATCATGTGCCTTGAACATTTGCTATCAATAAACCATGTCTGTTATTCATTTCTTGCATGCAAAGCTGTCTGAATTAACATAGAATCTTCGGGTTGTTTCTTCTGCCATGAAAATGTCTGAACCTTCTTATTGATGAATGGAACCTTGAAAATTTGGTCCTTCTTGATTCAATTTAACACAATTCTACAATACTAGGATATGAGTCCAAAATTATTTCACTTGTAACATATTATGGCCTCTTCATCAAAGCTTGATAGAGAAGCAAAAGAGTTGTAGCTTCTGCTAGATTCTGCATGAGTTTCCTTCTCCTTGTTTATAAAATTGTTAGCTCTTTTCTAAAATTATATTTTCTTGTGACCATATCCATTACAATAAAAATAATAACCATGAAAATAGAACCTATTTATGTATCTTTGTCCTGATTGTATTTTGTAACTTTGTTCCTTCTAACCTTCTTTGTTTGAGAAATCCTCTATATTCTTCACTTCTCCCCTTTTTGTTTCCTCTTTTGTAAGAGCTTCAAGATAGCTCTTTTTCTTTTCAAATCTAATAACTATCTTATCTAATATTGCTTTTTGGCTTTCTAATATCTTTTTGGCTTTCTAATTTTGAATCACTAACTACTTTATCATTGACTGCTTTCTCAATATCTTCTTTTAAAGAGGCAATTTCAATAACATACCTTTCACATTATTTTCTTTATTTTTGAAATTATGCTATTATATATTTTTCATTCATTTTAGATTCTTCAAAGTGTGCTTTTAGATTATCAATTATTTCCTTTGACTCCTTTTCATTTTTCTTGATCTGGTGCTTCAATCTTTGATTCTTCTTCTCAACAACTTCTAACTCTTCTAAGGCACAAATGAGTTCTCCTTCTAGATTCACTTTGGCTTCATCCTGTTCTTCTTCTTTATCATCTACACTTTTGATTGTAGAGACATATTCATGTATGTCCATGAATAGATTCTCTTCTTCTTCTGAATCATTGACTCCACTATCTTCAGCTGAGCTAGGATCTTTAGAATACAAACTCTTCTTCTTAAATCCCTTCTTGAATTTACCTTTGACATTCTTCTTGTATGTAGAATTTCCTTTTTCATTGTCATCATTACCCTTATTTAGGCATTTAGCTACAAAATTTCTGATCTTTCCACAATTAAAACATTTAAAAGGTAATTTTCCTTGATATTTACCTGTGCCCTTTTTTGGCTTGTGAGTGAATAGAGCTCTGTTGTCATCTTCATCATAACTAGAACTATCACTTGATTATTTAATCTTAGCCTTCTCTTTCTTTGATGTCTTGAAAGTGGATTCTCTCTTTGAGGGTTTATCTTGTTCAGTTCACATCTCATATGCCATGAGAATACCATGAAGCTCATCCATCTTTAGCTTGTCTAAATTCTTCATCTCTTCAATTGCCAAAACTTTTGCATCATATCTCAATGGTATAGATCTCAAAACCTTTTAAACCACAGTAAATTCTTCTAAATTTTCTCCAAGACCTTAAATTTGATTAACATTTGATCAACCCACAAGATTTAACTTAATATATTTTCTTCTTCTTCCATCTTCAAACTCTCAAACTATCTTTTAAAAGTCTGAAGCTTAGCTTGCTAAACCTTTCCATCACCTTTGTAAATATTATAAAGTTTTACCCAAGTTTCATGAGTAGATTTATATTGCATAACTTTAACAAATTCAGATTCACATAAACCACATAAAATAATATTTAAAGCTTTATCATTATTTTCACTTGCCTTCTTTTTTGTTGTAGTTACAAGTGTCTGTGGCTCTTCATATTCCTCCACCACTTCTTGCCATATGTCATATCCAAGGGCCATCAAATAAGTCTTCATTCTTATGTTCCAAAAAACATAATTCATCTCATCAAACAAAGATGCCCTATTTGTAGAAAATACTTCATGTGATCCAACCATCGTGCTTTCTTGATCTACCTTCAAGCTCTAAAACTTTTTCAAAGGGAACTTGCTTTGATACAAATTGTTAAGCATAGGATATACTAAGAGGGGGGGGGGTGAATCAGTATATCATAAATCTTATAAACTTTCACTTCATCAAATTCCACTTAACCATACATTCAATATATGCAATAAAACTAAAATAATAAACACCATACAAGATAGAGAGAGACAACAAATTTAATGTGGAAACCTAATGTGGGAAAAACCATGGAGAACAATCTTAAGTATATGAATGAGCACCAACTCAAACAACAATATTTTCAAGCACCAACTTGTAGGATCACCAACCCCTTTTCTGAGCACCAACCCCTTTTGTGTATACCACACAACTATCTCTCAATGTTTCTTTCTCAACAAATGATAACACATTACAATATCTCTTTATTTCTCTCCTTTGATATTCTAAGCTAGATATAAAAATTACAAATCATACCCTATCTTTCATATTACAAATGGCTTCTCAACACTTTATTTATAGCTTTCCAAATGACCTTTGGCATTCACCCTTTGTGACCCTTCAATCCTCATGGAAAATGGTTCCAAACTTGCACGACCCTTCGTATCTTTGCATTTACAAATTCATATGGTGACCCTTCGTAAGCAAAAGCATCCTTTCCTATTTTGTCTTTATCTTGGTGACTTTTCATATTCCTCAAAGTGTCCCCTCATGGAAAAATGCACCATACCTCTTTTGTCTTCACATGGCGACTCTTGGAATTCCTCAAGATGAATCTTCATAGGAAAATGTGTCCTGTTCTTATTTTGTCTTTACCTCATGACTATTTGACTTCTCTATGGGCCCTTATTTTGACTTTATGCAACCAAAAATATATTCGTTAATATTAAATAAATATTAACACACATTAGCCAAGATATGAATATTAAAAACACCATTAAATGCAATGGGGCCTATATCAACAATAAAGCTAGACATTTGACATCAATGGCAATATTTATAATAAGTTGACCAAGGGAGAACATGCAAGACTCCTCACCTAGGCTAGTAGGATTCATCAAACACCACTGTTAAATTTGTATATTATTTGACAGTAGCATGCCACTATAAACAAGATGGCAAGGCTTTGACATCCACAACTTATACTACTACCACCTCAACTACCATGTCAACCAAAGTACATGTAATGGTTCATACGATACAACCTTGAGACTAAGAATTTGTGCATGTATAATTTTGTAACGGTAGATATATTTATAGTTTGATCTTTTTTATTGTAAAATTGACTTTACATTTTGTACACATACACATGTTACATAATTTTTAAAAGTTAATTTATTTAATTGATAACTACAGGTTGCCTCTTATACAATTTTAGACTACAATTAGAACTACATGTTCTAACTACTTCATGTAATCACCTTATATGAAATTGGAGGATGAGGTGACCCCTTCCCCAAGTATATACATACAGTTGTAACCCAACTTATATTTTTGTCAAAGATTTTTTAATACAAGAGTAGTATTAATTTTGATCATTAGTGAAGTGTTTGAATATTTATTTTCAATTTATGTGCAATTAGTTGTTATTTCCATGGTTGTGTGTTTCAATAATATTTAGTGTATAATATCTATAAATAGATTCTTGATTGTTTTGATTGATATGCTAATCTGTAAATGTATAATAACTATTGAAATATTGGTAAATGTGTTGATTAAGTTGAGTTAAAGTTGGTTCATATGTCTAGATGCGTACTAGTGCTTTCATTGGTGTAGTTTTCTATGTGTGTGCCAGGTTTTTGAACATTTTGATAGAGCCGTATTATTAATTTTGGTTTTCAGGTTTTTTGTTCAAATTTTTTTTTTGATGGATTTTAGTATTTAGAATTATTATTTGGGACTTTGGGTCTTTGGAATTTTTTGTTAAAAGTTTTTGCATCGGATATTTTATGTGAACAAATGTTCTGAATGACTTATGTGAACAAAGTGGATTTCACCTTCAAGGTATCTCTTAGGAGATACATTTCAAATAGGGACAAGAGTGGATTTCTCCTTCATGGAAGGAGTACATTTTTCCTTTACATAGAAGGCACTACTGGATGTCTTAGATGAAGTAGCCCAAGATATGAAGGGGCACATTGAATAATAAATAAGAACCCAAACTTACTTTAAAGTTTCACCCCTATAAGCAGATAACTTAAGCACATCTAAAAATGTAGAGAAAATAAAACCAAGTAAACTAGAGAACCTTCAGCTAATATTGTGTAGGCACAAATTCAAATTTGGTGGGAGCCTTTATTTAGATTTTATGTGGAACAAAATCTAAACATGCCATAACAAAATATAAATATGCCATAGACTTAGTTCAACTTTTATGCTAAGGATTAATCATGTTTATTAACATGACCAAACCTTAGAATAAAAATGACCAAACCTTAGTGTAAAGATCCATGCTTGGTCCCTTTTATGTTTAATCCCCCCCTTCATCCTTTCTATTATTCATTTGGTCTAATATTAATCTAAATGTAAAGTCCTTTTATTATGTTTCCAACTATTTGGTTTTATATTTTGGACTTATCTTTTTTGGGATTTTGTTCAAGAATTCCTTAAAAAATTATGCAATTCAAGAATTCTTTTGAATATTTTATCCACAACATTTTTCGCACAATAAATTACCTGATACATTTTCCTTGCAGTAATATGTCAAAAGTACTCTTCAATTGTTTTGAAAGTGCCCTTCGATATTTTTGAAAGCACCCTGAGGGATTTTTTAGAAAGACCCTTCATCCTTTTTTCCTAGGCACTTTTCCCTTTTGAAATGACCTTTTGAACTTTTATCATCAAACATTTTATTTGATGTAAAAATCCTAAAACAATTCCTCACAATAATCTTGCCAATGCAGTTTTTCTGAAATGACCCCAAGGGCACATACCCTTTGGGATTTGTACAACTTACCCCTTATAAGTTTTGGTAAGGAAAATTTCCCTATAGAATATCCTTTTAGCCTTTTCAAAATGGCCCTTTGCCCACTGTGATTACTCTTCAACATTTTTGGAATGGCCCTTTACCCTTCAGACTTACAATTCAACACTTTTTTCTCAGGACCATTCCCCAATGAGAAGTATCCTTTAGACCTTTCCCTTTGGACCTTTTGAAAGTGCCCTTTGGCCTTTTTTGCATAGACCCTTCGATATTTTTATCATCGCTGCTTTGGCCTATGACATAATTTGCCTAAGACAATTTCCCTGAGACATTGATTTCATCAAACTTTTTTTGTGTCATAGTCATTTTATTGTGTTTAAAACTTTAATCTATGTCACCTGGTTTAAGCTTTTATATGTTCTCGAGCCCTAACTTTAATATTTCTTATTATCTACAGGAATCAATCTTGCTCATTGCTAAGTGAAAATTTCCAATTTGAAGATCATCCACTCTTATTTTAGTTATACATTATCCAAACTCTCATTTGAATTAATGGACATGTTTTTAGATGATCATGGTTTTACATCTTCCAATGTTGCTATGAATTTTTGCTTGTGTTTCTATATTGCAGGCTCTATGGAATTTTATTTGGAAATGAACATGCTTGGGTTATTTAATAGGTATCTCCTAGGAGATACCTCAAAGGGCCTTATAATAAATTCTATGTTAATTTTAAAGGTACTTAAAAGGTATTTGATATAACCATGCCACCTTTTTATTTTTCAAGAACCTTGATGCACATGATTGTAATTTGCTTTCGAGGTATCTCCTTGGAGATACCTTGAACATGCACATGATTAGAATTTTTTTTTCAAGGTATCTCCTAGGAGATAAATCTAAGGACATTGGAATACATTCCATGTTACTTGAAAAGTTCCTTTTAAATGATTTGATATAACCATGACAACTTCTTATTTGTCAAGAACCCTGATGCACACTATTGGAATTTTCTTTTGAGATATCTTTTAGGAGATACCTTGAACATGCACACAATTTGGAATTTTCTTTCAAGGTATCTCCATCAAAGAGCCTTGGAATAACTTTTATGTTTATTTCAAAGGTATTTGAAAAGGATCTGATATAATCGTGGAACATTTTTATTTGGCAATAATCCTTATGCACATGATTATAATTTTATTTTGAGGTATCTCCTAGGAGATACCCTGAACATGCACATGATTGGAATTTTATTTCAAGGTATCTCTTAGGAGATATCTCTAAGGGGGCCTTGGAATAACTTACATGTTGATTTAAAATGTCCTTGTAAAGGATTTTATATAACCATGACAACTTTTGATTTGGAAATAACCCTGATGCACACTATTAGAATTTTCTTCTAAGATATCTCCTAGGAGATACCTTAAACATGCACACGATTAGAATTTTATTTCAAGGTATCTCCTAGGAGATACCTTAAAGGGAATTGTAATACCTTCCATGTTTATTGTAAAGGTCCTGGAAAAGGATTTTATATATCCATGACAACTTTTGGTTTGGCAAGAACCTTGATGCACACTATTGGAATTTTCTTTTGAGATATCTCCTAGGAGATACCTTTAACATGCACACGATTGGAATTTTATTTAAAAGGTATATCCTAGGAGATACATCAAAGGTCATTGGAATAAATTAAATGTTTATTTAAAATGTCCTTGGAAATGATTTGATATAACCATGACAACTTTTGATTTAGCAAGAACCTTGATGCACACTATTATAATTTTCTTTCGAGATATCTCCTAGGAGATACCATTAACATGCACATAATTGGAATTTTATTTAAAGGTATATACTAGGAGATACATAAAAGGTCCTTGGAATACATTCCATGTTTATTTCAAATATACTTTCAAATGATTTTATATAACCATGATAACTTTTGATTTGGCAAGAATCATGATGCACATTATTGGAATTTTATTTCGAGATATCTCCTAGGAGATACCTTGAACATGCACATGATTGGAATTTTATTTCAAGGTATATCCTAGGATATAATTCAAAGGGACTTCAAATGACTTCCCTATTAGTTGTAAATGTATTTTAAAAGGATTTGATATAACCATGATAACTTTTGATTTGGCAAGAACCTTGATGCACACCATTGGAATTTTCTTTTGAGATATCTCTTAGGAGATACCTTGAACATGCACATGATTGGAATTTTATTTCAAGGTATCTCATATGAGATACCTTTAAGGGACTTGGAATACCTTTTATTTTGATTTAAAAATTCCTTTAAAGGTATTTTATATAATCATGACACCTTTTTATTTAACAAGAACCCTAATGCACACGATTGGAATTTTCTTTCGAGGTATCTCCTAGGAGATATCTTGATCATGCACATGATTGGAATTATATTTAAAGGTATATCATAAGATATATTTTGATTTTAAATGTCCTTAAAAAGGATTTTATATAACCATGACAACTTTTTATTTGGCAAGAACCCTCATACACACTATGAGAATTTTCTTTTGAGACATCTCCTAGGAGATACCTTGAACATGCACACGTTTGGAATTTTATTTCAAGGTATCTCCCAGGAGATACCTCAAAATAAAATTCCAATCATGTGCATTTGGGTTCTTTTCAAATAAAAATGTGTCGTGGTTATATCAAATCCCTTAAAAATTTAATAGAGATTAAATTTGACACTCTCGCAGCCATCATTTGATGTCCACGAGGTCGTCATTGATGTGTGAGAGGCCATCAAAATTTAGCCTCATATTAAAGGTTATTAGATATTATTTTTTACATTCTCATAAACATAATTTGACATTTATGAGGTCATAATTTATGTTTTCAAGATCGTCAAAATTTAGCTTAATAACTAATTGTACCTAAGATAATAACACACTTATGTTTTACTTTTCAATGAAAAAATTAGTCTCCCATAGGCTAATATGGTTTATTTAAATCCATGTTTAAGCTCAAGATCCTTGTAACTGGGTTTGGATTTGTATATACTATTCTTGAATATCATCCATCATATAGTCATGTTTTTAAACATTGACCTAAACTTTAGTCTATATTCACCCCATGGTATTTGGAGCCCGATAAGTTTAGTTGACAAAGAGGGCCCCTTTATATTATGTTCTAGGACTTAGATTTAATACTTTAGCCTAAAGTTTATATCATTTTTTTTAGCATGAAATAAACTTTAAACTAAAATCTTTAGCCTATATTCCCTTTTGGTATCCTGATGCTAATTGAAATTCATGCACCTTCCTAGGATAAACATCTCATGATCAATCAGAGAAAGATGATCAAATGGAAAATAATCAACATGAGTTTTTCAATGGAACCTCTGAAGGTCCATAGGTTTGATGTGTGGCAAATGCACATTACCTACACAACTGACATGGTGTAGATCCCAAGAGGCCCACAAAGATGCTAAGTGGCATATCCATGGGGCCTAAGCTAGAAAAGGACTAATAGCATGCTAATACAAGGATCATGATCAATGATCCACATTGATTCATGAATGGAGATCCAATGACATGAGACTCTATCAACAAAATATATGTGTCTTATGTATATTTCATGGTAGAAAAAGGACTCACTCCACTAATAGGTGAGATGATCAACATTTACTTGAAATAATAATTTTGTACCATAAAGAAGAAAACCAACAATCACTTATTTATGATGTCTTATGTTTTAGATGCTTTTCTAGCCATCACCACATTCCCTGACATGAATAATTGGTCATCGAAGGGTAGACAAACTATTTCCCATCACTATTACAAATTACATATATTTAAGTATAGACAATATAAAAATCATTTGTGATTGTGTATATCCATCTTTAGTAGAAGCCATTACAAGGATCTCTATGGATAAGGTCACCCCTATAATAAGAATTTTGTGGAGCTAATTAGGGATATCTAGTTGTATCCAAACTACACTATAATTAGAATAGAAGGCAACCTGACTTAACCACTCAAATTACTATTCCATGTGCCTATGAAATTGGTAGAGTAGGAAATATCCTACCAATTGTTCCATGGTATAGATGGAATATGCAAGAGAAAAAGGAACAGACTCCTCTACCCTTTTACTTTAACCATTACTAAGACTGTATTGTAGAATTAGGATCAAGTAGGCACCATCTCTAGACACAAAAACTCATTCAACTTGTTGTTGGATGAGTTAAGGCAATATGACCCTCATGATAGGGTTATGAAGCATTTGAAAGAAAAAACAATAAACTATTCCTGAAAACACCAACTTGGTGTTCATGATACAATGTATATCAAGGCCTCTAGTTTCATAGAAGTATTGGCTAGGTTTAAAAAGCATAATATCAAGCTTGAGGATAGATTGGGTAGAGATGAGAGACCACTTGGTGAGATATGGTAGATGGGACCCCTACAATACCACTTGTTACCTTAACTCCTATGAAATAGACATCATTCCCAAAATGGTGAACTCAGTCACTATATGGACCCATGTCATGTCTATCACTAGGGACTACTATGAGTTTTCAAAGTTTTTTATGGCTTTAGATCTCATAGACCTTAACATAAAACCCCTTACATTAGAAATGACCAAAATTTAGTAGGCATGGTTCACTAAGAGCAAGGTCCCAGTCGATTGGTTTTAAGGAGCCCACTTCTCATTCCTTCGAGTGCATGGTTTCTAGGGCAAACCCTTCTAGCTCTCATGCATGCTGATAGACCAAACTCTAGCCTTAGATTTGGCTCACCAACTCACTGTGGTAGATTTTATCTATGGGGTAGGGAAGAAAAAAAAGGCCTGTATGATATCTCTTCACAAGAGGAGGTATTACATTGTGAAAATGGCACCAAGAATTTCTACTCATATCCAAGCTGGTAGAGCTTGGCTTGGACCTAATAGATAATAGATGGAACTATGATCTAACTAGATTCATAACAAACTTGAAGATTGTCAATGCCCCCAAACATCAAGCCTGACCTTATCTAGAGTAGAAGTCGCCCCTAGAAAACATTCCCTAAATTTATGTGGACTTGATCATATCTTGATAGATGCCCTCAAACCATGGGAGTCCATCTATGAGAAGGTTAAAGACCACAACCCAACCAAGAAATTTTCAAATGTGATGAAGAGGCAATTCATTGAGTTAGGATGGAGTGAAGAGAAAAAGGTCAGTTTTACAAAAGACTATGAGATCAACTTTCCCTAAATCAGGTTTGATGAAGAAGATAGAGATGGAATATTTGATAAGCTTTGGGATGAGCATAATCAAGAGGAGGGATTAGTAGAGGAAGAATCCTCCCCTATACTAATGATAGGAGAAGGAGAAGAAGAAGAAGAAGATACTCTTGGGTTTTTAGTAAGATTCATGCCATTACAAAAAGAGATTGAGGTCGTGGAGGTTCAAAAACCTTCTTCATGGCCATCTCCCCTATACTCATTCTCCATAGCTTTGTAACAACAAAAATATCCCTTTAGTCACCTCATGACTAGTTTATCCTAGTACAAGCATCTTAAGGAACCCAAATCTAGCCCTCCACCTAAGATCATGTAGAATAAAATATGATTCTTATGTCTATATTTTTCCACATTTACCTCTCTCATCACCTGCATAGTTCCATCCACCATCTCACCTTAGGTTGTGGTAGTATCTACTACTCAACCATGCACCTCCTTGGCCCTTCTCTCATCTTCTTCCACCCAATCCTCCATTGAGATCACTTCACTTTCCTTTATAGTTTTGATCTTCTCCTAAATTCCTTTCCTCACCCCACCACCTTCAACTTTGACATCATCCTTCATCATGATGTGCTTGCCATTCCCCCCACTCTATGGGCTCCCATTGTTCTCCCCTTCCACCCTCACCCTAAATCCAAATTCTTCTAGAGGAATGGAACCCACTACTTCACATTAGTAAGTAACTATTCCATTCATGCTACCACTGGGAATCCCCTTCATGGGGGAAAGAATTCAATGGGTAGATCAATACCAATAGTAGGTGAATGTAATAAGAGTGACTTGAGAGGCTTAAATTGAAATAAAAAGAGGGAAGAAGACCAAGGCCCATGCTCAAACTCACATACAACCATTTTATGACCCTATACAACAATCCCTTTTGATTTCTCATTTGATCCCCTAAGTAGTCAAGCCCAAAGGATAAATGCACCTAGGGAACTATGCTATTCAAGCTATGGGCCTCAACTTCAGCTAGGCTAGGCCCATTGATAGAGTCGAGCTGATGGAAGAAATAAAAAATTCCATTACCATAGACTACTTCAAGGTGGCCCAATAGCTACAAATGACCTAACTGGAGCTTGGAAGAGTGAAAGCTACAATTAAATGTCTCCATATTGAGGCTAAGGCCAAAGATGTGGAGCTTAATAAAGTAAGGTCCAACCTAAAAATATTCATATCTAATGAGAGATTCCAAGTGAAAGTTAACTCATGAGTGGCCATAAAAAATAAGTTTTAGGAGGAGACTGAACTAGATTGAGTCTACCAGGAGATCTCTAATTTTTATCGATCATATCCATAATTACAACAAAAGGCATAACAAAAATCCTTGATCAAAGACCAAGAAATTGAGAAGCTGAAAAATAACCTTGACACCCATCCATAGGCATAAAAAATCATCTCTATGGTGTAAAAAATATATAAATCCTATTAGGAAAAGATCAAGGTCATGATGGAAAACTTGAAGATAACACTAAATTTCATTATAGATGCATAGAAGCTGGCCTTTCATGTGAGAACATATACTGATTAGGTGATCACCTTTATCTCCCCCAAGGTCAAAGAGTTAGAGAGCCTCATCTACAAGCTCTATAATGCTTCTCACAAGAAACTATAAACATCAAGGGTGATCGACTAGAGGTAGGTGGTGGCCAAGGTCAATAAGTTTCTTGGCTATAGCAAGGCAACCAACAAGTGCAAGGTATTCCTTAATGATTTAGAGAATTTGGTTTGATATAGGTGGGGATGCATTTATTAGTTAGTCTAATTGGGAATTTCATCCCCTTTCTTGGTAGATAATAACATCCTCCTCATGGACTAGATCAAGGCACTACTTGAGTAAAAGTAGAGTGACCAAACCATCTTCATGGCTCTCGATCAAGCACCTGATGTCTTTGAGGTGGAGAAATTTTTTTACTCACTCACCTAGTTAGAGTTATAAATGTTGGAGGTGGTCAAAGTCCTAGAAAACATATCCCTCAAGGAGATAATAGATCTAGACATACCTTTGAGGCTCTAAAAAAGGAGACCTAACCGAAGGAGGAAGAATGGGCACCCTTGTAGTTAGCCCTTCAAAAATTGTAGGTATTTACACCTTCCTCCCATTTTTGTAATTTTGCTTCAAATGGTTTGAGTACCATAGTTTTGGGTTATCTTATTTGTAAGTGGATTCCCATATGAGTCACCAAGAACTATGGATCATAGATCCATATTTTTTAGTTTTGGAGTAGCTCATCTTTGGCTTTGGGCTCACTTGATAGTTACCAGTTCCTTGACACCTTTTGGTGGTTCCCCTTTCGGTCCCTTGCTTATTTTGGGGCCCTTTTAAAACATTTTCCTTAGTACCAATCTTCATCTACTTATGAAAAGTGGCACCCCCATGCTCAATCTCATCAAAGAAGTCCCCAGCCCCTCTAAAGAAGTGCCAACTAGATGCGTGTAATCTCTCTACTTATTTGAGAGTGGTGTTAGTTTTCCAAAACTTAAAGGAGCACCATTAGATGAGAGTGTGGGTCCCTCCTTTTGAGAAACACTTTTGAAACACTCTAATCCTAGCTTAAAGTGTAATCTAATGATTCTAAGGGGGACCAAGGTTGTTAAATGCAACATAGGTAGGATAACTTTAGAAATATACATGTAGTACCATGTTGCTTCTTTTAAGTGTAGTGGTCATAATAGAATTATGAAATTACACCATATCTAGGATCTGAAGGCTAACTATACTCATTATCTCAAGACCCTCTTTCAATTCTAATGGAACCATCATGGGCACGAGTGGTAGAATCTCCAAGTGTCATTTCTGCAGGGTGCCACCTCACCTATATATTCTAGGCTCTTCCCTTTTAGAGGGGGATAGTTATTATTTTTTGCTAGTTATCATATTTGGTATTCTTACTTTTTCAACCATTGTAATAGAATAATATAGTAGTAATTAACATTTTTCTATTTTATAACCTTAATAAGTGCACCTCATGGATGTGATTGGATGCTTTGTATATGCCTTTCGTGGCCTTCTATATTTTGTTCTCTATCTACAATGAAGAGGATGTGATGTTTTATGTTATTTGGAGTAGATAATTATCTCTACCTACTATTTCTTTTCTTTTTCTTCTATATTTTGGGTCTTTTCTTGAATAATAGACTGTAGTTCATGTTTTATGCTCCTTCATGGTCTATACTGCTTAAGGATCTAATCTATTTTATGCAATTATATATTAATGTTTCAAATATCTCAATGCATCACCTTATGTTAAATTTAATTTATATGTTATTTGTTTTTCTTTCTTCAAACATAAATAAAGAGACAACTTGCAAAATCATGGAGGTAGCTTTATATATCATAATTCAGTCCCACACCTATAAAACTTTTGGCTTCCATGTAAATAAAAATTGCACTTGTTCTTTGAAGGAGAAATCCACTCTTGTCCCTATCTGAAATGTATCTCCTAAGAGATACCTTGAAGGGGAAATCCACTCTTGTGCACATTTAAAAGGTATCTCCTATGAGATACATTAAAGGTATTACAGGGTCCTTTGAAATATCAAGCAATAGTTCCTTCCATGTAAAGGAAAATTGCACTTGTTCCTTGAAGGAAAAATCCACTCTTGTGCCTATTTGAAAGGTATCTCTTAGGATATACCTTGAAGGGTAAATCCACTCTTTTTCATGTTTTAAAGGTATCTCCTAGGAGATACCTTGAAGGTATTACAAGGGCCTTCAAAATATCACCTAGTAGTGAAAAAATAAGAGATTCCACTTGTTTACCACTTGTTTATATAACTACTAGTAGTGATTTTCATGTAAAGGAAAATTCCACTTGTTTCTTGAAGGAAAAATCCACTTTTGTGCCTATTTGAAAGGTATCTACTAGAAGATACCTTCAAGGAGAAATACACTCTTGTGCATGTTTGACCTTGAAAGTATTATAAGGGCCTTCAAAATATCACCCAGTAGTGCCTTCCATGTAAATGAAAATTGCACTTATTCATTGAAGAAGAAATCCACTCTTATCCCTATTTGAAATGTATCTCCTAAGAGATACCTTAAAGGGGAAATCCTATCTTGTGCATGTTTGGAAGGTATCTCCTAGGAAATACATTGAAGTTATTATAGAGACATTTAAAATATAACATAGTGGTGCCTTCTATTGAAAGGGAAATTCTACTTGTTCCTTGAAGGATAAATCCACAAAATGGACTTTAGGCAACACAAGCAATAATTCATAACAACATTATAAGGGATAAAACCATGATCATTTGAAAACATGTCTATTAATCCAAATGAGAGTCATGAACAATGTAATACCAAAAAAATACCCTAAGCAAGTTCATTTCTAAATAAATTTCCATTGAACCTATAATATAGAAACACAAGCAAAAATTCATAACAACATTGGAAGGGTAAAACTATGATCATATGAAAACATGTCCATTAATCCAAATGAGAATCAAGAATAATGTACAACCAAAATAGGCATGGATGAACTCTAAATTGGAAAATGTCACTTGGTAGTGAGCGAGATTGATTCCTATAGATAATAGAAAATATTAAAGTTAGGGATCGAGAACATATAAAAGCTTAAACCAAGTGACATAGATTAAATCTTTCAACACGATAGAATGACCATGACACAAAAAAAAGTTTGAGGAAATCAATGTCTCAGGGAAATTATCTTGGGTAAATTATTTTTTAGGCCAAAGTGAGATGACAAAAAGGTCAAAGGGTCTTTGCAAAAAAGGCAGAAGGGAATTTTAAAAAGTTCCAAAGGGTACTTCTCATCGAGGAAAGGTTTGGGACTAAAGTTCCGAAGGGTAAGTCTAGAGTGCAAAGGGCCATTCCAAAAAGGCTGAAGGGTAATTTCAAAAATCTCAAAGGGTACTTTCAAAATTTTTGAAGGGTACTTTGAAAAATATTGAAGGGTAATTTCAAAGAGCCTGAAGGGTATTTTCAAAAAGTCTAAAGGGCACTTCTCATCAGGGAAAGGCCCTGGGATAAAAGTCCTGAAGGTTAAGTTTATAGGGCAAAGGGACATTTCAAAAATACTGAAGCGTAATAAAAGAAGGAAAAAATCCATTTAAAATAGGCTAAAAGGTAATTCTGTAGGGCAATTTCCCTTTCCAAAAATATTGAGGGTAACAAATCTCGAAGGGTATATGCCATAGGATCACTGTTTTGGTAAAATTGCATTGGCAAAATTACTACGAGGAATTGTTTTGGGTTTTTTGAGTTAGACAAAATGCCTGATGATAATAGTCCAAAGGGTCATTTTGAAATGGTAAAGTGAAAAAAGGGTAAAGGGTCTTTCCAAAAAATCCCTTAGGGTACTTTAAAAAAGCTCGAAGGGTACTTTAAAAAAGAATGAAAAGTACTCATTGAATCTTATGAGGTCTGTAATTTTGATGGTTTCACATTGAATCTTAGAATTAAGACACCTTTACCCATTGATAAGATAGAGAAGACCTTATACACAATAATCAATATATTATTAACTACCTTCTTTAATTGAAACACCTATTTACTCATTGAATCCTTTCTACACCATAATAATGATGGGTAAGTTCCACCTCAAGTTATTTTACTATGAGAATCCTTCAAGTACCTTGTAATACCTTAATGGGTGAGTTGAAATTATCTCCTTAAGGGTAACATGAATGTATCTTAATGGGTGACTTGAAATTATCTCCTTCAAAAAGTTTCACTCCAGGAAGCTTCCAAAATATGGGGAAGGGTAGAGCAAAAAAGAAAGTCCCTATGGTCTCAAGATTTACCTTTGAAGATGGATTATCTATGGAAAAGTGTTTTTAGAACCAATGTTTTTTGTGAGTAGGTGTTTCAAACATAGACAAACATAATCAAGTAGTCTCAAAAAGTTTGATATAGGAAAACTCAGAGATCTAGGCCAACGGTTGCTCTTAGAAGATACCTTGAAGAATAAATTCACTCTTGTGCTTGATTTAAAGGTATCTCACTAAATCCCTTATATAACTCTATAACATTGGGCAAGTTCAACCTTGAGGTATCTATGTATTGTAATCCATGTTTTAAAGTTTTGAGTCAATTAGTCTTTTCATCATCAACATGCTTGGTGAAGTTCAATAGGTGGTGTATCAGCCTCCTCTTTCTTAGGTTCCCCTTCATTTTTTGGCTAAGTCTCAGTCCATTCCATTGATGACATGTGTCATCATGATTCTCCTCAAGAAAGAAGGGAATTCTTCTTTAAATTAAAGGCAAACCATTGGCTGAGGTAAGTGGGCCTCATTTCTAACAAGAATTTTGGAGGTAGTTCAGAGGAAGAAACACGTCACCATAATGCTTCTTCTTAGCATCATGGGGATCCTAAAGGTTGCTTCATAGAAAAAAATTTCATCACACATCTGTAAATCTTTCCATAAGAAACTATTCACTGAGAGTGAGAGTTTTAGGCATCAACAATATCCACTGGGAGATTCCTTCATGGGTAACTTGAAGGTATCTCCTAAGAGATACCTTGAAGATATTACAAACCTCAATAACATTGGGCAAGTTCAATTTTGAGATATCCAATAGGATATTCCTTCAAGGGCCTTATAATATCTTCATGGGTAACTTGAAGGTATCTCCTAAGAGTTACATAGAAGATATTAAAAAAGACCATCAAGGTAAAGGAAAATTTTAGAGGCACAACAAGGTAATTATTCAGATCTAAAACTATTAACATAATAGGGAAAATTATTAAACTAGATTGAGGTGGAAAGATCATGTATGAAGGAGGGCCTAAAATGCATGCTCTCCCAAGTATTAGAAGGCCCTTCAAGCTATCAAGTTATCAACCAATAGTTCTTTCAAGGTGAAGGAAAGTTCTACCGGGAGATACATTTATTAAACACAAAATATACTGAGAGGGGGGTGTGAATTAGTATATTATATATCTTTTCCTTAATCTGATTTATTTTATTTAACCAATTAATCACACATTCAAGATATGAACTAAAACTAAAAAAATAATATGCACCACACAAGAGAGAGAGAGACCCAATTTTTACATGGAAACCCAAAGTGGGAAAAACCATGGAGAACAATCTCAAGTATATGAATGAGCACCAACTCAAAATACAAAGTTCACAAGCACCAACTCGCAAGAGCACCAACCCCTTTGTCAAGCACCATCACAGCTATTTGTGATCACCAACCCACAAGATCACCAACCCCTTTAAAAGATTTGTGAGCACCAACCCACAAGAGCACCAACCCTTCTTGTGTATAAAACACAACTATCTCTCAATGTTGTTTACTCAACAAATGATATAACTCTACAATATCTCCTACTTTTCTCTCTTTGAAAACAAATACAAACCATGCACTCTCTTTCATATTACAAATGGCTTCTCAAGCCTTTATTTATATCTTTCCAAATGACCTTTCACATTCACCATTTGTGACCCTTCAATATTCATGGAAAATGGTGCCAAACTTGCATGACTCTTCGTATCCTTGCATTTGAAAAGTCATATGGTGACCCTTCATAAGTAAATGCATCCTTTCCTCTTTTGTCTTTATCTTGGTGACTTTTTGTATTCTTCAAAGTGTCCCTTCATGGAAAAATGTGCCATACCCTCTTTTGTCTTCACATGGTGACTCTTGGAATTCCTCAAGATGACTCTTCATGAGAAAATGCATCCCATTCCTCTTTTGTCTTTACCCCGTGACTCTTGGACTTCTCTATGGGCCCTCTTTTGACTTATATGCAACCAAAAATATATTAATTAATATTAAATAAATTTTAACACACATTAGCCAAGATATGAATATTAAAAACACCATTAAATGTAATGGGGCCTTTACCACCAATAATGCTAGACTTTTGAAATCAATGATAATATTTCCAACAACATTCGAGGTGAAGGAAAGTGCTTTAGAGGTGTCTACTAGGAGATTCTTTGAAGGGCCTTGAAGTACACTTGTAATACCATCATGGTTAACTTGAAGATATCTCATATGAGATGTCTTGCAATAAAAATTCACTCTTGTAAATGATTGAAAGGTATATCCTAGGAGATTCCTTGAAGGTACCTATTGATGGGCATTTTGACACATATTAGAAACATACTTCCCCTCATCTTTCTCATTTGAAACAAATGTTTGTGGATTCCATTGCCCATTAGATTATATTGGTTGGTAAACATAATATTTTTTTGGTTTTGTCATACCTTATTAGTTTAAGTTTGAGTTAATGTATATATTACAAAGATTTAATATGTATCTTGTATTGTAGTTTATAATTAATATTTGTTGATAAAAATTTAATCATTACTCAAACACAAAAAAAATTCATGAACTGATGCAATATGCAAATTGTCTTTTAAAAAATATAAATATTTAAATCAATTCAATTACTTTACAGAATGTCTTCAGGTGAAAAAGGAATTCCCACACTTAAAAGGTAGAAGAAGGCCTCACTCAAAGTGAATTTGGATAAAAGGTAGAAGAAGGCCTCACTATAAGAGAATTTAGATAGAGTACCATTTAAAATACCAAAAATAAACCACATCTTCCATTTTATGGTGGCTTTAAAATTTCCCTTGTTGATTGGTATTTTTAATTATTTAGTCCACCAAACATGCATGCAAATATATGCTTATTTAGCACTACATCAGGAAAAGAATCTTCTTCGACTAGAATAATCATTGCCTATGATAAGGATGAACTTGAATATTCCATTGAATTATAATTAAAAGGATGGAATGGAGAAGAGGTAATTCTCTATTGAGCTACAACTAATTTCAATAAATCTACACCCAATAAAATGGAGTTGACAAAAATTATTTTTTCTCCTTCTTGTGAAACATTTGGGTTTCATTTGAATAGCTATGACAACCTTCAAATGTTTGGATTTATAGATAGAGATAATTTGGATATTCGAATACAACATATGTTGAAATAAAAATGTGAACAAGTTGAAATAAATTCTTCTACTTGCCACCATACAAACATGTATTTAAGATACCCTACAGTTATGATAGAAAAAACATTGAATAAAACAAGACAAGAAACAACAACATATTTGTATGTAGATTTGAAAGAGGCCATATAAGTACTCACAATAGTGACGAAAAATAAGATCAAATAAAATTTTGGAACACTTTTGTTGACACAAACTTCTGATGAGACACACAATGAGTTCTTTACATGGTATATTTCCTCTAAAAAGTACACCTTGAACATTCTTCTAGGGATCTGTGATTTGGGGGATGCTAATATCAAAATAATAATCTAAATTAAAGAGGGATGAATGATATAAATTATTCATTTTTAAAACATAATGAGATTCCAATGAAGGATGTTTTGTTAATTCTTTTTGATCCAAGAAACCTTGAATGTATTATTGAATCAAATGAAGTCCTAAAATATATGATGGAAAAAAACTGTAAGGTTCAAAATTGTAGATGGACAATACACAATCAAATCACAATAGATAATTCTTTTAGAGGAGGAATATAATTCACAATCATTGAGAAATAAATTTTTTTTAGAAGGGCAAGATTTCTGAAAACTTGTACTCCATTCCATAGTGTGCACAAAACATGTAACCAATATAATGAAGCCAATGAAACAATTTATAAGGTTTAGTTTTTAGAAAGAGTTCAATATGAATGTGACCTTATCAAACTGAGAGGTTGGAAGAATATTGAAACATGAAAAAAAATATAGAAGAAATACATGAACAAGATAAACACTTGTTCACATAAATGAACTGTTCAACACAACAACTACAGGAAATAAAATGACTTCTTTTTATGTAATAACCTATTTGAGATTGTTTTGATAAGGTGTTTGATTTTTTGAAAGTGGTATTTTATTTGGTTCAGATAAATAAGATTTAAATCTTATTAGTACAATAGTACTTAAAAATATTCAAGAGATTTTAGACAAACAAAAAATAGAACTAGCAAATTTATTGGAAAAAGGGTCTATTTCCTTCTTGAAAATCTATGGGTATAACAACATGGATAATTGGTGCAAAAAGGTGAAGTTAAAAAGTAACGTATTATCAAAAATTATAGATTATTTTTGTAACCATGATACGACACTACCACTAGACCAAATAATCACACCTAAAGAGGTAATGGAGCATTATAAATTTTTTGTGAAAAGGTTTCATGATTTGTGTGTCCTAAATGAAGGTATTTCAAAAAATAAAAATGATGGGGAAGAATTTATCAAGATGCATTAAGCATATTAAAAAATTATCTACATGATGATGGAGGTTAGATTCCCAAGATAGATACAAAAAGATTCATCTACCATTACAGGCCCCCATGTCTTTGGCCATCCATTTTAGAATATTTTAGTGAAATGCTCATTTTTGGTCTAAACACTGATTTGATAATTATTAATCTTTTGAATCTCACTAAAGGTTTTAAGGAATAAAATATTTACCTATTTATTCAGGCATTGACTAAAAAATTTATTATCGAGGCCTTTAATGTATTCATCATCCACAAACTAGAACATTATTATACCATTCAGACCTCTCTTGAGAATCTGCATGTTGGTGATTTTTGTTACATGCAAGATATGGGTGTCATACTATGGGGTCTAGATACTAATGTATTCGATTGGACACATATTATAGGTATCAAATTTTTTCAAGATCCCACTCATTTTCAGATGTAAGGTTTCAACCTCCATTCATAATAAAGTAGATTAGAGGAAGGTTTTGACATCTACAAAGACATACCAATATTTCAAATGATTGGTTCGCACAAAATAGGAAGGTCATTCAAAAATGAACTAGATAACATATTTTGGGAGAAAAGTATCTCTACTTTCAATGATTCAGATGTATGTGATGTGTATGGGTATATATAGGAGTTAGATTGGTGTGTGCTTATACAAAATTATAAATAAATTTATCTTGCATTATAGAAACTGAATAAAAAATAATTTTTAATGTTCAATTTTAAAATTGGTTGACAAATTTAGAGCAACCAATACAAGAATAACTGCTTTAATCAGTACCGGGTGCATAAATTTTTTAATTTATTTTATAACCATGATTCATTTTCCAAATATAATATCTTAACAATCTTTAGGTATGTATGATTTTTTTTAAACCTAACAACTTAGCAATATTTCAGTGTGTAACACTAATGACATTGCATGCAAGTGAAGAAATAATAATAATGAAAGATCATATCAATGAACATGACATTTTATAAGTTTAAGAAGGTAACATAAGATCATGCATATTTTTTCAATTATATAATTTTTTATTTATCAACGATTGATAATACTACCAAAATATTTCTTCATCTGTTTATGTCTCAATTAAAATAGTTCACAACATAGTTCTAAAACGTTGTGTCTCCAACATAACCACCCATGACACAGCTCTACAGGTTGGTGCCTCCATGAAAATAATACAAGGTAAAAATCTACAACAAGACACATTTTTAAAATACAAATATCAAATAAATTGATGACAAGAATTTTTAGTTACTACATTATATAATACCTTGTAGGGAATAAAGAACCAAAGTTTCAATGAAAGAGTGCACCCATACAAACTACACAAAGACAAAAAAAAAAGGTGAAAACCCCTTTTAATACATGTATAATTATACAATTTCATACAAGTCTAAAATATATTAATTATCTTAATTTATTTAAACACATTACAATTGAATTTTTCTTTATGGACAGGAGATTGTAGAAGATAATAAAATATAGACTTGCATCAGCTTTGGATTTGGAAGTATGGGTTCATTTTATTGTTGTGTAGACTTGAATGTGGTTGTATTTACCCATTAAAATATTGTTTACATTTTTAATTTACCCATTACAATGTTGTTTACATTTATAATTCACCCAATTTAAAATAACAAAATAAGTGCTATACTATGTCTTCAATATAATAAATTTTGATGCAGAGTATTCATGTGTTCTTTATCAATAAGAAAACAAGAAAGTATATTGTGATAGAAATAAGTATATTGATATTGATTTAAATAATTTTTAATTTTATGTGTCTTATTGGAAGTATATGAAGGGGGTTCAACTATTAAGGTTTATATTCATTTGAATTTAGTGATAGTGAACTACGGATTAGAAGAGTAAATCTTATTTTGTTTACTATGATGGGATACATAAACATATAAATATGTATTGGTATGCATAAGAACAACTAATAATTGTATTACTGTAAGAATATAGATGTTGGTTGATCAATGTTAAATTCTTATCAATGTCTATGAGAAATGATTTGTGGCAAAAAAAAAATTGTTTCAAAATATGATAAAGTCATGGTTAAGCTATAAGGATTTAATATGAAAATTTATATGCATATGTATGTTATAAAACTGGCAATATAAATGGTACATCCATGTATAATGAGTATTATAGTTATAATGTGTTTGAGCATGTATTTATTTTTATACGTGTTTATATGAATCTTTATAAGATTTAAAGAAATGCAAAAAAAAAATGAATCAAATGAAATGCATTATGTTACAATAAGAAATGTAAATCAAAATCGCATTAATGACCATTCTAGTAACATGTACAACATTTTTTTAGAAAATTTTCATGTTATATTTCTTATAATATAATATTGTTAATAAATGATTCATTTATTTTTTAAGAAATTGTAGACATTTCAAAGGAGGAGCTTTTAGAAAATTTTCATGTTATATTTCTTATAATATAATATTGTTAATAAATGATTCATTTATTTTTTAAGAAATTGTAGACATTTCAAAGGAGGAGCTAAAACTGACTTTTAAAAAACTATTGATTTTAGGGTTGGATGACTTAATATTATTTGTTGTGTAAAAAATAAAAGATATGCAAATGCATGATATGGGGAAAAAATAATATTATAAAATAGAAAATATGTCATACTACATTATAAATCATTCCAAAGAAATTTTGAAGGTGGCACTACTGTCTTTTTCTCACATTGCCATTTGGTCAATGATAGAGGACAATCATTTGAGGATACTCATTCAAGACATGGGTTACACAAGTTCAAATTTCATGTTTGTTTTGGAGAAAATATATTCTAATCCATTCCATATAAACATAAAAAAATTTGATGAAGTTATTTTTAAAGGGACCTTCAGAGATGATTTTTCAATTGCCAACACATTGTTCATGGATTGTAATTCTTAGAATTATGTTACAAATCAAAAATTAAAAATGAGTTATGTTACGTCAAGTAGATATATTGGAAATGGAAGTCAGAAAGATGAAAAGGATCAAAAAATCAAAATGACGTCAATCATCACATTCTTGAGAGAAAGCAAAAAATCCATGTCAACAATTGTGAACCAATGTTTAGAAAGATGCAACTTTGATTTATTCTTTCAAGTTTATTTATTAATTATAAATTATAATTATAGTAATAAACATTATCATCAATTTCATATAAATCATTTATAAATTATTTCAAATATAGTTCAATTAATTTCAAAATAATTGATTCTAATTTAGAATTACTTTGATCTGGTTAAGTGCAATTTGATTTATAATTGGAGATTCCTTGAAATTATTGAATTAGTATATTGACACTTGCTCATGAAGATCTTCCTAATGAACAACAAATAATTGTTAATATATTTTATTATGTAGATGAACTAGATTACTTAATATGTTTTTATCCATAATTTGGCCAGTCAAATGATACCATGTGTCCCAACAACATAAGCTATTTCAAAAGATCAATGATCGATATGAAGGCCCAGAAGGGTGCCATGAGTTCAAAAAAGTAAAATCTATTCAAAATTATTTACTCCCAAATGGTTTGAAATAATTCAATTTATTGGAATATAGAAAACATATTTATGGAGAAAATATTCTCCACTCCAGTTTAGTGGGTATAATTTTAAATTATTTAAAATAGACCAATTTAATCAAAATGATATATGCTCAAATGGTTTGAAATAATCTAATTTATTTAGAATAAATAAAATTTATTTTTGGATAACATCTTCTTCACTCCATTTCATAGGTATAAGTTTAAATTATTCAAAATCGCCCTATTTATTCAAAATGATCTATGCCCAAATGTTTTGATACAGTCCAATTTATTTTGAATATAAAAAATTTGCTTTTGGAGAAAATTCTCTTCACTCCACTTTAGTGGGTATAAATCCATTTTATTTAAAATAACCCAATTTATTTGAAATGATCTATGCCCAAATGGTTTTAAGCAATCCAATTTATTTGGAATATAGGAAATTTATTTTTTGGAAAAAATTTTCTCCACTCCAATTTAGTGAGTATAAGTCCAAATTATTTAAAATAGTCCACTTAATTCAAAATGATCTATGTCCAAATGGTTTGAAATAGTCCAATTTATTTGGAACATAAGAAAATTATTTTTGGAAAAAAATTTCTCCACTCCATTTTAGTGGGTATAAGTCCAAATTATTTGAAATATATCTTATAATAATACAACAGAGATGGAATCTAGTGAATTTTAATACATCTCAAGAGCTAATGCCTCATTTGGTTATTGGGCAATATCTAGTATATTATACATCTTTTGGACTCTAGAATTGAAAGCTTCGTTTGGTTCATTAGGCTCTCACCTCATACTGGGAAATTATTGATAAAAAACACTTGGACTAGTGACTTGGCCAAATTATGCCAAGAAATTATCTTGGTAGTTAGGCCAGGTCATGATAGGACCTTCTAATTTTTTTAAAAACTAGTCATAGGCCACATCTTGTAACATGAAAGTGAATATTCTACAAGCTACATCTTTGTGAGTTACATTTAATATCCCTAAAGTAGTTTGGAAGGCCTTGATATATTCCTTCATACTCCTTACTCCCGAGGGAGGAAAGGTATGCAGATATTTCTCCAATTTTATAGGGATATCATGCATAATTCCATTAATATTGATAGTTGAACCTCTTAGCCAAATTGGATCTTGAGGGGGAGGTGATGAAGAATTATTCAATTATTATTATTGTTGAGCCTTTAGGAGGATAGGAAGATGAGATTTCATGCTTAGGGAGAATAATTGGGCTCTATGTCCTCTCCTGAATTCATTATCAGACCTTTATTTTCTATGGATTTCCAAAGGTGGTAACAACAAGTTATCATATGAGGTAGATCTTGTTAATATTCTAGGTACTTCTAGTAAAATTCAAGGGGATCTTTCTCAAAAAAGATAAAGGTGGATGTGTTGGCCCTCCTTTTAGTGCCAATTTAAGTTACTATTGATGTGAGTTTTATACACACCCCAATAACCCTATGAATTAGCCTCTAACATTTTAGGATTAGTGAAGGATTCTACTCTAAGGCACAAGTTGATGGGAATTTAATTTTATGACATCTTAATGGTGGAATAGAGGTAAATGATACAAATTGTTTACCAGGGTGAGTTGACTATGGATAGACCTATATATATTTAAATTAAGTGGAAGGATGATGGTTTTAACAAAAATGGGCAATATTTTCAAAATAAACTCAAAAGGAAGGGTAAGTCAGAAAAGAGGCTTGTGGACTACACAAGATGAAAACCCTTTAAGACCGGTACTTGAACTAAGGTAGGAAAAGAAATCAAAGGACCAACATTTGATTTATGTTGATGTAGCACACCAAAAATAAAACATAGTAAAGATTCAAAGGAAACCATAACATAGTATAATTAAACATACATGAATTAAAGGTTTCCACATTTGCTAGATTGCTATTGCACATATATAGGGGGATTATAATTAACATGTAAAAGACATTCAAATCAGTTGTAGCATAAAATGAATATATTTATTAAATAAGATAACTCATACATAATCAAAGAACTAAAATACTATAACACATCCCATAAAGTCTATAGAATTGGATAAGAATCAAGATTTGGATACAAAGACCAAGTCAAGAACTTTTTAGAATATATTATTAATATTAACAACCAAAAATATCCTCACTTTGTAATTTTAAGGTGTATATATATATATATATATTAGAATGGGGATGCCTTATTTCTTTAAGCTTCATCTAAAATTACAAGTTCAAAATTAGAACTATGTACCTAAGATCATGCAAAGATGCATGCTTCATAACCATATTTAGAACAACCTCTTTAGATAAAAATAAAACATACATGCATAGTAAATGGGTTTAAAACTAAAGCTCCCTTCAATAATAACATGCAAATAAGTAACTATTTTTATATCATGGTGTTGATGTGGCACCACTAACTGAAGAGGTCAGTGGAGTAAGTGTAGTTGCAATCAAAGTAACTATTAGAGGCCCTATAGGAGTAAAAATGGACCTATAAAAGTTTTCAAGATACAAAATCCAAGAGCTTTGTGATGTTTGGAAGACACTGATAGGTGATTGTGTACATGGAACTTACCCCAAAGCTACTTCCTTAGATCTCAAATCTTCAAATAATGCTTAAGATGTGTCAAATTCCTTATTTATAATATCAAAATTGAGTACTGAAGGTTTTAAAATCTTAACAGCCTTAAACATGAAAATTTCTTACTCAACCTCTGAGATTTTGAATTTATCTATTAAAGCTTCTGCCTTTATTACTCTATCTTTTGAAAAACTAATCAACTGTAAGATTTACACATTAGTTTTATAGATGGTTCTCTCAACTTCTTATTCTACGTTGTCTGTAATCACCTAAAGAAGGTTTTTAAAATTAGGTTTATTGAAAAATTCCCCTTTTGGGGCTTATTACATTGGTAACCTTCATATCTTCAAAAATTTGTAATGCTTCACCCTCGTGACTAAGAAAATGCTCTGCAAGGTCTTCAATTGCTTATGCTGACTAAGGGAAGAATCTCTTCTTGCCATTACATAATTTAAGCACCAAGAAGCATCCATACTAGAAATAAGATTTAATTGGTTGAAATAATTATTCCTAGAATATTAGACCCAAAAATTTAATATTCTTTCTAATTATTTCATCTCGTTCTAAAATGTAATACTAGTTTCCCTGTTCGATTAACTCCCTACCCTAAAAACCCTAACTTTATACAAAATATTATACAACTTGGTTGTTGAACTTTGTACATTAGTAACGATCTCTTGAGGTTTATTTATTATTTAGATTTGATGTAACCTTTTCAAGGCATCATATTTACTTTGAAACATTTCCTTCATCACTACCCCCATAAAATCTAGAAAAGCACCAAAATCATCAATATTGTTTGTGAGATCATTTGGATTTCTCTTAGGTTTCTTTGATAAAGGGAAAATATTCTCCCTTTATTCAAATTCCATTTATTATTTTGTCCTTGTATTCATAAATTTATTCTTCCTTACCCTTTGAATAGTCCCAATCTACTTATCAAACTGAGTGGATACTATGGAAAGTTCTCTAATGAATAAATTTTGACTTTCATCTCTATCACCTTGAATTTACCTTACCTATTAGGGAAAAATGAGTTATCCTATTTTAATATATTTCTTTGGGATTGAGGACTAAGAAGATGGAGGAGTCATAGGAGGTGGTGTAGTCGATGAAGGTGCTAAGGATACACTTATATGAATAGGAAACTAGAGGTGTGTTTGAACAAACTTATCCTATGGAGATGTTTTATACATGGGTAAAATTTAATCAAGAGTTTAGTCAAAACAAGAGTAATTTTTATAGTCATTATGTTTTTTATCATGGTCAATAGTTGTGGCATGGGCTTAATTTTTACTCAAGAGTGGTGTTATCCGAGGATCAAAAATAGAACATTGACCAAATCTTAAAAATAAATTAATTTGGGAGCCCTGATTAACTTTAGAGAATAAGAAGGAATAATTGAATATATAGTGCTAGTAGAACTAGATAAAATATCCTCAAGAATAATTGGGGGTAAACTTACAGCTAGGATTTTAATACTATAAATTGAAGAAACAACATAAAAGACTACATTGTCAAGGCTCTGTGTGAGGAATTAATGTTTTGATATATCAATAGAGGCTTCCTTTAGTATCTATTCTACCAAACTCAAGGATTTGGCCATTTTTATCTCAACCTCTTCATCATCTAATGTTTCATCTATGGGATAATCAACCGGAGATATTATATGTTTGATCTCTTCTTCTTTTACTAGTGCCATTACGCCCATTGTCTCCTTTGATTCCTTTGCTTTCTCTTCAAGTGATTCTTATATGATTGGAAGACCAAGTGATGGTTTTTATTCCAGTTTCTTATTCTTGGGGTGGAGTGGAGAGTCTTTATGCTTCCTATGTAAGTGAAGATGGGTGGAGTGGAAGGTGGATGAGATGGGTGGATAGATTTAGGAAGAATGGTGGTAGGAAGAATGACTAGAGATGGTGGAAAAGGAGTATTAGATGTGAAAAATGGTGTTAACATGGTTATGGAGGGCATGAAACTTTCCCAAGGAGACTTAGGAGATTGGGGAGAACTTGGAGTAGTAAGAATGGATAAGAAAGTAGTCTAAAAAACTCTGGGAGAGTCACCTAAGTGATTATAGTAAGGGATAACAAAGTTGTCATCACTAAAGAAATATTCCTATGTTTTCTTGAATAAATTATTGACCTATGCCTTGTAGTTGCTATCTCTAAAGCTTAAACATTAGTTTCCACTAATGTAGAAGAAACTTGGGGACCCAGGAGATCCCTTAGAAATTTTCTCTTAATTCGAGGGTTTGATTTTCTTTGAACTCCACATTCATATAGTTGTTCCTCTATAGGCACTCCTGAAGGGGAGGGAGGTCTATCCTATATTTGAGTGTTGTGTGGTTGACTTAGAGGCCATTGATAGCTCCATGAAGTTTGTGATTTTTAATCAGTTATTTAAGGATCATACTAAAGGGCTTGAGCCCAAGCCATAAATATTGATTTGTTCCTCATTTATATCCATACTTTAGTATGATTAGCTACATTTATAAATATTAAATTATGGTCATACTCCTTATGACCATAGGAAACATGTACCTTATTCTTTTGCTTGAGTTATATGAGATATCCCCTTACGTTATTCCCAAGGTCCCATTCCTTGAAAGACACAACCTATAAATTATATTGAGTCTTGGCCTTACCAACATGAAGAAAATTTCATCTAACCACATATTGTTGTTGTCTAATTGTAGACACCAAAATAGTGTCTAACCCTTGGTCACCTTCCCCCTTGGTCCATTCCTAACCCATTCCTAAAACATACAATTACTAATTTAAAATAATAAACTTATTTTGAATTAACCCCCCTCCTTGGACACATCACCCATGACACCTCGCCTAGGACACCTCGCGTTGGACTAATTCCCATCCTATGACTCACCTAAGACCTATTCTTACTTCTCTCTAATCGCCTAACAAACTCTCATACGTATTTAGCCCAACCTTCAACATTCTCCAATGGATAGTGCACTTGGCGGATGAAAAATGGGCTTGGTGGCTCTTTTTGCCCGTTCTAAACCCACTGACGTCGGTCAAATGTTGGCCGACGCCGGTGAAATCACCGACGTCGGTTATACTAAACTAACTTTTCTGACTCTTTGACAAACCCAATCAGAAATTGGCTAATCTCGAAAGCAAATCACGAATCCTTCAATCTTCAGTCTTCGACCATCCATCAATCTGCCAAATCTCTCAGTCAAGCCTCTCACTCTCTCCCTCAAGTGCAACAACAGCTTCAGGGTTCTCTATCAGCAACAGGTTCTCCACACAACCTACATCAACAGCAGGTATGGGAATCATCAGTAACACACCTTCAACAAGGCACAGGTAAGTATATTGTCTATGTTTTCTTTGTGTTTTCTAGTCATTTGCTTCTAAGTATTATGAATTAGATTCAACACTCCCTCTCCCCAAACCAGAATGTTAACCAAGCCAGACCTGAATCTTTACTTCTCCATCTCCCTATTGCCTCTACCCTCTGTCAGACCATACACTCTATCCATTCAACCAGACTCTCAGACCTAGACCCCAGACCATTCAACCAAGCCCAAAACTTTGTCTCAAGACCACTCAAATAAACCCAGACCTTGACCAGACCCTATCCATGGACCACAGACCTAACCAGACCTCGTCTAAAGACTTTTGCCTCTACCGACGCCGGTCACTACCCCAATCGACATCGGCATATTAACCGACGTCGGCATCTTGACCAACCGACGCCGATAGGACCACCGATGCCGGTGATTGTGACCAGTTCAATAGCTTCTTTCAAGTAAGCCTTTGCTTCCCTTTTTCATTCTATCTTTTATCATTTCAATTCTTTATCATTCTGTTGTTTATCAGACACTTCTTATTATTGATTAGTGGGTTCATATCCCTTAAGGAAGTCTTCATACTTTTGGGATCAAGCTTTCGCTTGGCAACCCACCATCTATCCATCTAACACCTTCTTTTGTCCAAGTTTCTTTTCTTTGTAGGTGTCATTCCTCCACAGCCAAAGAGGAGTACTCACAGCGTCTGGATTACGGTGCATAGACTATATCCAGGTACATACAAGCCTTGACCATTCCTTTTTAAGTTTCTCATTTTCTCTCCTTTGAATTTGAAAGCAAAAATTTGAATAGAAACATTCTGGCACGCCCGGTGGGACCCTTAGGGCCTTCCTTGGGTTCCTTTCCTTCTTTGTTCATTTAGGTGCATTAGGATTCTTCCTCTTCACCTCTTTCTTCTTTTCTAAAAAACATCATAAGCAGAAATAAAAAGAACTTTTCCTTTTTTTTTCTTGCATTTCTAGACTAGTCAAAAATTATTTTCTTCAACCCTTTCTCAAACTTGTTCTCATTCCAATTTAACATTTCGATTTGGGGCTTTAAAATATACTGCATTCCATTTCTTGCTTTCTTGCATTTTCTTAGTCCACACTTAGTAATTAGTAAAACACATATTGAATAAATCGTAGATCACTTGATGTTACACAACCAGACCACGTGCACTTAATTAAACATCAAACTCACTTGAGACAAGGCCTGACTGGGATTTCATCACCCAGCGGATACCTTACCCATCCTGGCAATCCTACTTGGATTTCACCACCAAGGGGAAAGCCAACTCTATTCTCTGGTAGAGTCTAAACTATAGGGAAAGTATATTTTGGCTAAGCGAAACTAGCTAACCACTGGAATCGTGAAGTGAGGGGAGCTTGCTCCTTAGCACCAAGCCTATACGGAACCTAATACAGACTTTTGAGCACCTAAACACACCTGAAACCATCTTTAGATTACCTATTCTAGGACCCTTCTAACAGCCAACTTCCTCAAACATCACATTAAGGCATAAGCCACACGATCTTAATAAAATTGTTTCTAGGGATTTAACGCTAGGATCTGTCTGTCATCATCATATTTTCTATTTTTATCTATTTTTTTTGAGCTGGTAAGGACGTCTTCTTCATTTCCAAAAACTTTTTTTTGAGTTTCTGGAAAACACAGTAACCAAGATCGGTTCTGTAACCGATGTCGGCAACTTTTCTGCACTGGCATCGGTCATCTGACTGACATCGGCAATCTCCTTCACCGACATCAGTTTTTATATCGACGTTGGTCTCTGTCCATTTTATTTTTTCCAAAAATAGCAAGATTAAAAGCCAACTTTCTGGCTGTCTAAGCATCTATTCCAGTTTTCTGAAACTGACAAAACACAATTTTTTGAAACCTGACCCTTTCTTGCCTTGAATGGTTTTGACACGCAGTCAAACCAAGGCTCTCCTTGACCATGCTAGTCAACAACCGCTTCCACCTTCACCATCTATAACCAGTCCTATAATGGAGTTCCACTCGGAGACTGAAAGAACTCCTACTCGCCCAACCCCACCTCAGAATCCCATTGTCCCAGAAGGGGACCAAGATTTCGCATGATTCTTGGACCTTAACGTCAAAGCCTTACAAAATTATCTTGCACATAGCCAAACGTGAGACTCCCTAGGCAACACAATCTATGGGATGCCGACTTCCTTAGTCGAGACAAGAATCACATCAACCGCACCTACAATTCAACCACTAGACAACACCTCCACCAATAACCCAACCGTGTCTTACCTTCAAAACGTATCCATTCCATCTAAACCCACCTCCATGGGGGTTCCGGTACTCCCTCAACCTCAAATCACTCAACCAAACCCCACACCTTTCCAAAACCTACTAGTCTCTATCCCCCCTACTCTTGCACCTATCAACACAAGAGTAACCGTTTACTCGTCAATAAGCGTAGCCACTCCTCAACCATCCTTAACGGCCCCTATCCAACTTGTGCCAACCAACCCCATAACACAAGTGCCCTTGGCCCCAACTTTTGCTCCCATAACCAGCTACCCATATGTTGCGTCTACACAACCAACCATGTCATACGCCCCTCCCAATATCTTTCAAGCGCATTATAATCTAGGGGGCGCTCCACCCGCCAATCCATCAGCAGATATCATAAAAATGCTGATGGATAAGATGTCTAGCTTAGAGACCTCTATTTTCGGCTCACGTAATGCTCTCTCATATGAGCAAATTTGCAATGAGCCTATTCACCCTTCCGTCCCAATTAGACCATACCCCAACTAGTGGGAGCTTCCCAAATTTTCTCACTTTCAAAGCAAGGAAGACCCACAACAACACTTACGGGCATTCAGACATGCCTGTTACCTTATTGCCCATGACGATGCATTGCTCTTGCACACATTTCCTATGTCCCTTTTTGGTGCTGCACTTGACTAGTATAGCTCTATTTCCAGCCATTCCCTCTTCACATTTACACAGCTAGCCCAACTCTTTCTTGATCACTTCTCCATTAACATCACCAAGAAGGTCTCGATCACAGACCTCTACACTATCCGCCAATTTGAGGACGAATCAATAGCTGATTTTGTTGCTCGCTGGAGAGGCCTCATCAATCAACTCTCCTTTCCTTATCTCAACCTGAACTTATTGAACTATTCTCCCGAGCTTGCGCCAAACATATTTATTCCACCTTGCGGGTTCAGAGCTTTCATACCTTCGACGAAGCCTTCACGATGGCCCATAAACTTGAATTACGTGCCATCGAGGAGAATAAAGTCAAATTGCAGAGCAAGAATCCCAATTCTAAGACTAATGACTCTTCTTCTTCTAAACCTTCATCATCCAATCCTAAGTCTAAAGCTTCAGCTAACGCTGTGGTCATTAGACCGTCATCCTCTTCAACCAATCAACCTGAGCCATCTACATCTCAGAGTGCCACTCGTCAATTCTAGCAGAGATACATACAATGACAATATACTCCTCTTGGAGAATCATACGCGTCTATACTAGAAAAACTTGTTAAACAGGGGATTCTCAACCTCCCCCAGATTCGACCACCACCACAATTTGATCCCTCATGTGCCATCCCTGCGTGGTATAGGGAAAATGACTTCTGCAATTACCACCGTGTCAAAGGTCATGACACAGGAAATTATAAAACCTTTAAAAACATAATCCAAGACATGCTTGAAAAGGGAGAGCTCATTCTAGATAATCCCAATGCACCTCCGAATCAGGGCATCAATATCTTCAAGCAACCATTCCCCAATCATCCACTGACCCAAAATAATGTCCAGACCTTGATTGACAACACACACGAGCATGGCATTCAAATGATCAATACAGTCTCGCCCTTCATCCCCAACCAACCTCAAGAGGTTAGTCCATCTACCAGTCCATCACGTGTAGATGAACCTCTTTCCCCGATTAGTTCTCCATCAACCTCTCTCATCTTGGACGATGCCTCAACCTTACCGGCACCACCAGTCTCACCATCCTCCTTTCTTCTACCTATGGAGGACCTGACCTTACCTATTCCTCGACCGCAAGTGGAGGGCACCATAATCCCTACCCTTTACTCGCTTGAGGAGTCACACTCTCCAATTCCTTCTCCACCAAGAGAAGAACCTGACTCTCCATCTTCTTCAATCAATGACAATCCAGTTATAACTCCCACACACCATGTGTCCGAAACTATTGCCACACCTAGCACATCTTCTCAAGGATCCCAACCTCATCCAACATCCTCTCAACCATTTTTCTGACTAGTGGAGAAATTAGAACTTCTCCCTTCAAGGAAAGTGGAGCATTGCGGATTGTGGGAGCGTCTTAAAGTTCTTCAACATTCCCGTGCCCTTTCATCTCATGCTACCAATCCTCCTAAGGCAGAATCTCCCAAGACCCCGAATAAAGACCAGACTCCCGCTTCTAAACCTGCATCTACTCAATCTAAACCGATCAAGTCACTTGGCATTTGCCCTCTCTCTACCCTCACTCACCCGTAAGTGAAGGTGGACTTAGACCAGACCTCAACCAAAAGTAGTCTTCCAACCAAGTCAAAGAAGACTGCCAAACCACAGAAGTGAACCCCTCCTCCACCATCAACTTTGCCCTCCATCTTAGGTCCTCATCCTTCTACCCTAATCGGCGTGCTTCCTACTCCGACCCTTAACCAAAACAAATTACCTCCATTACTTCCTTTGCCAACCACAAGTCAACCCCTTCTCAAAAATTTGGCACCTCTCACAAAGAAAGTGTCATCTTCACCTATCACCACACCACCAACCCAAAAGGCGGTACGAAAACCTTCTTCAACATCCCCCAAGCAAAAGTCACTAGCGCGTCATGCATCAACAAGCACAGACCCCTTAGGAGGTTCATATGCTTTGATATTACGCCAACTTTTGTAGACTTCTAGCATTACCCTTCCTTCCATCAAGCCATTCCAACCTCTCAGGTCAAAACCTTCTTGGTTCGATGATACGAAGATTTGTTTATACCATTGTACGCCAGGACACGATACCGAGACTTGTTGTGCCCTCAAGGCAGTCGTTTGCCGCTATATGGAGAAAGACACTCTTCTCCTTGAGGACACTCTTGACCAACCCTCGACACCTTCCCATCCAACCTCTTCAACCATATCAACATCTCATCAACAGGCCATAACCCCTTCTTCACCTACTATCTTTGAAATCAATGCTATTCATATAACCACTAGGTCACAAAAAGACAAGGCGAAAGAAAAAGCCGCTATTCCTTGGACCTATCCTTTTATCCAGGGACCTCAACCACCGAAACCCAAGATTTCCATTTTAGGTGTGTCTCAACCCCCTTCTTTCGAGGCAATCAAAGACTCTATGATAAAATAACTTCACCAAACGCTTGTGAAAATGACCCTATATGACCTTATCGAAAGCTCCCCCCAGCATCGCCAGTCTCTAATCAAAGCCCTATAGGTAGCAGAAGTCTAACTTGAAGACCCTCAACCACTAGCTGCCCTAGTCCATTCTTTATCCCCTGTCGCCTCTATCACTTTCAGTGATTCTGAAATTCCTACCTCTACCTTGGAAGATCAGGACACTGCCCTTTTCATCATAGCCTACATTGATCGAACCAGTATTAAATGAGTTATGATCGATGGGGGCACCAGCATTAATATCATTTCCACCCACGCCTTTGATCAATTGGCTCTTCCCAAGAATTGCATATCGAAAAGTGACGCAATCCTTAGATCCTTTAATGACACCACCGCTAACACTATTGACACTATTGTCCTCCATATCTGCGTTGGTCCACGCACAATCCTAGAGCTCTTCTACATCATTAAGGGAGAATTCCAATATAACATGCTATTAGGGTGACCTTGGATCTGCGTTATGGCTTGCGTCCCTTCAACACTTCACCGTTGTGTCAAATTTGAACACGACAAACAAGTCCATGTCATTCCTGCCGACCCATCCCCTTTTAAGACTTGTAACACAACCTATCGCCCCAATGATGTTCTTATCCCTCTCAAGGCATCAACCCAAACATCGTCTCCATTCGTAGAAGCATCAACTAGTACACAAACAGTGGTTGCCACCACATCATCTTCTCAACTAACAACCAAGGACCCCATGGACGATATCTTCCAAAGAATTTCGCTAGGGGAATATCGCCTACTTACTCTAGACATGTTCCAGACTCCTCAAGAGTATGGACAGCTTCATCAAAACCCAAGCTATGACTGTCGGATCAGAATGGTCATTCCTTATGGTCCTCCTAGCCTTCGAACCAATCTCATCTATGGGGGGCTGGATCAAGCTCCTACTAAATCAAATCCTTCCTCCTCACCTCAAATATTCACATCCGATTTCTCTTTTCTTGGCAACCCCACCTTTGCACATACCTACCTTTATAAGTGTGCATGGAAGGGTTTTGGCTTTGGACATTACGAACAAGGCTCCCATCGGCCTATCGAACCACCCAATGACAATAATGCCAAGAAACAGTATGGACTGGGTTTCCAAGAACCCACTGAGGCTTCCACAAACCTTTGCCCTGAACCAATCATCGACCAATTTCTTTTAGACTCCCCTATTCTTCCATCCTCACCTACGGAGTCGGTGGTTTCCATCCCTCCTAGTTTTTTTTGCATAAACACCATCCGCTTGGAACCCCTAACCTATCAGCTTAACGGGGTTCCCAAGTCTCTCCCTCTCGTTTATCTTAGCATGATAGACGATGAATCGACAACCATTAACACAGTCCACTGCATAGATGATGACGCCATTCTTACCTATATGGGTGCTGACGATTCTTTCATTCAGTGCTCCCTCCCTTCTGAAACACAAGTTATGTTAAATGAATCAACCATTGACATTAATCTTTCATCTTCTGATGTTCCTCAAGTCTTAAAGATTGGTCAATCTTTAGACACCCAGGAACATATCGACTATACCACATTTCTCTCAGATAATCGCAAAGCCTTTGCCTGGACCTACACCGACATGCCTAGCATCAACCCTAACATTGCCACTCATAACATTGTCACAAACCCAGAGGCTAAGCCTGTTAGGCAAAAGCTTCGCAAAATGCATCCTCATGTTGCACTTCTTGTCAAAGAAGAGCTTCAACGCCTTCTTTTTGTCTCCTTCATCCAACCCATCGATTATCCACAGTGGGTCTCTAACATCGTTCCTGTCACCAAGGCGACTAGGGGGATCTGGATCTGCACGGACTATCGTGACCTTAATCTAGCTTGTCCCAAGGATGACTTTCCTCTTCCAAACATTGACTAACTTGTTGATCTTACGGCTGGCCATGAGATGTTATCACTCATGGACGGATTTTCAAGATATAACCAAATCTTGATTGCACCGGAAGATCAGTACACAACCACCTTCATTACACCATGGGGAACTTTTTGCTATCGAGTCATGCCTTTTGGTCTAAAAAATGCAGGCGCCACATATCAGCGTGCCATGACTTATATCTTTCATGATCTCCTTCATAAAATTATGGAGGACTATGTAGATGACCTGCTTGGCAAGTCTAAGCTTCATCGCGACCATTTGACTATCCTCAAAATCATCTTCTCTCACCTTCTTCAGTACCAGGTCCGTCTTAACCCCAAGAAATGTGTCTTTGGGGTCCTCTCAGGAAAGCTCCTAGGATTCATTGTCTCTTTTCGTGGCATCGAGATAGATCCTACCAAAATTTGTGCTATCCTCAAAATGCCACCTCCAACTAATCTCAAGCAACTTCGCAGTCTACAAGGAAATCTCTAATCCATCCACCGTTTCATTTCATAGCTTTCTGACCGTTGCCAACCCTTTCATCACCTCCTTAAGAAGGACGTCTCTTTTAAATGGGATAAAGATTGCCAAGAGGCTTTTAAATCCCTCAAACACTATTTGGTTTCTCCACTAGTCCTTATTCCACCAAAAGATGACCAACCCTTCTACCTCTACATCTCAGCAACCAATCATTCATTAGGTGCCATGATCACGCATCGAGACGAGCAACACCGTGAACAAGCTGTCTATTACATAAGCCAAACACTTGTCGACTATGAAACTTGGTATACTCATATCGAGAAATTCTGTTTGGCATTAGTCTTTGCCACTACCAAGCTCTATCACTATCTTCTCAATCACAAAACCTTTGTCGTCACCCACACTGATCCCCTTAGATACATGCATTCTAAACCATATCAAAACCAGCGTATGGCTCGTTGGCTCATGCTTCTTGCTGAATTTGACTTAGAATTTGTCCAGCAAAAATCTAGAAAAGGGCAAACAATCGCTGACCAACTAGCCGATGCCCTTCCCGACAATCAACCTTCTCATTGCGAGTTTCCCGATGAATCTATCGTTACTCTCTCGACTGATGACACATTCTACCAAATGACGATGTTCTTCGACGGCTCTAAATGTCAACTCGGTGGGGGTGCGGGGGTCATCCTCATTCCACATGAAGGTGAACCCATGCCCCTGTCTTTCAAACTCGACTTTGAATGTACCAATAATATGGCCGAATATGAAGCCTTAATTTTGGGACTTCAAACTGCCCTTTCTTTAAACATCAAGACCATCAACATCTTCGGTGACTCACAACTTGTCGTCAATCAAATCAATGGTTCATATCTTTGTAAAAATGAAATTTTACAAAGGTACAAGCACCGTGTTGACACTCTTCTAGCATCTTTTGACCATCACTTATTGCAGACTATTCCTCGATCGATGAATAAGTTTGCTGACACTATGGCTTCCCTCGCCTTGCATATTCCTTCTCCTTCATCATCCTCATCAAGAATTTATGTCATGGTACATCGTGTGCCATTGCCTTCATACATTTCCACTGACATCAATCTCATCCACACCATAGACTCTAGTTCACAAGATGTATGGTATAAACAACTTGAGGACTATTTGGCTCATTCTCTCATTCTTCCCATCCTCTCTAGCAATGCACGACGGGATTTTATCAAGCGCACTGCTCGCTATACCATGCTAGGGGGCCTTCTCTATAAAAGAGGCTTTAATGGCCTTCTTCTTCGCTATTTAAACTCCACTGAAGCTTCTCATGCTGTTAAACAAGCCCATGATGGGATTTGTGGTAGACACTTCAGTGGTAACTCGGTTGCCAAGCGCATCCTTCGCTTGGGTTATTATTGGCCCACTCTTCATCAAGACTATAGCAATTATGTTCGGCATTGCATCAAGTGTCAGCAACATGCTAACTTGCTTCATCTCCCCAGTCACGCCTTACAAGTTGCTCAGGATTTCTGGCCTTTTTCACAATGGGGCTTAGATCTCATCAACGAGATTAACCCTCATTCGTCTCTTCGTCATCAGTCCATTATCACTGCCACTGAGTATTTCACTAAATGGGTGGAAGCTATTCCTCTCATCTCGACAAAAGCCGACAAGATTGTCGACTTCATCAACACCCACATCATCTATCATTTCGGTGTCCCTCATAAAATCATCACCGACAATGGCAAGTCCTTTAAAAACAAGACCGTCCAAAAACTCTGCGACTTATTTGGCATCAAACTCAGCTTTTCTTCGCCTTACTACCCATAAGCAAATGGGCAGGCCGAGGCTTCTAAAAAAATCTTAACTAAAATTCTCATGAAGGTGGTCAACGACACTGGAAGGGATTGGCACGTTCAAATACCCTTCGCTTTGTGGGCCTACTGCACTAGCATCCAAACCTCTACCGGTGCTACTCCTTTTTCTCTAGTGTATGGAACAGAGGCTGTCTTACCTCGTGAAGTACAAATCTTGTCTCTTCACATTTCACTCCATGACATTCTTTCTAATGATGACTTTTGTCAAGATCGATTAGCTCAACTTGAGTTACTCGACGAGCGTCGTCTCGCTGCCCTCAATCATCTCCATGTCTATCAAAATCGCATCAAATGCGCCTATAACAAAACTCTGAGAGAATGAGATTTCAATATCGGAGACCTCATCCTCAAAGAGAACCAACATGTGACCAATATGGAACGAAGTAAATGAGGCAAATTTGTTTCTAATTGGCTAGGACCTTATATCATCACGCACAAGTATGGATCAGGAACTTATCATCTGTCTTCTCTTGAAGGTCGACCGAAACTTGAGCCCCTTAATGCTTTGCATCTACGACCATTCTACTGTTAGTCAAGTACTCATCCACTTAACATTTAACTTGAGCTCGTCCCTTGAGCAATCCTTGTATTTTTAATCCTCAATCCATTCTGCCCCTTTTCCCTTAACAAAATCCTCTACAACCCTTTTATGACGTACGGATGCTTTGTCCTAATAAAAGGGAGCCATTGACCTTCTATAAGTCTTGTCCATGACTCAATATTCTGTCAAAACTAAATCAAGATGTCAAAATATCCAAGGTCACAAAATCAAATCAAAAAGTAGACTGCTCCCTCGAAGGACAGTTGTAATATCATTGCTGTAGCTAATAGACTGCTCCCTCGAAGGACAGCTATTCAACATCTATAAAGCAAAGTATAGACCACTCCCTCGAAGGATGGCTATGACTAAATCTTGCTATAAATAGCACTTTCTTAGAAGCTTCCCGCATCGATCAGCTTCACAAATGACCACCAAACAAATGACATCTCTATGTGGACTTCCCGCATTGATCAGTCCACTCAAAAAAAGAAAAACTGGCTCATGGACTTGACTTGTAGTTGTCTCAGGGTCTCCTATAAAAAGGGGCAAAGTTCTCCATACTCTAAAACGGGTTACCCTTTTCCTTCTATCATATCACCTACTCAAGGGACTTCGATCTCACTTTAATGTCAAAAGTGATTCGATTACCGCTCTAACATAACTATGGTCAATGATGCAACGCATAAATGGGGCTCTTGGTTCTAACAACCCCTGTCTATGTTTTCATTTTGGTCCTTGTCAATGAAAGGGCGCTTATGCCTTTTAATTTCTCCCTACACTTTGGTCACATTCAACCACATCATTTGTCAAAACTATTCAATCCAACTCTTTTCAACCACACAATTTATGTCAAGCATAAACCATTACTTGCTGAAACATAAATCGACCTGCAATTCATCTTTAGCAAATATCCATCACAAATATGGATAGTTGCTAGGGATGAAAAACCCTGACCAATGTTACAGCTTACACCATTTGGAAAACGCTGTAGCATCATCTGCTCCTTATCATTTCAAGCATGTACCCTCAGACAAGTGGGAAATGCTATATCCTTATCATGACCAAAATCAACCACTTCGATCTTTTTCCTCCCTTCTTGGGAGAACTACATTGGCCTGAGGCCCTAACGACAGGGGTTATGTAGGCAGCACTCAGTTGACATGGGGTCTTTTGGGGTTAGCTCGGCCATTCTCTTCATCACTTTCTTCCATCTCTTTCTCTCGTCACCTGCCAATCACATCACAACCAATCACATATTTTCATAATCTTTAGCATAATCATTTTCATCATTTACATCATAATCATTAATCACAAACACATTGTCATCATCACACACTTAAGCATTCACATTATATAATCTACAAGTCATAACATAAATATCACTATCACATAATCCTTACGCATCATCATCTAATCTAAAAGTCATGACCATTCTCATTATTAGCATTATCATAACACATCATTATATTAATCATCATCATGGTAATCATTAACCATAACATTATCATCATCACATTATGATCATAAACATAATATCAAAACATGCATCATCATCATAATAAAAAATGCTCAATACATTAAACATTAAACATCCATAACACATCAATGATCCAAAACCATCATCATAAATATATCCAAATAGTTTATACAATCGCACAAATCTGTGCCTCTATCTCTCTCTCATGCATCTCGCATCAACGGCTCACAGGCTGGTATATACATCAAAAATAAAATCTCCAAGTCTGCCCTCAAGGCTGTGGCTGTGGTGGTGGTGGCGGTGGCCAAGAAGATGCTGTATCCTCTCCTCCCTCTGATCTGTGCCGTCTGTGAGACCCAAAAGCCATCGCTCAAGACATAGACCGTTGTCGGCTCTACTTTGCCCTCATCTCTGAGTATCGATGTATCTGAGGGAACCTCCTGATGGCCCTCTCATAATACGTGATCTCATCCAGCGCATCACTGTATCTAACTAGAGATACAGTCTATGGTGGACCCATCTACCCTGCTGCTATGCCCTATCTTGACCCCTGTGGCTGTGGCTGACCTAGGTGCACTAATGCCAACGGTCCTGCCCCTTGTGAAAATGCCAGCTACTGAGATGGCTACTGCAATGGGCCCTGCCCTCCAAAGCTCTGACCTGCCACTGCTTGTGCCTGAGCTACAGCCAGCTGTCCTTGTAATAGAGTGACCTGCCCTGTCAATGCTGCCACCTGACCTGTCATCTTAGTCAGCTATCCCTGTAAAACTGTGACCTGGGCCTGAGCCACGTCTCTCTCTTGCCGCACAGTGTCCCTCTCCTTGCGAGCTATATCCTGCTCCCTCGTGATAGCCTGGAAATCCGACTGGGGACCCACCTGTATGCCTGTGTGCTTCCCTACCCACCACATCATGTAAGCCTCTGTACACCTTGGGTCAGCTATCCCAGGTCCTGCAGGCAACTCCTCAAAATTTGGCTCCTCTATCTCCTCTGGCAGTGGGAGCGGCACCTCTATATCATCCTGCCTATACTATGAGAATGCGGGAGGTACATCCTGTAGCAGCCCGTACTGGCACCGCACTCTCTCTGCTAGGATCCTCTCAAGCTCACCAGCTCGCCTACCTCTGACCCATCGCATGCTCTGAGTCCCGACCATCTGCTCACCCTGGTCTCTAAATGCTAGATACACCAAGTATGGTCTCCAGACGATATCTACTGGAATTAGGGCCTCCAATACCCCTCGATAGTGATCAATATCCCTGAGCACTCTGTCCACTCGCATCTGCACCATCACCTCATGCCATCACTTGAATTTGACCTTGAAATTGGCCTGGATTACCACTGGGAGGCTGAGAGGTTAGGTAACCACAATAGGCTCGTATGCCCAATAGTGCAGAAGGTGGCCTACACACAGACTGTATCGTCGCCACCGACTGATGCCCCATAGCTCTCTATATACCTGGGCCAAAAAGATGGGCACCCAGGCGAACACTATCTGCTGCTCCAGCATGTCCATCAAAACCCTGGTCATGGCCACTGGGAACCTACCTCCCTCCGCATCTAGCAATGCGTAAACTATGATGCTGATCATCATCAGAACCACCAGCTGATGTGCACCCTCATCTGCCGCATACAAAGGCTCATAAGCAAAACTAGCTAAATGGTAGCTCGTCTCCATGATGTGCTCACCAAACAACATGACCATGTGTATATCATGCACCTCTCTCGAGCACACATAGATGTCAGCTCTGTGTACCAGTAGCTACAAAATCTGGTACACGTCCTCATTTGTGACCGTCATCTCGCCTGTGGGCAGGTGGAAGGTGTTGGTGGCATGGTCTTTCCACTCGATCAATGCCACCATAAGGCTCACATCCCTTGCCACTCTGCAGTAGTGTCTCAAACCGCCTAGCCCCACTGCGCTCATCTGTGCCCAATCTTCAATCGTAATGCCTCTGTGCATCCACGTCAGCAAGGTCAGGAGGTAATCTCGCAGCATTAAAGTCTGCCTTGCCTGCATCCATCCATAGTCAATCTCATGTTAAAACTATTCCTACTCTTCCTATTTTACCAACCATTCTGACCATCTATGCTTAACCTGACACTCGAGAAGCCCTTGGCATAGCTTTGACCTTTTGACTTGACCATTTATCACAACCCTTTCTGACCAGGCAATCATTGACATCGGTTAGCGTGCCGGTGATGGCACTCACCTAACCAACGTCAGTCACCTAGTGACCGACGTCGGCAGGTTATCGACCAATGCCGATCACTGGTCGACTGACGCCGGTGAACCCATCGACGTTGGTGACTGGTTCGGCCCTAGGGCCGAATGGGGCAAGCCCTAAAAATTAGGGCTTCCCCATCTTTAACCCCTACACCCCCCAAAACCCTTTCAAATCATCCCTAAACTATCTTAGACTCTCCACCCACCTTCTTAGCTACCCTCCCCCCTCAATTTCTACCTAAAAACAACAAAAATTCAAAAAACTAATTCAAAACAAAATCAATCAAATAGGGTTCAGAGACCCTCCTACCTCATCTCGGCATCACCAGCGTGGTGGCATGATGGGTGCCGCTGGTGGTGGACCTCCCGCAGGTCCTCTACTCCCCTCTGCCATCTCTTTTGTTTCTCTGACTCTGCACACTCTTGTTGGCCCACACACATCCCTGCAGCATCCAATCAACTCTCCAACTCGCTCCCTTTCTCCACCAATGCCTATCTACCACCTCGCACCGCTCCTCGGTCAGCTCTGGGTCACTTTCACTCAATCAACTCTAGATCTCTTTTTTCTCTCAGTTAACAATTAGCAAATGACTTTTGGTGGGCCACCAATCTAGTTTTGTTAGATTTGGTAGGTCGTCAATGTCGAGATATGCGTGCCCTAATTCACCGACGTCGGCTGATATGTGCTGATGTCAGCCAATTTTATCTATCGACGTCAGTTTCTATCATCAATGTCAGCGTCCTTCCAACCTCCTTTTTTCTCCATTGCCCCAAAATCATGCCCCCAATCAGTCAGTCCTCTAGACCACGTAATTTTAGCCCTTTGGGGCCCACTTGAGCTCACTTTTGCCTTTATCCATCGACCACCAGACATTGGAGATCATGACCATCTCCTCTAACCATGACTACTTCCAAAAGCAATTTTGCCTTGGTTGTTTTTTGCATGTATGCTACCTCATGATTGGTTAGCAAAATTGTGCGCACACTTTTGACCTTCACAAGTATAGGATCGTAAGCCAGTTGATCCGCACTACTTGTGACTTTTTCGTGTTTTTGAGAGCACTTCCTAAGCCTGGGATACCTGAAACACGATGACCATTAGAGCTTTAACTTAGATTAAATAACCCAATCAGCTACGACTAATGCTGGGGCCTAGTCATTTCAATTTTGGCACTCCTCAACTTTTGACCTGCGACAATTTGACCTGACCATCCTCATGAAGTGGTGTACGCGCATTCACAACTTTTGAAGCATTCTCACTCTATCTTTTCCCTTTTTCATCTACTCTCTGTCAAATTAGCACCCGATTCCAGGTTCCCTTCTCTCATCTACTGCTTTGAGGGGGGATACCTCATCCATAATCGAGGCAACCAACCCTCACCTATTTTTGTCTTGCAGTTCACTTGAACAACGAATAAGACAAAATCAATCTTATCCCATACCTGGGGCAAACAACTCCTATTTTTGTCTTGCAGTTCATTTAGAGCAACCAAAAAGACAAAAAGGGGCAAATGTAGACACCAAAATAGTGTCTAACCCTTGGTCACCTTCCCCCTTGGTCCATTCCTAACCCATTCCTAAAACATACAATTACTAATTTAAAATAATAAACTTATTTTGAATTAACCCCCCTCCTTGGACACATCACCCATGACACCTCGCCTAGGACACCTCACCTTGGACTAATTCCCATCCTATGACTCACTTAAGACCTATTCTTACTTCTCTCTAACCGCCTAACAAACTCTCATGCGTATTTAGCCTAACCTTCGACATTCTCCAACGGATAGTGCACTTGGCAGATGAAAAATGGGCTTGGTGGCTCTTTTTGCCCATTCTAAACCCACTGACGTTGGTCAAATGTCAGTCGACGCTGGTGGAATCACTGACGTCAGTTATACTTAACTAACTTTTCTGACTCTTTGACGAACCCAATCAGAAATTGGCTAATCTCGAAAGCAAATCATGAATCCTTCAATCTTCAGTCTTCGACCATCTATTAATCTACTAAATCTCTCAGTCAAGCCTCTCACTCTCTCCCTCAGGTGCATCAACAGCTTCAGGGTTCTCTATCAGCAATAGGTTCTCTACACAACCTACATCAACAGTGGGTATGGGAATCATCAGTAGCACACCTTCAACAAGGCACAGGTAAGTATATTGTCTGTGTTTTCTAGTCATTTGCTTCTAAGTATTATGAATTAGATTCAACACTCCCTCTCCCCAAACTAGACTGTTAACCAAGCCAGACCTGAATCTTTACTTCTCCATCTCCCTATTGCCTCTGCCCTCTATCAGACCATACACTCTATCCATTCAACCAGACTCTTAGACCCAGACCCCAGACCATTCAACCAAGCCCAAAAATTTGTCTCAAGACCACTCAAATAAACCCAGACCCTGACCAGACCTTGTCCACGGACCACAGACGTAACCACACCTCATCCAAAGACTTTTGCCTCTACTGACGCCGGTCACTACCCCAACCGACGTCGGCATATTAACCGACGTCAGCATCTTGACCAACCGACGCCAGTAGGACCACCGATGCCGGTGACTGTGACCAGTTCGACAGCTTCTTTCAAGTAAGCCTTTGCTTCCCTTTTTCATTCTATCTTTTATCATTTCAATTCTTTATCATTCTGTCGTTTATCAGACACTTCTTTTTATTGATTAGTGGGTTTATATCCCTTAAAGAAGTCTTCATACTTCTGGGAACAAGCCTTCACTTGGCAACCCACCATCTATCCATCTAACACCTTCTTTTGTCCAAGTTTCTTTTCTTTGTAGGTGTCATTCCTCTACAGCCAAAGAGGAGTACTCACAGTGTCTGGATTACGATGCACAGACTATATCTAGGTACATATAAGCCTTGACCATTCCTTCTTAAGTTTCTCATTTTCTCTCCTTTGAATTTGAAAGCAAAAATTTGAATAGAAACACTAATAATTAAAGGAGTTTTGAAATAATAGGCCAAATGCCTTTAGTTCCTCATCAATTCTATTATTAATTTGATATGCATTTTATTATTTTTCTATGTGGTCTGGAACATGGTGTGGTAGAAATAAGGGAGTGGTCTTTATTCCTTCTACCCTAATAATAGTGACATCTGGGTAGTACCAATAGTCCCCTATTTTGCCTATTATTTTTATTATATTCTTAGATAATCTGGGCATTGCAGTGTCAGGTATGGCCTAAAATATTTAGGGATATACCTCTTAACATATCCTCTTGATTTCATTCTGGTATCTATGCACAAACACAAAATAATATTTTGCACCTACCCTATTTTATAAATACTCACTTGAGGGCTCCCATTCTTGACCATAGGGTTTATATATCATGCGCATGATTGCATCCAATAGGTAGGACATCATGTAAAAGTTTCTATAAGTTTCTCTTTGATTAGGGTGGAGTAGTTGGGAGATTGGCACTTATAATTTCCCTTAGTGCCATTGATTTGTTGTATTTCAAGAATATATCCAACAAAGGAACCCACTCAACCTAGATGTATGCAATACTAGGAAAACCATACAATCTATTCAATAGGGCCATAGTTATCCTAATTCTAGGTCTGAATTTGATAATATAATTATATGAGATAGCCCCCTTGGGATTCACCCTATGGCCTTTAACAAACAATTATTTTAGTTTCCCATATACTGTATTGTGCTCAATCCAAACATTATTTGAGACCTGATTGTAAGTGGTTTTAGAGCACATGAGTCTAAGATATATCTCAAATTCCCTACCCAAGATGTAAGCAATAAAATTTTTAATATTCCTAACATGTAATATATCCCCAAAAATATTTTCATTAAAAAATAAAACTATGATCAAGTCAATGCACAACATTACCTTTGTTTTGGATACCACTTAGTGGAGGAATTATTATTTTATTGATAGGAGGTAATCTATGTATTAATTATCTTTGAGATAAATTTGGTCCTCAATAGAATATGGCTTTACAGACTCTACCTCTTACTAGAGCACTGAGTAGTGTAGGAACTTGAAATCTAACATGCTCTTTTTAAATATAATATTCATGCATTTGGTTCCTCTTGTAAATGAATAAGGAAATGGAACTGGAGACTTGCCCTATTTTTAAGAAGCGGCCATTACTCTTTGATAATTAATGTAATTCTCTTTATGAATTAATTGGTTCATTCTATGGTTGTTCACTAAGAAACTAGGGATTTTAGGATGTTGGAGAGCTCAAAGATGTTATCATTGGATTGAAATAGTAATGGTAAAGTAAATCCCCTTTTGTGTAAATTTTTCATAAATTATTCCTGAGCTTGGGTATTGAATGCATTCATGTGACATTAATGTAGATAACAAATTTTTTTTAATCACTATTTTGAATTGAACTTGTTACTCAGTTTTGGTAGGTTGGTTTACTCACCACATATAAAAACTTCATTAAGTCTATATGTCTATCATCAATTTTTAGACAACTCTTGATTACTCATTGATTGGTTCTTTTTACGTGTTATCAACCTTTTCTATCCATACCTTGGTTGTGTTTCCTTTTAAAAAATGACACTTGTCTAGATTTTTTTATTATTATCCCTTTAGCCTCCCATCATGGTTAATATGCTCTATAGTCATGGGTTAACATGATAAAGCCACATGGAATAATCTTGGGTACATAAGGAATTGAGATGTTTGGTGGTTCAAAGCCTTCATACTTCACATTTTGACTATGGTTTGACTCTCTCGATGTTGATTTGGGGTGTAAATGTCCCAATTTTTGGTTACTCAAAGAGCAAAAGCTTAGATCCATTAGAATATAGACCAAAGGTCTATTTAATATTTCTAGGTTTTAATTTGACATAAATCCACTAAGTGTTGAATTGTTCTGAATTATAGAAGCTTTGAAGCATTTAAACTATAGAGGCTTAGGAATATTAAACTTTGTGGATGAAAAAGTGAAGTATTTACATTTAATAGTTCTCAAAAATGAACTACATGGTGATTTACCAAAGCTCAAGAACTTGTAAGACTTAGAATTTTATTAACTTTAGAAAGCTTCATTTAAATCTGAGACATCACCCATTGACTTTAAATAGCTAAGGTTCATTAAACTTAGAACTTTATAATAGATCAAGGCTTTGGATGATGTGGGAGTGAGGCATGTGGTAATCCCATGTAACATAAGTGGGGCATTATCGTATATGGATAACAAATCCTAGTCAATGGTCTTATAATCACATAAAGTAGATCCAAAACTAGGATAAGAAAATATTAATATTGTTAGTTTATAAATAACAACATCAAAAAAATAACTTATGAAAACCTAAGGTGTAACATAACTTATGATGCTAGTTCAAGATTTAATGTTCACGATTTGATTTATTGTAAATTTTGAATTCATGAGAATAAACTTAGACTGTGAATGAATAACAATTATAAACATGGACTTCTAAGGTTCATGGCTTTCTCAATTAAATATTTTACTAGAATGGGTCCCTATTTGAAATTGATAAAATGGGGTGAGTGTGTTAGGGGTCCATCAAGATGAAAATAATTATCCTAATTTGATTGGTGAGAAAATGTATTATGATGGTAAAATTATTATTAATGCAGTGAACAATCAATTAGAAGTGCACTAAAGAGATAAGGTAAATGATACCTTTGAAAAAGTTTGAGCATAAGCCATATGTTATCCCTAGAGAAATAGAATCACCTTATGTTTATGAGTATAATAATTATTTCAAGGTGAATGTAGGTAAAAAATAAATCATTCTGTGAGATACTAAATATCGGTTCTTCAATCCTCAACTAGAATAGTAAATATAGTCATACCTAGTTGAATAGTCTATGTATAGATCGATTACAAAAAAGTCACCAACACATCAGTTTTAGATTGAATAATGTGTGTTTCCATTTTTGAAATCACCAACTAGGCCTAAGGTATATTTATTTTATAATATAGGTATGATAGCTATAGATTACATAGAACCTACTATAGAAGGAATCTTACCTTGGGAAGTAACATCTTTAATATGTGCTGACTCGAATACACATATGTTGAATTGAGTCTAGGGAGATCATGAGGTCAACCCTTTGTAAATGCTTTTCACCACCAAATTCCAACTACCACAATACTTTGAAATTAAGGATATGAATTGGTTTATTTTATGATTATAGTATCATCTACCTAATATAGACCAAAGAGTAAGTGCACTCAACAATGTATTGAAGGGAACTGTTGTGACCTAGTGGGTAATTCATAGGAAAACTCAGTAATCATGTGATGAAGTGTTTAAATTTATACGAGCATATTTTTAGATACCAATCACTATTAGAGAAGATTGGTCATTATTTTAAGAAGGATAATATCCAAAGTTGCATATACATAGGTGCATAGACATATGGTCTATGCAGGGTGTTGAATATAAATGCCTATTTTTAGATACACTTTAGCACCACTTCCAACTACTTAGTATATGCATCAAGATCATAGGTGAGAAACTAAGAATTGGGCATAGGCTCATCAAGACTTTATTCAAACATTTGTTTTTGAAGATGAAAATTTTGCAGTACATAGTGCTTTACAAAAATTGAAAATGTTTCTATCTCATGAATGAGCGAAAGATCTAAGTATTGTCACAAACTCATAATCACAACAAGAAATAACTTGCGATTTACATACAACTAAACATAATTATAAGGTTAGTACAAATAAACAATAATTTATTATACAACCTTGTAATAGGATTACAGAAGAGTTAATAGGGTCTAGTGATAGTGATGAAGATCTAGACTTGAATGGATTATTTGAACTAGAATGAGAAGCTAAGCTACCAAAAGATCAAATTATAAAACAAACTAAGGAAGAAAAGCTATGAAATCTCAATATTTTGGAGCATGAAGGATAAGTAACTAGGTAAAAATCCATTCCTAGTGAATCTAATATGATATATCAGGAGTTTTTGATGAAAATTATTGAGAATATTTAGATAGAGTCTATTCCAAAGCTTGTGACTTTGGGAGATTACTGGACTCAAAATGAAATTTTAGAAGGGTTGCAACTATTGAGGGATTATTAGGATGTTTTTCCCACTAAATTCATAGAGATAAATGGTGAAGATCCATCATTGGGAGAGAAGCACATTGAACTCAAAGAGTGTGCAAGGCCTATCAAGAATTCCCAATATATATTGAATCCCAAAATGAAGTTAAAGGTGAAGGCTGAGCTAGATCACATGCAAGAAGAAAGTATCATATATCTAGTCAAAAAGGTGGATTACATTAATCTCATGATTGTCCAACGTAAAAAATTAGGTGAGATTAGGGTATGTTTGGATTACCATGTTTTGAATTATGCTTGAATCAATGACATATTTCCTATACCTTTTATTTAGCATTGTTTATGTTATTGAGGTTTGGCATTATCATTGATGTCAAAGGTTCTTGAGAAAGGTCTTCATGAGGTCATTAAAGAATATAGCTATGAGAGGATATTGATCAATCTTGTAGTGATTATGAGATTTTAAGACATGTTTGGTATATGTTATTATGACTGCATGAGTGATGTGAAGGTTATTATGGAAGGTCCTTGTTGTCAAAGTTGTCAAGTGCTTGAACCTAGTGAGTGACTTGAGAAAGTATATGCATAAGATGCCTAGTATTTTGCATAAAGGGTCATGATGGATTGGTGAGATGAATGCACATAGTAATGAAAGGTTATATTAGGTTTATTTATAATGTATATGAGGCATTGTATCACTCATGTGAGTCTCAAGGTGAGCCTATAGGGGTAGGGCCTACAGACCTAATATGTACCTAGACCACTTCTAGACCTTGCCTAACCTAATGAGGTATAATGGTATATTTTAAAGGCATGTGAAGGATGTTTGGATATGTATAATAATTATATAGGTTTATTGAGTATGTGATTGAGGTGGAGAGCACGTGGAAAGAGGCATAAAGGTCAGTTTTAAGGCCTAATGTGGTTTACAGGTCAAAATCTAAACAAACAAAGAGAGAGAGTATGGCCTAATGGGGTATGAGGTTTTGTTTCCAAGGAAATTATGGATAGGTTAGTGTTTCCATGGGTATGGTATATTTTTTTAATCATGTTCAAAAAAATTTAGGTCACAGTTTGCAAAAAAAGGCATGAAAAGTGGTTTTGAGGTCTCTCAAGTGCATATAATGAAGGGTTCTCAACCCAAAAAGGATTTTATTGTGTTTGTTAGCTAGTAAAATATCTTCATGGGAAAATAAGATATTCATGGTAGAAGCGGAAGGGTTCTAACTCAAATTTCTAGGCATTAGTTTTTGGAATGAGGGGTTAATCTTTATGAATGATTGTTAACAGTGGAAGATGGTTTAAACGCTCAAAGAACCCTGATAGTGACCTGATATGAAATAAGTTGTTATAAAGTGATAATAATGAAGTGGTATGGATATATTATTGATTTTATTTGTATAAAAATTTCCAAGGCATCTCCAGGTATGATTGAGTCTTCATGTGAGTGAGTGGACTCTATAAGAAAGGCCTTGTTTCTCAGAGATTTGCTGTAGCAGTCAGAGTTGACCAAGTAAAAATATGTGAATCATTGGATGAAGAAGCTTGAGACTTATATTTTATGTCCATGGTTGTTTATAGATATATTATATCCCGTAGGTGTGATAAAAATTTCATCCAAGTTGACCAGTCGCTAACATACCTAATGGTGCAAATAATGAGAAATATAGGCAATAGTGAGAAGATGATTAGGAATGTGTTATCATGGATTAATGATGGAAACAAGTGCATGGAGATGTCATTAAATAATTTTAAGACATTTTAATATTGAATATAATTTTTTGAGGTTAGTAAATTTGATTAAAATGTTGTTCATAAGTTGACTTATCTGGTTCATATGAGATAGTGAGGTACAAGATCATGAGATTGAAGTGCAAGTCTAATATTGTCATTTGACCATATTATATTTCTATCCAATAATGTTAGAATTATATTATAGGATAATTTTAATTAATTTTAAGTCTTTTAAATTGGTCATATAGGTGTTTAATTTCATTATCACCATGACTGTTCTTGAAGGTATTTTGGTAGTTCTGAGTGGGTTATTTGCAGAAAAGGGTTTGAGTCCTTTTTGACCTAAGTCATGAAGTATAAATCATATAGTGATTTCCATGAGGTCATATATATTATGTATGTGTGTTTTATTTCCATGATTTATTAGTGAATTTAGGTTTAATCTTCAGTTGTTCAAGACATACTTCCTATAGGTTCATAAGGCTAATTGTGAATAGTGCTAATGGTGTGATTCAAGTGGTGGTTGGAGATAAAATGTGTCATGGACCTGATATGAGATTATTAAGGGTTTATTTTAATGGAATATGAAGTTTTACTATCATTTTTGATGTTTTAAAGTTCTCCAAGAAGATCAAAGGATAATATGTACTAATGAAGGCCTAATTGAATTAGGTCTCCTTAAGGCCTAAAGAAGGATTTGGTCCATTTGAGCTATGGATGACCTAATATAATGTTTGATTAATTTTTGTTTCATTTCCTAAGTTATATTTCATGGAAAATATAAGAGGGAAACTGTGTATGGCTGACCAAGAGGTGCATGAGCAATAGCCTAGTATAAGAACAAGGCCTAATAGGCATAATTATCTAGTTAGAGTATGAGGTTGTTGAATCAAAAGATATGACACTTTGAAAAGCTAAAATAGGTATTTTAAACCATAATAAGGGTGTAAATAAAATATAATGAATATTTTATAGGGTTAATTTAGATGAATATCAAGGTCAAATGACCTAATCTATCTTAAAGAGACCTAGTTGAGCGAAGGAGCCTAGAAAGTAATTTGAGAGGGTAGAAGAGTGTGAAGAGCTAAAGAGGTGATCATAATTAGTTATTTGATAAATAATGTATATTTAAGGTGATAAAATAAATCATGTGTATGAGTTAGTGATAAGTCATCTAGGGGGTTGGTTCCTCCTTGCAAGTTGGTGCATGCTAAAGCTTAGCTGAGTTGGTGCTTAGTTAGTTCGGGTTGGTGCTCCATGTGAAGTTGGTGCTTCAATAAATTTGGTGTTTGTCTTATAATACTATATTACATATGAAAATATTAATGGGTTTCATTCCCCTTGAGGGTTTCCAAATCAAATAAGTGTTCTATGTGTTATGCTCTTGTCTCATATAAATGGTTTTTGATGTGTTGCTAGTTCACTATATTGCTTTGATAGTTCATGACTGATAAAGTAAAATTGTACAATTTTTTGAAGATGAATTCACCCCTATCAGTAATTATGCTTACAAAAAATTTAATTGATGAGGTTATGGAATTATTTTTAGGTCATGAAGTATATTCTTTATGGAAGGATTTAGTGGCTATCATTAAATTCCCATCATAGATCAAGATCAGGGCAAAACAACACTCACAATTGAATGAGGTTATTTTATGTATAAGGTAATGCCATTTGGTATAAAGAATGATCCAAATATATTATACATGGATGTGGTTTATAATTTCAAGGACTTTATTCATGATTTTATTGAATCTTATTTAGATGATTGGGTTGTATTTTCTTTGTTCAAATACCAATTGTCCAAACTATGGCTAATGTTGGAACATTGAAAAGCCCTATGGATTGCATTAAATTAAAAAACAATGCTTGTTTTTCAAACCATTTAGTGTTATATTGGGACATGTATTCTTTATGAAGTAATTTTAGTTGATCAAGCGAAAAGCATAGTCATAGTGGGCATGCCACCTCTAAATAATTATATGTAAGTGTGAGAATTTTTGGGTTATACAGGTACTACAAAAAGACCATCAAAGGCTACACAATTATATATATTCCCTTGGATAAATTATTATGTAAGGATATAAGGTTAAAATAGACACAAGAGTGACAATTAACATTTATTAAAATTAGGAAAAGGTTAGTTAAAACTCCCATATTGGTCTTTCTAGACTGGACTTAGCCATTTCATGTTCATGTGGATGCTTTAGGTATTATGGTGGGAGCTGTGTTAGTGAAACAAAGATATGATGGATTGGACCATCCTATCCATTTATTAAGAATAAAACTATCAGCTATAGAAAAACTATACTATGACATAATCGAAAGTGTTAGCAATGGTGTTCACACTACAAAAGTTTAGGCATTATCTTCTGGAAACTCCCTTTATGTTCTTTAATGATCATTAGGCCTTGTGATATTTGGTTATAAAAATTATGTTGGGTGGAAGGATATATAAATGGTTAATTTTATTTCAATATATTCAGTTCAATATCAATTTTAAACTTGGATGAGAGAATATGGGACTTGACCACTTAAGTATGTGTTGACTAAGTTTGACTTTAGGTCAAACTTGGACCCCTATAGGAAAACACTCAATTTTTTAGATGTTTAAGGGGTCTAAATATTTTTCATAGGCTATATTATAGTTCATTTGATGTTATCTAATGCATTTCTAGCCTTAGTCATGGTTTCATGGGTTTATTTATCATTTTGAGTCTTTTAGTGGGCTTTTAAGGGTCATTAATGCAAGTGGAATGGTTACCAAGATGCCCATGTGTCATTTTTTCCATGAAAACATCAAATGGTTAGTTTAACTATTAGGGATGTTAGTTACATCAGAATATTATAGGTTCTCTAATTGAAATTCAATAAATAACTGAAATAGGGAGCATTTGGCACTTGTACGACCAATGGTGAAGTGTGCTATGTAGGAAAAGATCATGGAAGGCCTCTTAACATTCATAAAACTCATATATATGTTTTTTTTCTCTATAAGTGCCATTTTAAATCCAAAACCATTCTATTTCCTTTTTACATTTCTAGTCATACAGAAGTGACCCATAGGTTTTTGCTTAGTAAAAATAATTGAAGAGGTTTAAAGTCAAATGATTTTGGAAGGTTGTAGTAAACTAAGATACCTTAATTTACATATCAAGAATGAAATGATTTTTTAACTCTGATTTATGAATCATCCTTTACAAGCTGAATATACTTTTATGCTAGTTGTTTTATGCACCCTATGTCTAGTCTTAGTCAAAGTTCTTGTTATAGAAGGTTGGTTTCCTGTAGATGTCTCATGTAGTTGAGAAATGATGTTACATAGGTATCAAGTTCATATGAATTCTTATTTACATGTTTTGGTTTCACCATATCATGTTTTGGGTAGCTTGTAGTCTTGCCATCTCTCATAGTCATACTCCATGCCTAACTTTAGTTGAAGTCACATGTACGGGATTTTCCATCTTGTTCATGGAGTTGTATTCATGGTGTATCAGTTGTATAAGAAATTATGAGTTAAATATATTTCATTGAGATGTTTTGGAAAGTGCAAGTTTGATCACATGCTCATTTTCCATGCTAAAATAGTCATTAGATGCCTCTGCATGCTCTATTCCATATATATGTAGGTGATTTTTCATGTTGAAAGGAACATTTAAATATTATCTCAAGATGTCCTTATTTTAAATCATGCATGTGGAAGTTTGAAAATAGTTTTGATCTACCCATGAGGCCTTTTGTCCACCTTATTGCTCTTTTCCACATTCATTGTCCACATTCAACTCATTTTCATGTATATGCATCTCATGATGACATCATCGAAGTCTTAGTATTGGTTTCAATATTTTAAATGTGAAAATTTTATATGAGGGTATTGAGGGATTCCTTGGACCATTGAAATAAAATTAAAATGCATATTGCTCAATCCATGACAACTAGAGAAGCTTTACTTCTTGTGTTTGAGATGTTCATCTACATGTGTATGAATAGAGCCTTGATGATTCTTGTGTGGATATTTGAAAAATGAAAAAAGACTCATTTTGGATTATAACATGTGACTTGACCCTTATAATTATTTAAGTGTCAATTAGGTAAAATAATATGTAGATTATTATGGTGAAGCAAGAGATTGAATTCTGGGAAACTTTTCCTAAAATGTCAAAACAGAGCTCTAGGGGTTTTTGGTGGACCTCTCATAACATGTTTCCAAAGGATTTAAAGGTATATAAATATGTGAATATTATATAATATAGTGTATATAATACCTCTTCCAAATATGGGGTGAGGAGGTCAATTCAAGGTAGAGGTTGAATATCTCAAAATTGCCCTAAAAGACATTGAAATCTTGCAATAATTTTTATAGGTTTGAAGGCTTGAATGACTTTTGACACCCTAAGGAGAAATAATGAATAAAAACTCATGGATAAAATGTTAAAATGGTTTAATGTCACATAAATAGCATGAATTTTATCAAAATAATATTTAGACATGGTCTTGTAAGCTCTATGGCCACCTACAGGTGTCCTCTTAGCAAGGAATATACACCTACAAGAGGATCTAAGGGTAGCTACAACAGTCTAAGAAAGAGAACACAATTTGTGAATATAAAGAGCATGAAAGTGATTCCAAGGTGAATATAGATGTTTTGTGACCTAAAGGGTGTTCAAGGAAGTCCTTTCATATCATAACCAAGTTCAAATCAATAAAAGTAACCTACAGGTAGGGTGTCTCAGTCAATAGGTAGTGGAGGACTCAGTTGTAATCAAAAGTGCATATGAAGGCCAAATGGGAGGTTATAATGATGATAAAAGTAACTTAACACCTTTATGAGGATCATTATAAACTTCATGAACTACAAACAATGTAAGGAAGGTCTACTCAGACCTCTTGAAACCCTATATACACCTACAACCGAGTACAATCTTGGTGAAGGTAAGAGGTGAGTATGCCAAAGAGGTAGAGAAGGTTTTACATAAAATTGAAATGATCCATGATTTATTAAATAATGTTTTACACACACTCTTATACCCATTCAATATTCTCATCCACTCTTCCCTATTTGGTCATAAGTCATCATTTCGTACAGTTGCTCCAATAAACCTCCTTAATAGATGAATATGAGGAATCTAAAGAACATAAATGTTTTGGATGAATTAAAATATTAATAATAATAAATTGAGAATTAATAAATTTTTTAAGGAACCTATGATCATTTGTGTATCTTGGAAAGGTCACTCTTAGGTGGATTTGGGAAAAGGTTTAAGAAAGAAGCTTTTTAGAGGCCTATTTTGGACATTTTAAGTTGGTTAGGCACATAAATAAAGGAATAAAACTAAAAAAATTGGTAAAAATAATAATAAATACCTTTAAAAACTCATAAAATATTCACTTTTCCTTGGAAAATGGGGATATGACTCACTATTTTGTCTCAGAGGTCAGCCAGTTAAGGAAAATTAGGTATTAATAAAACAAGCTAATGAGGCCAAAAAGAGATAAAGAACTTGATGGAAGGTTTGGAAAACATATAGAAACATGTTTTAAGGTGTATTAAAGGAAATTGGTGTTAAGGAGCACTAGACCAGGCTTATACCTCTCAATATTACCGAAATACCCCTGCACACAATCTAACTAGGTAAGCTTTCACTAGGCCTAGTTGGTGAATGAGAGAAAAGGAAGAAGAGGAGTGCTTGGGAGGTTATGTGATAATTTTAAAATATTTAATGAAGAATTAATATTCATTATATACCAGAATAACCATGATATATGAGTTCAAATATCAAGGTACATGCTAAACCCACTAAGCCTTGAAGGGACATAGAGCCAACTGGGGGTCCACCTTCATTTATAACTCTTGGTGGGATATTTATATGATTGGGACATGTTAAGGAGATATAAATAACATTTATGATATTTTTATATGAAGATAAACCTATGGTTAATCTTCTTTTGGCTCAGAAAGAGTCCAAACATGCAAGAAAGGTGGAAACAAGCTCGATGGAGTGACTTCAAGTGTTCATATCTCCTCTGAGAGTTTGAATGGGGAAAAAGGAGTTTTTAGGGGTTATTAGGGTCCATAAACATCAGGTTTTTGGTATTTTTTTCAATTTAAATGTCATAAATTTATGAATAATGCTTAAGACTAAAAACTGCCTAAAACCCTACTAAACCCTCAATCAAGACCCGATGGAGAAAACAAGATTAGGGAGCTATCTAGATGACATAGTTTGAAAATTAAAGATATTTTAAATTTTAGAGGAATAATTCATGATTCCTCCCAACTTTTCATATGAATGAAATTATATAGACAAGGTGAAAAATAGGATATTTTTGACCATTTTGTGTGTTTTTTAGGTTCTAGGAGGTTCTAAGAGATGAAATAAAGTTTGTAGGAAATATATGGAATTTTAATAATTAACTATGGTCATTTAATTCTAATAAAAAAATCCTAAGTGTCCAAACCAAAGCTCACACTCAGCTAGTCAAAACTGGCATAGTGGACAAGCTAGTGAGAAGGGTGGAGATCTTTAAGTGAGGTGATTTTAAGGTGTCTAGATTGATTATAAGGAAATGAAGGGTATTTAAAATTGTAATTAAATCCCTCCCACATATTTTCATGAAAAAATAAATCCAATTTTGAGGCCAAGTGTGAGGGGTGACTCAAAAAGGAGGTTTTTAGGCTGCAGGAAGTGATGGCTTCCTTCCAAGAGTTTCTAGATGAGTAGGACTGAAACCAATGAATGGAGAGGAATTTATAAAGGGCTTATCTCTCATATAAATAATTATACATATCTCTAGTCAGTTTTGGGATGTTCAAATAGGTCCAAATCATGAAGATAGTTTTCTGAGCTAAAACAAGGAGTTTCATGCCATTTTTCATAAGTTTCATGACTTGTATAGACACTTGGAATTATTAAAATTGAATGGTTCATTTAAAAAATATTTTTAATGCATTTTTAACCTATTTTATAATATTTATAAGTGTCCAAGTGACCTTTGGACTTCCCTTGTCTTGCTCTTCTCCCAAAGGCTATAAATATTGACTCTTTTGACTCTTTTTGGTAGCCTCTATTGGTTGATGGTGAAACCCTAGAAAATTTTGTACTTGAATGTCTCTTGAAGAAATAAAAAAAGTGAATTTTCCTACTTAAATTATATACAATTGAGTTTTATTTCCATCTTATTGGTCTTATCTAGTAGAAAATCATCTTTTCTAGCATGTTATCCTTGATTGTTCACCAAATGTGCAGAAAAGTAATTGTTGTAGGTCTTTATTAGTGTTATATTTTAACTATATGTGTGTTTTAGAAGTGACTCATGAATTTATTCCATAAATTAATCATCCATTACCCTCCTAAGCATCAAAATACCTCTTGAATCTAGCTTATGAAACATTGATGTGACAATCCATCTTGAGTTGTGAGTTTTGTGTGAAAGAAGCTTTGTTTAGCTCTAAGTAGTATAATCTTAGTCAATAGGAGGAAATTAAATATTTGTGCATCACCTTTATTTTTCTTAGTTTTACTTGCTTTTCATGCAAAGTTGGTAGGTAAGAGAGTGTTTTAAAGAGTGCATCAAGGGAACTAGCTCTTCTACAGATTCATCTTATTAAATTGTTTACCGACAATAAGTAAGATGTCTCCATTATGACACTTGGATGAGGAGATATATGCATCTATTCAAGGGGTGAGAATCCAAGTGAAAAAAATATGATATGAAATGAATAAGAACCTAAAGAATTATAAAATGAATCATGAGATGCACATCTCTTCAGAATCTCCATGATTACTAAGAACATCGATTATATATCCAATTTTATATAATAATGAATTTTTATATCACACTATGTTGAGTGAGACAAAAATAAATTGATTACATGCACTATTCCTTATACCAACATAAATTCACTTTTGTATAAGATGGGTAAAGATGAGGTGATACATAGGGTGTCTTTACAGTATGAACAACCTCAATTGATTGATGATGCACATAAAGGAATCAAAAGAGGAAATTTAATACAAATAACTTACAAATTAGTCTACAGTGGCCTTCTCTATTCCAAGATGAACATTTTGTTGCCAATCACTGTGATATTTTCCAAAGGATGGGCAATCTTAATTAGAGATATGAGATGCCTTTGAACCCAATGCTAGCAAACAAATATTTTGAATTGTGGGGTATTGATTTTTTTGGGCCTATCAATCCACAAAACAAGCATAACCATGCAAGGTTTATCATCACTGTGACAAAATACTTTATAAAATGCATTAAATTTGTTGTGACACCAAGTTGTAGTGTGAAGGATGTAAACAATTTTTTGCATGAAAGCATTATTACAAGGTTTGTATGTCTAATAAAATTGGTCAAGGATAGGGAACACACTTAATAAGTAATATAATCAAGACTCTAATAGAAGAATTTATGATATCACACCATAAAATTACTATGTATCATCCATATGAAAAGTGATAAGTTGAGGCTTCAAATAAAGCCTCAAACAAGATGGTAACAAAGATATGTAATGTATAATGGGATGATTGGGATCATAGAATTCCTAAAATTATCTAGACATATAGAACAAACTACAAGTATGCAATAGGATTTAACCTAGTTCAGTTGGTCTATGGAATTGAGGTAGTAATGCCCATAGAATATATAGCTCCTACTCTATGCATTGCTATGATAATGAGACTCAAGGATTGATATTCTCTATAGACATGGTTGATGGATTTAACCAAAATGGAATAAAATAGGTAAAGAGCATAATGGATGCAAGAAGTTAACAATCTAAGTTAAAAAATGTAGCATGATCGTAACCTATGATCTAAATAATTATGTTTAGAATAAGTATTCTGACTATATTATATCAGATTTATAACATTTCTAAGAAAACTATGTGTTGGGTTGAAGGGACCTTATATTATTCATGAAATTTTACAATTGGGAACAATTATTTTAAATAATCTTCAGGGAACCATTTTACCAAGATGTGTATATGGTTGTAGGCTTAAGCCTTACTATCAATAATCTATATCATTTATCATATAAAATGAGAAAGGGTCCTAAGTAACACCTTGTAATTTAGGGTTTTTTTTTAATGTTTTGTTTTCCTATTTTTATTTTATGTTTGTGTGTGTTTATTTAGTTCAATTTATATATTAAAGAACATCAAAACAAAGTTATTAATTTAAAGTCATAGAGTGCCATTTGTAAACAATTTCAATTAGAAGGAAAGATAGCTTATGACATGTACACGATGATAATCAGTTAAGTTTGGAAACATGGTACTGAAAATATAGGTATAGAAAATGATGATAAATGGTCATTCAAAACTATTAATGATAATGCACTTGAAATATTTCATCTTTCCCAAATCAGATCATATGTCAGAATGACAAGATGTATAATAAAATAAAGTGGATAGGTGAGAAGATGATGTGTCACATCAATACCTACCATTAGATGAATCAATGTTTTAGATGTATACTACTATCCATCATATCACCAATACCCAGTTGACATTAATTATCTAGGTAAAATCATGCACAACCAACTCAACATATTTAAACCATTATGACAAATGGATTTGAGTGCAAAAGCTATTTAACATGGGGAACAAAGAACACAAGGACATTACACACTATTATGAGCAAGGGAAATCTATGATTTACATCTAGTTTAGTTAATTATGCACATATTTATTATCAACACTGATATAACTGAATAAATTGTTTGATTTTGTCTACACCAACAAACATGGATTAGGCACAACTATTAATCCCACTTATAGATGTTTAAAAGGAATACATGGGTATTGGACTAACACTCAAGAAAATTAAATACCATGATACTAGTACTTTTTATTTAATTGACACTATAAAATCCAATCTCTTCAACCCAGATCAACTAGAAGCATCACAAGTAGGAGTTCTAGCACTTCAACACACTCTACAAGGTTTTGATAGAGAGTGACTTATCAAGATACCTGCCTTTTAACAATTAGATGAAATAATGATTGAATTTATTAGTAGATATAATGAGGGTGATATCCATATCTCATGGGATATTACAATCTTTACAAACCTTATGATCATGGTGAGAATAAAATGATTTCCAACTCAGGGCAAATCTCTTTTTCTTTATAAAACTAAGGCCCCATCCATCCACTTAGACACAAAGCAAAAATATATTAGGGTAGGAAGGGGATCCCCATTGACTTAGTAAAGATAATTTGGTGCATATAATCTCTATGTGAATCAATAAATGTTTTTGGAGACCACCATAAGTGCCAAACAAGTAACCAAAATCATCGTTGACATTGCATATTAGATGATATAGAACTATGAGGATTTTAATTAGTTCAAGTGTTTGGACTCAGATTATTATGAACATTTAAAATGTTCTCCTTAAAGCATCAAAATAATTTTAAAATCAATTTTTAGTCCTACTCCGTTGTCTTTCACTGTGTAAGTCATCAAAGGGCCTAGTGAATCTTGATGTATAATTTTGGCCTGTGACCATGTTTGTCAACATGACTTGGAATAAGATAGGGTCATACTACAAGAAATCAAGGATATTTAATTCATGGTGGATTGATATCCAATCCATGATCATCTAAAACTCTAGAGTACCCAAGGATGTTATGAAGTACCTAGGGTAGCATGCAGTGATTTCAAAACTCCATAATGGGATTAAGATCAAAGTTCATGAATTACTCAAAGTAACAACAACTCCACTATCCTTTTTCATCACCATGTTGGATTCCCAAGAAAACATTATTTAGTAAAATTCCCTATTTTTTAGGTCAATACAATCTTTATGATTTATACCTCTAAACACATAATAATCTTTTTCCTACATAGGCACAAGCTCAACCATATGCACCATCAGAGATAGAATTAGTTGCATCATAGGAAAATAAGGGCAAGTGAAAGGCACCAACATGGTGAGATTGACTATGATCATGAAATAAGTATACACACAATACCAAATCATGGCTAGATAATAATCATGTTCCAAATATTACTGCCAAGTGTGATCTTGCATAATTAGGTGTAGAGGAACAAAACATTATATAGTCAAAATTTAATGCTCATAAACATTGACAATGATGTTTATGGGTAATAAAAGGAAAAAAAATCTTCTTATAGAAGGAAGTGTGCACCTGCTAGGTGCAAAATCAATTGAGGATAGACTTTTGGGTTGATATTACCCAACCTCTTCCTTCAATCATAGTAGACACTATTGGGTAGGTAATAATGCACCAACATTTTAAAGTGGATAATTTCTAGATAGATCCAATTACAGATCTTATACTACATGAGAAATAAAATTTCCATTATTATAAAGTTGACCTCCAACCTTAGTTCATAATCTAAAGACCCATTCTATGCCTAAAATCTCTCTAACAATAAAGGATTGGATGGGTACTTTATAAATATAGGGAAGGATTTCAAGACATAAAAAGCCCAGGGACCTATAATAAACTCAAAAGATAGTCTAGCCTATGAATAGGCCAAAGAAGACTCTCACTCTTCCTCCATATTCAAGGAATAAGGATAAATATATAGAAGTACTATTGAATCATCCTATTTTAAAGATTCACAATTAGTTATAGGATTCAATTCATAAACTCCTATGGATAATCTTGAAGATACAAATTTATCACAACCTGAGTAACAAGTTGATAAAATAAATGTCATAGCATAGGAACAAATTTTTGAGGAGCGAGAGGAGAAATAAAGGCACAAAAATTTGTTGAGAATAAAGTTTGAAAGGTGGAGAATAAGAAGAAGAGGAAAATTACAAGGCTATCAAGGAGGAAGAACAATAAAAATAATAGGTCGAAGAGGAGGAGCATATGAAAAAATTAGAGGAAACTAAGGCATAAAATAAAGAGATGAAGTGGAGGTAAATAATAAAGAATAAGAAGTAACAAGGAAGCATAAATAAACATATAATAAATAAACCCATATATGACAATAAAAGAAGGATAAATTAGAGGTAGTTATAAAGGCTCAAGAGGAGTAAAAGTCTAAATAAGATCTTCACACCCAAGAGGTAGGATAAAGAGCATGAAGCCAAAACTTAGGTTGAGGTAGAGGCCAAAGCTAAGGCTAAGGTAGAAGCCAAAGCTAAAGTTGAGTCAGAACTAATGTTAAGGTTGAAGTAGATGTCAAAGCCAAGGCTGATGTGAAAACAAAGTCCAAGGTAGAAAAAAAGCACATAATGTAGCTATAAGTTACAAAAATAAAACAATAAAGATCACCATTATGATGGGAATAAATAAGACCTAATAGCCATTGTCCACATCTCAAGGCTCAAAATTTTATCAAGGAGGTGTGCAAACCTAGGGCTCAAATATCTAGCCAATGGATATGGGATGGCACTACATCATCCACCCATCACAAAACCTTTTCTCTTTCCATGAAATAAATTAAGAAGGCACTGGTGATGGATGTGACTTCTTATATGGATCTAGATACAATAATTCATGAGGAATATCTTGATGTTTCCAAGCTTTTGTTCACTAAAAAATATAAAACACAACTAATTTTAAAAAATCAATAGTGTATAAGGCATTAACCTTGAAGCAAAAAGTCTTACAGTTTCAGGATGAAAATGTAGATGTACACCTTTGGTTCACCAATGCACATCAGCTCATTGATAACAATTACCCTACATCAGTCACCCAAGTCCTAGGTAACCATGTCATGTTAAAAGAAAAGTAGTTATCATCAATCTTACCATAGCTAAAAAAGTAATGGCTTGATATGCACAAGCTACAATCACTTTGCAGTCAAACGAAAAACAAAAAAGTAGAGACGTAGGTAATCTGTGAGATCTTGGAAGAATATGAGAAAGTCTTGGATATGGTTGTAATCCAAGCCAAGTAGATCACAAAAGCCATTTCTTAATTTAAATAAATAGACCACCAATTCATTATTCAAACCCAAACTATAATTTAATAGGGAAAAAAACCCAAATATATGATGGAAGACCATTAAAATACCTCTACATTAATAGACAACAAACTCAAACATTTGTTTGAATCATGTGATAGTGTCCTGTAGAAGCTTTAGACATGGAAAAATGAGATTTTGCATAATACATTTCCTATAATTCAAATGTAGAGGTATGAAAATTGGATAGAGGAAATATCCCATGATATCTATCTCATAGTATAAAACACTAGGGCATTCATCACCATAAAAAAATATGAGTATATTTAGAATTTTATGGTGTCCCAAGTCCTAATGCACACATTGGTCAATATGGTTCAATAAGTTTTCACTGATTAGAAAATGTTCAAACAAGATTTATCACATATATATAGGTTCATCACACAAGTTATTGAATAAATACAATTTATTCCTCCTCAACATCTACAATAGGTACTCCATCAAAAGAAGACAACCATAATTTATTAGCCACTGATCCAATGACAACAACTACCTCCACCACCAAATTATACACTAAAATTTTATTCTTCTGCACCTTAAGTAGAACCAAATTCACATCAACCTCTTTTGAAATAATAACATAGCATGCCACCACCTTCTCAGTAGGTTTGTGTGTATTTCAAATTTTTAAATTCTGAATTTCTTTTTTACACTCTAGTAAGAATGCTTTAAGCATTAGAAGCAGGGAGAGGTTGGTTAAAACCCTGTAAAGGGTAACAACTTAATTATGATAGTCTATTGAAAACTTGCAAGGGTGGTATACTCATACACTATTTAGTTGAAAACTTGAAAAGGTGGCTAAATAATGTGAAAGGGGTGAAAATTGATAAACAACACCTTAAACAATCAATACAAATTTTTTTTTGGTTCAGTTCCTCAATACACTCAAAGTTTTAGATTTAGCTCAGGGCACCTTTTCTATGACTTTATCTCAAGTCAAGACAACTATTTAAGCTTGGAAAAGTGCTGGGAGTATAACAAGACTAAAAAAATTATAGAGTGTAATTGGTGGACACGTGCAACTTGCACTATTTTGTCTTTTGTATCTCTTTTTGTATGTATTTAACTCTTGAAGTCATATCAATAGTCTATAAAATGCAAAGAGTCTTTCCTTTTGATGTAATGAAAGGTTGGAATATGAGGTGACGATTATTTGTAAAAAATATTTATATAGCACTCAGTTATATTGCGAAATGGTTTTGATGTGATATAGATTAATATATAGTTCTAAAATAGTTTTCCCTATATGTCTTTTATGGTTGTGTGTAATGAATGCTCTATTTGTTAAATCTATTAGTGATGTAGTTTATACCAAATGTTATATATCAATGAGTCTATGTTTTGTATGTTTTTATATTATTTTTAGTTAATAATTGATAATTTCAATTTGAATGTAGTTTGTTATATGATTTTGTCACTTATCACAAACTATCCCTATATTAACATGTTCTAATGGGTTTTTAAGAACTTCTATTAACAACACACATATGTGCATATACAACTCTATTCCTATGCTATTACATTAACACAGTTATGTATACCTACATAATAGACAAATATCATCTAATAAGATATAGTTAAAACATTTTCAAAATTTAATAGACAAGATTTAAAAAAATAGAGCAAGTATAAATCAAGCTCCTCATGATATAGCAAGAGGAAAAGGAAGGCACACTTATAATAACAATAATGATGGCTAAGAGAACACCTCCAACCAAGATTATTCATTTTTTAATGTTACCTACCAATATACTATGACATTAATGTCATTAGTTTTTTTTTATAAAACCTTAACCCTATTAGACAATGTTTTTATAGTTCTATTTCACTATGTAATGGTAGTATCCAACTGCTTAGGATGTGAAGATCCCTTTTTTACTTACAATGATGGGAACTAGAATATATGGTTCATCAAGGTGAAGTAACCCTACTTATTAAGTGGTTTTTTGAGTTATATAATAGGGTAGGTATCGATGGCCACTATAAAAACCCCACCATATATACCATAAAAAAAATTGTCAAGCTTAAATGAATTTCTAGCCATTATCCAAAAATTAAAACCATAGATTTCAGAGTTTTAGTAAAGAATCAAGGTTCATCACAACCTTAATTATTTTGAGGGTGATGAAATATGAATTACCTCTTTCAGATAGGATCAATTAAATGTATAACCCTATAATTAGAATTTTATTCTCCTTTATTACATATTTTATCCTTCAAACTAGAGTTTCTAGAACACATAGATTAAGAAAGTTCTATTTCTTAGCTTGCATGATGATAATTAAGGATGTTTATATGAACTTATTAACTACCCATGAAATGTTTTTCATGTTTCACATAATATAGGGCATACTAATAACCCTTTGTATCAATTCATGTAATAGTTAACTAAATGATGGCACTCAGGGAAGCAAATGCACATTAATACAAATAAAAAAATCAACTAAAACTACTTCTCCTTCCTCCACTATGTCAGCCATGCTATTGCATGATTAGGTCCAATTTTGATTTCCCTTTAAATTATCTAAATTTCATCACTATGAAAATTAGTCTGGTTAGGTTAGGGTTAGATTTTCCCTACTATTTATTCAAAAAATAAACATTAAGTACTTTTAAATAAATATATATCTTAAAAAAATATAATATAATGTTCTATGCCAAGTTTGGTGCCTTTGACTTATGCCCCATATGTTAAAACTTAACCACTTTTTCTTATTCTTTTGAAATCATATTTTATTATTTCACCTATTTTACATAGTTAACCCTTAAGACATAACAATACTTTACAACATGTCAAAGTGATACTTTATATTGTATCATAGGTGGTGATATTAACATTTTATTAAATTTATAATATGTACCTTTGTTTATCAATTATCAATGTTATTCCCACTCTTAGGGTTTATAATCCTTTTATGTGAGCCAACCCTTGCCTTGACATATTTTACAACCATGGCATTATGATCCTTTGGTGATATGTTTACATAATAGTAAGATAATGTTAGTGGGCAATGTCATAAATTATCAATTAATCATTTAATTGTTAAACCATGAACCTAAATGAGTCAAACACTAAAACATAAGTGCAATAATCACTTTAATCTTGAGACAATACCCATTACCCATTAAGGGAATATGATCATAACATAACAACCAGTATTCATCAACAAGGTATAATGTCAAATGCAAATATAGTTAGTAAAGATAACACATAACTCACCTATTTAATTATTGGGATCTTGAGACCAAAATGGGGGATGTCATACATACTTCCTCTTAAGGGCATCTAATAATAAAGAATAACTTCAGGTCCTCATATTGGGGTTTAGATTAGCTAAAAGTCAAAACATTATCAATCTAAAAATCAAAGGGGATTCAAGAGTTGAAATAAATTACATATATCCAAAGGATTCATTACTAACTAAAAGTTGGTTGTGCTCTTTAGAGAAAAAACATACCTTTTAAATTTTTTTTCACATATTTACATCACACACTACCTCAAGGAATCCAATGAAATTGTAGACCTTTCCAAATTTGATTATAATATAGACCCTTTTAGCCTAATATAAAGTACTCAAGTTGAGTATTTTTTTGGTCTAATTAAATCGGTTAGTTAAGATATTTTTTCAATTGGTTAGACTATTCTACTATGTTTGTGTGTATGCAATAAGATTAATAATATTTATTAAATTTTCCCTCATTTTTTTGCATTCATCCACATATCATGTCACTCGCTACAACCATCATTCCATTACCACTTTCTTTTTGTATAAAATCTAGTCATATTGCCCACTAATTTGGTCATTATGGCCTTGTTCCATGTCACCCTTGCTCCATCTCATTATCATTTAAATTCTAACCACTTTACATATACCCTTTTTGTTTTGGATTCAAGCTTCTAAATTTAAGGCATATAGATCCAAATGTTTTTGGATCCCATATCCAATGAAATGTTGAAGAAGCATTTTATTATTGAGGGAGAAATAAAGCCATTAGTAAAGCTTGCAATTTAAAAAGTGGATTGATTGGGGGGTTCCAAATTCCATTTAATCCATCATAGATTATTTTAATACATAGTTGGAAAATATGTACCATTCTTTACACACATTTCAATTCATAAATGGGAAATGTTTTTCCACCAACTTACACAATATGGAGGAATTAATTGAAATATTAGTAGTTTACAAATCCCACTGGACATTTCATAATATTATTTTGATATATAAATTATTTATCCTCATTATATGAAAAATATAATCTTAGTTAGAGAATTCCAACTCTTTTCTCTAGCTAACAATAAATATCAATGATTGCTTCCTCTTTAGATCTACGAGCCATTTGTTTGGAATGGTCAGTCAAAAATCATCTTTCCCATTTATTATAAATGCCCATTTCTCCTTACAAAAAAGGAAAGTTTAAGAATATATAGCCACAACCAAATTATTAACTCTCTCCATTCATAGAAGGAACTTGTACTAAAATTTATCCAGGCTCTTCTTGTCAAGGTAAGATGAAGTGAATTTCAAGCAAATTTGATATATATGCTTGGATGAGGGAAAACATAGAATTTTATACAAAGGTAAGTTTCATACTAGTTACTTGGAAAACCCTAGTTATATTCTATGAATGCAAGGAACATAGGGCAAGTAAAAATTATTTTGGTGGCATTCTTTAGCTCAAATATTTTCTCTTTGTTTCTCTTCCTAACACTATATCTACCCATAATATCTTCTCTTCTCTTCTCTAAGATATATTTACTCTCTCTAAGGTATTCCTAAATTAATTTCATGTTAAGTACATATATTGATTATAATATGTAAATATTTGACAACCAAGGGTGTGGGTCCTAATAAAAACCCATAATTTATCTATAAAAAAGTGTGTATCATCTTATAAATCCAATTAGGTGAATCAAGTGAAGGTTCTCTATGGATAATTATTATAAATGTTTAAGTATTTATAGGATGGGTAATCATGCACAATGGATCTATGTAGATAAATTATCATATGCCCTATGAAAATTTAAAAAGAGATGAATGACCAAGGAAATTGATAACAAGAAGAATGCACAAGAGGACTTATTACTTATTTGTTTTGAGAGGATGGAAATTTTGTGTTTCTTAGTTACAATGTTTAAAAATATTTATGCATAAAATAATAATGGAATCTATACATGTTTTACACTATGTAGGATTCATTTGTGCAATATGCAAGGGGAATAAGTTATTGCACAAAATGTGAGAAAATCAAGAAAATGCATGGGATGTGCACACATCAAGGAATGGGAAGATTCCAAGTGAAATGTGGTATAAAAGGGTTATATTTTTTAGATTTTTGATCACTGGATGAAAAAAACATAAATGTTTAGTGGTTAGATGGAAAAATTAATTCATCTAATGCTATATAACAAAGAAGATAGACTTGGATATTTTTATTTTAAAATTATGATATCAAGAGCTATAGTATTTGAAACGTGAAAGAGTGAAATAGGAGTCTAAGAAATAGAGTTAAAGGAATATGTTCAGGGCATCATGAGTGATATAAAATTCCATTAAATAAGCATTGATATTTTATAAAAGGGTATGAGTGAATTCAACCTAATCCAGAAGAGCGAATTGAGTGGACATTATTAGTTGTAAAGATTTAAAGATTTGTAAGGTTTTAGCCATGGCGAAGAAAGAGATGTAGATTGTAACAAATCAAAAACAATAGAAGATGTAAAGTTTACAAGTGAGTTTAATACCAAAGAATAATATATTATGGAGTAGATTAATATAATTAATTAAACTAGAAAACCCCCAAAAAATCCATCCAAGAAAAAATGGTGAAAAAGGTGAAGGTATTCATAAGATTAGCCATGAAAGTTTTGGAAGGCATATAAGAAGGAGAAGATGACTACCAAATATACTGAATGTGTGATTAACAATTTTTATCATAGGAGTTTAGAATTATAGAAGGAATTAATACCAAGTTAGATTCATTACAAATTTTGAGGAGTAAGGTAATAGTGAGAAGTCATCTAAATTATATAGGGGTTCTCGATCAAGATTGAGATTTATCATATCTTGGTAAGACAAATGAGTTAAAAAAGTGTATTTTATCTAGAATACACAATAGAAGAAAATAATTAACAAGAATAAGTATCAATATTTCTCCAACAAAAATTAACTAAAGTTTTGGGTTGAAGAATGAAGGTGAGAATATGTGCATGACATTTTTGGAGCAAGATAAGATTGATGTGGTTGAAACAAAATTTAAGTTACACATAAGGGGATATACCATGGATTTGGATAACATATCAAGATTAATTATGTGAATATATACATATATGATCAACACAAAGTTGACCATGATATTTTGATGGGGATTGACATCTAAAGCTATCATATTTATTGATTATCAAATACCTAAAGGTGGGATTTTTTCCCCCAAATATATGGCATATGAGATCAAATTAGTAGTGAAGTAGGTACATCCCAGAGGAAAAACATTCCAATATTGAATTTATATTATTTTGATGCTACTAGAGGAGGCAGGCATCTTGGAGAGTTAGAATTTTGAAGTCCTAAAGGAATTGATGTTGTGAAAAAAAACATATATCACACCACAATGTGGAGAATACATGAGTGAAACATATAAATAAAAGGTATTGGGTTGATTCAAAAATGTGAAACAAACATTTGGGTTTGAGAGTAGGTTACACAAGAAAGTTGTGGAAAGTTACAGAGGGTATGCTATATTTTATATAACAATGCATTACACATTTCTAAAAATAAATAATCAAGTTGTAAGCGATAGTTCCTAGATAAAGTTTCCATCTATAATTTTTGAAAACTACATGGATATAGAATTTATATAATTTCTTGGAATAACAAGGGAAACTATGAAAGTTGATGAGGTGGATAAGGAATGTATTTGCTTAAGGACAAACTTTATGAATACTATAAAAATGGTAATAGATTATGAAGAGGATTTAGAAGATGATGACATGGACCTAGATCCTAGGTAGGAAGTTATATGAAATGTGAGGTGTATCTTGATGCACATTTTAATGCCTTTATATATCATACCCATATAGATGTACAATATACTAGTATGAGAAGAGAAGTAAAATGGTCACATGGAGAAGAAAAATAGAGATAAAAATCACACACAATAAGCTAATGGTAGTTAGAAGGAGGAGAAATCCAAGGTTTCATATTTCAAATCTAAAGAATAGGTGAGTGAGTAAATTGAACATACAATAGACACCAAAAAAAACATTAATTATAGAGAAATATTCTTTACTCGATAATAAGATGAAGTCTTTAAACAAAAGTGATGGCACAATGAAGAATAAAAAGTAAAGGACATATGATAGTGAGGAGATATAACCAATTTTGGAAGAGTTTGAGAAGGAATGAGAGGCAAAAATGCATGAAGAAGTAAGTTTATTATAGAGTGAATAAGAATAAGACCCTAATGTAGTGTATTTTGACCCATTGAACTAAGTGATAATCAATGTAGATTATGAGGGGGAAGATGAAAAACTACAAAAGGGTAAATGAGAGAAGTATGACACCATGGAGAATTTGTAAAGGTTGTTGGACATGCACAATATAGATTTAACATTTTGGGTTCTTGAAAAGAGCATGTTGGTGGATGGAGAACTTGTGTATGAAATAATAGACATCACTTGAGATATGCACAAGATGTATGTTAATAAATGAGGTTTTAGATCGGTACAAGCAACTATAGATGTGTAACAATGTAGTTTGAAGTTAGAAGAGGAGGTCAAGAAATTAGGGAAACTACTCCATGAAGAGATAGTGAAGATAAAGAAATAAAATAAGAAGATACATTGATGGTAATTTAAATAAAAGGTATGATATATATCATTAATACATAAAGAATGTAATTATGGGGAATATCTACCACTAAAGGAATGAAAATTATTGCAAAGCTCAGTGTAACTATACAAAAATTGCTACAAGAGACTCCGATGGATAAAGGTATTCAGCCTTTAGAGGAAGAGACAAAGAATAAAAATATAGAAGCAAACAATGTAACATGGGAGAAACATACCAAGGAGTTACAATAATTTCTCAAGTGAATAATATAGCAATGGTCATGACACATGTTCAAAGAGTTGGGAAACAAATCAGAGTATGTCAACATGTGACTTAATCCAAACGAATATAAAAGTAAGGAACCAAAATCTATTATAGTTAATGAGAGAGACATGATGGAAAGGAAAAATAAAATGAAAATATTTAAATCCTAGAATTCACAAGTTAAGAAGTGTGTGGATTTAGATGAAAAATTAGGGTATTTATATAATGAAGCTTTGGAAGAATAACATAACATGTGGGAGGCAGCTATATAGTTTAGGAAAGCAGTAGGAAATATTTATAAATATTATTTAGATAAGGGAGAGGAATGTTTTTAGATATAAGAAATTGTTAGGGTGTGGAGCTAAAAGCTTCACCTTGTTGAAAATAGAAGGAGGTTGCTGAGTATGTAGTCGCCGACATCGACAAGATCACCGACGTTGGTCAGTGGATAGTGCAGAAGGAAACTGACCTCGGAAGCAGTCGACCGATGTCGGTCACCTCTAGTCAGATAGGGACTAACGTCAGTCGCCTGTGGTAGTTCCAGAACTGCTGTTGACAAACAGTCAGTTAAGTGAACAGAGAGTTTGCATGATAAAGACTAGTTCGAGTCTTTGAGCTGCTTGTCTAATTATTGTATGCATGAGATCTATATAATAGACTCATGGGCTGTATTGTTAATTTTAGAACTCAAGTGTAGAACTTGGAGAGTTCTTCCCATGGAAGAATCAAGTAGGATTCTTCATGTATGTAAGATCAAGTTTGACATGCAAGGTGTTGCAGGATCATGGTGGAGATCTACATGTGATAAGTAAGATCAGGTTGGTCTGTAGGGGTGTGTGTATGCGAGGGTCAAAAGGAGATCGGTGGGGGAGCAAGATCCAAGGTGACAACAATACATCAAGGAGCAGGATCATGGTGAGATCTATTTGGAGTACCGGTTTGTACTCGGTTGTACTGGACGTATAATGAGGTGAACAATAGCTTGTGTTAGCTGTTAGTTGTGACCTATTGAGAGGAGATTACTCTGGAGGGAAGATTACTGGGAGCCCTTGAGGAGGAAGCCTCAGAGAGGTGGAAGAAGAGTGTGATCTCTTTATTGTAATTTCCTTTGTAACGAGTTGAATACAATTGTGTGTTGCCTCTCATATTCTGTGTTATTTCTCATTGATAGTTATTTGTTCTTCTGGTTATTTCCACATGTTTAAGTTGCTTATACAAAGGTAATCATGTGTGCTCTTAAATCTGACAAGTTGTGTCAGAGCTTTGGGGAACTTAGGTCCTATCAGAAATAAATGTAAATGCATAGAAAATAAGGCAGTTGGTGTGTGAAGTTATTGTCACATGGGACAAATTTCATAATAAAATTCATGAAGTAATTACTAAAATCTTAAAAGTGTAGCCTTGAAGTAGGAAATAGATCAACTTTCTGAGGACAAAAAAGGTAGTATGGAATAATGTTTAAGCTTAATTTTTTATGCATTGGGAAACCTAAAATCTGGCTAAGTATGAGGATGTGTTTTATAGACACATAAAATATTATTGGATAAAATTATAATGGATGAACAAGGATGATACATATAAATAAAGCTACACCCAATAAATATGACACCCATTGTCCATCTTAGAGAACAAACACTTTTGGAGACATAATAACATTCTATAAATAAACACATATCAAATAAGTGGCAAACACAAAAACCATGATCACATAGATGGTCAAGGATAAGTTTGTAATGGGAAGCATATTATGAGAATATGTGTAGATAGTTGGTAGGATATATAAGTGAATGTTGAATCATTGTGAGTTGGAAGGGGTTGATGGGGTCATGGAAACCTTTAAATATAATCCTAAACTTATGATTTAATTGGGAAATATTGGAAGGCTACACATTTTGTAGATCAAAGGAAATGTGAAGATCAAGCTTAAGGTTTTTGATGATGATGGTAAACTTACCACTATCCACCCCATATATCCACTTGTTTATATGCTTGTTAAACGTCCCATGTCCACTCTTATGCACTTATCAGGTCTCAATATGATGGAATATACTTCTTCACACCAATAACAAAATTATTTTAAGATCTCAAATAAATTGACTTAAACTAATTATCTAATCCTTATCCATAATAGATTTAAATTATATTTTCATAGTCTTATGCATTCACTAATTTTCCTCCTAGTATTTATATATCTTTTGTCAAGTTGGTCTTGATCAAACACTTATTACTTTCAAAAAAGTAATCAAACAACCTTCTTTCTTGACATGCATAGTTTATCTTCATCTAACATTTGATTATGTAATTTAAATAAGGATTTTAGACCATTAAATTATCTCCTATTCATGTCCATAATTATACAATTAAAGATAATCTAAATACCTGCTCATGATCTTAAAACCTCAAGAGATCAAACCCAAGTAATTTGTCTTAACTCTGCTTTAAGTCTTACCACTCGGCCTATCTGACTCATCCAATAATAACTTTAGATTTTATAAATACTAGAACATAAATCCAATTTTATTATGTTTATAATTAATTATATCAGGTGTGTATAAAATTTAAATAATTTTAGACTTACCAATCTCAATAAAATCCTAAAACTCGGACCTACACCTTGTCAAGAAGGTCTAGTTAAAGACTATTGACCTGTATTTTGGCATTAAATTTTTATAAACTACTAAAATAGATAAAAATAATTTAATTATATTCATATATCCAAAATACACTCACATACAATTTTTTATATATTTTTAACAGTTCATTCTCTATGAAAATGAATTTTAGCTACAAAAAACCCTAGTTTTCTAAGTTTTAAAAGTCCTCGGCCAAAACACTCACGTTGATCTCATTTAAATTTCATATCTTGTCAAAGAATAATCTTTATTATAACCAAGTTGTTGGATAAGCCATAAATATGTTACATTAATACTAGAGCCTTCATCAATTAGAACTTTACGGATAAGGGTAGTATTAATGGTTATTTTAATAAAATTGGAATATATTATTTACACTTATCCTAACCCAATACAATCAATAAATCCTATTAATGCTAAATAAAATACGTAAAACAATGAAGGTTTACCTAATTGTAGCAAATTGTGATTCTTTTCTCAGATTGAGAATATCAATAAATGTGTAAAGAAACTTATATGGAATCATAAGGAATTATACTGATTGGTAAGCCTTATTCATTAACTATTTTAAAGACTTAGTAAGTCTCAAGATGCATGAATGACTCCTTATTACATCACTATCATGACACAGTCTTTAGACACAACCCTACAACATGAATCAATGTTATAATACTACACCAATATGACTTTAAAAGGATTATTTATAGTGGTATTGATATTATCACATGTGTACAATGTTTATTCAATGACTCTTAATATCTTAATCTACTTAAATACTATAAAACCTCACATCTCTATGACTGTCACATTCACAAATTGTAGACAAGGACCTACAATTTCAAGAATCACTTCATAAGGTGTTCATGAAATCAATACTATCAACATCATCTAGATTAAATAGAATAATACATGATACAAGGGATTACTCACACAAAATCATAATATTTTATTGACTTTATGACATATATTTACAAACATAATCTTTTTTTAAACTATCACTCCCTATACGGACTTAAGACTATCATCATCTTTATCTTCTTCATACATTATGCCTTTATTATCTTCTTAATTTATTAGGATTATAACCATGTAAGATATTTTAATTTTGGTTTTTTATTCCTCCTTATTTGCAAACTGTCCAAGAATATCTAAAAATATGCTATTTTTCTTCTTCTAATGTAGGAGACTCTTCTAGATAGGTATTGAGGTAGATCTACACTTATATGGAGGTGGAAATACATTTAAAACATAGTAATAGACTCTTATAGTATTTTATAATAGATTCATACCCTTCACACTTTCCACAAGGACTTACAAGCCTTTACATGATAATTTGAATATTTAAACTTGGATTTTAATGGGAAAGTATTACAAGTAGATTAGAAGTACATATAATGAAACTCTAACTACTTAGACACCCCTACATAATCAATAAAATACTCATTATGCCACATAATACATATCAAGGCCTTTTATAATGAATTTTTAAACATGAAATAGCTTTTAGGCTTTCAAAACATGTTTTATTTGACTCATTTGACCACTATGTACAAATTTACATTTGTTTGACTAATACTCCAACATCATTTTTTTGAAGGTGTTAAGCTATAGACTGAATTTTTAATATTTCTTTATGTTTTGTAGTTAAAATTCTTATGAGAATCATGTTAATGGAGTTCTTATACATGTTTTCACACTAAAAATGAATGTTGAATGATAATGAAAGGAAGTATTATTTTAATTAATGTGTTATAGTTTACTTTTATTAAGTATATGTTAGGGTTTGGATGTGTTATATTTAAGCATGATTTTTATCTTCACATCACTTTATATCAATGGGGTTCTCAATGTTATCTTTATAAAACTTAAGTTAGCACTTAAACCTTTGAGCTTAAGTGATATGGTAGTTTTATAAGTATTTTTATATCTATTACAAATGGTCTGGGTTCCATAAGGCTTGGAAAGGTCAAGAAAAAACACATGTCGGGTATCCTTTCCTTAAACCCTATAAAGACCTAAAGAAAGAGGAAGGTATTCCATTAATAATGGTTCATTTTTTTGGGTAGAGGCACATTATACTACCTAGGATATCCACTAGCTATCAAACCTAAATAGTTGAAGTATCATTTATAAATATTTTTTATTTGATAAGGTAAAAGACTTGGTTTTATAGGGACTAGAAACCATAGTTAAAAAGTATGAAAAAAAATACCAAGCTCCATGAGATGAAACAATAAAAAGTATCAAAAACTAGCCAACTATCCCTACAGAAGATAAAACAATAGATAAAAAATAGAAAACTAGTCCAAGAGGGGGGTCCCTTCATTGGTTCCTTCGCATCCTTAGTCTTCTTCTCTTGCGCACCCTATTTTCTCTTTGAGATTTTAGCCCTTGTTCTTTTTCTAGGACCTTCTGTGTCATCCCTAGGTAAGATCATCCATGGTCTCTTCTGCACCTATTCTTATACCAAGATCCTCTTGGTGAGATTAATGTTGGGGATCTTAGGAGAGGGGGTCTCCACCACTATCATGTGTTGCTTCACAAGGGTCATGTACACCTTTGTAGAATGGGTGAAGGATTGGTTTGTTTTGTCCACTTGTCTGTTCATGACATTCCATTCCCGTATGAGTCTCATAAGATTCATCCTAGCCTTGTGAAGCTTGTTAAAATTTTCCAGATGATTTTTATTGTATTTGATCTCCTATAGTAGGGGAGATTTTACTTTCTCAACCACCTCCTCGGAGGTACCCTCATCCAATAAGATTAGTTTAGGTTTAGGAATAATGAGTTTTAGAGGAGGGTCTTTAGTAGATGTTTTGGAAAAAGGGATAACATGGGGGCGGTACTGATTAACAAATGGGAGGACCTAGAGGTAGGGTATTCCTCAGGGGAATCCTCCTCAACAAAGGACCCCTCCAGAAGAACCTACATACTCTGGAAGGTTTTATCATGCTTAAACAAAAGTAGGATTAGGCCTTGGTGTAGGATGGGGTTAACATCATTTATTTGATGGGCGAGAGCAATGCTCTCTAGAGATTTGAGGAGATAAAAGTGGAGGTTGATTTTATACCCCCAAAAGTGATTTAATAGTAAAAAGTGATGAGAAAAGATTAGGGTGTGCCTACCTTCAAGTGTCAAGTATTTCATAACTTGCAGGAATATTTCAAGCCATTGGAATGAGAGGATGGAATGGGGGAAGCCCTTATTTTCTATCTTGATGACTTCATTGATGTGGAAGAACCTCTAAAGCAGCTCATGCTTTTTAAATTGGTCTTTATACACTTTTGATCCATCACAAAAAACACCTGTAGTTTCTCCAATTAACTCCTCCATGACTGAGATTTTGACTCCTCTCATTCTATGACCCTCTTATTCCATCCAACAATGAAATCTCTCACTATGCCTGCATCATGTTTAGTTATCCTTAGCATAAATTTAGTAATCCTGCCTTGATAGAGCTTCTTCCATATTTTATTTATGCCTCAAATTTTTGAGCAAGAGGTTGATTCCAAGCAATCCCTATCACCCCCCCATTTCTACATTAACAATCAAGCTAAGGATGAAATTTAATAGGTCCTGGTATAACTTTATGTTAATAATTCAAAAAAAGACTTGAAAGGCATGCTTCCTCCCACCTTGTACAATAAATTATCCTTGCATTTGAGTAATGACACATCATTATATTTGAAATCCATCTCTTGAGGAGAATGATTCACATGTGTGGCTACCCAATCACCATCCTATATTACTTTGTGATACCAAGCTTTATTCATATTGATAAGATAAAATAATATATTATTTAAGATATTTGAAAAATTAACATTTATACACATCTTATCATTTATAAATAACATATTATTTAAGATAATGGAAAAAATAACATTGATATCATTTATAAATATTGATAAGATAAAATAACATATTATTTGGTGATATCAAGATTTATACACATCCTATATTGCTTTAAATATTTAAGAGAATGGAAAACTTATTGAGTTACAATAATTTAACCCATAATTTATCTTCTAGCCTCAAATATTATGCATTATGCCATATGGAGGCTAGAAGATAAATTGGTCTCACCTTATCACGTAGATGTGCCATATGGAGGCTTGTAGTTGTGCCATATGTCCATACTAATGTGTTCCATTTGTCCATACTTCATTGGTCTACCTTTAATGCTTATTGATTATGTTTGACCAGTGTTGACCAATGTTGACCCATTCTGTTGACTTTTGATCAACTTTGACCAACCATAACTTTTACATATGGACTTGGAATTGGTCTGTTTAAAATGTGTCAAAAATCATGTGATGAGTTATATACCATGGAAAAAGTTTATAAATGTTCATGACCATCAATTTTTTAGTTTGACCAGTTTTGACCACTTATTGACCAAACATTGACTAATGATAATTGGAGCATGTAATGTCCATTTTTTTTCATTCCAACAGTTCCAAAAATATCTTTATGAGATCTACACAATGAACCACATTTAAAGAAAACCAATGAACTTCTAAAAATATCCTTCGGATCATGCCTCCTCACTAAGAGGGATTTTGTTCCACCAAAAGTTAAAACATTTATTTTCTCAATACCATTAAATCCTTGTGAAGATGGAAACATTGAAGAGATCTACTAAATATATCTCTAGATTCATTCCATCTTGGCACTGTAAATAAGATAAAATGATTATGCTTACAAAATGTTGCATTTCAAAACAATGTGATAACCATTGTCTGTAACTAAAAACAAGATATCACTCATGTGTAGGTATTAAATTTATCTTCTCTTGAAAGATCATTTCTAAAAAGTAGGCACACTAAAAATTATGCCCAATTAACTCTTTAATTTGCAATCAAAAACATTCTCCTGTACCAGGCCTAAAATGACAAGTTATCAACATTGCCCTTCTTTCAGGTGAAGGGCTCTCACAAGATATTTTATCCTATCTTTTACAATGCCATACTAATTTTTCTCTTTAGAGAAAGTTGAATTTATTAGAGAAAAGTAAGGTTTACCTAGGATAATTCCACAAATTGAAGTGGAACCACATCTAATTTAACTTCATCTAGGAAGTTGGAGGTAATTGTAAACCATAGTTTACATATTTTACTTACATGTAGATTAAACACATCATTTATCCCAACTGATGAATATGGTTTGAAATGTGGCTTGGTCTTTAAACCTAGGGTTTAGACATCTTTAGAAATTAAATTATTTTGATAATTTATATCAAAAATAACATCTATATTTGAATGTTTAACAATTATTCTTTTGAAGAAATGTTGTTTACCTCTTTCGGGTGATAAATTTTGCACTTTCAGCTTGTCTTTGACTATCATCTCCTTGATTGTTGTTGTCTTAGGTTCTGCTTAACAAGGCTCTATATTTTGCTTGACTAAATATGTAATTAAAACCTTTGATTAATGTTGTGGATGACTTTGATTATCTTCTTTCAACATTTTCCCCTTAGCATTGAAGTAAAAACCAAACTTCATGTCTTCTTTAGGCAATTTTGTTTTATCAATCTTCTTCTTTTTTGAATTGACATGTCTCTTAAGCATCCTTCTAGGGATTTTTTTGACATAATTATAAGACAAATTTGAGTATTTCTTATTTTCATACATCGATAAGTCATTTGAATATGTTTCATCATATTTAACTACTTCATTTTCTAAGAATGCTTCCTTCTGCTCTTCAAGGTGTTCTGACTTGCTGCTTGAGTAACTCTTTAGCTCAGATTTTTGGGAAGATTGTCCTTCATTTACATATCCTAATCCTACATAAAGTGGTATCTTCATAACTTGGATAGGTTGGATAATTCCTTGACCATTAATGCCAAGGCCATTTCCATTAAGTCCCATCTTGGCCAATAGCTTAGAACCTATTCCCTTTGTGTGATTATTAAATGTATCAACACAATTACTTGATGAATGTATGGAATTAGAACACAAATTAGTCCTAAAATTATTAATATATATATATAATAATTAATTTCATTGCTTTCATTTTCTAAATGAAACATAAAATCTGGTACCTAACTTGGTAGCATCTCTCAGATGAATCCTTCATCTACTACTTGATGCATATGAGAATTGGGCTTTGTAGATTATCTGATAGGTGACTTCCCCTTTTATTTGCATCGATGATGGTACCAAGATGGATATTTGTGAATGTATAGATTCCAACATTAATCTACAATGTGACCTTATTTGGAGTAGTAGCCACAAATGTTTGAATCCACTCACATTCACTTCTTTTGATGATGTTCTTGCTATATTTTTACCTGCAAAACATCAATGTCCTATTAGAGCTTATTGATCTATAAATATTTTATTCATTTTGTAGCTTGCTATCATGGTTCTTACAATTTCAAGTATTACATCAATATAATGACAATGGTATTCAATAACAGCTGAACTTGACCTAGCATTCGATCTATAGTATTCCATAGAATATGACTAAAATCATAATTACACCAACACAAAATTAGCTCTGATACCAAAATTGATCTATAAATAGATAGTGTCCAAAACTACACCTATTGTTCTATTTTTATGGATGCTTTATAAATTCTCAATTTCTTGTTAATTAACTTAACATTAATATAATAATTAAAATCAACACTAAAAACTGATAATAAGCAACAAACATGAGTCACAGAGATAATATGCAAACCAAAATTGATAATGGAGTTCACTTGATTTAGGCTACATCTTCAAGTCATGTTTGAAGGTAGAATCGATTGACTATTGATACAAAAAACACTTTTTACATCAGTTATCCCTAGTAGGGGTTCTGAATCTACAAATGAATGTTTTAATGTCCTTTGTCTTTGGATCTAGGAATTGCTCTAACTCTGGCTCTAGCTCTTGGATCTTAGCTCTAGCTCTTAGCTCTGGATCTCATCTCTGTATCTCAACTCTCATCTCTCAGCTCTACTTTATTATTCTCAAGTCTTGAGTGTTATTCTTCACACTTTATTATTGTTCACACTTTGATTGTGATTTCAAATGACCCTTCTAGACCCTTTATATAGGTTTATGGGTCCATAAACAGTGGGATTGGATGATTATCATTTCCCACTTTTAAATAATATTCATTATTATCCCAAGACCTATTTTAATGGGATTAACAATTATCCCATCCTATCATGGGATTATAATATGTAAGGTTTTATTTAGCCCACACATGAATTGTATGGCCTTTGCATGTTTTAATTAAAACACTACATTAAAAATACCACAATAATATCCCACATTTGTGGGAATAAATATTATCATATCCAATGTCTTATTAAAAATCTATCTTTTGTTTATATCCACATATGTGTGCAAAATATATATTTTTAATATTAAACTTTATCCCATGTAGAGTGGTATCACCTTGTCATGTAAATGTGCCATGTGGAGGCTTGTAGTTATTACATGTGTCCATACTAATGTGTGCCATGTGGTCATACCAAATTGGTCCACCTTTAATTCTTGTTGACCAATTTTGACCAGTGTTGACCCATCTTGTTGACTTTTGATCAACTTTGACTAGTCATAACTTTCACATATGAACTCAAAATTGGACCATTCAAAATGCGTTAAAAATATTTTAATGAGTTATACACCATGGAACTAGTTTATAAATTATCCATGGCATAATTTTTTTTAGTTTGACCACCTATTGACCAAACTTTGACCAATGATAACTAGAGCATATGATGTCTATTTTTTGCATTCTAATAGTTGTCGAAAAGCTATTGATGAGCTTTACACAATGGAACACATTTACATAAACCAAATAACTTATTACAATATCCTCTGGATCATTATAGGCACACACACACACACACATATATATATATATATATATATATATATATATATATATATATCCTAACATATTCAATTATATAATTTTTGATGAATTAATATAATTTGAGTATTTATTCTCACATTCATATATTTTATCCAACACCAAAGACATTTTAAAATAATCCCCAGCTATAATAAGAAAGAGGGAATCATTAACCATATCGAGCTTAATTCCTCTTCTCCCTTACTATTTAGTGAAGAAAATGTGATAAACATAGGAAACATGGATATTATTATACCATAATGGATGAATCAATCCTAGAAACATCAACCTCATTTCCTCCATTTAAGGGGTCCGTATATATGGTGGAGACTAAAATAAATTGAAACCCAATTTCTAAATCCACCTACTCTTAAAGGGAACTCATTAGAAGAAGATAACTTTCAGAATTTGGTCCAATCTAAAGAGGTAGAAAACGATATAGTAAGGTGATATTTCTGAGGTAATTTTCCACTTTGAAATGCATTAATACACTAGCTATCATGGAAAAGACATTTATTTATAATAACAAAAAGGAAGGAGATTATCATGTAACATTTAATAAAGGCCAAGTTATCATTTCTCCCCATACCTATACTTTGATTTTCATCTAAATGATTTGGGCCATCATGCCAAAATTTAAAGGAAAATCCATGGAAGCAAAGAAAATATCACTAATCTCATCTATGAATCCATAAAATTTAGCAACAAACATGATATAGTGGAAGAAAAACTACCAAATGGGATGGCACTTTCATGTGGGGTGGACTCTCATGATCGTGATAATTGTGGAAATTGGTTAAATACAACAATGAATGGATGAATGAATTAGTTATCTCTAGTTAATTTTAAAGTTATGATTAAATGTTCCTAATAACACAAGTTCTTGTTTAATATGGTTGAAAGCATGTATGTATCTTCCACTGCTGACTTTTTGTGAATTGCTCTAAAGTAGGATAATTTTACATTAATAATTAGCCAATATTATGCATTTGATCCTCTATGCATATAATTCATTTTGTAAAATATGGAGATGAAAAGATTATGTATTTTTTTTAATAAATGGGTTTGCATCCATGATATCATCCGACTTGAAATAATATTATCTAATGGATACAAAATGATTGTGTATCTAAGTTGATAATTTCATCATGTCCAATCAAAGGTTTTGATCATGAGAACAAAAATTGGTTGTGAGTAAATAATAGGGACAACATGTAAGGAAAATTTTGCATTCATTTTGATTTTTTTATTGAAAAGGAATAAACCACCAAATCTATAAAATTCATAAATAAAGGTAAAACTGGTCACATCCAAAAGGAAGGTACAAAGGCATAAAATAAAAGCCATCCATATTTTCACAGTGGATATTGTTGACGCTGGAGATTGCACCCAAGGCGAGGAGGCCTAGCTCCTGCCTTCTCCTCGCAACATGGAAACTCTCCTCTCGCCTGTGGGACCGATGAAGCTAGAGGAGAGAGTCTTTAGATAAGGGCTAGCTCCCTTTGATGCATCGTGTTGTTTCCAGCAAAAGTAAAACACATATATATAGATATAAAAAGGGGGGATGAAAAGGGAGAAAGAGAATGTAGGAAAAAACAAGCCTACTCTAAAAGAGGTGATGCACCAAAAAACAAGGGTCGACCTTCACACATCCACTCTCAGAACCAGAAAAATACAGACATACACTACACATTTGGCAGAAGGACCAAGCTATTGGAAACTGACAGGGAGGCCTTAATGGAAGATATAAAAAAGAAAGGGATCACCAAAGGTGCTGTGAGACGCACACTTATGTAGCAACTTCCTCTATTTTACACTTCTCAAATACTACTCTTCTCCTTTTAGCTACAGAGATGGCGCCTTATAGATGACAGGTCTGCTGGTGTTGAACCTGTGAGAGCATCAAGAAACAATGACTGGACATAGACAAACATTCAAGGCATACTTTGAAACATCTACCCAAATAGAGGTAAAAACTGCATTTTATTTGATTCAGGCAAAAATTTTAGCAGGGCTGCACCTGGCTAAAACTGTGAAAAGATTATTACAAAAATGATAAGTATCAAATATATATGGAAAGTCCAAGAGGCTCATTTGGTGCTCTTTTTACAAATGGTTGTTCATGAAAAGAAACAAGCCACTCAAAATATTAATGAGCCATCTGCTCTGCCTGCTTCAAAGTTTGTATTTTTAAATGGCAAAACGCGGTTTGTCCACCCATTAAATGAAAAATGAATAAACGGGTTACATTTCTTAGCTGCTAGATCCTCTCATGGTTAATTCAAAGGAACTGTTCCACCTACTGGAGTCTCTTCTTCAAATTGGTGCCACTTAAACTTAACTATTTACTCGTTCATTGTGTGTCGCTTTGTCAAATTTGTCTTAATTCTGTCTCATCGGCCCCCTTGGGTGAACATACTAGTGGGTCACTACATTCAAGTCCTTCTTTTCCATGGTTCACGCTTTTCATTTGAAGGTGAATGGCTATTTCATACTTGTAAACTTGACATCCATGTAGGACGTCATCGGGCCTGCTGGCTTCTCTGCGGCCTTCCTTTTCCTTTGAACCTGTTGAACCAGAAGCTACCTAAACACTTGAACCAAGGCATGAAATGAACTCTCTGAACTCACTAAACCTAAAAATGACTGGCATTAAACAATAGGTGAAGAAGGTGACCGACATTTTTTCTTGCGGGTGAAATGGGTCAACAGATATTTAGTGGGAACCAAAATAAGGCATGCATGGAAAATCAAAAGGCCATTACATTTAATTCACTATGCCACAATGATAAAAGGTACATGGTAAATAATAAATGGTAAATCATAAATAGTATAAAAAAGGATCTAATGGTTGCTAACCTATTTAAAAAGTAAAAATCATATATCTTCCTAATTATTAAAAAATGTTGAAAAAATATAATGAACAAATATTATTCAAAAAAATAATTTTATTTAAATAAAATAGTTATTTTAAAATTGAAGTGGTCATGAAGAGTTGAAAATCATATATTGAAAGGAAGGGTTTATGGTATATAAGGAAAGAAGGTGGCAGTTCCCCAGGTCTATCTCAACTCATCAAAGACACCTAGATTTTCCATAACATCATTCACATAAAAGGTTATCCATAATTATATCAATATGTATAAAATATGGTGGGTTGAATCATAGATGATGAAGCTAGTTAAGCTAAGCTATTTTACATAGATAACATCCATATATATAGGTCAAGATTTCATAAGGCCATTACTATGCTAGAGATTTTTTCATGTATAGAATTGATAGAAGGTATAAGTAAAAAATGTATGTTGAATTATGATACTATCAAAACCTTGAGCTAGAACACAATAACCACCATTAACATAACTTATTTTAGATAAATATACCAGCTAGAAGAACCAAAAAATGATTACCTAAATGAAGTAAAATATTGATGGGAAAAAACATAATGTTTCTAATGTTATATAAGAATGTGTAGATGAAGACATAAAATAGGTTAATTAGGAAAATTAAATCATTAAGTGTCAAAACTTATAGACTAAGTGAGAGGATTGGCATGGTTCTAATGAATCAATTGTTTGGTGCCCAAAGTATAGAACATGTGCAGTCGATTTAGCTTCCCTTAATCTATGTCATTTTAGAGGATTCCATATAAATGAATCTTGTGGCTATGATCTCAACAAACCTAGCAAGGAAAATAAAGGTGACCTAAGTAAGAAATAATCTTTACATGGCTTCTACTTGATATATTTCAAGTGCATGATTGCTTCATTTGACCAAAAAAAATTCCCAACATAGAATCATTATTCAAGTGAAGACATTAATTATCCTAAAAATTACACTACCATTTTTAATCATTTCTATCTAGTGGCGTATAGTAGGATTTATGAAGCACACATGTCAAGTCTTTCCTATATAATAATATGACTTCAAGGAAAATTTAGATATGGTTTTTTTTCTTAGAATATAATATCATTCAAATATTGGGTCATTTGATCCAAAGTCACATTTACTTCATGTTTTAGTTGGTAGTTTTAGATCAAGGTAAAAGCAGGTTTTGAAGGGACCCCGAAACCCATTAACAAAGAAGGAAAGATGAAGCAAAAAGGCCCAATAGGAAGAACATTCCTAAAACTTACTGTAAAATAGTATCAAAATCAGGTTTTACATGGGCTTGAAACCATAGACCAAAACCATAAAAAAAGATCACAGGTTTTACAGAGACTTGGAAACTTAATATAGGTTTCTAAAACTAAGATCCAAATTTTAGAACTAGTTATAACATCCAATAGAAAAGACCAGAACAAAAATAATAGCAACAAAGAAGACCTTAGTCTTCTAATTCCAGGATCATCTTCACAGCCTCATTTCCAATCATTGCAGTATCCTGTATGGATATTGCAGCTGATGTAGCAGCTTCTTGCTGGGCTTTCTTCCTTGAGCTCTACCTGGTCCTCTTACTTGGCCCCTCCAAAGATTTTATTTCTTCATTAGCTCATTTTCCAAGGTTAGCTGTAGCTTCACATATGCTAGAAGTTACCTCCGCCATTTTCATTCTACTTTCCTTGATGAGCCTTCTCAGATTATTCTCATAATCCTTAAGTTTAATTGGAATATCACTCATTTGCTTCTCCAAGTTATTGAATTTGATCCTATCAGCTTCCTGGTTATGTTGCATTATTTCTACTTTCTTCTTCAGCTCCATCATTTCCTTGTACATCCGCGAATCAACTTGGATAATTGCATCAGCTTTGAATTTGGCTGAATTCATGAAGGAGAGCTTATTGTCCCTCTACCGAACATCACATCTATCATCTGCATTCACCTATGGAGAGGACTCATTCTTTTCCATTTGGTCCTCCCTTTCCATCATTTTCTCCTCTTTTGTCTTTGTAGGGTCTTCATGCTAGTCATGATCATCCTTTTCTTGTTCTCTAATCTCCATAGCATGATTGGAAACTAGAACCAAGTGTTCATTTTCTCTTGTCAAAGCTGGATCATTAAGTAGAATATTAGTGTCTTTAACACTTCCCCCCACCACAGTCTGATTATCTTCATAATTAGAATTATTCTATTTTGTATTGCCCTCATTTTTATCCCCTTCATTTTCTTCCTCACTTTTCTCATCACTTTCTTGATAACCTTCCAGATTTGAACTAAAATCCCCAATTTTCGTCCCATCTTCTTCCTCCAAAACATTCTTCTTAGATCTTTTTGTACTTTCCTAATCAAATTCCTCTTCAAAATTTTGTTTTTTAAGACTGGAGGGTTTAGGTTTTTCTTTTTCTTTCCACTTCACTTTTCCACTCTTCTTACACTGTGAATCCTTATTTTTATCAGAATAAGGAGTCGAACCTATAGCATTATTTTTGTAAAAGCCCTCTATGACAAGAATCAGTCCTTCATGTAAAATAGGTTGAGATTCCTTCTTTCTATGGGAAAATAGACTTTGAAGCAGTGAAAAGCGCAAATAGAAAGGGAAGGAAATTCTGTCTTTATGCTTAAAATGATTAAGAAAGACAAAATGAAATTTATGAACTCTTTTCCTCTTACCATCTAGGATAAAATACTCACAAATGTAGCATAATACATCTCTCCAGATTCCTTTTATCTACTCCAAATCAAAGAAATCTCCATTCTTTTCCAGCTGCTTCTCCTCTACATCCGTTTTCAAGAACTTTTTATAGGTTGCATTGGAGATATTGGTCTGCTTAGAGAATTTAATACCATCCGTGGGGAGCCCTGTAACCTCAGTGATGAAATCCTCTATAAGCTTCACAGTAATACCATGGAGAGTTACTCTGTCATCAACCCAATTTTTGAAGAATGCCATCGTAATATGGGGTTTAGATCCATGCAATCGCTCTAGATAATTTACCACTTTCCCTTTCTGAAGAATCTTCCATACATCCTGTCTATCCTTCCAGTCTTCACAATTTTTTGGCTCTTGCTTCCGCGGTTCACCCTTCATTTTATAGAACAAATAATATTCCAACAACACCCAAACACTGAAGGCAAAAAAATGGACCCAATTGTTCTTTACATGAAATGGAAATCGCCTATATGCTGACACATGCGAAATCCACAATACATTCTCATGATTGTGCCTGTTCAATGAATGTAATCTGTCCATCGTAAGGCCACTCCTCTGAATCATTAAATTACTAATCCAAGAAGATCTTACCCTCTTTAGAATGAATGGTGTCATAATTAATAAGTGATTTGAGATCAACGTGCTTATTTAATGCATCATGCCATCTCACCTTATACCCTATTTGAACAACATGATTAGCTATCCAATCAACAACCCCATTGGCCTCTCTATATGTATGGGATATGGTCACTTTTTCAAAATTTAGAATTAAAGCTTTAATTTCCATCATCGTAGCCTCAATAGACCATGTAATTGAGTTTTTGTTATTTAGGATGTTTACAATATTCAAAGAATCACCTTCCAACCATAATTTGGAAAATCCCAATTCAACAGCTAGTTTAATGGTGTAGAGGGCTGCTGTTGCTTCAACAATATGACCATTCGACTTACCAATTGGGATAACAATAGCATCAACTACATTTCCCACATGATCTCTTAGAATTCCTCCAAATCCCACTCTTCCCAGATTCCCTTTAGCTGCTCCATCAAAATTTCCTTTGATCCATCCAGTAGGAGGGACATTCCATTTTACAATCAATCGTGGATTATCAATTTTTAGATTAGGCCTTTCAGATCCTAAGGGGTTATCAAATTGAAAGGTTTAATCAGAATTCCTCTGTGATTTAAAATTCTCCTTAATAGCTCTGATAATATTCTGACCAAGCACCCATCCTGGAAGTTTTTTACTTCTGAATATTCTATTGTTCATTTCTTTCCATATCCCCCACCATATATGAGGAAGTGTTAGTTTCCAGAAAAAATTAACATCAGGATTCTTTAAGGGACAACACCAGCTTTTAAAAGATAGATCCACACTTTTTTGATGTACCCATGTTATACCCCAGAAATTAAGGATCTCAGTCCAAACTTGCTGAGTGTAGGGACAGTTCAAAAACATATGGTCTCTATCTTCAAATCCATTTTTACATAAAATACACCTGTTAACCACATTTATTCCTCTTTTCTATAAATTGTCAAGGGTCAGGATTTTATTTTGAAGTAGAGTCTAGAAGAAGATATTAATTTTAGGGATGAGCCCCTTCATCCAAGCTTGAGACCACAAAGGTTGATTACCCTTTTCCTTTGAAGTAAAGATATTAGAGACTTTAAATTGTCCACTAGGATCATCATGCCAAATAATCTTATCCTCCAAATAGGGATAAAGAGAGACAGCATTGAGAGATAATTAGATATTGCTGAAGCCCTGATTAACATCAATTAAATTCACCCAGGAATCATTCTGCCAATACTGACTAACTAGTATACCATATCTCTGCTTACATCAGTCAACTAGATCCTTGTCTTGAAACTCTTCCATCAAAGGATAATCCTTTAACCATACATCATCCCAGAATTTCACCTTAAGTCCATTACCAACTTTCCAAGAACATCCTTTTTCTAAAGTTTTTTTTGTCCCCTAAATAGCCCCCCATATGGAAGAGGGATGAATTACATCAGAATAAGAAAAGAAATCATAAAGGGATTTAGCATTGAAGAGGTACTTATGTTTCCATATAGTACTCCACTCTTTGTTTTCATGGTAAACTCTCCATCCTAATTTGGCTAAAAGAGCTTTATTCATACTTATGATTTTCCTAATTCCTAACCTCCCTTCCCTGAAAGGTTTGCAAACATTGTTCCAAGCAATTAAAGGCATTCTCCTTTTTTCCTCTGTACCAGTCCATAGGAAATTTCTTTGAATTTTTTCAATAGACTCTACAAATTTAATAGGAATTCTAAATAGACTTAAAGCATAAGTAGGTATGCTTTGAAGACAATTTTTGAGAAGAGTTAACTTTCCTACCTGACTTAAAAGGTTTCCTTTCCATCCCGCAAGTTTCTTATTGAACTTGTTAATAAGATTCTCCCAGAATGCATCAGGGACTTTCAGACCAAGAGGAAGACCCAAGTAAGAAGAGGGGAGAGATCCTATAGAACATTCAAGAATTTTAGCAATTTTATTTTGCCTCTGGATAGGGGTGTTAATAAAGAACACTGCACTTTTATTCTAGTTAATCATTTGACCAGAGGTCGAAGAATATAAATTAATAACTTGCTTCAAATTTCTTGCTTCCTTGACTTCAACGTTCCCCATAAAGATGGTATCATCAAAAAATTGTCCATGAGAACAAATTAGAGGCTGGGAAGAAGGTTGTAAACCCTTAAATAAAACTTTATGGACTAAATCCCCAATATAACTCCCCAAGCAATCAGCCATAATTACAAAAAGGATGGGGGATAAAGGGTCACCTTGTCTCAATACCCGAGATGGATAAAAGAAATGGGATGAGCTTCCATTAACCAAAACAACAATAGAGGAAGTAGAAATAAATTGATAAATAATACCAACCACCTTTTGGTTAAAGCCAAAAGCTAATAGACTATTTGAAAGGAATAACCAATCAACCCTGTCATAGGCTTTTTCAATGTCAACTTTCATAATGAACCCCTGATTATTAGAACATGACATTGAGTGAATATTCTCATGAGCAGTGATAATAGAGTTGAGAATTTGTCTACCTGGGATAAATCCATTTTGCTGACCAGCAATTATTAAAAGAATCACTTGAATAAGTCTAGAAGTAAGAACTTTGGAAATAATTTTATAGAAAGAATTACAGAGGCTGATCGGTCTAAACTGATCAGGTGAATCAGCACCAATTTTCTTGGGAATCAAACACAGAAAGGTAGAGTTAACTTCTTTAAGCATTTGTTTTGCTCCATAAAATTCCTTCACAGCATCACTAACATCCTTTCAAACATATTTCCAAAGTTTTTGAAATAAAAACATGGGGAAACCATCCGGTCCATGAGCTTTATCTCCTCCTAGAGAGCAAACAGCTTTGAAAATTTCCTCATCCTTAGGAATTGAGCTTAACATTTTATTATGTTCCTTCAAACCAACGGAGGAATCACTCTAAGGATTTCAGATTGACTATCCAAATTGATATTAGGATCAACCTTCATTAAGGATGAGAAAAAAGACTCCATTTCCTCCTTTATATCCTTTTCCTCTATAATCTTCAAATCTCCCTTATTAGGTGTGATATGTGAATTTTAGCTCTATGCTTTAGAGTTGATAGATGGAAATTTTTTATGTTTTTATCTCCTTCTTTCAACCATAACAACTTAGATCTTTGTCTCCAATAGATTTCTTCTTTTGTGATAATATCATGATATTGAGCCAACTTTTCATTTTCTTCAGTAAGGAGATCAGGAGTATATCCTTCCTTCTAAATTTTTTCTTGTGTTTTAAGAATTTCCTCCTTAATGGCAACTTTATTCTCAAAGATGTTTCCAAAGCTATTCTTATTCCATTTTTTAACTTCCCTTTTAACATTTTTGAGCTTAGACACAACTCTAAAGAGTGTTGTACCCTCAATATCAATATTCCACCATTCTTCCAATTTACTTTCAAACTGTGGGTGTTGCATCCACATCTTCTCAAATCTAAAAGGAAAATTCTTCTTAGAATTAATTTTAATAGTAGTGAAGATGAGAGGAAAATGATCTGATCCAATTTTTTGGCATGCTTCCAACTTGCAAATGAATTCTTTAGTCCAATCAAGAGAAATAAGGGCACAATCAAGTCTAGCCTGAATACATTCATTACCTACTCTCTTATTATGCCAAGTATACTGAATTCCTTGGAGTTCCATATCCATTAGTCCCTCTTTATTTATAAACTCCAGTAAGTCTAATCTCCCTTCCATTTGGGTAGCATTACCTCCCATTTTTTCATGATCATAGAGAGGCACATTGAAGTCTCCCATTATTATCCATCGCCCAAAATAGTCCTTACTTTTAAAACTAGATACAAACTCCCATACCTTTTTCCTTAGGTTATTAATATTAGGAGCATAAATATTTACAATATACCAACCCTCCTGGTCCACTATAGTAATTTTTACAATCATCAAATATTTACTAGCCATCATAATAGTTCTAGAATAATAATTCTTCTTCCATAATATCAGAGTTCCTCCTGATGCACCTTCTGAACTACTGGCATTTATAGAATAATTTTTAAAATCTTTGATCTATTCTGCTTTCTCTTTATTCATTTTGGTTTCTTGGAGCAAGAGAAAATTAGGCTTTTGTTCTCTAACAAAATTCCTAAAATATCCATTTTATGAATACTATTCAACCCCCTAATATTCCAACTTATGATTTTCATATCTATTTTTTAGGGGCAAAATCTAGAATAGTTGCCTGCCTACCATCAACAATATTCTGAATACTTTCTAACTCTCTAGTTTTCTTTATGGATCTTCTTTTAATTTTGTCCAGGGAGCCAACATCCGATTTCACCTTAGAGTATTGTTCAGTTCCTTTTCTAGATTTATTCGGAGTAGAAATAATAGATTTCGTCTTTGTTTGCTGATCTAATTGCTACTTCTAGTTTCTACTCCCTTAGTGTTGTTCTTTTTTTCAATCCTTTTCCTTTGGTTTAGTTTAAGCTTTGAGTTTTCTCCAATCTCTCTCCCTTCTTCTCTAGAGGGAAGCTCATCCAAAGGAGAATCATTATCATCCTTAGATACCACCTGTCTCTTCTGAGGTTGAGAAGAAAGAAGCTCTCCCTCCTCTATTTTATATCCATCTTCAAGCATAAATTCACCTTCCTCTAACACATTTTTGTCTTCTTCATCTTTGCATCGATCTTCTATACTTTGATAGACAACAATTTGTTTTGATAGATCTATCAGATCCTTTATTATTTGTTCAAATTTTATGATATCTGTTTGCATATCATGTCCTTCTTTCTGAGAGTTTACTTTATTTAAAGAAATCTCTTTATCCCCCTCTGTATATAAAGCATTAGAGTCTTCAATAGAAGAGTCTTTGTCCATTTCTGCATTTAGAACTTTTGGATCTTCATTATTCTTTTGCTCCTATCAGTGATCTTCCTTGATTTTCCATATTTTCTTTTGTTGGATCTTAACTTCTTTCACCTCTGATACATTTCTTGGATGATTTTTAATCCTAAAAGGACAATTCTTAACCAAATGCCCCTATTTCTTACAAGCATAGCATGAATTGGGCAAATCTTCAAAAAAAAATTCTTGAGTTTTCTTACCAAGCTTGGATATTAATTCGACCTTTTCTAGGAGATGATTCAGATCTGCCACTTTAACATAAAGTCTAGCACTTTGAAGTTTACTTCTAGAAGCCGTAGCATTATCCAATGCCACAAGTTCACTAAAAGAACTAGTAATTCCTTTAAAAATGTCCTCATGCCAAAATTCTAGAGGGAGACCAGGAAGTCTTGCCCATATGGGAGTAGTTAAGAGAAAAGAATCTGATAGATCCATATTTGGCTCCCATTTTTTGATAGTGAGAGAACATTTACCAAAAAACCATGGCCCTCCACTAAGAACCATATTCATATCTTCCTTACAGTTGAATATAAATGAGAAGAACCCATTCAACATTGGTGCAATATCTACCTCTCCTCTAATAATCCAATTCCTTTTAACCATTTTTCTAAGAGAATCTATATCTGGTCTTGCTCCTAAAAATTTACCCACTAAGGTAAATTCCATTGAAGACATAGAAAAATCAAGTAAAGGATATGGGATAAAAACTTGAAACTCACCTTTCTCCCAACAGGATTTAGAAGTTATCGGTGGGAAAAGAAATTTTCCCATAGGTTTCTTACCAAACACAGATGACCAAGTCCTTCGTTCTGATATCCCTGTCTGCATTCCTTCTAAAGACTTTTCCTTATTAGAATCAATACTATCTTTATCCTTCCCGATATCCTATCCCAGCACATGATTTAGTGGGGGGCCATAAACCCCACTAAAAGGCACATTAACACATGAAGACTTTCCATCATCTAAAGATGCTGGCCCTACATGCTTCCCAACACCCCCTACTGTTCCTCTAGGGTCTGTACCTCCTGCCAGATTCTCCCCAATCAGTTTCCCGCCTACATACGAACCAGCTAATTCAAATCTTGAAAGAGTGCTCATTCTCAATTCTCAATGTTTTAGTTGGTAGTTAATAATGTTGGTATATAAATTAAATAATGTTAGTTTATAAAAGTGGTTGTCATATAGGTTGAACCCATGAGGTAGTTAGTCCTATAGTAAAACCCCCTGACAAGATTATAAAGCTAAGGTGACTTGTAAATATTAAGTTAATCCAATATGTAATACAATTTTAACTTTGTTTAATATTTATCAAATTTTACAATGTAGATTTTATATTACCTCCTGTGTGTGCACAGTCCTATCAGTGGTATTAGTGCTGGTTAAAAATAATGTGCTTGTGAATGTGAAGCCTAAGCCACGTGAAAGAGATTAGAATGATATTATGAATATTTAATGAAATTATAAGGTATTACATTAATTTTATTATCTTATTATCCCTGATTTATTATGCATATAAGTTTTAAAAAATTCTAATTTTGTATGTTTTGTATGACATGGAGAATGCACAATATGACCCAAAATATTTGATTTATAAAGTATAGTACTACCCAAGATCCATTTGAAGCCTATTTACAAATTTATATTGTCTACATTTCCTTTGTATGACATATAACATTCTAAAAACTCTATTTTAATACCCTAAAATCCATTTTTGTACAACCTATCACTCAATTTCAGCCCACAAATTAGATTTGTATAGCCTACTAAATTCTAAAAAGAATCCAAATATATTTTATATCCACTTACAATAATTTGTATGGCCCAAATATTTATGTATGATGATGTGAATAGATTGTATAGATTTTGGAAGATATTAAGCAGTAATTATATTTTGTATAGTCTACACTTAAGAAATTTGTCTATTTTTTAGAAGTCAAAACTCAATTTTTATGCAACCAGATGCAATAGTATGATTATTATACCCTGAAAATGTTACCAAATAAAAAAAATTGATTTTAACGATGTTTTTAGATAATTTTTTATACTATAAACTAATTAGATCAGTCAAATACAAACCTATATGGATTTATGTACAAACAAAGGGAAAATTCTAGTAGAAGTATGACTTCATACAACCATGATGGCATTTCAGACAAAAAAATGGTGCAAACCTGATTTTGATTTGATTTTTCATGTTTAATATTTCATGTTTCACTTTCAAATATTAAGGAGGGTCCCACCTAAGAGAAAAGGCACATAAGTTTCAGTCTCAAGTGAACGGTTGGATGAATTTTTTTTACATGCACACCATTTTTTTTATTTGGACAAAATCATCAAAGTATAGTTTAAATATAAAATATTCAATAGATATTTTAAGAATAATTATAGTGGATTTGGAAAAATCAATTTTTATAAGACATTTTCAAAAGAGGGGTCAAGAGTTCAAAACTTCCAAAGCTTTCATTTTGGTAAAATTTTTGTTGCATTTGTCATTGAGTAGGATTGGTTATGTGACTAGTTGATTTACAGGTTTCTAGACATTCCAAACACATCAAAATGGTCAATTTTATGTTTTGAAGCTTATTTATGTGGTTTTTGTGATAGATTTATTAAAAATGATGTATACAAGTGCATTTTTAATGGAAACTAACACCTTTAAATTGCAAAATTTTCATACTGTGCTCTCATGGTTGTGATCTCTGAGAACCTATCATCCATTGTAGGTCCATTAGGATCCTTTTGATTGAAAAATTATAAGTGACATAATAGAGGTTGGAGGGTCTGTCAGAGGATGGAGGACTATTCCCCTTCTCTAGTTAGCTTTTTTCTTAGATTTTGGGTAAAATTCTTGAATAACACTTTTGGTAGAAGTAGTGTGTTATTTTTATTTTTAGTTTTGTTTTGCTTCACTTCATTGATATTCCTAACGAGGAGAAAACAAAGTAGTTTTTATTTGGGTTTTTGGTGTAAGGGATTCTCACCTCTCACCTAATATGGGAAAATAATACATGTCCTTTGAGAAGTCATTGGTGATTTTACAAGTTGGCATAGGAGTTGATAACACCATAGTGTTGAGAAAAGGTCTATTAGCATTTGTTGGACATTGGGGAGATGTTACATACACAATAATAAATATTCACTTGGATGGATATATATGTGAGAATTTATGTGGATTGATGTGGTTGAACATGTCTTGATGATGATCTACTATAGTACTATATAAAATGGTCAAAGGGGATGAGAAGACCTTGATCATGTTCATCATTCATGCCACAAATCATAGGGCAAGCTTTTGTATGGAGTGGCATCAGTTGATCAACACCATGATGTACAAAATTCCAATTAAAAGTGTGATAGATACTTTTGATGAATTCATAGTAATAGTTTTGGATCATTTTATATACCCATTTTTATATCAAAGGGGTATTTTTAGGTCAATTGATCTAAAGTCACATTTAATTTATTTTTTAGTTGGTAGTTAATAATGTTAGTAGATAAATTATTTAATGTTATTTTTTAGAAGTGGTTGTCATATTGGTTGAACCCATGAGGTAGTTAGTCCCATAGTAATACCAATTTTTAAGATTATAAAGCTAAAGTAACATGTAAATATTAAGTTAATCCATTATACAATACCATTTTACCTTTGTTTAAGATTTATCAACTTTTACAATGTAGATTTTATATTACCTCATGTGTGTGCATGATCTTTTCATTGAATTAATGGTATTATGGAAGATCTTTAGCTACTATAATTTTATGTGTCTAATAATCTTTTTATAATTGAATTGTTTTATTGGTGTGATATAGGGATCCCCTTTTGTTCAAATAAATAAAATTAACTCCATAAGCTTAACGTCTATTAAAAATAGGATCCCATCACTTAGATAACTTATCTATTATTTTTATCAAAGGATAGGACATTCAAGTTTATGATTTTAATATGCATACAAATAAGGTTTGGGAATATGGTGGTGTAATCAAGATTGGAATCAAGGGTCATATTTCATTACCATATTAACACCAAAATGACATAGAGGGGTATACATATCACCTCAATGTTGTTACCCATGAGGAAATGGTTGAATGATTAATTTACACAAGAATATTGCCACCTAGGTAAAGACAAAGAGATCAATAAGAAGGGGGAGACCTCTAAGGTCCTGACTAAATTCTATATGATTTATCCCAAATATTTAAAGAATAATTAAATAATTCATCTATCAATATTGTACTATTTCTTCCTTCATCCTCGACCAAAATTGTAAAATACAAACCCCATCCAAATGCATCGTAAATTTAAAAGATTTTATTCATAGAGATAACAACACTGGTGATGGATCAATAATTCTTAAAAAGGCTAATTTGTCTACCAATTAAATTACCTTCTACATCTATTTTCCATTAAATAATAATATCCTTATCCCATTACATAATGTTTCCTTATTCCCTCATATTATAATTCATACTAAGGAGAAGAAGGCTATACTGTGTCAAATCTAAATGGTGTTTAAAAGTTGAAATAAATGTCATTTAATCACATTATATCCCTTACTCCATCAACACCTCATTTACATGTTCCCATTCCACCTCAAATTCTCTTATCATTTCACTCGTTCATACATCCACCATCTATGTTTTCTCAAATAGGAAGCCTCTCCAACAATAAAAACAAACAATATTTTATTGGTCAACTACTATATAAAGAAATAATTCCTCTACCTCAACCTCATCACAACCTACTAGGCTTTCTAATGAATTTGTATTATAGGTATCTCTTGACACTCAATTCACACGTCTCTTTAGGGATGTCCCTTTATTGAAATACTTGGTATAGAGATAAATGCCTTTGAAAACTTTACCCAATCAATACTCACACACTAGTAGCCTAATTTAGTGATCTTTGTCTTAAAGGTCGATATAAAAGGTGCACAAGTGATTTTTTGCATCATTATTATAAGGTTCATCTACCATAAGAGAAAACATGGTGGAAATTAAGTATAAAAAGTGCACCAAGGACATTAAAAGAGTGAGTAAGAAGAAGGTACAAGTTGGTGGGAAAATATTAGGATTATAAATGGAAGAGAGAATGTTAAATCCTTTACTAAAATGAATAAAGGAATATGGATAAGAAGAAGTGATTATGGAATATCCCAATTCAATGGTTGTAGAATTAATAATATCGTCAAGAATAGGATGGACAAGGATATGGTATAAATGAAAGGTCTCCATAATATTTCTAAATTATTAATTACCCCTTCCATATTTAAAATAACAATTTTGAAATGAAGGGTCTCTAGGAATTTAGATGACTCTCTTAGAGTAATTTATGATTTATTTTCATATTTTCATGATGTTTTAGTATAGAACATGGCATTAAAAGTAATAACACAAAAAAATTTGATAGTACCAAGACTTTAAAGTTTTATATTTTAGTAATTATTGACCAAATTTGGCCTACATACCAAAATGTGCCTAGATTAGATCAAGAATACAAGCAGGGTCTTGATTGAAGAGTGACCCAATGTCATAAGGATATTTTTATTATAAATGGTTTAAGTAGATGAACATAAGTTATAGATGGAATGAGTGATTCAAATATCTCAAAATTGCTCACAAAGGTTTTGAAACACTTTAATCTTTTTAAAGTGAAATCTAATTAATCTACAGAACAAAGAACTGGTTCTTGAGCAGGTTTCATGGTATTAAATAAATTCAAGTCATGAGCAAGCCTGTATAAGCCTCAAAAAATCATTCGAAGCTTCAAGGGTTAAATAAAAAGTCCCTAGCATAAGCCTAAGTGAGCTAGACCATCACTAAGATGTCACATAGGAATAAACAAACCAGTTTACTTACACATTTTATATATGCTCAAATATACTCACATGACCAGTAGATTACATGTAATCAAATTTATTCATGCCAATATCACTCCCTATAATTTTCATGACTTGGTGAGATTTCTATCTCTGGTTATAAAGCTTCAAAGCTAAACCAATAGAGTAAGACATCTGTGAAAAACCTCAAAATCAAGCTATGGAAAAAAAGCCATTTGAGTTTAAAAATTAATAATCATGAAAATGTAATTGATAGTCACATGAACATATTTGAAATTCATGTGAATGTTAAAATAAACCTCATCAATTAACTCTATGGTGCTCAAATTATGATGAGAGGGTGGATGTCAAATTTGAGCTCATGAAGCAGCTATTTGATTTCAAACAATGGGTCCTAACAAATCTAACAGTTGGCATTCAATCATACATTTAGATCTAAAAGTGAGTGGAGGTTAAAGAGGTCAGTGGATCCTAAAATTAGATAAGGAAATGACAAGTGTCAAAAGTACATAGATCTTGATAGAAGATATACATATTACATTCATTTGTGTATAGGTAGATCAATGATATGAGATTTTCAAGAACTCAATAGGTCTGAGTCATATGTCAACAACCAATCAAATAAATGCAAGCCCAATAAGCTTCCATTAAAAGTCAAATAATAAATTTTTGATAGGGCAAAGTAAATACAAAGGGACTAGAGCTCGAGCATGATCCAGGTTGAACCAGTGGGACCAAACATTAGCAATAGAACTCTATATAGGTAAAATAGGTATTTTGGGCCTAATACAGAGATTAAAGATGGACTAAAAATAGGAATAAGTAGTCTACAAGTTTTCATGGATATTGTGACTATTTGAAAACTAATAATTGGATTGGTTTTCACCTATAATGGACCTATGTTCAATATTGGAGCAAGTACAAATGCAAACATGATCATGGAGAAGTGTCTCACCTATCATTAGGGACACATTTTTGCTAAATAGGTACTAATGGCCACCCAAAAGTAGATGTGACATAATTCTATCAATTCTAAGACATGATCCTCATAGTAGATTTGCTAGATAATGACATGAAGTTTTAATAAGGACATCGGGCAGATAGATAAGGACAATGAGCATTCAATTATTTTATATAATTTATTCATTATTGTTAAGTTCATGAGTCAACATCCTCAAAATTATGCTAATACATCATAGTTCCATCTCTCTCTTCCTTTTTTATATATATATTTTCCATCTTCTTCCACTTTTTGGTTCTCACACTCTTTGAAAGTTTTAGACAAGAAATCTCTAACATTTTAGAAAATATACTCTTATGCTTTGGCTTGCTTAGGATATGCCAAATTTTGTACTGTAACACCTTTTGATGAAATAAAGACTAAATTCCATCAATTTTTAAGCTAGATTGAAGCATGTCCTATGAATTCATGTACTGTGGTTAAGTGAATGTATGTTCCTTGTCTATGTCTGAGTTTTCTCACCTTCATGAAGTACTTGGTAGCTCTCACAGGTGATTATAAGTGTAATTTATATTTTGTTGTTTAGCTTGAAAGTGGATATCTACCCTCTCATGCTAGTTTGATAACTGATCAATGCATTATTATGAAATAATTATGTGGGACTGATTTTCTTTGGTCTTAAATGTGTCTCATAGTGTCTCTTATGTAAAGTATAAGTGTTCCAACTATTGGTACATCACCTCATTTTATATGCTTTCATATATTATTATATCTCTCTATCTCTTTTCCAATCAATTATTAAATTAGGTCTAGTTTAGGTGATATATATAGAAAAAATTTAGCCTTATCTAAAGGTTTGACCCAAGTTTAGGTGACCCACAACCTAGGGTCACTCCCATGTTCGACTATATTTGTGCAAGAGGACTTGAACAATCCCCTTATTTAGTTAGGGTGAAATATAGAACACCAATATTTTTTGCATGCCTGGTGGGATAAATTAGAGTTGGTCTTGGTGAAATTTTAGTTGTAGTAGTGGCCTTCATGAAGAATTTGGTGATCTAAAGCTTAAGCAATTATTTCTAAAAGCCCAGGTGGTTTCCAAGTAAGTTTATTTTTATTTCACCATTTTGATGTTATTTTCATGGCTATGTATGAGGAAAATCCCTAGGAAATACCTCTTTATCAGTCCTATGATGGATCATACCAGTCTTGTCATGATCTATATGAGCCTTTTTATGAGCCTAATCAACCTTCCTAGGAGTTTTGTCAAAGCTATGATGAGCCTTATCAAGTTTTCCATGATCCTTATTATCAAGAGCATGGATCTTACCTTACTTATGAACCACATCAATCTAATGACTAGATTTCACCTTTCCCATATGGATATTATATTGCACATGATCGGCCTTGTCTCCAAGAATTAATGGATGAGAAAGAGATCAAAATTCTAGCATATACAAGAAAAGTATATTTAGATTCATAGTATGAAGAAGTGAATGGTATATTTTTAAATGTGTATAACGATCTAGAGGAGACGCATGAGTTTTTTACCTTTGTATTAGAGAAGATGAAGGCTTGGGAGAGGTAAAAATGTGAGTTGAACCAGTTATCTCAAGAACCCTCTTATATTCCTTACCAGTCTTCTTGTGTTCCTTACTCTCATAAGGTTATTAACCATACTCAATTTGAGCCAAGGGAGATACCTAGTTGGAATAAATAATAGACTCATATGCCTATTCAAGAATATATTAAAGAGACTAAGCATTCTTATAGTTCTTTTTCTTCACCACTCATACCTCAAGCTTAAGTTGTCCATGAGAACAAGGCAATTTCAAACTTAGATGAAGTGATGGCCAAGTGGAAGGATCAAAATGTAGAGGTTTTCAAAAGTTTCTCTTTCCCTCCTCTCTAAAATTCCATAAATGGTTCTATTTACCTCAAGATCCCAAAAACTAATCATGATCAACCTTCCATGCTTCATATTCCCTCTCAAACTAAATTATTTAATCACCCTCCCACTATCTCCCTTCTTTAGGAGGAGCCTATTCTATGAGAGTTAGAGAAATAAGTTGTAGATACAAGTCAAGTTCTTGGAGAATGTGAAGAATATTCTTCAAGTGTGTATGATGAAGAGATCATCATTGATACTTCACTTGTGATACAAGTTGAGAATGAGGTTGTAGCTGATCTTTAAGAAGATATCTTAGTTGTGTAGGAGAAGGCTAGTCTTGTTATGAAAGAAATCTATGAAATGGAACAAGATAAAGTCATGTTTGACATACCTCCCATTGAGCAAGATCAAGATACCATTCAAGATAGTTCTATTCAAGTTGATCAAAGTGAGGAACAAAAGGATGATTGGTAGTTGTACCTTAAATCTTTGTAAGAGATTAAAGAGATTTATAAGGATATGTTGCCCATTGGAGAGCATGATATTGATAAGTTTGATCAAGAGTCACCTATTTAGGAACATGATATAGATTGGTTTGACTATTCAAAGCTCCTTGAAGAGCTTGATGAACTTGCAAAAAATGGTAAGAAGGAAAAGACTCAAGAACAATGCATAGATGAGATATCATTGGACAAAGTGGTAGTTGACAAGCAGTATGAAAAAGATCCTGAAGTGTAAGATGAGTTCATTTTTGTTGGTGAATAGTTTGCTATTGATGATGAGATACCATTATACAAAGTTGTAGTTGACAAGCAATATGAAAAATTTCTTAAAGTGTAAGATGAGTAATTTTTTGTTGGTAACTAGTTTGCTATTGATGACTCATTTGAGGAGATGCGAAGAGATTTGGTAGACAAGAAGACTCACTCATCAAATGTTATGTTCAATAAACACCTTGCTTTGTAGCTTGTATCATCCTTAGAATGAGTGAGTTTAATAATTTCCATTGTGATCTAGGTGGATCATGTTTTATCTTGGTTAGTTAGACTAGTTTACTTCTCTTTTACCCTAAATAAGTGCTTTGTTGCATAGTTATTCTGTAGGTTAGTTTCCATTTCTAGTTTGTTTCCTTTCATTATTGGTGGAATTCTATCTTTTTAAAAAGATTTATCATAGTCATGGATCAAATGAGTCTTTTAAATTGTCCATGTATCATGTTAATGGTCCATGTATCTAGTCTTAATTATTAAGCGTGGCAGACATACTACCCAACCAAGTCACCAAAGATGTTGACCAAAATTGGCCTAGATCAGATCAAGAAGCCAAATAGGGTCCTAATTTAAGAGTAACATAATGTCATAAGGATATTTATATTTTAAATTTTTTAATTAGATGAAAAGATGTTTTGGATGGAATGAGTGGTCCAAATATCTCAAAATTTGTCACAAAGCTTTTGAAACACTTTAAGCTTGCTTAAAGTGTAATCTAATTAATGTACATAGCAAGGAACTAGTTCTCAAGTGGGTTTCATGGTACTCAAGTAATTAAAGGTCATGGATAAACCTAAATAATCCTAAAAAACCATTTAGAGCTTTAAAGGTTCAATAAAAAGTCCCTAACATAAGCCTAAGTAAGCCAGACCATCACCAAGATGTCACACATGAATAAATGAACCAACTTAATTACATATTTTATAAATGTTCTTAGAAAGCCTCATGTAACTAGAATATAAAACACAATCAAATTTATTCATGCCAATATTACTCCCTAAAATTTTCATGAATTTATGAGATTTCTATCTCAAGTTATAAAGGTTCAAAGTTGAACTGTGCAAATGTCAAAATCAAGCTACAACAAAAAAATCATTTGAGCTTAAAAAGTGATGGTTACATGAATGTCATTGATGGTTATGTGGATGTATTTTATGTTCAGGTGTATGTCAAAATAAAACTCATCAAATGATTCGATGGTGTTTAAATTATGATGGGAGCACAGACATCAAATTTGAGCTTGTGAAGCAGCCGTTTGATTTAAAACAATGGGTCCCAACAAAGCTAACAGTTAGTATTCAATCATATATTTAGATCTAATGATGAGTGAAGGTCAAAAAGGTTAGTGAATCCAAGAAATAGATAAGGAAATGATAAGTTTCAAAAGTATGTGGGTCTTGGTAAAATATCTATAGATTGTGTTCATTCATGCATAGGTAGATCAATGGTATGAGATGGTTAAGAAGTAAATAGGTCTGAGTCATAAGTCAATGGCCAATAAAAAAGGTGAGCCTAGTAAGCTTCTAGTGGAAATTAAAGAAGCAATTTTTGATGAGGTAAAGTAAATATAAATGGACCAGAGCTTGAGCATGATCTAGGTTGAAGTAGTAGGACCAAACATTGCCAATAGAACTCCATATAGGTAAAATAGGTCTTTTAGGCCTAATAGAGAGATCAATGATGGATTAAGAAGTCTATAGGTTTCCATGGATATTATGACTATGAAAACCAATAATTAGATTGGTTTTCACCTATAATGGACCTATGTTCACTATTAGACCAAGTACATATGCAAACACTATCATGGAGAGGTGTCTTGCCTATCATTAGGGTCACATTTTTGATAAATAGGTACTGATGGCCACCCAAAAGTAGATGTGGCATAATTATATCAATTTCAAGACATGGTCCTTGTCAATAGATTAGATAGATAATGACATGGAGTTCTAAGAAGGACATTGGATAGATAGATAAGGATAATGAGCATTCAATTCTTTTACATAATTTATTCCTTATTGATAAGGTCATGAGTCAACATCCTCAAACTTGTGCTAATACATCATAGTTCCCTATCTCTCTTCTTTTTTTATATATATGCTCCATCTTATTACACTTTTTGGCTCTCACACTCTCTAAAAGTTTGTGATAAGAAATCTTTGACATTTTAGAGAACAGATTCTTATGCTTTGGCTTATTTAGGATATGCCTAATTTTGTACTGCAACACCTTTTGATGCAATAAATATTGAATTCCATCAAATTACAAGTTAGATTGAAGTGTGTCCTATGAATTCATGTACTGTGGTTAAGTGAATGTATGTTACTTATCTATGTATAATTTTTCTCACCTTCATGAAGTGCTTGGTAGCTCTCACAGGTCATTATAAGTGTAATTTATGGTTTGTTGTTTATCTTAAAAGTGGATATCTGTCCTCTCATGCTAGTTTGATAACTGATCAATCCATTATTGTGAAATAATTATGTGTGACTAATTTTATTTGGTCTTGAATGTGTCTCATAGTGTGTCTTGTGTAAAGTATAAGTGTTCTAATTACAGGTGCATCACGTCTTTTTATATGCTTTCATATATTATTGTATCTCTTTATCTTTTTTCCAAGAAGGTATTAGATTAGGTCTAGTTTAGGTGATATATCCAAAAGGAATTAAAAATTATCCAGAGGTTTGACCCAAGTTTAGGTGACCCACAACCTAGGGTCATTCCCATGTTGGACTAGATTTGTGTAAGAGGAATTGAACAATCCCCTTATTCAGCTAGGGTGCAATCTAGAACAACAATAGTAATCATATAAGTTATCCAACATAGAGTTACATAAGGAAAATAATATGTCTGAAAGTGAATACAATTTTTTCTAAGATATCATTAGAGAACATAGAAAAAAATTGGTATAAGTCATCAAAAATTTAGTTGGGACTTAAAACATCTTAGAGGTACATATGTAGAGATAAGTTGAGGTATTCCACTCCTCAAGGATGAGGCAATTTAAAAAAATAGATAACATGTGTGTCCCAAAATGTAGGTTCTAAATTATGTGCAAATACATTTAAGGAATGAGAAAAATAAGTGAAACAAACAAACTATGCATATAAAACTAGTTTTCTCCTTAAAAGAGTCAAGATAATTGAATTAAATAATGTGATTTCTAAAGTTATCCCATAATTAGTCCATAGAGGAGATAAATAATTAAATGAAAGGGAATTCAAATGGATCACTGTATTATCCCATACATGGCTTGGATCACTTAATTACACACTCAACACATTCAATAGATGCTAGTGAATCGACCAATTTTACCTTAAAGGTTTATATGTGAAGGAATGCCAATTCCACCTCAAAGAAAATAGAGGAGGCCCATGCCAAAAGGGATATGATAATGATTCAATTAGGGAAGTTTAGGAATTGTTTTTCAAAAATAAAATTAGTGATTGATGAGATTGCATCCCATTCTAAAACTCTTTTATTATAAATATGTTTAATTTCTATATTTTGTGGGGTTAGATGTTTAAGTACAAAACTATATATATTACTCTCCATTGAATATTTATATTAAACCTATTATTAAGCTAAAATACTTGAGTTTTGAATATATTTTCTCTACTATTCATGATTGGAAATTTGTGTGATTTATTTATAAGAAGGTATAACTATATGCAGTTATTGTTATATTTATATAGGCCACTCAAGTACATTTGTTTAGATTATTATGTTAGTGAATGCAAATGTGATATGCTATTTAATTTATGATATATAAACAATTTAAATAAATAAACATTGATGATTTACTTTTCAAATGAAAGTAATAAATGAGTTTAGGTTCATTTGTAATATTTGTTAAGATGTTCATTTTCTATGGCTAATTATAAAAGCACAATGTATAGCTAAATTATGCTATGAATCTTGTTATCCTCACACTTTTGATTTGGAATTATAAAAAATATAATTTTTAGCTAACTATATTGATTTTAGTTTAAGGATTATGTGAGATTTTTAGTTTGCCAAAGTAAATATAAATGTGATTTAAACATCTAAATCTTTCTAAAACCCTATACATATTTTTATTTTAATGATAAATATAAAATTTATTTCCTTATTTTTTTTAAACATGCAAATCATCCTAACATGAAAATAATTTGTAACTAGTTCAAGTCACTTAGTTTCATAGTACTTGTTAGGAGTTAAATGATGACTTACAATTCTTAAGAGTGGAATCCCCGATGTGTTTAGAGTCCACATGCTTTCCAAGTTATTCACACTCACTATAATACCAAACAATTTCATTCCATGATGTGGGTTCTTAATCAAAGTGTCCCAAAAAATGAAAGGTTTAACTTACCCATCATCTATCTGTATGTGTTAAAACTAGCATCAATAATTAGGGTGGGAAGAATTGAGGATAGACTATTGGGTATAATTTTAGAAATGATAACATAAATATCATTTCATAAAATAATAAGTTGAGAAGAATCAAAGTAATTTGAATCTTAATTTATTTGAATAAGAGTGAGAAAAGTGTAATTAATACTCAAGATCATCTTATGACCACATTTATATTGTTCATTCTCATCTTAGAGATCATGCTGGGTAATTTATTTATATGCATGATAAAATTAAATAGGAAAGCTTTGGTCCTAGAGTTTTCCATTTTATCATATATAAGAAAATTACTTCAAGTTATTCCAAAGGTTTCAACTTAAACAATTACTCATTTTAGGATTGTTGTAACATTAATTTGTACCCTTGGAGAGGGTTCTTCAGGATCTCTCCAACTAAGCTACACAATGGGAAACATCTCAAGATTTGGGTATCCTATAATAAGGTTGAACCTCCAGAGAAGGCCAACTTCCTCTTGATGGATCACCTAGACTAATGATTATTGCTTGGAAAAGGGTTAGAGAGGGGAATATGGGTTACTAAGAAAGATAAAAAGGTGATGCATCAAATTTAAATGAGAAAATAATATTCTTGAAACCAACACTAATTCAACATAGGACAATATTAACTCACATAATCTCACAAACTAGCTAATTGCATTAGTATTTCATGGACTAGGCTCACCAAGCAATCAAGGAAGCAAAGAGGAATTCTAAGATTCATACCAAGAATATATTAATGGTAGAAATAATAAAAGTTCATACCTGAAAATAGATTGAAAACACCTTAAAAAGGGAAAGAAATAATGATAATGGACATGGAAAAATCTCCTTCGCAAAGCCATCATGCACAAACTTACTAAATACTAGTCAAAGGCAATAGATAGGTAAAAAATCATCCTATTACATCAAGAGGTAATTATTATAAGAAATTTATAGGGTCTTGCCTTGTCAAATGAGAGTCCTTGATCTTCACAAAAATAGAGTGTCCTTGTAAGAGTCCCAAAATCAGAGAGAGAGTTACAATGAGGGAGAAAATAGGAGATATAGGAGAAAAGAGAGGAGAAACATGTAATCAGAATCAATGAATGATCTTCCACCACCATTCAATGAATTATCAACCACATTTTTATCAAATTAGGACTAGTCCTCCATTGAAAAATTAACCTTCATTTGTCCCAATAGCCTCTGAGCCTTCTCATTGGCTAATAAATACACTAAAAGACAAGATATTTTTTGTTGAGGATGATGGTGTCATGGTCTTACCAAGAAGGGAAAATATTTAAAGGATCTGGAAGGAATTAAATGCTCAACCTATAGTCTCAAAACACCAAATTCTCCTCCATGGATCTCTACATAATCTTCCACTTGGATTCATTACAAGAAAAAAATCCTCATATTCATGGACCTGACATAGTCATGACTATGTTTGCATTAAGCATATGTAGATAACTATTTGTTGAGGATGTAAACATGTAAAAAGATAAGACATTCATCATAATCTATTTGTATTTACCCCTACTCCAAATCCTAAACCTATGTTTACTATAGATGAAAACCAATCCCATTTATTAGTTTTCATATAGTCATGACCTCAATGAATAGCCAATCAGGCCACATAAATTCATTCTTGATCTCTATTAGGTCTAAAAAAGACCTATTTTACCTTTAAGCATCATAAAAGCCAAGAGCTCATTACACACATAGATACCCTTCAAAGAATAATAAAAATAGTCTTGAAATGATGTTACAACCTTAGATAATAGGTCCTATAGGTTCTAAATCTTCAAACTAGAGGTCAAAACTAAGCTCTAATGGTGGCCTTTTAAAATATCTATTCTCTCTCAACCTAGATCATATTTGGATCTCAATTCAATGCATTGACCTGCCTTGGTCAATAATATCCTTTGATCTAATGTGTCTACCTATGTGGCATTCTATGCCATGATTTTTTATCATATTTAAAAATATGACCATTGCAAATTCAGACACGTGTCATCATCTTGTGCCTTTTGGGACTTGATTGAATTTGCCCCATCGATCCTTGATTTGGGCTTCCCAAATTATGACACTTAGTAACCCCATTTTCAATATATGGATTATAATTCTAGTCTTCATCTATCTAATGCTCTTACACCATGTGGTGGCCTCATGTGAAATTTAGATAATTAACTTTTTGACCTCAATCACACCATTGATCTTTTCTTCATTGTTGAAACCACATCATTGATATTTGGTATGATTAATCAAATACACACCATTGATACATTGATTCAATATTATCATGCCACTTTTTATCCTGACATTTAATCTAAAGATCCTCTGACTTGTTGACCTTATGCTCATCATTGATCTTGATTTGCATGATTTAACATGCACCATTATCTAAATGGTCCCATTAACTCAGGATATTATCCATGTGCCATTGATCCAAGATTTTTGAATTCAAATGGCTACTTCCCATAGATTTTATTTGATGCATGTGAGTATGTCTCTTAATATTGTATCATTTTTATAGGCTTATATCTTGAGATAGAAAAATCATCAAGACACCAAATTTGTAGGGGACATTCAAGGAATGAAAACCATCATTTTCATGCAATCCTTTGACTTTGAGAGGCTTCCCAAGTACACTTATTAAATATACAACCAAACTGACCTATTTCTTCTTACATGATGTGCTAAGATGGTCTGACTTCTTATAGGAATGTGCTAATCATCTTTAGAACCATCAAGGATATGATAAACCTTTGAGACTTATGCAAAAATGCTTCAATCACCTTGGATACCATGAACACCATGGAGACCGACTGGATCCTTTCACTTGCAATTCTAGACCTGTTTCCAAGCCTGCTTCCCAAAGACATCAAATTACACTTTAAGCTTGTTTAAAGTCTTTAAAAAAATTAAGCAGCATGTGGTTTTATCCTTCCACTATTGGGTTACTTCATTCAAAAAGAACTCTACTTAGGCTCTCACTTCACTTTAGGTCCTCTCCAGAATATTGCACTGCATCCATCTATGCCAAAGCTTCATATGCCGGCTAATTTTGGTTAACAAGGACCGTGTTACACATTTTAGATTACATTATCTAACAACCTTCCTATCATTGATATTTTAAGGTTAATTTTTTCTAAAAGTGTTGAAGAATTTTTTTTGAGTTTTGTATTAATTTCATGAAATCTATTAATTATTTGACTTTGAGGTAAGATAATTATAATATTTTTAAAATAATGGACCTTTTTTTGATAAAATATTCATTTCATAAAAAAATTCATTTATTTAGCATGAAATATAAATTTAATTACATTAAAATTTTTTATTATAAAAAATACAATAAGTGAAACCATAAAAGATGCATCTCAAAACTAAAAGTCTATTAATTTTATGTAGAAAGTAAAACACACCTTTGCATGATCCAAGGTACATAAATAATCAACATAATAAAATAATACATAAGACCTATATGAGATGTTTTTCAATCATCTCCTCATAAATAAACATCCATAACCCAAATATGGAGGATGGAGGATATAATTTTTTGATCCTTATCCATCTCTCTCTCTCTCTCTCTCTCTCTCTCTCTCTCTCTCTCTCTCTCTCTCTCTCTCTCTCTCTCTCTCTCTCTCTCTCTCTCTCTCTCTCTCTCTCTCTTTGTAAAGTGTCAATATTTTTGTATGGACCTATAAGTATGGTCCTAGCTAACTAGGAATGTACTACTACATTCTTGGTATGTTGAGGAATGTATTATGTTCTTCGTATTTGACTTTTTATGGCTCCTTTGACTCATTTTTATTTATTTTTATTTCTCATTTGTGTCGACTAGTGTGCCAATAGGGTATTAATTTAAATTTAAGAAGTCTACAAATAATTTTGTGCATTAATGAATTTTGGACAAGAGATTCACATTATATATACCTATTTAAGTTTTAAAACTAAGGATTTCATGTATTATATAATTGCCCCTATACCAAAATTGAAACCCAATATTTATTGAAAGAGCATATAATATTTTATAGTTATTGTATTCATTAACATATAAAAGTTAGGACACTTGCATTGTCATGACTTCCTATTGTGTTGTATTATACTTGAGTGTTGATTAAAAACTATGAAATTCCTAGGGATTTAATGATAATAGAGGGAGAGCATAACCCCCATTCACCCCTCCAATATTTATGATTTTTTGCAAGGCATTGTGATTTGATTAAGGTTTCAAGAAAGGATATATATTTCTCAATGACTTAGAGTGAATTATAGAAAACTAAGTGAGGTTTCTAGAGCTAGGAGTAGAGTAATAAGATCTTCAATTTTTCCTTAAAATACTATAGTTTCCAAGAATGTATAGGTACAAATCCTAGTATTGTTAGAATAGGAGTGTTACGGTTCAAGTTAAAATATAAAAACGTTGTTTTCACCATATTGTTTTTAGGTTCTGTGTGTTATGGATCCAAATAAAATATATAATCCTAGCAATCAAGACTTTTTTCTCATTTTTAATATATACATATTTAATCAAATTTAGTATTCTTATCATAACCCTCTTTTTCTAGAGTTCAATTATTCTATAATATTTATTATATTACAAGGGTCTAATTTTTATTATTATATTAGTGTAAATCTAAATAGATATAAATTTAACATGTTTATGGGTAGATGTATTACATTTTTATGTTTAAAAAAATTCCCACATCACAAATATGATATTTCACTATAAATTAAATGTACTTTTTAATGTAATTTTTCCACTTTTTAAAGTAATATGCATTATATGTGATTGGAAATTTGTGCATGCATACAGTATCATGCATTTATTATAATACATATTTTTGGTAGTTTATGATTAGAGTGTATGCATGATGCATAAGTGAGCATTGGTTCCTAGTAGGGTTTGGTGAAATGTTTGAGGAAATTTTGTTACAAATGAGTATTTGATTATTTGGCATGGTCAAAATTGGAAAATTGATCTATTATTTTTGAATGGAATGCCTTGAACAGGCAAGCGAACATGACTATTCAATATTTTGTCAATTCTAATAAGGTGAATCCAACTCCTATTAATTATCCACTGAAGGTGATGGATACCCCAACACACCCCCCTCCCTCCCCACCTGATATCCCCAACATGACCCTAATCAAGAAAACCCCTCTATAGGCACATGGATAGAAAAGGCTGTGTATGATCCTCCCCTGTGTTTATGATAAAGGACATAACAATAGGACAAGGGACAAATTTTCCAAGAACAAGTAGGGTGTACCTAAGAAGATATATAAAGATGAAAATGAACCATTGGAGGGTCCCCCCTCCTGGTCTATTTTCTACAATTTTTTGTTTTTTTATTACACTGCCTAAGGGGTTAATTAGCTAGTTTTTTGTTGTTTTTGCTAGTCGACCTTGGAGGCCTACTGCTATTTTGTATAACATTTTTATGGTTCCTAGATCCTTGTAAAACCAAGTTGTTTACATGATCAAATTGAAAAGTAAAAAATAAATATAGATCACCTTGTATCTATAATGGATGGTTGGGAAGACACTAAAATTGACATCCATGATAATGTGTTTGGGATATATATATATTTTCCCTTATAAACCTATGAAAAAAATATATAATTGAATGTGTCCATATAAATCCATGATCGAGGATATAAAATAATAATATGAATGACTTCTATTTATTGTAATAAATAACATGAAATTATCTTTGTAGATCCATCTATTTATGCCTACATTGATTTGAATGTATATGTGTCTTGAGGTAAGACTAAGTAAAGTAATATGTTTATTACCATGTGGATGGTTATAAGTGTGGGAATGAATAAATATTTTGTATACCACCTTATGACTACTTCCATGCATTAGATTAAGTGAAAATATGTTATGTATCACCTTATGACTACTTATATTCATCAGGGTAAGTGAAATTTTTTTGTGTACCACCATATGACTAAAGATAGAATAAGTGGATCATATTCCCCCATTTGACATGTGGGATGTAGTTGTGAATCACATATATCAAAAGAAAAGGATTACATATACCATGTGTAAGATATAAAAATAAATCATTGATGTATAATCATAAGAATATATCATTGTGAAAGCATATATTAAATAAGAAATTTGACCCATGCTTGTCAGAGTATAGACATTGTACATGTAGTAATGATGAGTTTCCCCTAGGCAGGTGAGATATAGCAAATGTACGTGTAGGAGTATCATTCCACTTTGTGGGTGATATATAATCAATCTAAGAAATATGGTAATAATTTTCCCCATGAAGAGTGAAGTATAATAATTATTATCATAAGAATAACATGTCCCTTAAATGAAAATATATAATAAATGAAGTACCAATGAAAACTATACCTCTATTTGGTAGTAAATGTCAATGCATGCATATTAATGGCTCACTTACTTATGGAAAAAATAGAGAGTGATATATCATAAAAATGGTGTACTCCAAGTGATTGAAATATAAATTAGGTATAAAATATATTATTTTTTGGTTAATTTACCATGATAAGGTGAAGTAAACAAAGTATAAAAAAATCCACAACATGTCAAGATGTATAAAATGGTGTGCTATGTGATAAATATATACCAACCAAGTGTGAAATATTAAGTTAAATTAATTTATAAGTGGTTTTAATAAATTAAATAGGAAATATAGCCTTATAACTCATTTGGTATGTAAGGTGCATGTTAACTTAAATTAGAAATTAATTTTCATTTACACTCACTTATTTAGTAGTTAGATCTCTAGGTGAGAATTATGTCACTATGATGAGGTGTGTTATAATAATGACTAAAGAGAGTATACAAGGAAAACATTATAGGTGGTCGATCATGACTAGTAAGTGTTGAAAAACACTCATTTTTAATGTAATTTTCAAAAATTGTAGACTTTATAGAAATATAAGGGGGTATTTCTACCAGCTTAGGAGTAGTAAATTCTTGATGTTATGGTATTGTAATAGCATACATTATAAGTTCTTGGTATGAACAATATGTTTTTGGAATATAATTTATTTTTTAATATATAATTATTGTTTATTTAAATTGTATTTGAATATATCGTATTTATATTACTAATCAACTCTAATTTTTTTGTTTTTTATGATGTAGAATAAGATCTAGGTTCATGAGTTTTAACATTGCGAAGTCATAGAGTTGATGTAGGATATATGATTAGATGTTTTATAGTAAGATCAATTACATGTCGAAGGGTTTGGTTCATGGAGGTAAATTATGGACTTTATAGTATCATATTAACCATGATAACTATGGGATGAAACAATGATACATGTGAATTTTGGTTGGTGATAGCAGAGATGATAATGACCCTGGAGGATGTTTTCTAGATTGATTATAGGTAGGAGAGATGTGATGGAGGATAATAAAATTACTAGTCAATATGCTATGTAGATACTATATGGAAGGAACCTTAGGGGTGTTGAGTAAAAATATGAGATAGCCTTGAGTCATATTTTATTAGGGAGTGAACCATAGTTACAAAATTATATTAGTATAATTATAGCTTCATTGTGGTGGTAGATACATGGGGTGTGGCACTTGTATATGACATGTTATAAATTCAAGATGTACATCATCACAAGACTCTATATTCATAGGGGAAAAGTATTTAGATTATATGTATTATATTTTTATAATTCACTATTGAGACTCATAGTAGTATTATTATAATGGGGATGTGTTTTCAGGTGTGGTGTCATGATCGCTTGCATGTGAAGAGCCATGTTGGGATAACTCTAGTATTGTTTAGGAAGGATATTTTATATGTAAAGAGATGGGTTAAATTTATAACCAAGAGGATACAAGAGAGGCACCACTAATTATCATAACATATTAGATAGACTAGAGGAGGGAAATGTTATTTGGAAACCATTCTAAGATCATCTTAGTTGGGTTGAGATATAAGACTTTTTTGACATATTTGAATCATCCTTTGGTATTATGATCAATTTCCTAGGGTCATGTAAATGTTTCAATATGCACAGGTTATGAGGTAATTCAACATCTAATAGGGATTACCCCTAATGATATTATCTTATTAGAGATCTCACAAAGTATCCCATCGGCTATAAGAGTGATAACCATCAAGGCCTATATATATGAAATTCATGAGGATGAGGTGGATGATCCACACCTTAATCCTAAGGTTGTTTATGTCAAGGTGATAAATGATGTAGTAGCACCCCTTATGAAGAGAAATATTACATCACCCAAGCACCATTTATTAAAATATAACTTAGGGTGTAGGGTGTAATTAGTTATTAGGCATAAAATTTGGATGGTTTTATTTTATGTGGGTTGTGCAGGAGAAACCATAGGTGTGTAGTTGTGTTAAACATTTATACATAAGAATAATGGTATAAAAAAGTGTAAGTGATAATTGTTTCAATAGTGCAAAGGAAATAATGTGTATATTATTTGGTAAAAATTAAAAAGTGTTGACTCTAAGTTTCTTAGAATGAATCTTTGACTCCAAGATTCTTGGAAATGGATTCTAAGGGCACATGCTTTTCATCTATATTTGTGTGAAATTATGGGGAAATTTTTGACTTACATAAAATTTAATGAATATTTATTGACATGTGGAAACTGAGATGAGCCTAAGGATATGCAAGGTTGAACATTTGTATCATAGTTGGCCTTGGATAAAATTCTAAAATATTGTAGAGAAACAAAACTCAAGATGAAAAGATGTGTTATATCCTGAGTGTATGCATGGAAGTCTGAGATACTCAATTATTGTATAAAGCTTGTATATTAAAGATTGAGTCCAAGAATATAACATTTCTCATGCCTTGGAAGAAATATATGTAATGTATATTTTCAAAATTAATATAGAAGATGAAATTTGTGTTCTTAGATTTGTGTGTTTGGTTTCATGGTCTAAGGAAATTATTCATTAGAATATCTAACCATGAATGCACAAAATGGTATCAAGGTGAAGGTTTTTGACCTTGTGGAGTGTGTGATGTAAGGCTACCTATGTAGGATTATGAGTAGATATCTCACATCATTAAGACCTGCATAAGAGAGTCATGATGACACCTATAATAGTTATTTATATATTATATGCAGTATAAATCAATGTCTCTAGGAAATTTGATCAAGTCTTGGAGTGAAAACATGCCTAAATATTACAAAAAAAGACAAAAGGTAATGTTTTTCACCCATAGATTATTTGAGTGATGTCAACGAAGAATATAGGTTCACATGAGAATTAGAAGATGAGGAGGCACCCATGTATGTAAGGAAATAATCTCAAAATCTATATCAAAGATAAGATGAGGTAGGAAGGTGGAAGTACCATGTTTCTCATGGAATTTGAATCCTAAAATTCTTATTGATTAGCTCATAGATATTAAAGAATATTTTAATTTGACAATATTAGTGATCTAAAAAACCTTAATATTGCATAAACCAAACTAAAGGTTTGCACATTACTATGGTGGAAGCGTAGAATGAGAGGCAAAGAAGAGGAAAAGAGAATATGATTAATTGGGGAAGAATAGTTGTAAAGGTGAAGAGTAAATTATTGCCTGGAGATTACCAAATGGAGTTGTTCAAAAGGATTTATAATCTAAATTAAAATGAGTTAATTGTCAAAGAGTACACAAAATATTTTCATAAAATCATAATCACATATCATCATAGTGTAATTGAATAAGATAAGATCATAAGACACCTAAATGGATTGAGATTTTACACCTAAGATGAGCTAATCATGGATAATATCCAAATAGTGAACAAAATTTATCATTTTGTGCTAAAATACAAGGATAAGTTGTCACATAGACAACATAGCACTGCATGAGTGAAAGGAAGGTTCACTCATCAAGTAAGAGGAATTACTAGAGGAAACCAATAGAGATAATAAAAGAATAACATTGCACACAACCAAAATCACACAAAGGAGTTAGGTGATACACTTAAAGGGGAACAAGGATACATGTGAGGAGGTACATGCTACCCATACAAAGGGAAAGGAATATATTATCATGGAAGGGGAAGATGATCCCAAAAAATATGTTTTATATGTGGATAATTTGGACATTACAGGTGTTAATGTCCTCAAGTGCAAAGTGAAGGTATTAGAAAGAAAGAAGATAATGAACATATCATACATGAATAAAAAGAGTCAATTGGGTCAACATAAAATTTTAGAGATATAGATTGTGTATAAAATCTCATGATGGAAAGGGTCTTTCTAAAGCCATATAAGGAAGATAATAAACTATAGAAGAGAAAGAACCAATTAGAAATAGTTTGAAAGTTATAAGGTAAATATTTCAAGGTGTCATAGATAATGATGACACAAATAACTTCATATCATTCATAATGGTTGATAAATTTGGTTTGAAGAAGGTGAAACACCCAAAACACTACAAGGTGTCATGGCTACAAGAGGGATATCAGGTCTTATCTAATGATTAGTTCCTTATGAAATTTTGAATATGTGCATACAAGGATGAATTATATTGTAATATAATACCAATGGATGTGCCATATAATTTGATGAAGACCATGGTAGTATGATATAAATGATGTACATGATGGAATAAAAAATATTTATCACTTGGTTAAGGATGTGAATAAATTCACATTAAGTGAATTCAAGGATAAGGAAAAATAATGTTATAACATTATTTATGCACACATGTTGGTGGTGTTAGTAAAGGAATGCATATTAGAGTTAAATGCCAAAGCTAACACAAGAGGACCATGCAAGTGAAAAATAAAAGAGAACCACTTAAAAATGAGGTGAATGCGTTATTGGATGATTTTATAGATATTATTTCAAGTGATGTACTAGAAGGAATTATCCTGATGAAAATTATCAACTGTCATATGGATATTATCACTAGATATATTTTACAAACAAGGATACATATAGGATGACACCTAAGGAGAATAAAGAGATGAAAATATAATTGTCTCAGTTTTTAGATAGAGGGTTGATTAGATAAAGTTTAACCCCACAAGTAGTACTTGTAGTGTTGGAATTGAAAAAGGGATGAGAGTGGTACATGAACATATATTTTAGAGCCAATAATAAGATAAATATAATTATGCAAGATCATCCACATTCATGTTTAATATTTCATCAAACAAAAACATGATTAGTTAGCTAATAATAAATTATGGTGGAGTATTTTGTTGATTTATGGTATGTTTATAGAAATCAAACTTATTATTTGAGTTTCCACATAGTATGTTTATTCTCATATTGGATTAGGGGTAAATGTGATTTAGGGGTTATTTAAAGATTTATTTTATTACCATAGATGTTTTTTAGTAATATGTAACAAGTATTTGTCTACTGTTAACTTTAATCAGTTGCGCAACTTCAACAAACTTATTTCTAGACCTTTGTTCTTGATATTTTTTCACACCTCATAGAACTTATTACTAATCATTTGGAAACTTTGTGATGATTATTGATATGCTATTTATTTAAATAAGGCTTGTGATTATCTTAAGGATTAGTGAAGGGGTCTATGATTTGCTATGGTGTATTAAATAATGTTATATGAAACATGCTATCTTGTGATGAGATGTAATATCTCTTTGAAGTAATAAAATTATGTTATTTTTGTGTCAATTTTGACTATGTCATTTTTGGATACAAGGTATAAGGTATATATTAATTAATACCCTTAACCATTGCTACAAAATTTGATATTAGAGTAAGGAAAATAAATCTAGGTTGAGAGATCTAGGTGTGTGTTCTCTATTCTTTGTGAAGGTGGGTTGAAAACAAGAGGAATACATAATATAGATCATTGTAGGATTATGAGTAGCACAATAACAATTATTTAAGTTCACAAGAGACTTATCTAAGTATGTTTTCAAGTGATACATAATAAAATATGTAGGTGTGATAGTGGTACAATCTATGTAGGTTTACAAGTGGTGCAATAAAAGATCTAGAGTTTTGTGTTTTCCATCTTGTTGGATGGGTAGAGAAATAAAAGTTGAGAAAAGTGGGTAATATATGTAAATTTTTGAAAGTTGAAATAGTGGGTTTGAGACATGCACAAGGATAGTATCAATATATGGAAGAGGAGTGTGTATCCTTATTGGGTGGGTTGAATATTGTGTAACAAGTTAAGGTGGAAGATGACATGAAAGAAGAGAGGAAACACACATAGATCACACCATGTGTTGAGAATATGTATAGTAAGAAGGTTCCCTATAATAATCCAACCTTATATTGGATTGAGAAAGCTCTTATATAAGATAAAATAATGTGTCTTTGGAAAGACATGGAGGTGGAAATAGAATTTGTGTAGTTAAGTACACATGATCTAGATGTAGAGGAAGAAGATCTTCTATTTTTAAAAGATGAGGTAGATGTAGAACAAAAAAATGAGGTGGATATGATTGTAGTTTATGGTGATTTTTTTTTCAAATAAGGAGAAGAGGAAGATAGACCATTTATTAATTTTAAAATATATGAAGTTGATTGAGAGTATGTTTGAGAATTTAGATGCAAATAGAGGTTGGAGTGCATGAGCTGATGTAAAGAGTGAAGAGGTGGATGAATTTTTTAATTCATCATGTGGATTGAAGAAACATAAGTAAAGGTTGTTAGAGTGGAATTGGTATAGTTATTTGATGTTCCAATGATATCAATAAAATAGAATGATATGAGGAACATTCTAGAATTGGTGGTGGAGAGGACAGGTAATGTTTGTGATTCCCATAGTTATGGTGAAATATTTGGTGTATAACTAAACATTAAATGGTTGAAGAGGAAGTTGAAGAATTAAGATATCAGATCTTATTCAGGAATAAAATGTGTATGATAATGTAATTGTTAGAATGTGAAGCTGAGAGGTGATTATAAATTGAGGAAGATTTATCACAAAAAATCATCAAGAAAGATAAGAAATAGAAATGATGTGAAGTCATAGATTCTAGTGATGGACTAGAAGAAGAGAAAGAGATGAAGTTGGTGGAGGTGTATGGATTTTTATTGTGCAATGGGAAATGGTTAGATGGGTAGAGATAAATGTGAAATAAAGGGAAAGGGAGAACCTTGTGTAATATTGGTAAAGTTCACTACACATTAGAATGTGGATGATGAACATAAAAAATGCATAGTATCATAGAGAACTTGACTACAAAAGAGGAATAGTGAGGGTGCAAAAAAATTCAATTTGTTATGTGTAGTATAACATAGTAATTGCAGGAGGTAGATTATGCAAAGATGATGAATGATGTCATATAGAGAAAAGAGAAGTGGTTATGAGAAGGAAAGGAGTATTGCCACACAAATAAAGGTGAACAAGAGTGATAATTAAAAATGTGGGAATGTTTCACTAGGTAGTGTCACAAAAAAGAAGTAAAAGAGTGGATTACCCTTCGAAGATAGAGGAGGTTGACCAAAGGAGTGGGAGATGGAATGATAGTGAGATGATGGGATTTTATAGGAGGTGGTTGGTTTTTTATTTGGTTTATTAGCTAAGAAAATTAGGAGGTGAGAGTCATCTCACATGGATTAAAGGTATGCCAAGACCTTTAGATGGGGCTAAAAAATTGGGTTTTTCACTTAGCTAAGTTTGTGAGCATGATGCTAAAATTTTTTATTACCTAGGGTGTATGATGCTGGAGCATCTTGATTCATGTGTAATATTTCATTGACCAAAACATAATTAGTTAGAGAGTAATAAATTATGGTGAAGTGTTTTTCTACTCTTATATTATGTGGTATGTTTAAAAGAACTAGGAATATTATTGGAGTCATCAGATGTTCTCTTTATTTACACATTGGATTAGAGGTAAATGTGTTTTAAGGGTTATTTTCATGATTTTTTTCTTACCATAGATGCTCTCTCATAATTTTTGGTAAGTATTTATCTAGTGCTAGGTTAAATCAATTGCACAACTTAAAGATAATTATTTTTGGACCTTGATTCTTGAGATTCTTCTTTCATATCTCATAGAACTTAAGTTTGGTATTTGAACACTTTGAAATGATAAGTGGTAAGTTACTTTTTTGGATAAGGCTTATGATTATATTGAGGATTGATGAAGGGGCCCTTGATGTGTTATGGTAAATTATGTAATGTAGTAATGTAATGCACTATCTTGTGATATATTACCATCAAGACATGTGTTCATTTAATTATTATAGTGGGTTGTTGATAATTAATGCAATCTAGGTGAATCATACACACACACACACACACACACACACACACACACACACACACACACACACACACACACACATATATATATATATATATATATATATAAACATCACATTCATTTGAAAAAGCATTAAATTATAGATTGGATAAGTAGTCTAAATTACAGTTTCAAGGAGTAATACAATTATATTTGTTGGAATATTTGGGAGGGACCAAGGGATAAAGTAATTTCAAATCATATTGAGGTGTTGGATTGATGATGGTAAACCTAAAACATTTTTTCTTGTTTGTGTTTAAATATTGAAAGGTTATATCATTGTTGATTGCTATGATGTTATGTCATCTCTCTTTGAATTAATTAATTTATGTTATTGTTGTGTGAATTTCCATTGTGTCATTATGGTTTGCATGGTAAAAGATATATCTTAATTGAGACCCCTAATCATGGATACATGAAATAAGGTGTATGTTTCCATTTCCACACATGGATGACTTGATGTATTGCTTCAGTGGGGTTTAGTATTTATCTAAGATATAATTTAAGAGTGGGTATCACCAATTTAGAATCAGGAGAAGGAAATGAATGGAAAACAAAATTCAAGACAAAGGAATGGATATATGAATAGTTAGACATATCGTTTGGGCTAAAAAATGTGCCAAACACATTCATTAGGCTTATGAAAAAAGTGTTTAATCCATTTATAGGATAATATGTCATTTTATACTTGAATGATATCTAGGTTTATAGGAAAACTGAGGAGGTGCACCTAACACAACTTTGGAATGTATTCTATAGGTTACGTGAAGAGAATTTGCTAATAAATTTGAATAAATGTAGTTTTATGAGGAAGTAAATTGTAGACTTGGGTTTTTTGATATCCCATGAAGTTTTAAATATGGATTGAGAGAAATAGCACACCTTTTTTGAGTGGCCAAAAATAAGAAGCACATTCGAAGCATAATTTTTTTATGACTTGGAAAGGTTTTACAAGAAGTTTATTATAACATTAATTAGAGTATGCACAATGATCATGGAGGTGTTGAGAGGAGACTGCAAGGATTTTGTTTGGACATTTGAATCTAAGTGACATTTTCAAGAATTAAAGAGGAAGGTAACTAAAAAATAGGTGTTGGAACTACTATATTTTAGGAAGGTATTTCAAGTGGACTATGACACAATTGGAATAATGATTGGATCAATTTTGAGCAAAGAGGGTGTGCTTGTAGCTTATTTTTTCAAAAAATTGAATGATGTAAAGAAGAGATATTTAGTTTATGACCAATACTTTTATGATATTGTGTAAGTGATTAAAAAGTGATGGAAATATTTAATACCAAAGTAGTTTTTTTAATACATAGATCATTAGGTGTTAAAATTTATTAATAGAAAAAAATTCCAACCAAGATCCAATAATTGGTCCATTCTTATCGTAGTCAAGGTCTACCTTACCATGATAGAAATAAATAAGAAAAGAAAAGATTTAGCTAATAGAATTAGGATCCCTATCATTATATTAAAGACATTGCTAATTCCATAAATATAATCCCTTTCAAAATGTTCCAAAATGGGTATGAATGGAATTAATAAGTTCCATCCACCCAAGTAAAGCACTATTACAAAGAATGAAGAAGTTAATAGATTTAGGTAAGACGTGGCATAGAATAAACCAAATTTGATAACCAAATATTCAGTTTGATAACCCAATTCCAATTCTTCTTCTACTTCTGGTAGATCAAAGGGCAATCTCTCACATTCTACTAGAGATGAGATGAAAAAAGATAGAAACCCTATAGGCCAATGGATGAAACCTATTGGCCAATGGATATCATTGATTCAATATAAAATAAAAAAATTAGAGATGAACAAATCTAAACTTAGACCAGATACTAAAAGTACAAAAAATCTTCAAATGAATGATAGGATCTCTATACTAATTTAGAATAGGCATACACCTAATGTTACATTTTCTATAGAAGTAGTAATACAAGATCCACTGGAACCATTTATAATTAAGATCAAAATAGATGTTAATATGGAAGATCTAGATGATCTTACAACCACAATGAATTATCAAATTAAATAGATGAATAAAGAATATTTTTTGAACTTTAAAATTTGCAAATTTTTTAAAGATGATCAGGCATATGAGAAACATGAATGTTGCCTAAAGCTATAGGAAAGACACCTATCATAGAGACCCAATCTTAAGTGAAATAAATACTATAAATTTGGTCTCTTTTAATAAAATCATCACATAATAGATCAATAAAACCTAAATTGATCTCTCATTCTCCTTCAAGTTTACCTACTATAGTACTAGAGTGAATATGATCTCCACTAGACATATGCAGTGCTTTAGATAGCACATAGAAGTGCATATCATAATTTTTTAATCTATCAATAACTACATGTATTACATGTTAAATGTGAGAAAGTATGTTTTTGTCCTGGTAATAATGATCTAATGAAGTATTTAACATAAAACCTCTAATCAAATAATCATTCATGATTATAGGAACTTCCAATTCTTTGGTGAATACTACTCTTTTTATAATATATTCACATGTACCTATGGTAGCATTTAAATAATGTCCTTTAATTTCACCCATCTCAACCTAATATTTCTTGGCCAACCAAAGAATATAGAATCTAGTGGTTCTTCTAGATTTGGCCCCCTCTACTCTATATAGATCAAGGGAAGTTGAATTAGCAACACATGACATTGGTTGAGTTCCCACAAAGCTATTTGTTTGTGTTGAAGCATAGAAGTGGAAAATAAAACAAGGTTATTGATGCACTAAGTAGGAGAGTTATCTTATTGAATAATATGTGAGTTAAGGTCCTTGGATTTTATTATATAAAGGAGTTATATGTGGGATATATATTCTCACAATGCTGAGAGAAGAAGCATATGACCAACCCATGTGTATAGGAAAATGCAATTAGATTGATTGTTTTAGTAAGGGACATGGTTAATGTATGAAAAATTGATAAATGAGAAGCATAGTGGGGGTTTATATGGAAATTTTAGGAGTGAAAAATCATTACCATAGTTGTCTTAAGTTTATGATTGGCCAATGATGGGTACATATGTGTAGAAGTTAGAATTTTCCAATTGAAAAAGGAAAGATGTCAAAATTTTGGGTCATATCAATGATTTCCTATCTTAGAGAAATCATGAGATGACATTAGTATGGATTTTGTGCTAGGATTATTGAGAAAACAAAATAAAATGATTCCATATTTGTAATGGTGGATATAATTTTGAAAATTCCATATTTAAGTAAATGTATAAATACAAGTGATGTGAATAACATTTATAATTTGATATTTAGTGAGGTGGTGAGGTTGCATGGGTTGTTGCATAGTATAGTGTCTTATAGAGATATGAAGTTTATAGGCTAGTTTTTATGCACATTATGGAAAATTTTGGATATGAAGCCCAATTTTAGTTTAGCATACCATCTAAAAACTTATGGACAAACCTAGATTGTGAATATAAGTTTTCAAATTTATTAAGATTATTTATTATATAAAATCCCAAGTAATGGGACTTGGTGTTAGTGCAAGTATATTTTTGATACAATAATTCAATGAAAAAGAGAACTAGGCAAACACCTTTACATATTGTGTGTGGAATAAGTCCAAGATAAGTTATATCTCTAAGGGAGATTAGTGTGGTATATGATAGGAGTGCATAAATAGATACTTTGTAGAGTATATACATGAATTACACCAAAAGGTACGAATAAGGATGGATTAGAGTAGTTTAAAATATAAGAAACGTAAAGATAAGAGGTACATAAATAAATAATTTGAAGTTTGAGATTAGGCATTGGAACATTTTTTTAAAGAGAGGTCCCCCCAAAGAAAATAGATTAAGTTGAAGATGAAGAAAATAGGGTCATGTAAAGTGTTGTGCAAGTTTTCATCAAATTTATATGAGATCAAGTTACTTGAAGAAATGAAAATATTGTCCATATTTAATGTGGATAATCTTTATGAATACCATGATGGAAAAAATGATAAGGATGATGATGAATGTGGATCACAAGTACCTAATTATAAGGTATAGTTACCAAAAAATGAGGAGGAAAAAGAGGCCATTTATACTCTAAGGTTGTTAAGAGAATGTCTAGGAATGAGTATAATAAATATTTGGTAATTTTTAGGAATTACACATTAAAGGAATTGACATGGTTCTATAGCACAAATACTGGTCATTGTGGCCATACTCTTGAATATTTAAACTTGAGAGAAATATCTCATATTTTCAGTTAGCTAGGGTGTCTAATATGGAAGCACTAGGTGAAGAACAATCTTTCTTCACCTAAATAACATTTTGAAAATATAGATTAGGGAATAGAGTGGAAGTGCATGATTATTTTTTAGTTGTATAAGTTGGATGGTTTCATTTGTGTAGGTTGTATAAAAGGAAGCCTAAGTGTGGATTTTATTGAAAAACTCATGTTCAACCACAACAACATTAAAGTGTGTAGGCAACAAGTATCTCACTATAGTAGAGAGTTACATAATTTTTTTAGCACATTGATATCTTTACATAAGAAAAACATGAGCAAAAAGGAAACATTTCATATAGTATTTGGAATGGCTCAAGAGTAGGTTTACTAAATTTATTGAAATGAATATTTGACTCCAATATTATTATAAATTGATTCTAAGGACATGTTTTACTCATCCATGTTTTTATGAACTCTTAGGGACACATGTTTAATTATATGATCTTGAATGAATCTTTATTGACATATGAAACTTAAGAGGAGCCTATACAAGAGTATGCAAGGCCCATCATTTGTAACACTCTTGTCCTTGGAGGAAATTTTACCAAACTATAGAGAAAGAGAGATATTAATAGGAAGAGAGCTTGTGTAGCTTAAGTGTATGCATGGAATCATGAAATAATCTATACTTTTATAAATAATCTTGGATATTAAAACTTGAATCCAAACATATCTTATAGCTCATTCCTTAGAATAAATTTATGTAATATTTATTTTCACAATTATTATAGAAGCTAAACTCTATGTTTTTGGATATAGGTTTTTAGCTAGATGGTATAATGGAGTTATTAATTTCACTCCCTAACCACAATTGGAAAAATATAGGAGTGGTGAGCATGATAGGATAGAGTTTGTCCCACACTAATATTTCAACTAGGGTAGGATGCACCTAAAAAGGACTTAGAGGAAGATGATCACTATGGGCTACCTCTAATGGAGGTTGGGAATGAGGTAGGTAAGGAAAATGAGTGACTTTTAATGATATATCCACCACATTTAACATTATATAACAATTAAAGGATGGATGATCTAGGTAAAACATTGTGTACATTTGTAATTGTTTATCTCATTATTTGTATCTATTTATTTAAGGTTGACTATTGTGTTTGTTTAATATGAAATAATGTATGAGTACTAGACTATTAGGATATATTCATCATTGATAATGTTGACACAAGATATACCAAATGATCATCCTATTATTATCAAGTGAATAGATTTATAGGCAAAGAGACACATAAGTATTTTAAATCCCATGAAAAATTATAATTTTATATACTTATAGACATCAAAATAGGTTGAGGATGTTAAGGTTGAGATTTTTCATGTACAAACTCACCTGATAAATCAAGATAATGTAATGAAGCCTATATTTATATTTTATATACCCCAACTTCATTATACTATGACATTTTAGACTATTTTTACATAGTACGTGGAGCTATCAAAAAAGTATGCAGAGGATGCATTAAAAATTGGTAGGATATGTGTGTGTGTGTGAGATAATGTTTTATGTATTGATCTCTAGGGAGGTATGTATCCATTTTCACTACATTTTTTCCCCTCAGTATAGTATGAACAAGAGATGAGATCCTTCTCCTCCATGTGATGTGTCATTGTTGTGAACCATGTGTCCTTTTTGTATGATGTACACAATGAATAACCTAATATATTTTTTATTTTTTGGCTTGCTTCATGTTCTCATGTATAGATTTTTATTTAGGATAATATAGAATAAAAACATTAAAAAAAATAATAAATGTTAATTATATACATTTTTGGTAGTAAATGATGTAGCTACATAAAACAATAAATAATATGATACAATAATAAATAATAAACAAAGTTATATGATCAAGAAAGTGATGGGTTAAAATTGCAAACTAATTATGTCAGAAGGCCCAAAAGAGTCATCATAAGATAAAGCTCATTTTATCATGGATTATAATAGTAATAGTAAATTAATATAAGGATAACAAGTCATTGTCATAGAATTCAATCCATTTCTCATTTCAATTAATATATCTTTATTAATTGTTTGCCTTGGAGCCACACTATGTGATACTTGTACCATACTTTTAGCAAACCATTTTAATACTTTCTCATGGTTCTCTTTGATTTATTTATTTGTCTTGAGGTTTTTGTTGTAAATATAATTTATCCCTTTAAATTGTAATGACTTGACCTTGATATTTGATTTTTAGTTTTACACATCAAATCTTAATAAAAGGGATTCATTTCATCTGATGTATCCATACATATATAATAAAGGAATTGGAATTCCCTATAGTATATACCACATTAAATAACATGAAAATAGCATTGGTACCACTTTAATAGGTAATACAATAAACCTTAAAAGTTTAAATTCAATACTAACATATCTACTTGTGGTCAAAAGAGTGTGAGTTAAGTCATCCAACCAAAGAGTCCAAGACTATAAAGAAATCAGTTTGTAAATATACTCAACCATGCAACATTGTATATGAATATTCCATTTCATTCTTTGTGTTGACACCAAATTTTGGTACAAATCCATTTCCATAGAATCTTGTACCCATTTTCCCAAACTTGGTACCCTTATGTATATTTTTGTAGACTTCCTACCTCATACTATTCTCTATCCAAATTTATTACTTTTAGGTGTCTTCAACATTCATATATTTCAAATTTTGAGATTTATCTAACTATTTTATAAGTTATTTTCACCCATTTTGGACATCTGTTTTCATGGGATGAATTTGTCAACTACAAGAATACCCCAAAATATACCTTGTGCAAATTCAGTAGCATGCCATATCCATCATTTATGTTTCTTTGGGTCCTTTCACCTTTGTTTGATTTCTCACTCCTTTTATTTCACTTATCACTATTTTACACAATTGGTCATTGCATGTGTCATGTATTATAGATCCTTACATCTAAAAATTATTCATAGTGATTTAACAATAAAGAATCAGATGTAGATCCTTACATAAGTTAAAGAGTTAATTTGTAAAAAGTCCTTTGTTATAGCTAAGAAGGAGTCTACACATTGAGCCACCCTTTGAAATTATTTAATTCAATAATTTTTTACATCGTCCACTTATACATAATGCAGTTTTAGGTGATTACTCATGTAGTTGTAAAATAACTTCAATGGAATAAGAGGTTCAATCACTTGATCTATATTTAGTTTACACTATATAAGAAATACATGGGGTATGATTTTATCATCTAAGATATGTAGTTGCAACTCCTTTTAGGTTTATCGACCCAAATAAATTTCTCCCTTTTTTTACATGTGTTTTATGGAAAATTAGATCAAGAGAGGAAGATTAAATCAATTCAGACATTCTATCTACCTATTACAAAGAGGAAAAACACAAGAATATAAATTATTATAAAGTGACCCTACACAAAAAATCTAGAAACTATAAACGTGCACATTACATATTCAAAGCTACATATCATATTCATAGATCACAATAGAGAAAACATTATGAAGACCAAATTTAATCTAAATAGAATCATTAGTATCATAGTAGGAAATATATTTTTTTCTTTGATAGTTGTTAACCATTTTGGCCCTGCAGGCCAAAATCATTCTCCTTCCCTTACTGTTCTGAGCCAGTTTCAAATTTGATTTTCTGCACAAGTCTTTCAGGAAAAGGAGGAATCAGTTCAATGGTTCGATGTTGGGGTCTAATGCCATGAGATTTCCAAAAACTTTAAACTTTAACTTTGAACCATTTTTGGTTCAAAGGTTTGGTTCATTAGCTTTGGTTCAATGCTTGGTTCATCAGCTTGGTTCAACACTTTAGTTCAACACTTTGGTTCAAAGGTTTGGTTCATTAGCATGATTCATCAGCTTGGTTCAATCACTTGGTTCAAAGGTTTGGTTCATTAACTTGGTTAATCACTAAGTTCAATCACTTTGAACTTAGAAGCATTGAACCATTGAACCGTTGAACTATTGAGCCAATTGTTGGTTCAAGCGCTTGGTTTAATCACTTTGAGCTTGGAAGCATTGAACCATTGAACTATTGAACCAATTATTGATTCAAGCAATTGGTTCAAGCACTTGGTTCAATTGCTTTGAACTTGCAAGTATTGAAACATTAAACCGTTGAACCATTGAACCAATTATTGGTTCAAGCGGTCGGTTCAAGCGATCAAATAAATGAGTAGCACATAACATTGAATCATTGAACCATTGAACTGTTGAACAAATTATTGTTTCAATCAGTGGGTTCAATCAAAAGGTTCAAGGGAGTCTCCCAAAGCCTAAAGGATAAGTGCCCTTACGAAGAGCAAGGAACACTTGCAAAGGAATCAAAGGAAAGGCTGAAGGAATCGACTAAATGGTGATGGGCACGTGAATGTCAACTTTACAAAAATGAAATAGCCATTAATATTTAAATAAAAGGTATGAACCTGAAGGAATTCAAAGGCTTAAATCCAAAAGGAAGAAATCATCGAGGAGGGAGTCCAAAGAGTCAAAAAATTAGCAAAAGATAGCTCCTGAAGGATGAAAGAACCATAAAAGACAAAGCCAAGAAGAGGCAAAAGAGCCAAGTGCAGAAATAGACAAAATAGTCTAAGTGGCAAAGGAAGGTGTCGACTCAAGGAGTTACTCTAGTGGTTGACATAGTATCTACCAAGCAGTCATCAAGGGGCATGAACAGTGAATGATGTGACCCATTTTTCTTCATTTTACATTCATGAGCAGACAAACCGCGTGAATGCCTTGAAGGAACGGTCTTACGGCCCATAATTTCACATATGATGTTTAATATATCTTAAATGCCTAAAAATAAAAACATGAGCTAACACAACAGTATTTATCAAGCGGCTTCCTCTTCCCAATGGTCAGAATGCACATGGGGCATTTATAAAAGGGTGCCAAAAGGCCTTTTCTTCTTCCTCTATATATTGAAATCTTCTCATTTTGAGAAGGGACCTCTCATGTTGTAAGGTGAAGCCCTACTAATTTTCACCTGGAATCAATAAAACACACATCTTTTACCTCTATTCTGGTTAGATATATCTCTGAGTGTGTCTGAGTGTTAAACTTGTGTACATTCATTTCTTTCTTAATGATTTCACAAGCTTGATACCAACACACCTAGTATATACAAAGCACCATTCCTGAAGGTGACAAGAAGAGCTGTATCTAGAGCGTAGAGGCAAAAGAAGGTTACCAAATAGTGTGCTTTTCCTATAGCACCTATGGTAAGTTCTTTTTCTATGTGTTTCCATTAAAGCCTCCCTACCAAGCTCCTTGTAGTCTGGTCCTTTTACCAGTTAAAGTGTATGTATGTGTTCTTATGGTTTAGAGTGTGAGTATGAGTAGATCAAACTTGTTTGGTGCATCACCCTCTTAGGTTAGGTTCTATTTTTAGTAATCCTTCTCTCTTTTCACCCCCCCCATTATATATATGTATTAACAACTTACTAGAATAACTCAGATGCATCAAAGGGAGCTAGCCCTTATCTAGAGACTCTCCTCTTAGTTTTGCTAGACCCACAGGTAAGAGAGGAGTTTCCATTGTGATGCATGGAAGACAAGAGCTCAGCCTCCTATCAAGGGTGCAATCCACAATGTCAACAATTTTTGGCATGCCCAGTGGGACAAAGTTTTAACACTTAGTAAAGTTCCAGGATTGATGGTGGTCTTATTACAGCAAAATCAACCATTTTCAACATCTAGTGACTCCACTGGTAAGAACATCAATTTCTAACCAAAGACCAGTCTGACCTCTTATGCCTAAAATCACCACATGATTCGCTACTTAGTGTGTCCCTTTTGAATTCATTAAATTTCCTTTGAACTCAATAAAGTGATTGAGGTTTGAAAGAACCCATCCTTATTCAACAAATCACTTTCCTATACCTACTATAAGAAATACCCATGCAAAAATGCCCCAATTGAATCTTGTCATAGCCATGGCTTTACCTTTTGTGGCCTTTCATGGTCAGAGTCCTTTGAATCTCGTACATTATGACCCAATTCCAGGGGTAGTCCTTAAAAGTGTGCCTCCCTTTAATAGAGAAGGGCCCATTACTACTATCAAACACATCAAAAATATTGCTAACCTCTGCAATATTCACAATGTCACTGAGGAAAACATTGCAATTAGATTGTTGGCATTGTCTTTTAAGGGCAAGATTTTGGACTAGTATGGAACTTTGCCCATGAATTTAGTTGATTTCTAGAATGAATTAGGCACCCTCTTGATGAACATATTTAGGGAGAAGAGTCACCACCTTTCACTTGTCGAACAACTGAGCACTATGAAAAGAGCTCCACACGAGTTCATGTAGGATTTTAACACTCAATTTTAGAAGACATGGGATAGAATCCCCATTTTGGTAAGGCTGACTCTGAGTTATGCTTTCCTCTATTATTTGAAAGCGTTAAACAGTGACATCACTATTATGATACAGTCCATGGGAGGACATGTGTGACTTACCACCTATGACATAGCTATAGCAGCAGAGAAATGCCTAGTGCACGCTGGAAAAATAGCTCCTAGGCCTCATATGCTACTCTTCCCTGAATTGGTGCCTCCAATCCAGACTATTGCACCCACCTTGGCTCTTCTACCTGGCATAGAGAAGCTAGCTATTTCTTCATCCAATGACCTCCATGAAGTCAAAATCCTATTACAAAATGTAACAAATGAACTAGTGGCTATTAAAAGACAACAATCTCAAGGCAATTAACCAAATCAAGGATATCAACAGTATGGTCAAGAAAATAGAACCCCTTTCTAGAATTACAATCAGGGGCATGGTCAATTTGCATAGGCCAGACCTTTTCAAGACTATAATCTAGGTGCCCCCTCATCATCCAAGGCTCTAACACCCACTCAAAACAATCTAGTACAAGAACAACCCAGTTGCTCAACCATGGGATATGGTCAAGATTTGGCTATTTATAAAAGTGAAATGTCGAGTCACTACACAAATGTACAAGACAATCAAGCAGCTACCCAATTCCCAAGGTTTGAGGCTTTAGTGTAACCTAGCATGGGCAGTAGTCAGACTCAGCCTGATTCCACTCTCATGAATCACCTGGAGGGTGAGTTCCTTGCAGTCAATTATGTGGGTAGTGTAGACAATTAGGGTGACTATGTCATAGCCAACACAAGGTCAAAGAGGAGAGCAATGGAAGAAGCTCAAATAGCTACTCAAATGTTAGCACCACCTTCTTCATCACATGTAAACCAAAAGGTTCCAAATTTTAGGCTTTCAGTTACACCTTCAGCTCCTCGACCTACACCTTAGGCTATAAGTAATCCCAAAGAAAATTTAAAAGAAGGCAACCCCTGAGTCAATGTGGTAGACCAAATGAAGAAGCTACACATGAACATATGCTTGTGGAATTCATTATCAATACTGGGATAAAAGGACATGCTGTAAAAGGAATTACATGGGCTGAATGAACGAGTTATCCTAGAAAAAATTGATAATGTCTTGATGATGAATGGACAACCTTCCACATCAGGCCAGGTTAAGAAAGAGGAAAATGTTCCCCATTTTTATTTATCCTTGGTTATAGTAGATTTCTTGGTGCAAAATTGCATCATTAATAGTGGAGCAAGCACCTCAATAATGCCCAAATGCATAGCTGATAAGCTGGGGCTAAAATATGAAGAAATGACTAAGGGAGTCCTACAGCTGGATGGAACACCAGGAAAGATAATTGGGGTGGTGAAAGGTTTGAGTTTGATGCTACATGCCTTCCTAACCTTCTTAGTTCTCCATGATGTGGTAGTAGCAAATGTCCCTCGTTACTTTGCTATCTACTTGTCTAGAGATTTCACATCCAAGATAGGCGGCTACCTAGCAGCAAACTGGTCTTATCTAATTTTTAAAACCAAGTATGGGACTAAGGTTAAGATTGAATCAGAGCCACTCCATAGAGATCATTTAGAACCATACTCGCTCAAGGTGGAAAATGTCAGCTATGCCATTATTGACCAGGAAGAATTCCCATCAGATCAATCTCCATCCTCTACCCTTGAAGGAGTTGCTGACCTACTATTAGATGAATGGGGAAGTGACAAATTTGTGCATGATCCTTAAAAATTCATAGAAGAGGTAGGATTGAGATTTATTGCATGTATGAAGAGGGTAATTTTATACTAAATCTGATGAAAGCAAGCCATGAAAGCTCAAGTTTATGACAACTATTCCTTGATGGCACAAGAAATAAGTTGGGAGCTAGTGGTGTAGTGGTGCTAGTTTCTCCTTCAAAGGAGAAATACTTTTTAGCCTTCAGGTTTTAATTTTCTTGCATGAGCAATGTTGTAGAGTATGAATCTCTCATCCATGGTTTGGAGTGGATGAGGAAAAGAGGAATCAAAGAGCTACAGGTTTTTGGTGACAGTGAGCTGATTGTGAATTAGGTAAGGAGCCAAAATTTGAAAAAAAATTCTTTGCTTAAGTCTTATAAAGATAGGGTATGGGACTTAGTGGAGAATTTCCTTGCTTTCGATATTACATCCTTTCCTAGAGAGCATAATAAGCAAGTAGATAGGCTGGTAGAAGTTGGTACCCAGTTTGATATCCCCAGGGAAATAGGTCGAGACCACAGTTCATTCCACTTGAAGGTAGTAATCTAGCCCTTTGTTCTAGATAACATCACTAATTGGTAGGTGTTTGATAGTGACCAACAAATAACACTCTTCTTGCAAGAAGAAGCTAAGTTTGCTACTAAAAACTAGGCTAATTACAATAGTAGTATGGCAGCCAAATTATTTAGCTAAAGAACAATAAACTTCCCAAAGGCTTGGTCAGTCTTGAGAGTATCTTCAATTAAGATGACTAGTTGAAAAGCGATAAGGCAAGAATCACAACTAAGGAGGAGAACTATGAGAAGGTTGAAATATTCAAAGATAAGCTGCTTGCACTTGGGAAAGTGTGCATAGACCATGAAAGGCAGGCCTTCACCTTGTTGTGCCAAGAGTTTGCTGATGTCTTTCCTTGGGAATATAGTGATTTGAAGGGTTTCAACCCAGGGTTGGCTCAACATATCATTAAACTAGATGAAGGTGCCAAGCCGATCAAGTAGAAGCAAAGGCCTGTTAACCCAAAGATTGAATCTCTCATGTGAAAGGAACTCACCAAGTTGATTGAGTCTAGGATAATATTTCCAATCAAACACTCTTCTTGGTTGGCCAATCTTGTTCCTGTCTGAAAAAAGAATGGGGAGATCAGATTATGTTTAGATTTTAGAGACCTTAATAGAGTCTCTTTGAAAGACCATTATCCTCTCCCAAGCATGGAGTAGATCCTTCAAATGGTGATAGATAGCGATGTTTCTCCCTCCTGGATGGGTATTTAGGATATAATCAAATTTTGGTGCAAGACTATGATTAGTACGAGATAGCCTTCACTACCAAATGGGTGACTTTTGCTTATAGGAAAATGCCATTCAAACTGTCCAATGCTGGTGCCACCTTTCAACGAGCCATGGACATGGCCTTTTGAGGCATTATAAATAAAACTATGCTGGTGTATCTTGATCACATGATAGTATTCTCTAAAGAGGTAGGCCAACACATGAAACACCTCAAATAAATCTTTGAGAGGTGTAGAGAGTTCAGTATCTCTCTCAACCTGAAGAAATATGTGTTCGCTATCCATGAAGGTAAGCTATTTGGCCATGTTGTTTCCAAAGAAGGATTGACCATTGATCTAGAGAGAGTTTGCTCCATCTTAGAGCTATCCTTGCCTAAACATAAGAAGGGCCTGTAGAGCTTCTTTGGCAAAACAAATTTCATCCAGAGATTTATTCTGAATTTTGCGAAAGTAGTCAAGCCATTGACCTCTATGTTGAAAAAAGATGAGAAGTTTGCATGGACAATGCAAAGGAGAGATAACTTTGAAGAGATCAAGCAATCTATCATTTAGGTTGATACCTTGATCAGTCCTCACTTCACTAAGGATTTAAACCTCTACACCTTCAGAAATGAAGTGGTAAAAATCCTCCATGCTTACCCAAGTGAATAGTGATGACCTTAAAAAACCACTTGCATTTTTTAGCCAAGGCCTAGAGGGTTTTGAGGTTAGGTATACATATGTGGAGAAACAAGTCCTTGTAGTCATATGGAGTTTTAAGAAATTTAGGCATATACTATCCAAAAGTAGAATTCACCTCATGGTTCCACATCCTGGCATCAAGGATTTCTTGACCAATTGTGACTTGAATGAAAAGAGAGCAGGGTGGATCACTAAGGTAATGGAGTATGATGTGGATATCAAGATCACCAAGCTAGTAAGAGGGAGAGGCCTATGTGAACACCTTGATGTAGACTTTAAACAATAGGAGGATAGTTTACTAATTCATGATGTAGCTATAATAGAAGAACCAGCTGTTATGAAGGATTAGACATCAGACTTGAGGTGTTTTCTTCTCACTGGTGAGTGCCTATAAGGCCTTGATAGGACCAAGAGGAGGTATTTTAGACTCTAATCTCTCCCTTATGTCTTGATTGATGGAGTGTTGTTTAGAAGGGATCTCTCTGGAGTGATTTTAAGGTGCATAGATCCAAGTCAGGCTGATAGGGTGCTGTCTGAGTTCTATGATGGGTCAGTTGGTGGTCACTTTGCTCTTAGGCCTATAACTATGAGAATAATGAGAGTTGGTTACTTCTAGCTTACTCTATTTAGAGACACTCATGCTTGGGTATGAAATTTTTGGAAATATGTACTCTTTGCTGGGAAGCAATAGCTAGCTGCCATGCCTTTACAGTGTATTTAGGTAGACTAGCCATTCATGCAATGGGCCCTTGACTTTATAGGAATGATTAACCCTCCCTCCAGTGCTAGACACAAGTGGGTCTTGACCACAATAGACTACTTCACAAAATGGGTAGAGGCTGTCGCTTTGAAGGAAGCCAATGAAAGTGTAGTCTTGGGTTTTTATGAGGACCTAGTGGCAAGGTTTGGGGTTCCAGCTACCATCATCTTAGATAATGCTTTAGCTTTTTTGGGAACTAAACTAAGTGAATGGGCATTGAGATATGGTATCTACCTTAGCAGTTCATCAAACTACTACCCACAGGGGAATGGGTTGGCTGAATCCACCAACAAAAATTTGATCAAGATTATCAAAAGAACAATGGAGGATAATCAGAGAACTTGGCATGCCAAGTTGAAAATGGCCCTATGGGCAGATAGGGTCACTCCAAAGAGAGAAATTGATAATTCACCATACACGCTAATGTATGGAAGGGAAGCTAGGCTTCTTATTTCACTTGAGTTGCCAGGCTTGGACATTACTCATCAATTGTAGTTAGAAGAAGGCAACAACATGGAGGTTAGGCTATGTGAGTTGATGGAGCTTTAAGAGAGAAGGGACTAGGCTATGGCTTTCATGACCAGCTACCAATAATAGATGAAGAAACACTATTACAAGAAGTCTTCTTTAAAAGGTTTCTTTGAAAGAGACATCATCTTGAAATGGGATACAGACCGAGCTAAGCTTGGAAAGCATGAGAAGTTCGATGCCCTATGGAGTGGTCCATATGTCATCACTCAGTGCAAGCAACATAATGCATTCCAACTCTCCAGGTTGGATGGCAAAGAACTATATATCCTAGTAAATGGGATACATCTTAAGCATTATCACTGAGCCCTCCTCCCATCATGTATATATATTTTCTTTGTTTTTTCCCTATTTTCCCTAAGTGCTTTTGCACATGTTAGGAGTTTTCTTAATCTTGTGTGTGTTTCATTTCCTTTTGGGGTAAGAACTTTGTGATTGATTCTTGGATATCTCAAGGTGGTTGCTAACTTTTCAAGTTGCATTCTGATTCCATGCCCAATGGAATTTGAGGCTACTAGTTTCTAAGCATAACAAGCATGCTTCCCCTGGGAATCACTAATTTGTTAACCATTTTGGCCTTGTAGGCCAAAATCATTCTCCTTCCCTTGCTGTTCTGAGCCAGTTTCAAATTTGATTTTTTGCACAAGTCTTTTGATAAAAGGAGGAATTAGTTCAATGGTTCGACGTCAATGCCCAATGCCATGAGCTTTACAAGAACTTTGAACTTGAACATTGAACCATTTTTAGTTCAAAGGTTTGGTTCATCAGCTTCAGTTCAACACTTTGGTTCAACGCTTTGGTTCAACGGTTGGTTTATCAACTTGGTTCAATGCTTTAATTCAAAGGTTTGGTTCATTGGCTTGGTTCATCAACTTGGTTAAATCACTTGGTTCAAAGGTTTGGTTCATCAACTTGGTTAATCACATGGTTCAATTGCTTAGTTCAATCACTTTGAACTTGGAAGCATTAAACCATTGAACCATTGAACCGTTTAACCAATTATTGGTTCAAGCAGTTGGTTTAAGTGCTTGGTTAAATCACTTTGAACTTGGAAGCATTGAACCATTGAACCATTAAATCATTGAACCAATTGTTTGTTTAAGCACTTGGTTCACATCTTTGAACTTAGAAGCATTGAACCATTGAACTATTGAACCGATTGTTGGTTCAAGCAGTCAAATGAATGAGCAAAACATAGAATTGAATCATTAAACCATTGAACAATTATTGGTTCAATCAAAAGGTTCAAGGGAGTCTCCCAAAGCCTGAAGGACAAGTGCCCTTGTGAAGGGCAGGGAACACTTCCAAAGGAATCAAAGGAAAGGCCGAAGGAATTGACCAAATGGTGATGGGTGAACGAATGTCAAATTTACAACAATAAAATAGCCATTGATCTTTAAATAAAAGGTGTGAACTTGAGGGAATTCAAAGGCTTAAAGCTAGAAGGAAGAAATGGTCGAAGAGGGAGTCCAAAGAGCCAAAAAATTAGCAGAAGATAGCTCTCGAAGGATGAAGGAACCAAAAAAGACAAAGCTAAGAAGAGGCAAAAGAGCTAAGTGCAAAAACAGACAAAATAGTCCAAGTGGAAAAGGAAGGTGTCAAATCAAGGAGTTACTCTAGCGGTTGACATAGTATCTGCCAAGCAGTCATCAAGGGGCATGAACAGTGAACGTCATGACCCATTTTTCTTCATTTTGCATTGATGAGCAAACAAACTGCGTGAATGCGTTGAAAGAATAATCTTGTTTGTAGACAAATGATGTGGCGCATAATTTCACATATGATGTTTAATATATCTAAAATGACTAAAAATCAAAATAGGAGTTGACACAGTAGTATCTATCAAGTGGCTTCCTCTTCCCAATGCTCAAAATGCACATGGGCCATTTGTAAAAGGGCACCAAAAGGTATTTTTTCTTCCTTTATATATTGAAATCTTCTCATTTTGAGAAGAGATATCTCATGTTGTAAGGTGAAGCCCTACTAATTTTCACCTAAAATCAATAAAACATGCATCTTTTACCTCTATTCTAGTTGGATATATCTCTGAGTGTGTCTGAGTTTTAAACTTGTGTTCAGTCATTTTTTTCTTAATGCTTTCACAGGATTGATACCAACACACTTGGTATATACAAAGTGCCATTCCTAAAGGTGACAAGAAGAGCTGTATCTAAAGTGCAAAGGTAGAAGAAGGTTACCAGATAGTGTGATTTTCCTACAGTGCCTATGGTAATTTCTTTTTCTGTGTGTTTCCATTAAAGCCTCCCTGTCAAGCTCCCTGTAGTCTGGTCCTTTTACCAGTTAAAGTGTATGTATGTGTTCTTATGGTTCGGAGTGTGAGTATGAGTACATCAAACTTGATTGGTGCATCACCCTCTTAGGTTAGGTTCTATTTTTTAGTAATCCTTCTCTCTTTTCACCACCCATTATATATATGTATTAGCAACTTACTGGAATAACTCAGATGCATCAAAGGGAGCTAGCCCTTATCTAGAGACTCTCATCTTAGTTTTTCTAGACCCACAGGTAAGAGAGGAGTTTCCATTGTGATGCATGGAAGACAAGAGCTCAGCCTCCTATCAAGGGTGCAATCCACAATGTCAACAATTTTTGGCATGCCCAGTGGGACAAAGTTTTAACACTTAGTAAAGTTCCAGGATTGATGCTGGTCCTATTACAACAAAATCAACCATTTTCAACATCTAGTGACTCCACTGATAAGAACATCAGTTTCTAACCAAATACCAGTCTTACCTCTTATGCCTAAAATCACCACACGATTTACTAGGGGTGTCTCTTTTGAATTCATTGAATTGCCTATGAACTTAGCAAAATGACTGAGGTTTGACAGAACCCATCCTTATTCAAAAAATCACTTTCCTTGACCTACTATAAGATACACCCATGCAAAAAGGCCCCAGTTGAATCCTGTCATAGCCATGGCTTTACCTTTTGTGGCCTTTCATGGTCAGAGTCCTTTGAATCTCCTACATTATGACCCAATTCTAGGGGAAATCCTTAAAAGTGTGCCTCCCTTTAATGGAGAAGTGCCCATTACTGCTATCGAACACATCAAAAATATTGCTAACCTCTGTAATATTCACAATGTCACTGAGGAAAACATTGCTATTAGATTGCTGGCATTGTCTTTTAAGGGCAAGGTTCTGGACTGGTATGGAACTTTGCCCATGAATTCAGTTGATTCTTGGAATGAATTAGGCACCCTCTTAATGAACATATTTGGGGAGAAAAGCAACCACCTTTCACTTGCTGAAGAACTGACCACTATGAAAAGAGCTCCACACGAGTTCATGCAAGATTTCAACACTCATTTTCAGAAGACATGGCATAGAATCCCCATTTTGGTAAGGTTGACTCTAAGCTATGCTTTCCTTTATTATTTGAAAGCATTGAATAATGACATCACTATTATGATACAGTCCATGGGAGGACATGTGATGCCTACCACCTATGACATAGCAATAGTGGCTGAGAAATGCCTGGTGCAGGCTGGAAAAATAGCTCCTAGGCCTCATATGATGCTCTTCCCTAAATTGATGCCTCTAATCCAGACTATTGCACCCACCTTGGCTCTTCTACCTGGCATAGAGAAGCTAGCTGTTACTTCATCCAATGACCTCCATGAAGTCAAAATCCTATTACAAAGCATAACAAATGAACTAGTGGCTCGTAAAAGACAACAAGCTCAAGGCAATCGACCAAATCAAGGATATGAACAATATGAGAAAGAAAATAGATCCCCTTTCCAAAATAACAATCAGGGGCAGGGTTAGTTTACATAGGCTAGACCTTTTCAAGGCTATAATCTAGGTTCCCCCTCATCATCCAAGGCTCTAGTGCCCACTCAAAACAATCTAGTACAAAAACAACCAAGTTGCTCAACCATGGGATATGGTCAAGATCAGGCTATTTATACAAGTGAAATGTCGAGACACTACACAAATGCACAAGACAATCAGGCAGCTACCCAATTCCCAAGTTTTGAGGCTTCAGTATAACCTAGCATGGGCAGCAGTTAGACTCAGCCTGATTCCACTCTCATGAATCACCTAGAGGGTGAGTTCCTTGTAGTCAATTATGTGGGTAGTGTAGACAATCAGGGTGACTATGTCATAGCCAACACAAGGTCAAAGAGGAGAGTAATGGAAGAAGCTCAAATAGCTGCTCAAACATCAGATCCACCTTCTTCATCACATGTAAACCAAAAGGTTCCAAACTTTAGGCTTTCAGTTACACCTTCAGCTCCTTAACCTCTGCCTCAGGCTGTAAGTAATCCCAAAGAAAATTTAAAAGAGGGTAACCCCTGAGTCAATGTGGTATACCAAATGAAGAATTTACACATGAACATATCCTTGTGCGATTCATTATCAATACTAAGATAAAAGGACATGTTGTAAAAGGAATTGCATGGGCTAAATGAACGAGCTGTCCTAGAAAAAACTAATAATGTCTTGATGATGAATGGATAGCCTTTCACATAAGGCTAGGTTAAGAAAGAGGAAAATGTTCCCCATTTTTATTTATCCTTGGTCATAAGAGATTTCTTGGTGCACAATTACATCATTAATAGTGGACCAATCACTTCAGTAATGCCCAAATGCATAGCTGATAAGCTGGGGCTAAAATATGAAGAAATGACTAAGGGAGTCCTACGGTTGGATGGAACACCAGGAAAGACACTTGGGGTGGTAAAAGGTTTGAGCTTGATGCTACATGCCTTCCTAACCTTCTCAGTTCCCCATGATGTGGTAGTGGTAGATGTCCCTCCTTAATTTTCTATCTACTTGTCTAGAGATTTCACATCCAAGATAGGTGGCTACCTAGTAACAAACTGGTCTTATCTAGTTTTTAGAACCAAGTATGGGACTAAGGTTAAGATTGAATCAGAGCCACTCCATAGAGATCATTTAGAACCATACTCACTCAAGGTGGAAAATGTCAGCTATGCCATTATTGACCACAAAGAATTCCCATTAGATCAATCTCCATCCTCTACCCTTGAAAGAGTTGTTGACCTGCTCTTAGACGAATGGGGAAGTGACAACTTTGAGCATGATCCTTACAAATTCATAGAAGAGGTAGGACTTGGGATTTATTGCATGCACGAAGAGGGTAATTTTATATTGAATCTAATGAAAGCAAGCCAAGAAAGCTCAAGTTTATGACAACTATTCTTTGATGGCTCAAGAAATAAGTTGTGTTGAAAATATTGTCATTGATGTCAAAGGTTTAGTATTATTGGTGATAAAGGCCCCATTGCATTTAATATTATTTATCTTGGGTAATATGAGTTAATATTTATTTAATATTAATGAATATATTTTTGGTTGCATATGAGACAAAATAAGGGCCCATGGAGAAGACAAAGAGTCACGGGATAAAGACAAAAGAAGGATGGGACGCATTTTCCCATGAAGAGTCATTTTGGGGAATACCAAGAGTCACCAAGTGAAGACAAAAGAGTATGGGCAAATTTCTCATGAAGGGTCACTTAAAAGAATATGAAAAGTCACCAAAGATAAGGACAAAAGTGGGAAAGACATTTTTGGTCATGAAGGGTCACCACATGACTTTTCAAATGCTTGGATATGAAGGGTCATCCAAGATTGGCACCATTTTCCATGAAGAATGAAAGGTCACAAAGGGGGAAGGCCAAAGGTCATTTGGAAAGCTATAAATAAAGGCTTGAGTAGCCATTTGTAATGTGGATGTGAGAGGTTGATTTGATATTGTAATATCTAGCTTAGAAGAGAAATTGTGAGAGATGATTTGCATTTGTTATATCTAGCTTAGAAGAGCAAAAGTGAGAGAGAGGAAGGAGATGTTGTATTGATCTATCATTTTTTGAGATAGAAACATTGAGAGATAGGTGTGTGGTACACAAAGGGGTTGGTGCTCCTATGGGTTGGTGCTATGAATTTTTGCTGGGTTGGTGCTCGACAAAGGGGTTGGTGCTCTTATGGGTTGGTGCTCACGAATAGCAGCTGGGTGCTTGAAAAAGGGGTTTGAACCTCCTGTGGGGTGGTGCTCATGATTGTAGCTGAGGTTTGTACTTGGCAAAGGGTTATGGTGCTCCTGTGGAGTTGTTCTCATGAATATATTTGAGATTGATTCTCTATGGTTTTTCCCACATTGGGTTTCCATGTTATATCTGGTGTCTCTCTCTATCTTATGTGATGTTTATTGTTTAAGTTTTATTACATATCTTGAATGATTGATTAAGTGGAATTTGGTGAAAAGAAAGTTTTATAAGATATATAATATACTGATTTACCCCCCTCTCAATATATTTTGTGCTTAACAATTGGTATCAGAGCAGGTTCCTTTTTGAAAAGTTTTATAGCTTGAAGGTAGATTGGGAAAGCATGATGGTTGGGTCACAAGAAGGATTTTCTACAAATAAGGCACCTTTGTTTGATGAGATGAATTATGCTTTTTGGAGCATGAGAATGAAGGTTTATTTGATGGGCCTTGGATTTGACATATGGAAATCAGTGGTGGAGGAATATGAAGAGCCATAAACATCTACAATTACTCGAGCAAAAAAGAAGGCAAGTGAATGTAATGCTAAAGCTTTAAATGCTATTTTATGTGGTTTATGTGAATCTAAATTTGTTAAAGTGATGCAATGTAAATCTGCTCATGAAACTTGGGTAAAACTTGAGAATATTTACAAAGGTGATGGAAAGGTACAGCAAGCTAAATTGTAGACTTTTAGAAAGTAATTTGAAAATTTGAAGATGGAAGAAGAAGAAGATATAACAAGTTATCTTTTGCGAGTTGATCAGATAGTAAATCAGATTCAAGGTCTTGGAGAAATATTTGAAGAGTCAATGGTGGTGCAAAAGGTTCTGAGATCTCTACCAATGAGATATGATGCAAAGGTTTTGGCAATCGAGGAGATGAAGAATTTAGCCAAGCTGAAGATGGATGAGCTTCATGGTATTCTCACAGCATATGAGATGTGGATAGAACAAGATAAACCCTCAAAGAGAGAAGTGGCTTTCAAGACATCAAAGAAGGAGAAAGCTAAGATTCAAGAATCAAGTGATAGTTCCAGTGATGATGAAGATGACAACGAAGCACTTTTTATTCACAAGCCAAAAAGAGGAACAGGTAAATATAAAGGAAAATTACTTTTTAAATGTTTTAATTATGGAAAGATTGGACATTTTTTAGCTTGATGCCTAGATAAGGTTAAAGATGAAGAAGAGGAATAGCCTACATACAAGAAGAATTTCAAAGGCAAATCCAAGAAGGGATTCGAGAAGAAGAGCCTGTATTCTAAGGACCCTAGCTCAGTTGAAGATAGTGGAGTCAACGATTTAGAAGATGAAGAGATTTTATTCATGGCCATACATGATGATGATCAAGAAGAAGAAGAGGAGGATGCTGAAGTAGATATGGAAGGAGAACTCAATTGTGCCCTAGAAGAGTTAGAAGCTGTTCAGAAGAAGAATTGAAGGTTAAAGTGCCAGATCGAGAAAAATGAACAAGAGTCAAAGGAAATGATTGAAGATCTACAAGCACACTTTGAAGAAGCCAAGAAGAATGAAGAAGATCTCACAACATAGTTGGAAATAGCAAGACAAGAATGTCAAAGGTATGTTATTGAAATTGCCTCCTTAAAAGAAGATATTTAGAAAGTAGTCAATGATAAAGTAGTGAGTAGTGAGTGATTCAAGATTTGAGGATAGCACTAACATGCTGAATAAGATATTGGAAAGTCAAAAAGCAAATTCAGATAAGACAGGGATCAAATTTGAAAAGAAAAAAGAGCTATGCTAAAGCTCTTACACAAGAGGAAATAAAAAGGGGAGAAGTGAAGAATACAGAGGACATTCCAAATAGAGAAGGCTAGAAAGAACAAAGCTACAAAAGGCAATCAGGTCAAAGATATACAGACAAGTCTTATTTTTATGGCTATTGTTTTTATTGTAATGGATATGGTCACAAGAAAGTAGAATGTAGAAAAAGAGCTAACAATTTCAGAAATAAGGAGAAGGAAAGTCAAGTAGAGTCAATTAGAAGCCACAGCTCTTTTGCTCCTCTATCAAGCTTTGATGAAGAGACCATAATATGCTACAAGTGCAACAACTCTGGACACAGCTTGATATTGTAGAAGTGTGTTTGAGTCAGTCAAGAAGGATCAGAGGTTCAAAGCTCCATTCGTTAAGAAGAAGAATTAGAGTGTCAAAGATCCATTCATTAGGAAGAAGGTTCAGACATGTACATGGTAGAAGAAACAACATGAAGATTCTATGATGGTGCAGACAGCTCTACATGTGGGAGGTAAAGGTCAGCCATGGTTAATTGATAGCGGATGTTCGAGGCATATGACAGGAGATAAAAGTAAGTTCATTTCTTTAAATAAGATTAATGGTGGTACAGTTAGGTTTGGAGATAAAACCACTACCAAGATAGCTGAAAAAGGTACTTTGAGTTTGGATTATGGTAGAACTAAGACTAAGAATGTTTTATATGTAAAAGGTCTTAAGCATAATATGTTGAGTGTTAGTCAAATATGTGATCAAGGATATACATTATAGTTTCATAAAGAGGGTTGTGAGATTATAAGAAAAGATTCAAATGAGTTGATTGCAGATGCTCAAAGGATAGGGAAAAATGTGTATGTATTGTCAGATATCTTCTCAAAGGCACGATCAAAGGATACATTTAAAGATCAGTGAGAGGAGTTGGGAGTAATTTCTATTGCTTCTTGCCATTGATGTTTAGCATCAAGTGAGGGGGAGCTAAGTGTTAGCTCCAAGTAGGCCCTTTGCCATTGATGTCAAAGGGGGAGAATAACAGGTACAGATATAGGTGTAAAAAATAGGTACAAGGAATAGGTACAGGTTACTACAGTAAGGGGGAGTTATTGTATGTTTTTAGATGATGGTATGTGTAGGTGACAGGATGTGGCAGTTTCAGGATTGAAGTTGCCATCAATGATAAAGGGGGAGATTGTTGGAAATATTGTCATTGATGTCAAAGGTTTAGTATTATTGGTGATAAAGGCCCCATTGCATTTAATATTGTTTATCTTGGCTAATATGAGTTAATATTTATTTAATATTAATGAATATATTTTTGGTTGCATATGAGACAAAATTAGGGTCCAATGAGAAGACGAAGAGTCACGGGATAAAGACAAAAGAAGGATGGGACACATTTTCCCATGAAGAGTCATTTTGGGGAATACCAAGAGTCACCAAGTGAAGACAAAAGAGTATGGGCGAATTTCTCATGAAGGGACACTTAAAGGAATATGAAAAGTCACCAAAGATAAGGACAAAAGTGGGAAAGACATTTTTGGTCATGAAGGGTCACCACATGACTTTTCAAATGCTTGGATATGAAGGGTCATCCAAGATTGGTGCTATTATCCATTAAGAATGAAAGGTCACAAAGGGGGAAGGCCAAAGGTCATTTGGAAAGCTATAAATAAAGGCTTGAGTAGCCATTTGTAATGTGGATGTGAGAGGTTGATTTGATATTGTAATATCTAGCTTAGAAGAGCAAAAGTGAGAGAGAGGAAGGAGATGTTGTATTGATCTATCATTTGTTGAGATAACAACATTGAGAGATAGGTGTGTGGTATACACAAAGGGGTTGGTGCTCCTATGGGTTGGTGCTCCTGTACATTGGTGATCATGAATGGCAGCTGGGTTGGTGCTCGGCAAAGGGGTTTGAAGCTCCTATGGGGTGGTGCTCACAAATTGTAGCTAAGGTTTATACTTGGCAAAGGGGTATGGTGCTCTTATGGGGTTGTTCTCATGAATATATTTGAGATTGATTCTCCATGGTTTTTTCCATATTGGCTTTCCACATTATATCTGGTGTCTCTCTATCTTGTGTGATGTTTATTGTTTAAGTTTTGTTGCATATCTTGAATGATTGATTAAGTGGAATTTGGTTAAAGGAAAGTTTTATTAGATATATAATATACTGATTCACCCCCCCTCTTAGTATATTCTATGCTTAACAAGTTGGGAGCTAGTGGTGGAGTGGTGCTAGTTTCTCCTTCAAAGGAGAAATACTTTTCAGCCTTCAGGTTTCAATTTTCTTGCATGAGCAATGTTGTAGAGTATGAATCCGTCATCCATGGTTTGGAGTGGGTGAGGAAAAGAGGAATCAAAGAGCTCCAAGTTTTTGGTGATAGTGAGCTAATTGTGAATCAGGCAAGGAGCCAAAATTTGACAAAAAATTCTTTGCTTAAGTGTTATAAACATAGAGTATGGGACTTAGTGGATAATTTCCTTACTTTCGATATTACCTCCATTCCTAGAGAGAAAAATAAGCAAGTAGATAGGCTGGCAATAGTTGGTACCCAGTTTGATATCCCTAGGGAAATAAGTCAAGACCACAGTTCATGCCACTTAAAGGTAGTAATCCAGCCCTTTGTTCCTGACAACATCACTAACTGGTAGGTGTTTGATAGTGACCAACAAATAGCACTCTTCTTGCAAGAAGAAGCTAAGTTTGCTACTAAAAACCAGGCTAAGCTACAAGATCAGTATGGTAGCAAAATTATTCAGCTAAAGAACAATAAACTTCCCAAAGGCTTGGTCACTCTTGAGAATATCTTCAGTGAAGATGACCAGTTAAAAAGTGATAAGGCAAGAATCACAACTCAGGAAGAGAACTATGAGAAGGTTGAAATATTTAAAGATAATCTACTTGCACTTGGGAAAGTGTGCACAAACCATGAAAGGCAGGCCTTCACCTTGTTGTGCCAAGAGTTTGTTGATGTCTTTGCTTGGGAATATAGCGATTTGAAGGGATTTTACCCAAGTTTGGCCCAACATACCATTGAACTAGAAGAAGGTGCCAAGCCGATCAAGTAGAAGAAAAGGCCTGTCAACCCAAAGATTAAACCTCTCATGCAAAAGGAACTCACCAAGTTGATTGAGTCCAAGATAATATTTCCAATCAAACACTCTTCTTGGCTGGCCAATCTTGTTCCTGTCTAAAAAAAGAATGGGGAGATCAGATTATGTGTAGATTTTAGAGACCTCAATAGAGTCTCTTTGAAAGACCATTATCCTCTCCCAAGCGTGGAGCAGATCCTTCAAATGGTGATAGATTCTGAGTGTTTCTCCCTCCTAGATGGGTATTCAGGATATAATCAAATTTTGGTGCAAGACTGTGATTAGTACAAGATGGCCTTCACAACCAAATGGGTGACATTTGCTTATAGAAAAATGCTATTTGGACTGTCCAATGCTGGTGCCACCTTTTAGCGAGCCATGGACATGGCCTTTCGAGGCCTGATAAATAACACTATGCTGGTGTATCTTGATGACATGATAATATTCTATAAAGAGGTAGGCCAACACATGAAACACCTCAAACAAATCTTTGAGAGGTATAGAGAGTTCAGTATCTCTCTCAACCTAAAGAAACATGTGTTCACTATCCATGAGGGTAAGCTCCTTGGCCATGTTATTTCCAAAGAAGGATTGACCATTGATCTAGAGAGAGTTTGCTCCATCTTGGAGATGTCCTTGCCTAAACACAAGAAGGGCCTACAAAGCTTCTTTGGCAAAATAAATTTCATCCAAAGATTTATTCTAAATTTTGTGGAGGTAGTCAAGCCATTGACCTCTATGCTGAAAAAAGATGAGAAGTTTGCATGGACAATGGAAAGGAGGAATAACTTTGAAGAGATCAAGCAGGCTATCATCTAGGCTCCTACCTTGATTAGTCCTCACTTCACCAAGGATTTCAACCTCTACACCTTCGAAAATGAAGAGGTAATCTCCTCCATGCTTACCCAAGTGAATAGTGATGACCTTGAACAACCACTTGCATTTTTTAGCCAAGGCCTAGAGGGCTTTGAGGTTAGGTATACATATGTGGAGAAGCAAGTCCTTGTAATCATATGGAGTTTGAAGAAATTCACGCATATACTATCCAAAAGTAGAAATCACCTCATGGTTCCACATCCCAGCATCAAGGATTTCTTGACCAATCATGACTTGAATGAAAAGAGAGCAGGGTGGATCACTAAGGTAATGGAGTACGATGTGGATATCAAGATCACCAAGCTAGTAAGAGGGAGACGCCTATGTGAACACCTTGCTATAGACTTTAAATAGTAGAAGGAGGATAGTTTACTATTTCATGATGTAGCTATAATAGAAGAGAACCGACTATTATGAAGGATTGGACATCAGACTTGAGGTGTTTCTTTCTCACTGGTGAGTGCCTGCAAGGCCTTGATAGGACCAAGAGGAGGTATTTCAGACTCCAATCTCTCCCTTATGTCTTGATTAATGGAGTGTTTTTTAGAAGGGATATCTCAAGAGTGATTTTAAGGTGCATAGATCGAAGTGAGGCCGATAGGGTGCTGTCTGAGTTCCATGATGGGTCAGTTGGTGGTCACTTTGCTATTAGGCCTACAGCTATGAAAATAATGAGAGCTAACTACTTCTGGCCTACTCTATTCATAGACACTCATGCCTGGGTATGAAAGTTCTAGAAGTTTTCCCACTCTTTGATGGGAAGCAACAGTTGGCTACCATGCCTTTACAGCCTATTTAGGTAGACCAGCCATTCATGTAATGGGGCCTTGACTTTATAGGGATGATTAACCCTCCCTCTAGTGCTGGACACAAGTGGGTCCTGACTGCTATAGACTACTTCACAAGATGGGTAGAGGCTATCACTTTGAAGGAAGCCAATGAAAGTGCAGTCTTGGGTTTTTATGAGGACTTGGTGGCAAGGTTTGGGGTTCTAGATACCATCATCTTATATAATGCTTTAGCTTTTCTAGGAACTAAAACAAATGAATGGGCATTAAGATATGGTATCTACCTTAGCACTTCATCAAACTACTACCTACAGGGGAATGGGCTGGCTGAATCCACCAACAAAAATTTGATCAAGATTATCAAAAGAACAATGGAGGATAATCAGAGAACTTGGCGTGCCAAGTTGAAAATAGCCCTGTGGGTAGATAGGGTCACTCCAAAGAGAGAAATTGGTAATTCACCATACACGCTGATGTATGGAAGGGAAGCTAGGATTCCTATTTCACTTGAGTTGCCAGCCTTGGACATTACTCATCAACTGTAGTTAGAAGAAGGCAACAACATGGAGGTTAGGCTATGTGAGTTGATGGAGCTTTATGAGACAAGGGACCAAGCTATGGCTTCCATGACCAAATACCAATAATAGATGAAGAAACACTTTGACAATAAATCTTCATCAAAAGGTTTCTTTGAAGGAGACATCATCTTGAAATGGGATGCAAACTGAGCTAAGCCTGGAAAGCACATGAAGTTTGTTGTCCTATGGAGTGGTCCATACGTCATCACTCAGTGCAAGCAACATAATGCATTCTAACTCTCCAGGTTGGATGGCAAAGAACTATATATCCTAGTAAATGGGATACATCTTAAGCGTTATCATTGAGCCCTCCTCCCATCATGTATATATATATTTCTTTGTTTTTTCCCTATTTTCCCTAAGTGCTTTTGCACATGTTAGTAGTTTTCTTAATCTTGTGTGTGTTTCATTTCCTTTTGGGGTAAGAACTTCATGATTGATTCTTGGATATCTCAAGGTGGTTGCTAACTTTTCAAGTTGCATTCTGATTCCATGCCCAATGGACTTTGAGGCTACTAGTTTCTAAGCATAATAAGGATGCTTCCCCTGGGAATCACCAATTTGTTAACCATTTTGGCCTTGTAGGACAAAATCATTCTCCTTTCCTTGCTATTTTGAGCCAGTTTCAAATTTGATTTTTTGCACAAGTCTTTTGGTAAAAGGAGGAATCAGTTCAATGGTTCGACGTCAAGGTCCAACGCCATGAGCTTTCCAAGAACTTTGAACTTGAACTTTGAACCATTTTTGGTTCAAAGGTTTGGTTCAACACTTTGGTTCAACACTTTGGTTCAATGCTTTGGTTCAATGCTTGGTTCATTAGCTTGGTTCATCAGCTTGGTTCAATGCTTTGGTTGAATGCTTTAGTTTAAAGGTTTGGTTCATCGGCTTGGTTCATCGACTTGGTTCAATCACTTGGTTTAAAGGTTTGGTTCATCAACTTGGTTAATCACTTGGTTCAATCGCTTAGTTCAATCACTTTGAACTTGGAAGCATTAAACCATTAAACCATTGAACCATTGAACCAATTGTTGGTTCAAGTGGTTGGTTCAAGCAGTTGGTTCAAGCACTTGGTTCAATCGCTTTGAACTTGGAAGCATTGAACCATTGGACCATTGAATCATTGAACCAATTTTTGGTTCAAATGCTTGGTTCAATCACTTTGAACTTAGAAGCATTGAACCATTGAACGGTTGAACTAATTGTTGGTGCAAGCGGTCAAATGAATCAACAGAACATAGCATTAAATCATTGAATTGTTGAACCAATTGTTGGTTCAATCAGTCGATTCAATTAGAAGGTTCAAGGGAGTCTCCCAAAGCCTGAAGGAAAAGTGCCCTTGTGAAGGGCAGGGAACACTTCCAAAGGAATCAAAGGAAAGGCTGAAGGAATCGACCAAATGGTGATGGCTGAGCAAACATCAACTTTATGACAATGAAATAGCCATTGATCTTTAAATAAAAGGTGTGAACCTGAAGGAATTCAAAGGCTTAAAGCCAAAAGGAAGAAATAGTTGAGGAGGGAGTCCAAAGAGCCAAAAATTTAGCAAAAGATAGCTCCCAAAGGATGAAGGAACCAGAAAAGACAAAGCCAGGAAGAGGCAAAAAAGCCAAGTGCAAAAACAGACAAAATAGTCCAAGTGGAAAAGGAAGGTGTCAAATCAAGGAGTTACTCTAGCGGTTGACATAGTATCTGCCAAGCAGTCATCATGGGGCATGAACAGTGAACATCATGACCCATTTTTCTTCATTTTGCATTGATGAGCAAACAAACTGCATGAATGCCTTGAAAGAACGGTCTTGTTTGTAGACAAATGTCATGGCCCATAATTTCACATATGATGTTTAATATATCTTAAATGCCTAAAAATCAAAATATTAGCTGACACAATAGTATCTATCAAGCGGCTTCCTCTTCCTAATGCTCGAAACGCACATGGGCCATTTGTAAAAGGGCACCAAAAGGTCTTTTTTCTTCCTCTATATATTGAAATCTTCTCATTTTGAGAAGGGATCTCTCATGTTGTAAGGCAAAGCCCTACTAATTTTCAGATAGAATCAATAAAACACACATATTTTACCTCTATTCTGGTTGGATATATCTCTGAGTGTGTCTGAGTGTTAAACTTGTGTTCAGTCATTTCTTTCTTAATACTTTCATAGGATTGATACCAACAAACCTGGTATATACAAAGAGCCATTCCTATAGGTGATAAGAAGAGATGTATCTGAAGTGTAGAGGTAGAAGAAGGTTACTAGATAGTGTGCTTTTCCTACAGTGCCTATGGTAAGTTCTTTTTCTATGTGTTTCCATTAAAGCCTCCCTGTCAAGCTCCTTGCAGTCTGGTCCTTTTACCAGTTAACGTGTATGTATGTGTTCTTATGGTTCGGAGTGTGAGTATGAGTACATTAAACTTGTTTGGTGCATCACCCTCTTAGGTTAGGTTTTATTTTTAGTAATCCTTCTCTCTTTTCACCCCCATTTTATATATATATAAACTCTTAGGTTAGGTTCTATTTTCAGTATTCCTTCTCTCTTTTCACCCCCATTATATATATATATATATATATCAGTAATCCTTCTCTCTTTTCACCCCCCGTTATATATATATATATATTTGCAACTTACTGGAATAACTCAGATGCATCAAAGGGAGCTAGCCCTTATCTAGAGACTCTCCTCTCAGTTTTAACAGACCCACAAGCAAGAGAGGAGTTTCCATTGTGATGTGTGGAAGACAAGAGCTCAGCCTCCTGTCAAGGGTGCAATCCACAATGTCAACAATAGTGAGTAGTATAAATTACACATAGAGTTGACTAATCCCTCAAGGCCATTGTTGCATTCTTATAATCCCAATATTCTTTTTAGATGTGAGAATTTTAAAACTTTTACATTTTCAAACACTATGGTAGAGATAATTTACTATTTCATACTAATATATTATATATCTCTATTATGCAGTTGTTTTTCTATTTGTGATAGTTTAATTTACCCTAAACCATATTTAGCAATAATTTTTTTACCTTCTATAAATGATTCAATAACTAGTGGTTTAATATTTGGCTCATTTTATGGTATACATTCTTCAGTTAATAAAATTAGGATATTTAAATATTTTTTTATTGTGAATATCATCTATCTAAATAAATTATCCCTATGTTTAAGTCTTATATTCCATAGGCACATTATTGTACTTGGTGTTGTATATCATATGAATATTACTAGTCTAAGTTGTTTATTCTTTAAAAGTGGGTGTTTCGATTGTTGCACTTAGGTATGCATCATGTACTCAATATCACCACAATTAATGAAATATTATATTTTATTTTTCAAATCCATATATGTATTTATCAAATCCTTTTTAACTATATAGTAATCATAATATGAATTGGCATCAAAATATCTAGGCAATGGTCTTGAAGTATTACATTTAATTATTGGTGGTAAAGTGATAATGTCATAGTTAATAAGATACTTTAAGATATGTTTAGAAATTTCAATGAGTATTTTAAAATTCCCATGCTTCCTGGAAAGGGACATAAACTAATTTATTGGTTTCTCTATTTTATGACCAATTTCTCATTATAATTCATAGGTTGTAATGCTAAAGTGATCCTGTCATTGAAATGGATCATTCTTTTTTTAAAAAAATTTATCTATAGTATTGACCAATTGGTTATGATAATTGATCACTTTATTATTCTTAGAAAGGGACATAAACTATGTTTATCTATAGCATTGAACACTTTCTCATTATCATTCATAGGTTGTAATGCATGGCCATTATTTGCAACATTTAGACTTTGTTTTTTTGGATTTCTATAATATGTGGAGCACGTATCTCATATTAAACATATGTTATTCAAAAAGATTTATCTCAATTGTATTAACTACATGAAATAGTTAATTGAAATATGGATGAACATTGAAATCCACTTTGTTTTTAAAAATTGGAAGTAGACTATTGATGAATATTAATTGAAACCCATTATTTAATGGATTTTAACTAAACCTATTTTTCAAGATTTTAAATCTAAGAACATAATCATTGATATATAAAGTCAATTTAGGTGTAATTAAACCTTTTGGAAAATGATTATTTAAGGCATCATGTGTTAAATGGTTTAATGGCGCACAAAATTTATTTGATCATACACTCTAGAATAGGAACTCTTTATAATTGTATGCAGTTGGTTGATAGACCTTCTACAAAATAAATTTAAAAGGCTAATTTTTATGATTTCATTATGTGATGTTGTTTACTTATTTCACTTATTATTCTTTAACTATTTTATTTTTCATTAGTACCCATACTTATATTGGAGATATTTTATATAAATATTTCTTTGTGTCTTATTTTTAATTTTTTTATGATATCAATTTTGTACACCATCAATTTCAACTTTAATTTTTAATTAAATTATTATATTCATCATAGTATTTATTTTACAATTTTCCATTAGTGTAGAATAATTTGGAAGAGAAGTCAAAGGATGATGTAAAACATTAAAAGGATATAAAGGAACCAAGATGATTGGGTTAAAAAAGTTTTAGAATCTTGTTAAGTAAATAAAAGTGATAAATAACTTAATCATTTGAAAAATTTTAACCAATAGAAGGAGACCAAACATTTTTTGTTGAACATTTGGGGTATAATATCATTCAAATAACAAAGAATATTCTGACAATAAAATTATTTAAAACATATTTATAATTTTAAAAATATCATCAGTATTTTTCATAGAATGATTCCTAATATTTTAAATTGAATCATTTATATTTTTCTCTTCTATTTCAACTTCATAATCATAATAATAAATCATACATATCTTTCATGTTATTATCATCCAAATAAGGTATGCCATTTGTAATCACAATGCTATAACCCATATTTCAAACTTAGAAATTAAAAAAACTATGCTAAGCATAATCGCAACATAATATAAACATAACAACACAAACACACCCTAGAGTTTGTAACAAGCATAAATAAATTAGTAATAAATAGATATAAAATGATTAAACAAAATACTAAGTAAAGGAAACACTATGAACACATAATATCTAAGCCTAATAAGAGGGAAAACACAACAAGGGTTTAGGATACCTTGTAAAAATATCATATCCACCACAATATATGGAAGATATAAGAATGTAAGGAAATAAATCATGAAAATAAATGCGGTTTCACTAATATTTCATATGGTAAATTGGTTTTACATCAAAATACAATAAAACTACCCATAAACATGTACAATTTTAGATCTAATATTACTTACCCTAATGTAAAAATAAAAATCATACCTAATTACAATAAAGAATATTTTAGAATAATTAAACTATGCAAAAATAGGTTTCATGTAATAATAATTAGGTTTCAAAACTACATAGGAAATTAGAAGATGAAAACATATGAAACAAGTCTAGACAACAATGCACACATAACCCATAAAAATTGTGGTAAACGATGAACTTTCATATTTTGAATAGAATAAAACACCTCATATCCTAGCACTTATAGGACTATACCAATACATTTTCATAAAATTTAATTTTATATAAAAAAATTGATGATATTGTTCCTTTACTCATTGACTATGAGAATGTCACTCATCTTCCTAGAATTGGCTACAAGTAATTAGGAAATCTATTTCCTTTCTTGACACCCTAATCAACTCAATTTTTTTATAGAAGACCATAAAAACTTGAGGGATGAATAAAGGCCCACGTTATCCATACATCATTATCATTCCCCTAGGAATTTAACCAAATTTTAAGTAATACTCAAGTATAATGTAACTCAATAGGTAGTGATGGTAATGTAGTGTTCCAAACTTTGTCTTTTAATAAATGTAATAAATAGTAAACACTATATGTTTTTTCACTAAATGCTTTCATTTTAATTTTGGTATAGGTATTTATATTTATTAAATTAAATCATTTATTTTAAAAATTAAATAGATAGATCTAGTGTGAATTTATTGTCTCTAAATGCATTAATTCACTTATGTATTTATAAAATTGACATCAAATTAGCACTCTATTGGTGTAAACACCAACACAAACCTGAAAAAGGGGCAAAAGCATTAGGAAACCCAAAAACAAGGGTCAAAGGACTCACAAAAATAAAAATACTAAGAATATACTATGTTGTTGGAAATACAGAGAGAGAGAGAGAGAGAGAGAGAGAGAGAGAGAGAGAGAGAGAGAGAGAGAGAGAGAGAGAGAGAGAGAGAGAGAGAGAGAGAGAGAGAGAGAGAGAGAGATGAATGTGTCCCAATTTAATATAAAACTAAAAGAACATGTCTAGAGTCAATAAAAAACATAAGAAATATGTGCCAATAATATTCTAATATAAACCAAGGATCCATACAATATAAATACACTACTACCATATAAAATAACTAATCTCATACCAAAATTAAGTTTCTAAAATACCCACCCCTATGAGAAACAATCTTCATAAAATACTCATCACACGTACCATCAATAAAGACTAAATCATAAAATTCTCTAAGAGATACATATACCATCTTATGAAAGTACAATTATAATCATATAAAACTTAAAAAAATAAATAAAAAATAGATAGATAAAAAATCTCAAGATATTTGGCTTCTTATACATTGGATAATCCCAATGAGATAATCAAGAAATTTAATTGTAATTCTCTATAGGTAAACTAACATTACATACTAAGATTAAGTTGAAAATATAACCCTAGTATACTCTCAAATGCTCATAATACATGGATAAATTTAATTTATCACTAGTTATGATTCCTACTGGTGTCTCACTGCATCTTAGAATCCAAATACAACTATGCCAAAAACATAGTGGGATTTAAAAATATGATGATTGACTAAGAAAGAGTACATAATGAAGCTTATAGTGTTTGATATACTAACCCATTCCATACCCCCTTCCTTTCTTAATCATGCTAACCATGTGATGTAAACTAGTAAGTTTTAACTGTTAGGAATAGTATTCTAGTTCTCACATTATTATGTTATATTAATGTGTGAAAAATAATAAAGTGAGTGGCATATCATCAGTGTTTGAGAGAATAAATTTTGAGTTAACAAATCATGTAGATATGCTTGTGAGAGAGATTAAAGGAGAGCCCTTGGGAGATAGAGTATAGATATTTGTTGGATTGAATATTGGTGTTGAATCTCAATTTATAGGAGAATAATACATTATATATTGTAAATTTTTTAATTAAATAAAATATTATATTATGATTGACCAAAACCTTGTGATGTGCACATTTTTTGAGCTTCATCTCTTCACCATTATGGGGTAATTATTATAAGTGGTATTAAAGCAGGTTCCATTGTACATCTCTATAATTTTAGGTCTTGTTCTTAATAATAGCTTTGTAATGAAGACCAATTCCAATGTTATTATCATTTGGTACACCTTTTCTCTTTCTATCAAATGTTATTCCATGTGGACCAATGCATACTATATTAACACCCATAAATTCTTTGTTATACTATTTCATTGATTTTTTTCTCTATTTTCATTTATGAGGTTTAAATCTAGTGATTGAAGTGAATGCCACTAGGTGTTTCACATAAAGGATATTTGTTTTGATGTCTTCTTTATGAATTAGATATCTATCTTTGCATACTATTGAGAGAGATATGATTTAGAGTCACATTACTGCTATGTTTTGAAACACACATCATCGATATAATCTTGTTAAGTACTATGCATGCATGGGTTTCTCAACTTTGACAATCATTACATCAATGCATATTTATTAGATCCTCTTGGATTGGCATTGATGATAGTTACTATTAATATTTTTATCCTAAAAATATCATTACATCTGATTTCCTAAGGGAGACCCCCTTTGTTTTTTAGGAGAAGCCCTAAAACCACCAAAAAACCATCTTCCCCCCTTTGAACTATGACATATAGAAATATTAATGTAATTTTCACTTATGTAAATTAATCTACAAGTTTTGGATCCCATGAGGCACCCACAACCAAAACCGATGGAACCCAGAGCTCACCATGCACTTTGCACATTTGCAAATGTATTAAATGCATGCTAGGCTCTGCATCCTATCGAGCACCCAAGCTAAAAAAATATAGAACTCAACATGCAATTTGCACATTTGTAAATCTAAAAAGTTCATGATAGGATTTTGATCCCACAAAAACATTACAACCTCCTTCCATGGAATGAGGAACCCATAAAGCACATTGCACCTTTGCAAATGTGCAAAGTACACATCAGGTCCCACCTTCTGCCAACTACTTTCTACCAATACCCTTCCATAGGACATGGAACCTCATGAGCACTTTGTATATTTATGAAGGTGTAAATTGATCTTGGACCTCTACCTCTCGCTAAACCAAACATCTATCTCCCACAAACATAGGACCTGCTTTAAGTAGCTCCTAGCTCTGCCACCAACCACCATTGATGTATTTAATGTAGGGTTTTTCATATAAAACTAAGTAATTGAGGGATATGTTTATCATTATTTAAATTCTAAGTGTGATTTTTGAATATCTATTTACTTGTGCCATGCCATCAGACCTTGATCCATGTGCAAGTATCTAGCCAAGTCTAAAACTCTCAATGTACGTCATACATGGTATTCCCCTTGAATTTTTTTAATTAATTCTTGCATTTTAAAATGTTTTCAAGATTATTTCCATTTTTTGTGGGAGGTTTTCAAAATAAATTTCCATATAATTATCATTATTTCTTAAAAAGTATCATTTATGGGTATTCTATGGTTAGGTGTCAGTGTATTGTTTCTTAAACCAAAGGTTGTAGTCATAGGATTAGGGTTTATAGCGTTTCATTTCAAGAATTTCATTGTGAATATTTTCCCAAAGTGATCATCATTAAAACTTGGAATTTACCTCCTCTTTTTATATTCAAAATCTAGGGTTTCATTTATCCAAAGGAATATTACTAAAAACTATACCATTTAAAAAAAAAACAAAATATTCCACCAAATTATCCAACATCCTTGCAGACTTGGGACCTATCTCAAACACCCTAGATCCCTATGGTATTTACCCTTGATTTAAGCACATTTGACCCCCATGATCCTTTTCATATTTTTATAAAGTGGACTTACTTCCAACACCTTCCACTTATGCCAAAAAAACCAATGTGCTTTTAGTACCTCTTAGTTCCACATGAATTTTTACCTGCTCAGGACACCTTCCATCTCTGTTAGGGAATATAGCTACTTTAAACACCTATAGATCCCATAAAATTTCACAATTGGTTTCTCATGAGTAATAAATTTATTTTCCATGCCTCCTAAGGAAATAAATTTCAAATCCAAGGGCCCTAGAGTGGATCCCATGTTGGAGCTAATGCTGTGGAGATAACAAATACAAACTTAGGTCATATTGACCTGAGAGATTTTTGGGCTACGATAGGTGTAGAATTTTAGAATGACTAGATCCATAGTATCTATGACTCTATCTTACCACAATATGTAGCCTTCCCATTTTTAGTTTAAATCCCTGAATTGATCCTCATGATGGCCCAACACTATGATCTTAACAGAAGAGAGATCTATAATAAGAAAGGAGAATATTTTAAATTTAGACCCTAATTTTATTAGGTTAGTATTTGTAATTATTGAATTCAAGAGCTACCTATATATAAATCCACAAAAATCTACATAGTTCTTCAAGGATAAATGAGATGGGTGACAAAACATAATCAATAAACAGTGGCTCAAGTCCCCCAACTATTCCTCTAGAAGGTTATCAAAAACCATGTATAGAGCTAATTTTATCGATGAAGTAGGGGACATTATCATACTATTGCATAAAGTCATTGTTAATATTGATGCCAAGTGTTATCAAGAATAGATGTACCAATATATCTAGACCATATGATAAAATAAATAATACATTCATTGGGCCTAGTTAACAAGTGATTCCCTTCACAAGAAATTTATGGAGGTGAAAACAATAGGCAAGTTCTATATGACCTCCTAAATTATATACATATTATCCAAATGAATATTGTTCCCAAGCCTCAACACAGTTCCTAAGGAGATAAATGGAGTATATAACTATTACCTGGATCTCACATTGTAGTCAAACAGAGAACACTTTAGGAGAGTGAATGATGTTTTCATTTACAACATCATTGTCATGTTTGATAAGGAACATGGAAGAATAAGGTTCTCAAAGGAGCACTACATGAAATCAGTAAATGGTGTTCTTAATTCATATAGTTCCCCACCTTTTCTTACATCAGGGTTGCTGGGTTCAGTAGTTGTCCCTACACTCTTCCCCGATAAGTGATTGATAAATGGGCACTAATGGAGTTGATCAAGTAGCTCATGGAGACACAAAATATCATTTATAATAGGCATAAGGAAGGGATATATTTCCCAATTTCCATTGGCTGATACACATGCCAATCCATCCTCAAGGCCAAATGTGCTGAGGTTGAGATGGGTCAAATGACATTGAAAACTTTGGAATCTAGACCATTTTTTGATGTGTATGACAAGATTACATAATCATAACATATGCTCATGTGCCATACTATGAGGATTACTAGGAAGATTGTGGAGATGAAGTTCTTAAAATGAGGGATTATTAAAAAATGTCCCTTTAACAAATCAATGACTATGATAAGGAACCATTCCAGATGACCTGGTGGATTATGACTCCAGAGTGGACCCAATTTATTACACATAAGTTATCACATAACCCTTACCACTAGTTAAGTGGTCAACTCCATAATCCCTTTCTCTTTTTGATAGAATAACTCATGTAATTAACAAAACTATCAATTGGTTGAGGATTAAGGGAGTGTAGTTAATAAGAGAGACCATTGGGGTCAGATTAAAACATCTAATTATTAAATTAGAAGGGATCACCCCATCAGTAGAGGGTTTAAGAGAATCATCAGAGGAGCCTAACAAGAAGAAAAATAAGAAAAAGACTAAGGAAAAGGAGGTAGAATCAAGAAAAGAGGGAGAAGTTATAGAACAACCAATTTATCTTTCATCTAAAGACATAGCAACAATGACATAGGTTTTTATAGCTTCAGATCCCATATATTTGACTCCCATTTCTATTATTTCCACTTATCTTAATCACATTATCCCAAAAGTTTTAACACCTCCACCACTTTTCTCTACTCCTCCAACTTCTCAGGTTCCCATTTCACCTCATTTTTTAGCACCTATACCTCTTGTTTCCATTCCCTCTGCATCTACATCACTCAATCCACCTATCATTCCTTCCACTATACCCACTATAGTAAGCCAAGCACAAATAATACAAGTCAAGTGGACACTCAAGGTCCCACATCAGTGGAATCTTAAGTTTACACTCCACCTTCCTTTCCACTAATTTCACCTTCCCCTTTCATTCCATTCACTTTTTCTATTCCATTCATAATCCATTCCATTTCATCTTCATTAGTTTCTAACACTACTCAACAGTACTTAACCGTAGACTTAGTCATATTGACTTCAGTCACGTAGGTCATCCTAACTTCTGAGGTGAGTATTGTTCCACTTTCATCTCCATTATCTTTCCTTTTGTCACCAAACTTGAGTGTTTCTACTCATTTGATTGATACATTCAATTTTTTGACTTTCACCCTTCCACCTATCCCCAAATTCATAACCCCTGAGTCTATTCCACATTTTGCTTCCCCAATAGACACAACTATTCTCATTACCTCTACTTCATCCTCTTCCTTTGTTTATACAACCCCATCAGTTGAAATTGGATAGACACAGATGCTTGATGCAAATTTTGTTTTACAATCCACTGATGAAAGTGAACCTTTATAGGCACCTCCTAAGTAACCAATGGCAACATCTACACATGAGTTTAATTTGGTCATAGTTTCTACTAGTACAACTACATAAGCTACTAATTCTTTGGTGATAGTATCAAAACAACAAGGGGATACTCTTAATTGGCTAGCATAACTAGTAGGGAAGAAGAGACAACAGATGATAGACCCCAACAAATTGGACTTTGGTCTCTCAGAGGTCAAGAAGAAATCCAAACCAACTCCAAAGACCCTCTCTAGTATATTTAATGATGACAAGGGAGAAAGGTATGTTATAATTGTAGCTCCCTCACAAAAAAAATCATAAGAAAATCTTGTGGTGGGAGACTATCATATTTCTTAGATCCACTTTAGATGGAAAAAAAGAGAAGGAATCAAACATGATGTACAAATTGGCATCAACTTTCTCTTCTAGAGAATGGATCATGATAAGGCCACTAAGGATGAATTCAAAAAACAAATATAGCAGCTTAAGGATGCATTAAAAAAATTTACATAGCCTAGTGGATCATGACAAAAACCATAGGAAGTGCATCCAACAATCAATTTTTGGATCAAGATTTCATTGATTCAGTCCAAGAGATGGCTCACATGGGAAGGGAAATAAAAGAATGGTCAAATGAACTAATTACTAAAGGTAAGAAAGTCATTGTGGCAATCATAGACCATTACAAGATAATTAGGGAGAGAAAGAATATATTTAAGGAATAAGTTAGTAAATACGAACGAGAGATGCAAACCTTGAATTTATACTATCCAAAATTGACATCTATAGGCTCAATTGAAGAAGATACCATTGTTGCTGAGAAAGTATTTGATAATGAATTTGAGCACAAGGAAATGCATAGGGTTGCTCAATTTTGAATAAGCGTCTTAATAGAGTTTGCTCACCATTCCAAGTTGGCTCATGACAAAGTTGTTGACATGCTATATGAAATTGAGGGAATGATGAGTATAATGTTATGTCAACCAACATATGACTGCCAGAATCTCCTGTAGGTTGAATTGGTCTAGAATAAGTTTAAAGAGGTTTTCAATAAGGAATTTTCAAAAGATATATTCTTCACCCTAAGTTCCATTCACATATTTCTCAGGTATGAAAGAGAAATTGATAAAATGAGAATGGAAATGCAAGGAATAAAGAATTTTTGGAAATAATTATTTGATATATAAGTAGATTGTGCAGCTTCTCATGTCTACTCTTGCAGACTAGATTCAAAATGAGTACAAGAAATTTTTAAAGCCTTTGATGCATATGTTGAGAAATTATAGGCCAAGAATGACAAGAAGGCTGAAGAGATTATATATATTAATTAATTTCTTTGTTGAATATTTCAAATGTTTTAAATCCATTTTTAATTTCATTTTAAAAACATTATAAGTTATAATTGTAAAAAGTACAACTATCTTTTTATAACTCTTTTTGAGAAAGAGAAAACATATTGTTACACTTTATATTTTGATAATGTAAAAGTGGAACAACATGAAGTGCAACTTACACTTTCTATTTTGACAAGTATAAATTGTTAAAAGTGTAAAAGCATGAGGTGAAAATTACAAAGTTCATTTTGACAAAGTGGAAAGACTTAATGTTGTAAAAGTATCGCTTGCATTTTGAAAGTTAGGGTTTTGCATGAAAAGGGTAACCTGAATTTATTCAAAGTTATCTTTTATTTTGGAACTCAAGTTCTATTTTGGGTGCCTCTTTTTGCATGAAGAACTTTTTGTAGCTAACTAAAGATGAATAAACATTGCATAGAGATCTTCAATGTTATACCACACCATGATACACCATTCCACCTCAAGGATCATGCTCAACTCTTGCATGTCAATTTCCAGATGTTTCACAAGTCTAGGATGCTAGAAGTAGAATAACTCACCTCTTTTAGGTGAGGGTTTCAGATCTACATGATTTTCTTATTGGGTGTTCAAGTTTGGATAACTTCATCTCATTCATGACATCTTTTTATATAAGATTAGGTAGACCCCATGTCCCAATCCATCTTTTTACTGTTAGAGGATATAGTTTCTGCATTTTTGAATGCATTTTCTACAAGATGTAACCTTTAGGATAGAAATAAATTGAAGATTTGCCTTTCTTATTTGAGAGACCTTTGTATACGTCAGTTATTTGAATATTTGTGAGATTTTTGTTCTTATTTCAGTCACAAGAAATTCATTTGTGGTATTTTTTCCCTTCTAAGAATATTGTTTGATTAAAATAAAGAACTCTTCCCCCTTTTGTGAAAGTGACTAAATATTGCCTGAGTTTATGTTGAACTCACTTCAATAAAATTTTCTATTCCATTGTGTTTATCAAGCAAGCATTAAGACCCACTAAAATATAGTGCAATCATGATTTTAAGTTTTTTGTAATTTTTTATTCTTTCCCTTTTCCCATCAAAATTTTAATTTAGGAGAAAAAGATACTAAAAGAGCAAAATTTTCATAGAACTAGTGTCCTGCCAGTCACATCAGATGTAGTGAAAGGAAGCCATCCTTCTTTGGAGGTTAACATTAATGTGCCAAAGTCCCATGGCGTAGAGGTTTTCCCATTGTATCATTAGGTATTGCATGATGAGCTATTCCACATTAACATCCGTGAAAAAATTATGTGATAAAAATCACACTTTTATCTCCCTTGGTGAGCTTCTTCTAATGGATTTTTAATTCTCTATTTTATTCATAGATGTAATCAACATCATATCATATCTAACATCCCTCCTCATTGTAGACCTTGCTCAAGACCCTTAAATAACTATTTGGTTTGATCCCATGAGTGATTGTTTTGTGATATTATAAGAAGATATCGATATTATCACATATGGAAGCTTTGAGAAGGCTATAAAATTAATCTTGAATGGCATTAAAACCTAAAATTCCTCTAAAAAAATGTTCAACCTTGAGATTCCTCATAGATACTTTCTGATCTAATTCATCACGAACATCTCAACATGATTTTTAGATCCATGCACAATACCAACAACATTCAATAACTCTTTTCCCTTCAATTTTAGCTTAGAATATTCATGAGATCCTTTATACAGTAGCCTCATATATACTCTTCCTTACTTGCATTTATAAAACCACTTTTCAAACCATAGTTCTATCCCATGGTTCTCTCCATTCCTTTAGTAGTTTTAAGTTATACATTTTTTATAGTCTATGTTTTTAAAATTTTTTTTTAATTTTATTTTTTAAGTTATTGATTGAAAATGTGTTATGCATAAGTCTAGTTTTGTTCTTTAAAAAAAAAATTTAATGGTATTAGTAATTTGTTTATTTTTATTTTTTTAATTATCATGTTTTTAGGTTTTTTATGTTAACCCATGGTTTTTGAGCTAGTTTTTTTAATTCTTTATTAATTTTTAGTATAGTCATTTTCATTATATAGTTTTAAGTATATTTTTAATAAGAGTCTTTTAGATTTTGTTTTTATGTATGGATCTTATTTTGTTTTCAATATTGTTTAGAGTATTTTGTCATCATTTAGAGTCTAGTCTTTTTTTGGTCAAAAGTTTAAAATAAAAAATATAAAGGAAATTTTAAATAAAACATGAATGATAGTTGATATTCAATGCAATAATTATTAATGTAAGATTTTTTCCACTACATGGTTTTACCTACATAGTCTAGTTAACTTGCTTAGGTGTCACTTAGGTCTATAATAAAGGTCATTAGGGAAGATAATCCCACATTCATGAGTATTTGAGGACATGCTTATCTTTCACTTATATAATGGACCTTCATATGTACTTTTGGAAAACTAACCTAGAATGTTATTGAATTTGAATGTTTTAACACATTGTGAGTTTCTTACTCTCATGTGTTTATGATTTCATTAATCGATATCGATTCAACTTCGTGCATTTGATCTTATCTAGTTATCAATCCTCATGTGTGGCCCACTCTAACATGGTATCAGAGTGGTGATGGTAGATGAATGCCATGGATTTTATTGTGATCTCACTTGTAGTCTAGCTCCTTCTTTATGATATTGGCTATTTTCAAGGGTTTGGTGGGGTTTCATGTAAATCCATGCAAATTATACTACCAAATCATCTAGACAAAAAAGTACAATGGCATTGTATTTGGAAAATGTTAATACCCTAGGAAAAGTTGTAAACAATATCTAGTTTAGTGATAGTCCATTTTTTCCATTTTAGAGGGTTTGAAGGCAATTTTTCATATTTCACACATATTTATACCATCGGTCATCAAAGAAGAAAACATTTTTAGGGTTTTATAAAAAATGTATTAGGTCTTTGTTGATTTTAGAGGAAGGTTTACCAATTTTTGTAGATATGAGTTTTTTTTATTACTGCTTTTCGAGGAAGGCATACCATTTTTTATGTAAAGATTTAGTGTTTTACACATTTTTGGGTATTTGTTAGGATTAGTGATAGACTATAGCCTTTGGATATGACCTAATACATTTTAATTATGACCTAATGGTTCAGACTTCTACCAGTGATAACTCTATGACCTATTGGACCTACGTTTTGAGTGTGATCTACTAGTTTAAACTTCAGTGCATGATCTATTGGTTTAGATGCACTACACTTTCTAGTGACCATCGACTGTACTTGACCATGACTATAAAACCTTTCCTAGATTATGTGAGTTATATTTGGATGTGTGAATTGCATGAGCATGTCAAATTTAACGTATAAAGGAAGAACACTATTCATGGGCAAAGTGGAGTTATTTTTATGGTGACATCACTCCCCCATCAATCAAATCAATCAAGAGGGGGAACACTCATCTTCACCCTTACCCACTTGTCATATGGAAATTTAGCCTTCAATCAAAACTAACCCAAGTGGTCCTAACTTTTTCATGAAAGTTGAGTCAAATATTTTGTAAGCCTAGAAAATTAATTTTAGAAGGTGATTTTTTAAAAAATTTCAAATTCACATAATTTTAGCCTATAGCTCCTTTTCAAGGACAAATTTTTTAAAAGTGTTAGTTTTTTCAAGATTTATATATTTATCTTATTATTGTGCCATATAAAAATGATTCTTTATAGTTTCAAGGGGGTTAAATTTATTCTTATCTTTTGCACACTTGTGTCACTTATATATGTGTGTTGATTGTATATGCACTTGAATGTGCTGATTATGTATGCACTTAAATATAAAGTGCCAACCTTTGTAATATTAGGAGGAATTTGGTGAATATTACATAGATTGATCATCAAGATGCATTTTTAGCTAAGTTTGACTTACATCACATTGAACATGCATGGTTACTTGTGTTCATGTCAATTCATCTTGAGAGATATCAAATGAAAATAGATGATTCTACTCCAGTGGTTATTCTTGGAAAGACCAACTATGTATAGGTTACTAATCCCACTAACCTAAGTTAATATAATGACTACGCCAACCCTTATGACTATGTCTATGATCACTTATTTATGCATGGTTCATGGGATCTACACAGTCATGTGGAGCACACAAAGTGACCCTCCACTATTTGGATCACTCTTCAAATTATTTTTAGAGATCCTAATGAGATTTATATCACTCCTATTTCTATTTTTTATGATGAAACATTATTGATGGATAATGCTCTTCCTTTTATCAAGCCACCAATATAGGATGAAATTTTACCATACCTTAGCTATCCTATTACAAAATCCACATTCATTCCTATACATAATTTTGATTTTATAGTGCCATCACATATTTGTTCTTTGTATTAGGACATTTTATGGGATGTGCAAGGTAGTCACATGACATGCACTGAGATTCCACCTTCACTTATAAATATTACAGAGTTCAAAGTTACTCATTCAAGAGATTCCAATGATTATTTACAATAGGATTATATATGTATTATGGATTCAAATTATTGGGACACTTTTATAACAAACATCTCTTATTTGTTTTTAAAGTCTCATATTTCAAATCTAGATGACACCATTGAGGAAATTTATCTTATTTTTTATTACGACTCTATTATAGTTACATCTTCTTCTTTAGATGTAATGAGGGTACTTATAAACCCTCCTCTCTATCTTTTAGTTTATGATTCATTATCACCATATTTTAAATTTAGGCCTATGATTCCTAATCAATGTTTGGCACATTTGAGAATGAGCTTGGATACATTTGAACATTTTCCAGAGATTTACATCCTAATTCCTACCTACATTTCACTTGAGTGGGAATTTAGTAGTTTGATAGCTCAGGAAATATTTTTTTAAAAATGAAGAGACATAATTTTTTTTATAAGGAACTAATACAATAATCACCATGTGAAATTATACACTTACCTTCTCTCTCTTCTTTGTGGAGGCACACATTCACCATATTTTCTAGGATATAAGGTGGCTATAGGTAGTTGTAATTTTTAATGGGGATTTATAGCCCAATCTTCTTCTTTTGTCTCTTTTAGAGGGGAGTTTTTGTTATAATTTTTATTCTTTTCTCTATTTTATGATATATTTCTATGTATTTAGGTACCTCATCAGGCCTTTATGCTAGACCCAATTATACTACCCACCTAAGCTACACTTAAGGGGGCTATTAGTGTAGGTTTTTTCCCACTATGTGGTTTTACCTACCAGTCTAATTAGATTTCTTAGGTGTCACTTAGGTGTTTAATAAAGGTCATTAAGGAAGATAATCCCACATTCATAAGGATATGAGGACATGCCTATCTTCCACCTATTTATGTACCTTTACTATGTACTTTTGGCTAACCAGCTTATAATTTATTACGTTTGAATACTTTTGCACATTATGAGTTTTGCCCTCTAATGTGTTCAATATTTTGTTAATCCACATAGATTCAAATTTTTTTATGAAATTTTTTGTGAAGGTTTGACATTTTTTAGATTATATAGTCTTTATTTGGTAGTTTTTATCTATCAACAAACCTATTATTTGCTTGCATGGCACAGTGACCTGCCTATTGCTTTCCAGTAATGACCTATTGGTTCACTATACCTGATTGAATATACTTGTAACTGATCATGTGTCTAACAATACCTATGACCAAGATCTAAGTCACACCTAGCTTAGACTATGTAACTTGTATTAGGTTGTGTGATTCATGTGATCATGTCAATTATAAAGCATCTAGGTACAACACTATTCATGGGCAAAGTGGAGCCATTTTTGGGGTGATATCACCCACTCATCAATCAAATAAATCAAGGGGATCACTCATCCTCACCCTTACACCCTAGTCACATGGGAATTTTAACCCTTGGTTACAACCAACCCAAGGGGGATTAATTTTTTAATGAAAATTTGAATCAAGGTTTTTGATAAACCAAAAATATTAATTTTTCAAGGTGATGTTTTTTAAAGATTTTAAAACTCACATTATTTTTTAGTCTATAGATTATTTTTAGGTGCATTTTTTTGATAGTGTAAGTTTTTTTGAGTTCTATGTATTTATAATATTCTTAAGCCTTGTAAAATTGATCTTATCCAATTTCAATGGGATTATATTTCTTCTTCTCTTTTGCATACTTGTGTCGATTCTATATACAAGTTGATTGTATACACACTTAAATGTGCTAATTGTGTACACAATCAAATTTAAAGTTTTGAACTATGTAATATTAGGGGGATTTATTGACTATTGCACAAATTATTCATTTGGATGCATTTTTAATTGAGTATGACATCCATCACATAGAGCGTGTACGGTTGCTTATGGTCATGTTGACTCATATTGAGAGATATCAGATGAGGATAGCTGATTTTACTGTAGTGGTTATTCTTAGAAATACCAACTATGATTCATGAAGGATGTACATGGAACACTTTCTCATAGAATAAGATATTATTCCATTTATATATGGATAGATTCATGTCCACACTGACCCTAGACAATATAATGACTATGAAAATTCTTATGATCGTGTTTATGGTCACTTATTATTGCACATTTCATGAGATCTACAACACCATATGGATCACATAGAATGTCCCTCCATTGTTTGTAATGCTCTTCAAAGTCTTTTTAGAGATCCTACTAAGATTTATATAACTCTTTGGAGACTGTTGTACTCTCTCCTCCTACTCTTATTTATTGTGATGACACATTCTTGATGGATAATTCTCTTCCTTTTATCAAGACACCACTAATGGTTGAGATTATTCTAGACCTTAATGGTCCCATTATATATTTTACATTTGTTCCTATATAGGATGTTACTCTTATAGAGTCATCATATATTTTTACTTTGGAGGACTTTACTTTTCCTAGTGAGTATACATAGTGAGAGAATCATTGACTCATATATTCCTATGGATATTCATTTTATAGATATGCATGCTTCATATGTAGTCTAATATTTAGTTTTTAGAGTTTTAAATCCATTTTCTCATCTTCCCATGGATATTATTTTGGTGAATGTTCTATGCCCTTCTTCTAACAGGTTCAATTCAATGGCATTACATTAAATTATTATGCATGATCTTGCAAGACATATACAAAACTTTAGATATGGATCATATTCATCTATCTTCATACTATTTCCTTAATATTCCATTGTGGAATGGGTTGAATTTCAATACTCTTATTTTTTTCATCATCTTAAAAATGGAAGAAACATTATTTGATTGGGATGAAACTTCTTTAGTCTTTAGGCAGATGATCTTATCATCAACCTTGGTCATTTTGTGAACTCTATGATAAACTTCAACATCTTATATGGGGAATTATTATTTACCTATTTTCTATGTAATTGGTTACCTTATTAGGCCTCATTTTTGGGACATAATTATTCTACTCACCTAAGCTACGCTTATGGGGGATGATAATGTAGGCTTTTCCTCACTGTGTAGTTTTACCTACATGGTATTGTTAGCTTGTCTAGGTCTCATTTGGAATATAATCCCACATTAATGAGGATGTGAGGACATGTTTATCTTCCACCTATATAATGAACCTTACTATGTATTTTGGCAAACCAACCTAGAATGTTAAGGCATTTAAATGTTTTTGCACATTGTAAGTTTCTTTCTCTCATGTGTTCATGATTTAACTACTCAATACAAATTCAAATTGTGCATTAAATCCTATCTAGTTATCAATTCTCAAGTATGGATCACTCTAACAATAATATTTTATTCAATGTAGTGGATGCATTCTCAAGTGAACCCAACATCTATCTTGTGGGGGTAGGGGATATATAGTTTCTTAGTTCTTGTGTTTCCTCTCCCCATGTTGAAATTAAAGGAGGGAATGTTAGGAATAGTATTTTAGTGCCCACATTATTAGGTTATACTAATGTGTGAAAAATAATAAAGTGAATTTCATCTCATGAGTGTTTGAGAGAATAAAATTTGTGTTAACAGCTCACGTAGATAGTATTGTGAGAAAGAATAAAGGAGAGTCTTTATGAGACATGATAAATATATTTATGGGATTGAATATTGGTGTTGACTCCTAATTTAGAAGAGATTAATACACTATATATTGTAATTTTTTGTATTAAATAAAATATTATATTGTAACCAAAACCTTGTTGTGTGCACATTTTTTGAGATTTAGCTCTTCACCATTATGGGGTAATTCCTATCACTAACCAAGATATACTAATTATTACAATCTCATATCTAAGATGAGTGATTTTTATGAATATACATTCTTAGGTGATCCATTGTATGCCCATATGGAGCACATAATTAATTTTACATTAACAAATCTGATCTATATAACCATGTAATATACTCTTTTATGTAGCCAAAATTATACATAATTGACATCATTCATATGTAATTATGTACAAACAAGTTGCTAGGGACAAAAATGTAACTATATTATCTAGTTACAAAAAATGATGTCATTTATAGTCTCATACAACAAAGAAAACTTGTAAAGGGAAAATAATTTCTATCCTTTCAAAATTTAAAAGGAAAATATCATATTAAATCTCGTTATTTCCTTCATAAAATTGATCAGTCAATATCACACAATTCCATCATCTATGCAATGTATTGACCTCATTTTAACAAGTTTGAAGGTTTCATCAATTAAACATTGTAACAAAAATTACATATAGGTTATCATTGTATTAAACACTTTTCCATATAAATTTTGATACTCATTTTTAGTTTATGGTACCAAAGTAAATTTTTACTTTAAGAAGCACAATGATGATTTATGTTAATATTATACAAAATTGACATTATTCATATATAGTTATGTAGAAATGTGCCACTAGGGACAAAAAGGCAATTATATTATTTAGTTATGAAAAATAGATGTCATTTATAATATCATACAATAAAGAAAACTTATAAAGGTTCAATAAGTTATATCCTTTCAAAACTTAAAAGGAAAATGTCATATTAAATCTAGTTTTTTCCCTCATAAAATTGATTAGTCAATCTCACACACATTTCCATCTTCTACGAGATGCATTGACATCATTTTAACAAGTTTGAAGGTTTATTATTAAAACAATGTACCATAAATTACATACAGTCATTATTGTCTTATAAAATTTTCCATCTAAATTTTGACATCTCATTTTTAGTTTATGGTACCATAGTAAAATTTTCTTTTAATAAGTGTAGTGATGACTTATGTTACAATCCAAATAAAATTATAGCCTTACTAGGTTGCATTCACTATCATTTAAAAAAAGATAATGCATACAATAATTTTAAATATTTCATGTGTATATTTGTAATAATGAAAAAAAATGTAATGATACTTACAATATACATATAGGCATGATAACATCACACATCCATAATGTTTTAAGTACAAAATCTATCAATTTATTTCAACAAAAGGCTCATGGATTTTGGTAACTATTTCATATTTCATACTTATTTTCATGTTTTCATAATCACTTATAGTTTTTTATGTCATTAAAAAAACAACTCCACAATGTTTCTCATTTTGACATAAAATTATTTATTATTTTGTACTATGATTTCACTTACTCAAATTGTATCATTTAAAAGTTAGGTTTAATTTTTCATATGATGTTTTAAAATAGAATAAATATTTAAGAAACATAATTTTTTTCAATAAACACAAATATTTGAAAAAATATAACTTGATTATGATTTCCACAATGATATAATAGCTTTACCTTTCCCAACATGCATTGACACAACCCTCTATAAGGATCAGTTTCCTCCATAATAATTTAAGGAAACACATATATAAAATACACACCCACACACACCCACACACACCCACACACCCCCACACAAACCCACACACCCACACCCAAACCCACACACACACACACACATTAATTATGATTTCCCTCAATGATACAATAACTTCACCTTTCACAACATGAATTACCACAACCTTATATAAGGATTAGTTTCCTCCATACTCATTTAAGGAAACACATCTATACAACACAACTCACCCCATCCCACATACACATACATTATATAACTCAAACAAGATTTTACTAAATAATTCATTCCTAACCATTTCATTAAGAGAGTCATATTCATAAAAGTATTCCCCTAACCAATTTAATGTTACATTATACAACATTTTGAACAAAATAAACAAAAATCTAAGGATTGAATCCCTTTAAAGAATTGCTTCTACAATCCAAAATTTCATGACCAAAGTTTTATAACAATTATTTTCATCATACTTAGCTTGAACTGTTATATCTAGTTTTTTAAGTTATCAAAATTGCATGTTAATGACCAGGTGCCAAAGATCAATCGTGTGAAAACTATACTACTTATGTCATAATAGCTTTATCTCAGTGATATATAGTTTTATACAACATTATAGATAGTTTCAAATAACAATGTCAAACAAATTTGGGAGATCAATAAGTGCCCAATAATTAACAATTATAATATTATTGCATCAAACAACTTAAACTACTTAAGGAAAAAATAAACATGATTAACCTTTCTATATTTATATCCAATTTATCATGTGCAGATAGTATTTTCCACACACTATAAAACTAATTTATAAAAAATTAATTAGTTTTGAATATAAATTTCAACAAACATAAAAAATAAAAGTTATTTTGTTTTAATTCATTAAGAATGGCTCCATGAATAAAATAAAAATGAAATATCTACTTGTAGACATTAAATATGAATGATATAACATCCCAATATTGTATACTTATAAAATACCTATTATGGTTTTACCCTTCAGTTCCAAGACCTTCTTGTTGCCAAAAGGCTTGTGTTCACTATCTCTTTGTACCAAATTGCTTATCTCTTAGTCTAACCATAGTCATATTGATGATCGGGCCTTCTAAACTATGATAAATGATATAAATATGATATTTATCCTTCTTTTATAGTTTTGGACTTATACTTATTTCTAGCTTCCTAGACACTTGTGTCCTAACTAGACACCTATATCAATGTTAGTGTCCATTTTAAAACTAAGTGTTCAGTTCCCAAAAGTCATCCATTTCAGAAATAAAACATATCCTAAAGGTCAACCTAAGTGATTTAGTGTGAGATATTTTCAAAATGGATTGGTATATATACAAGATCATCCCTCATTCATTCCTCACCTATAAAAAACATATAAAATACTAAAAACTCCCAAGGCAACTTACCAAGAGCACTCAATCAAACATTAAAGTGAGAAAATATTACCTATTCATCCCTATTTCCATATCACACATAGGAGTAATATCTTCATAGGTATAAAATACTAAAGGAGCATCCCATGAGACATATTTGATAAGTCACAAGCTAGGTCACTCTATGTACTTGCTTAGCACATATTGTATCCTCATGCACACTTAATCCAACACGTAGAGGAGGACTACATAAGTCTGATGCCCTATTCAAATTATTGGTTATGTAGGTAGTGCCCATTGACAGAGGATTCCTTTGGGTAGATCCACACCATGTGCCCACTAACCCAATTTTCCCATAGTTACTTCAAGAGTTACGAAGATAGAGTTTGATCATTTGAACATAATTGATACCTTATGCATGAAAATTTACACAACAAATGAAAGGTAACAAAAAATACAAAAGGCTCCAGGTAGTCACATCTAGATGTAGTCATTACTCCATATTGGATACTTACATCCAACTTAGACACTAATATTGACACAACCATCGAGATTGGATGCAAGTGTCTAAGGCCACTGAATGCAAAATTCCAAAATTTGATGATTATTCTAGAATCATGATCTAGTCCACTTCTAGCCTCTTTCAGTCCATATCTGAATATGAACAATGAACTAACTAATTACTCTTATTTTTAATTTATTGTAATATCAATCAATAGTTTTAATTTTTATTTTTGGCAAATCTCAATATTGTAAATTTAGAATATTATTTATTTGAGTTTGAAAAATTAATTGGCCCACTATAGATCTATTTATCACCTTATAACTCCCATACCTATTAAATTTAGGGTTAAAAATTTGGTGAACCTAACCATTGGTCTCAAAACCCTATATGTCTAAGTTTTTTCTATTTTTAATACAAATTTTGATATCTAATTTTCCAAGATATCCTAAATTTTAAAAATTAGAATTTTATTTTCTCAAAAGTCATGTTCAATATGGAAATAACTCTTAGTTCATTCATTTTTCATTACATAATAATAGTTTATACTTGTTATGTTTCATGCTTGATGGAATCAATAAAATATATAAGGGGTCCCAAATCTAATCACTTTAGATCAAATACATATTTGCATACCTATTATTGTTATAATGTTTATAACGTGATCCTACACGTTACCACAAAATGCCAAAGGTAGTTCATGAATCAACCATGTTCTCCCTACCATACTATAACTTGATCCAATGATGCCACTACTAAAACATCACTTTTTGAATTATTACATCATTATTTCCATTAAAAGGATGTTCTATTGAATGCATTACACATGACCATACTACCAAATAATGTAGATCTACCATATGTGGCCTCAGTGTTAAGCTCAATCAAATAGACTGAGCATAATATATCCTTTGAACAAGAAGATTTAACACCTCAACATCTTATAAAAGCTCAATCAAATAGACTGAGCATAATATATCCTTTGGACAAGTAGAGTTAACACCTTAACATCTTATAAATCACTACTTACAATTATACATTTAGGCATGTGTGTGAAATAAAATATTTAAGAGGAAATTGTGGATAATGGTTTGGGCATCAACATTTGTAATATATATTTTATTTCCTTACTTGGCATTGAGGCTAGAGACTTGTAAATTTCAACTAGGAGCATCAATGGATTTTAGAACATTTTCACACCAATTATTGGGGTAAATAACATTGAATATTAATGTGGGACCTCACACATTACCTATTTTATGCCAAGTTATACCAAATTATTTGCATTGCAACATAACTTTAGGATGATCTTGGACACATCAAATGTATGAGGTTCCTTACATACATGCCTAAAACTTAGCCACCAGGGATTTATTTACACATGCCTAATGGATATTGATCCCTTCAAACATTGTGTGATGGTATAATAAATGAATAATAATACACCATAATCATATGAACATGAATTTGGATACTGATATTTACTAAAATATGGATACAAAGGATACAGGTTGGGAAAAAATAAGCAAGGTATATCCCAACCCATCTCACTTGCAAATAATACAAATCGACTAGGCTTGGGATTTTGTAGAAAAATTCGTAAGTCATAAATAAAATTCTCAAAATGAGCCTTGTTTTTAAAGGTAAAATAATAATGTATACATATACCTCCTTCTAATATAGATACCAAATTGGTAAACCCTCATTTTATTGATGAAAATACTCTGCTAGAAAATTTGACATTGGATGAATTCTCGAATGATGAGTCATTGTTAGATTACTTTGAGGAATATAAGGATCTCTCTTACTTTTATATTAATAATATATTTTCTCATGCCACCTATACTCATGATTATTTTAGTGAGAATGATAATACCACTATCTAACATGATGATCCTAATACTATTCCCATTACAATGTTTATCACATAATGATCCTCTTTACTAAATGAGTAAATAATACAATATAACTATGGTATAGATAAATATCCTTGATCAGTACTTCTTGCTGCAATGATGCAAGATGATGAAGTAAACACCTATCAATATTTCCTATGTGATTTCCAAGAATTATTTTCTTGGGCTTACTTAGATATGCTTGGGATTGATCCATCAATGGCATTGCATAATATAGTATTAAATCTAGGTGAAAAACCTATTAAGAAAGCTTCATAAAATATACCCTAAAATGGCCTTACTAGTAAAAGATGAGATTTAAAACGTTTTGGACACATGATTCATAAGACCTGTTGCACATTTTAATTAGGTTTATAATGTTTTACATAATACCAAGCCTAAAAAAAATATATAATGTTACACTTATTACCATTACATAAACAAAGCTTGTCCAAAAGATGATTTCCATTACCTAACAATGATATGATTATCAATTCTACTATTGGATATGATTCTTTTCATTTGTAGATGGTTTTTATAAATATAACCAAATATAAATTAACCTAATAGATCAAGAAAATATGAAATTTACTACACCCTAGGGTACATTTTGTTACACTGGTATACCTTTCAAACTCTAAAATGTTGGAGCAACATATAAACACTGACACACATTTTTCATGATTTTATTCATAAAAATATCGAGGATTATTTAAATTAGTTAATTTTAAAATTAAAACATTGTCACAACCATGCTATTGAACTACAAAAAATATTTTCATGCTTATGAAAGTTTAATGTGTGACTGAATCCAAAAAAATGTGTTTTCAAAGTATCTTCTAAAAAGTTTCTCAAGTACATTATTTCTTAGCAGGACATCAAGGTTGATAAAAAAAAGTAAAATTTATTTTTGAAATTCTACTGCCAACTAATCTAAAGTAGATACAATTTTTATAAGGAAGAGTTTAGGCCATTCAATTTTTCATTACTCAACTAGATGATAAAACAATTCATTTCATGTGTTTGATAAAAAGACACAAAATTTATATGGGATGATGTTTGTTAATTTTTTTTTTTATAAAGTCAAATAACATTGAGGAAACCCACAAGTGATCATGCCTCTTATAATGGATAAAACATTGGTCATTTAAGTCTTACTAACTCATGAGGCCCTGAGGGCCCTATTAGCACAATATGATGATGACCACAAAGAACATGCAATTTATTACATCAACCATCAATTAGTTGATTATGAATGCAAGTATACAAACATGGAAAAATTATGTTTATCATTGGTATTTTATATGAAATAATAATATCATTACTTTATTCATAATGAGGTCTATGTTATAATTAAAGAATATCCATTAAAGTTTCATATAAATAAAAATCACCTAACGCGCCACATCGTAAAATTGGTGATGCAACTTACAGAATTTGATATTAAATTTATATCTCAAAAATCAATAAAAGGTCAAGTTTTGGAAGATCAATTAACTTTAGCTCCACTGCTTGATACTTTTCCAATTACTGAAGTTTTTCATGATGAATTCAAGGCATATAAATATTTTCAAATCCTTAGACAGTATTTTTAATGGATCCATATTTAGAATAGGTGCGGATGTAGCTATAATAGTTTTCACCCTCAAGGGTGAATACATACCATTTTTTTACAAATTATCTTTTGCTTGCATAAATAATATAACAGAGTACAAGGCCTTAATCATTGTATTCTCAATATCATAAAATATTCACATTAAGAACATTCAAGTTTTTGGTGAATCTTAGTTGGTTGTTAATCAAGTAACTAATCATTACCAAACCAAATAAGATCATTTATTTCCATATAAACAAATGGTGGATTGACTAAAAAAATATTTTATATATTCTCTATTGACAATATTCCACATAAAGATAACTACCATGTAGATGTGATGGATAGTGTGACATCCTTAATGCCTTTTGATATTACTGATGATTCAATAAATTTTAACATATGGAAATTAGGAAATCATTCCATTTCTTTAGACCAAATGGATGCCTTAGTAGCTCTCACCATTACCCATATCTATACAAATACATAATGGTATAATGACGTATATAATTTCCTATACAAGGCTTATATACTTGAACATTTTACATGGAATGAAAGACACAAATTGTAATGAGAGGAAATTCATTATGTTATTATTATAAATGACTTATTCAAACAAGGTTTTGATGGACAATTACTTCAATGTTGAAGTAAAGAGGATGCCTAAACCACACTCTTAGAAATGCATGATAGTGAGTGTGGTAGACATTTCAACGGTAAGGTCATGTCCCAAAAATTATTATGCCAAGGTTATTTTTAGCCTACCATGGAAAAATAATGTATTAATCATGTAGAATTATGTTTACAATGTTAGAAATATAGTAACTTAAACCATGCACCATCTCATGAGTTACAACTGATTGTTTGACCATGACTCTTATCCTTATGGGGATTTGATCTAATTGGAAAATAAACCCCTTATATTTAGGAGGGTACAATTTTTATAATCACATATACAAAATATTTTACCAAATAGGTGGAGGCAATTCCACTTGAGTTTATCATAGGGGATGTTGTATGCACATTTTTGATGATAGATGTTGTAAAATGCACACAATATGTTAAACACTTATGGGTTTATCAAGATCACATCAAGTGAGCGTATAACAAAAAATATTTTGGCACATGAGTTTTTGTGGGTGACCTATTATTAAAATAAAATTAAAAGAACACTAATGCAAAAAAAGAAAAGAATGGAAAGTTCAAACCAAATTGGTTATGACCTTTTATAGTTACATAAAAATTAGGAAATGGAGTGTAACGACTAGCTATAGTTGAGGGGAAAATTCTCAAAAACCCAATGAACATATCCACTTGTTTAAATATCTAACTTAAAATATTCTAAAAATACCAAAAAAATTAAAAAAATCCAAAAATCCAAAAATATTTAGCATTTCCATGTCTTATTAACTCATTATAATCTATGTTGTTGATTCCATGTTGTTACATAACATATAATTTATTTATATATACACATATATGTTTCACATATTTTTTGAGTGTGATACAAGCATACCTAGGCACATGATATTTGCACATACAGATGTTGGGCCTTCCCTTTACTCACATTATCAGTAAATTGGGGGCCTATAATTATTTGATCATGACTAACCTAGGTTATATTATTATATGATAATTTTACATTATCATTCTTGAGCTTATATCCTTACACATGCTTAGATATTTCATAGTGTACTTAATATGATATGAACTTAACATTTTTAAATAACACATATATCGAGGGACTACTATGATATGCTTATGATATTTTTTTATAACTCTATACTTTCCTCTTTGCACTTCCTTGAGTGTGTTCCTTCCTTGCTATTGTATTACATTGTATTTCTTTTTTTAGCATTTCAATATGGTCCATTGCATGCAACCCCTATGCCATTGTTTTCCTATGGTGACATTTTGAACATGTCATAGTTTATTGTATGTGTAAATTTGAACATGTATTTATATTATTTATGGACATTTGAATAATTCATGTCCCTTTAATTATGCACATTTGAACACACTCCTTGTATGAGGTCTCCTTGGACTATTTCCTTTTATTTTTAATTTTTGAGTGATCTTGTGTGTTTTCTTGATCACTTGCTAAAATTGTGCTATAACTCTCTATATGTTGCCATGAATTACATCATGCATCTTAGGAATTATTGTGATCACATACTATGTATCTCATTGCTATATCTACTTAGACATGCTACTCATCTATTCTACATGATCCATACACATATTAGATAATTATCTTATCCTTTTAAGGTTAGGTAACTACTAGCTTATACTTACCTCACCTCAAAATCGAGGGCATGTCATAGATGCATGAATTCCATAATTTCATAGTTTCATATTATAGTGGGGGCATTTAATAGAGGCATGGCTTACACACTTTCACAATTTTAGATTACAGTGGGGGCATGTTAAAGAAACATGCTCTCCACACTTACACCAGTTCTCAAATATTCTAGATATAATGGGGTCATGTCTTGGGAACATATATTCCATACTTTATAAATTTAAATTTGGAAAATTTCATAGTTATATGACTCAGATGCACATTTTTAGCAACATTTTATACATTGGTATTATTGTTATACCCAGTTCAACTTGAGACACCTATGAGGTACATATGTTGTGCAAAAGAGCACCCCAAATTGAAAAATAAAATCAGATTTCAGATTTAAAATACTACTATGGACAATTATCATACCCAATATTGGATTTAAAAACTTTATTAAACCAATCTACTTCAGTAGTTGATTCACCTTTTGGCAAGGTTGAGCTGATTAAATCACTAAATATTACCAAGTTTATAAGTTATAATTGAGAATCATCTAACTTCATTATATTTATGTATGGAGTTATTAAATCATCCCCCTCAATAGATATATAATTTTATTTTATTGGATCACCCAACTCACCAAGTTATAAGTATGAATAGGTTACAACATTGAGATGGGCTCAATGGATGCATGACAATTCACATTTTCACCAAGGTCGTGTCTATGGTGTCCTCCAATATCTATACATATGTATGCACTTACATATTTCCAAATTGTCCTAATCTTATCTTCAATACTTCATAATAAAACATTTCTTCAAATACAATTTTTAATAGGAAAGATGGTTGCATTGATACATTGGTGTACCCCTAACCTTACTCTTGTTACTTTCAAGAATTTTGAATTCTTTCAATTATAGATTATATGCACTGATTATATAATATAATGTGCTCTTGGTTGTAGGTCAGTCACCAAGAAAACACTCAAGTGACACTTACGCAAAGATAAGATGTGTTATACACACCCAGGTATACATTTATTTCATTTAAACTAGAAATTTCATTACTATACCAAATAGGGGAAAATATAGACATTAAATTTGAATTATATAACACACCAATATTTTATACTTAGAAATACCTATCATGGTTATACCCTTCAGTTCTAAGACCTTCTCGATACTGAAAGGCTTGCATTCACTATCTGTTTGTGGTAAATTACTCATCTCTTAGTATGACCACTATAATTATGATGACCATGCCTTCTATACTATATGAAATTCTATAAAACGATAATTATCCTTATCTTCTAGTTTTACATATGTTCTTATTTTCTAGCTTCTTGGATACTTGCATCCCAGTTAGATGCCTATCTCTACACTATTGTCTATTTTTAAACTAAGTGTTTAGTGCCCAAAAGTCATCCAATTTTTATATAAAACATATCTAAAAGGCTAGCCTAAGTTATTTAGTGCAATATATTTTCAAAAGGGATTGGTATATATAAAAGATCAACCTTCATTCATTCCTCACCTATAAAATACTAGAAACTCATAAATAAACTTATCAAGAGCACTCAATCAAACATTCAAGTTGGAAAATATGACCTATTCATCCCTATTTCCATATCAGACATAGGATCAATATCCCTACAAGTCTAAAGTATTGAAGGAGCATCTCATGAACCGTCTTTTCCAAGTTATAAGCTAGGTCACTATATGTAATTGACTATCACACATTTTATTTTCATGCAAACACAAGCCAAAATGTAGGGGATAAATACATAGGTTTTAGACCCTCTTTGGGTTATTCTCTATGTGAGTAATTCCCATTGACAAAGGGTTACTTGGGGTAGCAAAATATTGTGTGCCCACTAACCCATTTTTTCCATAATCAATCTAAGGGTGAAGAAGATAGGGTTTGATGATTTAACAAACAATAATAGCCTATGTGCACAATAGAACACACTAGATAAAATGTGATATAAAAACTATAAGGATTTAGGTGGCCATATCCACATTATGTCAATGTTCCATACTTGACACCTATATCTAACTTAGACACCAATGTTGATACAACTATCCAGTTATAATGCAAACATCCAAGGCCACATAATAAATTGTTTTAGAATATGATGAGTGTTCTAGAATTCTGACATAGTACACTTAAAACATGTTTAATCCCATATCTACATATCTACAATTAACAAAGTACTCTTGTCTCCAATTTATTGTAATATCAATTAATAACTCTATTTTTTTATTTTTGGCATATCTTAATATTATAATTCAAAATATTATTTATCCGAGTTTGAAAAATTAATCATCCTTCTATAAATTTATTTATCACCCTATTGCTTGTTCATTTATATATTCTTAACCTTATAGGTATCTCTCATACTTATCCAATTTAGGGTTAAATACTACCCATAAAACCTCATAATACCACAATGATTATATTTCTAAAACAAGTTAAGGCCAATGCATAAAAAATAAAACATAGCATGATTTTCAATATTAAATTATTTGAATCCCTTTTAGTTTATAATGAGAATCATGAAAAAACTTACAACCCACCATCATAATTATGGTTTATCTAACATTATATATCCAAAAGAATACACAATTATTGAGACAAAAATTTGGTCATTCCACATTTAAGAGTCAAATAACACATAAAATTCTTAAGTTTATTATAACTTAAACACAACCCATTATTTCCTTAGTAGTATAATTGGATCATAATTTTTTAAATAAAAAAAAGGGTAGAAAGTTAGAACCTAGTAGTAAGAAATTCAAAGTACAACCTGAAGTGCATTTTAATATGTATTTTGACACAATAAATTAAGACATAATTCACTCTTTATTTTGGACCAAGGTAGACAAAAACTCAAGGTTACCAAGACCTAAATTTGTTTATAAATTCAATATTAGGTGTTGCCTACCTTCTTAAGTTTCATAATTTCAAACATAACAACTTTAATCCCCACTTAATAAAAGAACCCAAGGGAATAAAATTGAAATTATTCATTTCATATAAAGATAATCTCAAAACCATTACCAAAGGAATAAAATCAAAATTACCCATAATTAAGAATAATTAAATTAGAATTCACTAAATTCTAAAACAACAAAACATTTCCTAAAACCAATTTAAACCAATCCCCCATCATAATATAAAGGTTAAAAAGCATAGCTATATGGGTTAAATGGTTTAATAAAATAGTCCATAAACTATAAAAACTTATCTACAAAACTATAATTAAATGGTTACATTATGTTCTTGAAAGATAAATATATGAGAAAAAACATGATAAACAAATGTTGGCCATCTTCCAATCCTATCTCTACTATCTTTGTAATGTTTTTATACAATGAGAAAAGAGCTAAGTGGTTAAAATAACTAATAAATTATTAATTTTTACAATGGTTTCTAAAAACTACAACTTAGTACTTGTACTTTACTACATCTTGATAAACTAAAAAGTGGACTTATATTTTTAAAATTGTAAACCTAAATAATTATTGATAAAATTTGGGCTTGATAAATATGAAAAATGATGATCTATCCTAAAACTTTAAATTTACATATAATGGGACTCAACATTCACACCCACTTAAAATGTATATACCATACAATGATAATAGGTTTTAGAACTTATTTACTAGTGGATTCACCTTAAAAAGTTCATTTTAAAAATTTGGTATACAACTCATTTGTTTAAACAAAATATATTTAAAAAATATACTGATAATTTTATATCATGATAGAAGTGGCCCCAAGATAAAATATTTGGGTAGTGTTATATGTGATATTCCTTTTTTTATTCCTTTGTTTAAGATATCCTCTTATTCATTTATGTGTGTCTATAATGTCTGCACACTATATTATTTTATTAATCATCCAAGCCATCCTATTACCATATATAAATGAATTGTGACCATAATATAAAAAATCACACGACTTTTTTATTTCTACTAACACAAGCCCACTTAAAAATAGATAAAGAAAACAATAAAATAATTGAAAAAATAGAACAATCAATCAATAAGAATACATGTCATTCAGTCACCATTGATTATTAATAAGATCAAAATGATAAGAAAAAAATTATTTTTTTATGATTTGCATCTCAAAATTTCCCCATCATGAAATATTTATATTTTATAATTTATTTATATTTTCACTTGTTTGAAACCAATTCTCCAATATGAACTTAAATACTAAAATGTTCCATATTTTCTACTCAAACAAATTCAGTCATTATGTTATTTAAGACATGACTAAGTAGTAAATCAATAGATGTTTAAATATAATACCATAATCTATAGTATTATATTTAAACTAAGTTATAATAATCACCCACATAGTCATATATATTATACCTAAAAATTAGATAGTAATGACTCTATATATAATCATTACCATCTAATTTTTGAGTATATATATGTTGATCATATAAATAGTCATTTCCCACTATAGATTAGAGTTATTTAGTGCTATTAGAATATATGGTTCAATTTGATTATAATGGTCTATTATAATCATAATAACTCATGCCCTTAAGGTAATTCATACAAATTATAAAAAAAAGATATAATGTTATGAGTCAAAAAGAACAACCTAGTTTTTTGTGATAATGACTAAAGTGTTGACATAATTTCAAATAAATAATTAATCAAAATAATGCAATAATATCTCAACCACACATAAATGAAAAAATTGATATATAAAAAACCTAATCATGCAATGATGATCACACTCCATATAGTAAGAAATACATAACATGACATATAAAAATGGTCATTTTATTCTAGTAACATTGATCCATCAAGGTGCATGCAACCAATACTATCTATCAATATAGAGATTTAGTCCTCTTCCATTCTCAAGCAAGGAATCTCAATCACCTCATAAAACTAAAAGATGACATCAATAGAATTATAATGAATCATAATAATTCATAAAAACACATTAATAAATAAAATCACCATTAATAAATTAATTACAAAAAAATAAATTTAAATATAATTTCATTGATAATTACATAATATTCAAGGTCGTAAATTCTACATGCCATAAATTTATAACACTGCATATAGAAAACAATATGCATACTGTCTCTCAAAAAATAATTTCACTAATGAAAAGTTATTAAAAATGCATAGAAAATAAATAAGAACAATAAAATAAAGTAATGTCACATATCATGAGTCCAAAATATAATGATACCTTGATATAAATATCCAAAGTTAAATAAGTAGTCAAGGAAGTTAAAAAAATTAACCTCCCTATACATGAGCATTGAATTGGTGCTACTCAAAGAGGTAGTGATACTCATTATAAAAGACATCCTCATCTTCCCACGATGCACTCTACTCCCCATATGTTCCCACTATAATTTCACTTGATGAATCTCCCTATTACATAGACCTACTATGTGCTACTCTAAAAATATAAGGGGCATGAGGCATATTTTTAATTTGTCTCTACTTTTAAATCATACCAATTAATAAAGTGAGAATAATCAATGTCATAATTTTTTAATAGTTAAATGTGGAAAAAATCATGAATGTTTGAGAGAGAGGATGGAAGGGTGAGCTAGTATGCAACATTGTTGAATTCTTCAACAACCTCAAACAAACTAAAAAAACTAAGTGAAAATTTTGGTTTCCTTTTCAATTCTAATTGAGATTTTATGTAGGTGTACCAAGAGATAAAACTTATATTACACTTAAACACATTAATTATTCTATTTACATCTTCATAAATAGTATAGTGGTACGAATCCTCTTTCAACCATTCCCTAATGACCTTAGCTTATTGGTCATATTATTTTCCAAATGATGAATTTATTATCAAATATATCTGAACCCATAAGTGGGATGCATCTCCACCCATAAAGTGCTTTGAAAGAATCCATATTAATGAATGAAACATATGAATTATTGTATGAAAATTAAACCAAGTGTAAGTAATCTCTATTCAATCTTGGACAACATTATTTTTTTAAAGATTTTAAAGCATATTTTTCATGCTTAAATGTGCATTTTAAGGCACCCTATGCTCTTATTCAATTATTTTTACTCTCAAACCACCATCTACGGGAACATAAATCTTGCATTGAAACATTATAAAACTATCTTCCTCAAGAATAAATTCATCTACATTTCCTTCTTTATATCCTTGATGTAGTTTTTCATGATTAAGTTTATAAAATTAATTTCCCACTTGTTGATCTCTAATGGAATATCTCAAGGCCATTCTAATGTGAGATGTTGTGACCACATAATTTTAGTGACTCGATGAATTTATATCCATGTTTTCTTTCCATTTAACATATGATATGTCTATCTCATAATTACTTATGAATTATAATGATCTTATTTTTATGACATTATAATAAGGTTGAGTAAATATATACTCAATATTATAATAATGTATCTTGTGTTTATACACTATTCCTAGTAATAAGTGTTACCACACTTTCTAATCATTTACTAAAACTTCAAGTTCTAAATCATGAGTTGGATAATTCCACTGATGATCCTTGATATTACCTTATTTTTAGGTGAATAACCTACATTATTTCATTAAAAAACTACTCAAACCTTTTAATTATCCATTATTCCATATATTGAACATTTTTACAAGCTCAAGTACTTAAATAATAAGAGCAGTTGTGAAAAAATACTTTTAATTATATATATTTTAAACTATCCAATACATTCATATTTATTTCCATTTTTTTGGTGGAGTAATTAAATTAGATAGTTTGAAAACTTCTCAATGAACCTATGAAAATAACCATAAAAAACAAATAAATTGCATATCTATAACACATTATTTGGATCTAGCCATTCTATATTCACCCTTATCATTATAAGTCCTATTAAAATACATTCTTCTAGGATAATGTATCCCAAATAATATATATTGGTTTCATTCTTCCATGATAGTATATCCCAAATAATATATATTGGTTTGGATGAAAGAAAACTTCAAGAATTTTTCATACATCATGTGCTCATGTAGGCATTGCAAAATAAGTGATTAATGTTCCTCATGTCCTTTCTTATTGTGGGAGTTTATAATCATATCAACTAAAAACAATAAAAAATTTCAAGTGAGATAATCCTTAAAGGCATTGTTTATTATACTCATGAGAGAAGATAGGGAAATGGTTAACATAAAAGGTATAACTGTAAATTCATAATTCTAGTATTTTTTATAAAATAAAATTTGAGAACGTTTTCATACTTGATTCCAGGTTAGTGATACCCTGATATGAGTATATAAATAAAAATATTATTTTAATTTTTATTTGATCCCAAAAAAACATAGACATGAGAAATTATATATTTATTATGAATGGTTACTTAGTTAATAATTCATTAGTCAATACATAAACCAATAGTCCCATATTTATTCTTAGATTTGTATCTTCAAATACTTTAATTTTGTAGTGTTCATCTTATAAGGTGCATTGAAAATATATATTTTTATCTTGGTATAATTCCAACTGATAAATTAAACTACCTCCTAAAAAGTAAACCTAAAAAATATTCAAGAGACACATCCTAATATTCCTATGGATGATATTTATCATAGGATTTGGATCACCTTCTAATTTATCTATTCAAACTATAAATATTCATCAAACCTCAATTTTTTTTATAATGCATATGTACGATCAATTTGACAACTAATAGTCTCTTAGTCCTTTGCATAATTTTTTTTCTCATTTTTGTTTTGAGACTCAATCATTTTACTATGACCAAAAAAATTATTATGTTGAGGCTCAAACACCTTAATGCCTAATATTATTTCATAGGATCCAAGATTAGTTGCATGAATATTTATGTGTCTTGGTGACTTCTATGTCTAACTTTGAATATTTAAAAAAATTGGCAATGAAATGAGTCTTGTTCAACCTAGATTATACTTCCATCCTCTCATTTAACATTGAATTAGGTTTTATCTTAAATTTATTAATTTTTATTTGATATGGTAAAATATAGGTTTTAAAAGGACCTATAAGCACATGAGTGCATTAACTTTTTTTAAATAGGCCAACTAGGGATAAAAAACTAAAAAGCAAAAAATAAAAATCAAAATAGAAGAAAAAAATAAGAAAAATTAGTAGAACTAGGAGGAAGGTCCCTCCTGAGGGTCTTTAGCTTTGATAGTGTCCTTTAATAAGATGGTCAATTTGTCCTTTGAAACTTTAGATTGAGTACAGTTTCTATGGCCTTCAACTGCTTTGCTAGGGAGGATCGTTCTAGGACTTTTTTTACCTTTTACTTGTAAGGGAGACTATTTGGGAATGACTCATTTAGGGGAGTCTGGGGGGGTTTCAAAACCATAGGAGAGGTCATATTAGGGGTCTAAGGGGGATGATAAAATAGGATAAATTCTTGGATAGTTTCTTTAACTTGTTTATGTAATGCATTTTAATCTTAGATAAGTTTGGCCAGGCCAAAACTAGCTTATTGCACTTTAGAGTTGAAATTTTCTAGCAGCTATTTGTTTCTTTCCAACTCCTCTGTAACCATAGCCTTTCCTATCTAGGAATATTTTTTAGGGGTCCCTATTTCAATTGGTTTTGGTTTGGAGATGGATAATAATTTGAGAGGGAGGTCATCTGGGGGGACTATGATAAGTTGTTCTGGGGGGGTATGATTTGAAGGCTGGTGGGATCCCTCGGTAGGATCCTCCTCTGGGGGGGGTCCTCTTGGGAGTCCTCCCTAGAGGAGGAACCACTAAGGTAACCTCCTAGCCTAATATGTCTTGGTAATTTTTAACAAGGAGGAGGATCAAGCCTTAATACAAAATGGGATTGGTATCATAACTTGGTGAAGAAGGATAGTGTTCTCAAGGGACTTAAGTAAGAAATATGATAGACTGATCTTATACCCAATTGAATGATTTAAAAGTAGGAAGTGGTGAGAAAATATTAGTGTATATTTACATTCTAGTGTCATTTATTACATGAACTAAAGGAAATTTTTTGGCCAGTAACATGGGAGGTCAGCTCATGGGAACCCTTTCTTGTTTATCTGCATGAAATCATTTATTCAAAAGAACCATTACATGGAATCTTGCTTTTTCATTGGTCCTTTAATTCCTTGGCACCTAAACATGACATGCTGATGGCATCTCCAATGAGCTTCTTTGAGACATTTATGGTAATGCCACACATGGAAACTTTTTGCTTTTTTTAAGCCACCATGAAGTCTTGGGTAATCTTGGCATTACGATCATTGACTTGTTCCATAAATTCTATAAGGCCCCCTTTTTAAATATCATTCTAAAATTTATTTTAATCATAGAGCTCCTTACATGATGTTGTTTTCATTTTATCCCTATCTCCACCCATGGGGATTAAAAATGCAGAGTTGAACTGGGAGAGATGAAGCTTTTAGATGGGGTAGAGGTGAGTAAGACAAAAATGGGTGGGAATTCCCACCAAGAATTTGTAAAAATAATTAAGACCCCTTATTTTAAAATGATTATAGATCAACTTGATTAAGATCCACCCCATCATGGTGAGATCATGCATGTGTGGAGGGATGGTGAAAGATCCACCCCATCATGGTGAAATCTCTTAATGATTTTAGGTAAAATATAGATATTGGTGTATCCTATATCATTAATAATTTAGAATAATTATCTAAAATACATACTTTTCACTTGAATAAAATTTACCTCTTTTTTTACTTTATACTTACATATGCTTACATGTATATGATACTAATGCTTATATTCCTTTGGATAACCTAATTTCATAGTGCATTGGCATTAGTAGTGATCATTGCTACAGTTCCAAAGCCCTACACATGAACCTTTCTTCCATGTATCATTAGATTTTTGTCATGGTTTATTCATTGGAAGTGTCCTTTATTGTTGGTTTTTATTTTGGGATCAAGTTTATATTCCTCTAGGTTGGTCCTAATTATATAATTATATATTTTATTAGACCTAGATTAAATATTAGCTATTAGAATTATATTTTAGAACTCTCATTTCCTAAATACACCATAATTTTTGACTATGTATTTATCTAAAAGTTTTAGTTTATACTAATTTTTTTGTTATTTATCTTTTTATCTACTATAATATCATCTACATACACCTAAAATTTTTCATTCTTATCACTTTACTCATAGTTTCGCTTGTAGAGGCATGCCGACATATTCTTGAGTACATGTCCTAAGGAGTGCACTAGAAATGGGGTGGGATCATATTGTGGTAATTTAAGAGATACATTTACATATTATTATGTTCTACATTCATTAATATTAGTTTGAACTCCTCTAAGTCTCAATATATCTTACCTTTTTTTCTAATTTTTTATCCAATTTTACCAACCACCCTATATTTCCTACTACATTAACTAGGCTAATATATTTTATTTCATGGTATTTATCCATGTATTATATCATCCTTTATGATTTAGTTCTAATTTTGTCATTTTCAATTACACGATAATGACCTGGCTGATATAGTTATATTTTAGCCAATATCCTTTCAGACTATATTAGCCTAGCCAATATCATCAACTAAGAGTTTAGGGTTATTTCTAAGTTGTATCCAATATATATATATATATATATATATATATATATATATATATATATATATATATATATATATAGGGGTCATATTATCATTCAAAACATTGCACTCATACTTTTTTATTTTAAGTGGTAAAGAGCTAGAGGCTGAAGTCTTATTTTTGGAGGTCTAGTATTACTTAAAGCTTTAAACCTCAATAGGATAATTCATACTAAGGAGGTTTCCTAGTCTTTATAGTTCCCAACTAAGGATATCTAGGAATTATTATTCCAATTTTAGGTATTCATCCTAAAACATCTCTTGCAAAATGCCACTTTAGCCAATGTGGGGGATTGATACTTTGATGAGTCACCCCAAAGATAAATATCTATATCCCTATTCTCTTTAATTATTTACTTAGTATATATATGTGATTTTATTATTTTTATAATACATATGAATGTTTTTGTGTCATTTATTATGCTTGTCCTTAAAAAAATAAATTATTATATCTATAGGGTTTTGAGGCTTGCCATTAATAACATTAAGGTGCATAGACTCTCTATTAGTTTACCATTACACCATTTACTTTATTATTAGTTTAGTATGTTGTAGCTATCTTAGATCTAGGCCACCCTTGTTATTCAAATTTGTTACATACAATATCCTTATTATATCACATATAAACCCTTTTATTACCTTATTACTTAATTTATTTATCTTAGGATCTATTTATATCCATACCACATATTTTAGGCACAAGAATTCAAACCTTATACTCTATACATATAGTTTGGATAATCCTCTTCTAGATTTATGAGCACCATGAGTACCATCACTATACTGTCCATGTATATATAGGCTCTATTTTTATGAGCTTGTCTATATCCTTGTATATAGAGAGAAAGAGGATTATTATTATTCATCCTAGCATGCACATACATTCTAGTGAACCGATGTGAATCTTATCCCATTGTTGGTTGGATCATTATCACATTTTACCTTTTTCTTCTTATCACTATATTCACAACATCATACATATTATAAAACATATTTTCTCAATTAAAAAAATGTTCTATAGTTCTCCATGTTTGTGACTATATTGGCTAGCTTGGCATAATTTTCCTTGCTACTTAATTATATCATCCAAATAAAAATAACTATTTGTTTCAACCATTGTATTAGCTAGACCAATATAGTTTATTTCTTGATCATACTTATCAAACATCCCATTATAGTAATATTTTACCAGTTATATCCTTATTATATTATTCAACTCGAATATTTTCATTTTTCTTGTGAAACCAACTACATCAGATAGCTTGATACAATTGTGTCTTTCTCTTTAAAAATGTAACATCTTTCAGATCAATTCGAAGAGAAATCCAACTAGGATTCTCAAGGATTCCATTTGAATAATCTCAATTATATCGCATTAATCGACACCAAAAATATTTAAATATTCATGCTTTCCAATCTTCCTATTTTTTAAGATCATTCTACTAATGATTGTAACATGAATTTTATTATATCCAAAGACTATGATCCATATAATAACCTTAAGAAAATTAAGAGGGCTCATATAATCCAAAGCCAAAAATATTAGGGTGAAGATAATCATGATATATGTATACTTTTTTAATGAAAATATTTTTCCTAGATCATCCCAAGAATAGGGGAAAGGAACTTAATATTATTTATCACATTATGATAGAGCCCCATGTGGAATATCCTCCTTCCCCTACTCCAAAGTTTTATATAGGGTTTAGGGAAAATAAATTTGTGAAATTCATATTTATTTATTAATCCACCATGCCTAATATATATACTAACATGTAATCTCTTTCTTTTCGTGGTCCTACCTAAGGTGCTCACATAAATTATAACATTAATGTCATGTCTAGTGCATCTCAATAGTTTACTCAAGCGTCTACTTCCAAAAAAAATAGTATTGATCCTAACCAATTCATCTTAAAATAAATGAACCAAATGGACACCATAAAAGATTCAAAAAATTCTCAATTGTTGTAATTACACTACTATCTTATGAAAATTTAATCTAGGCCACAACAGTTTCAATGGGGAATGCAAAATCAAAATTCTCTTAAACCCCCATTAGATATTCTCTTGATAACCTCCATTTCATTAAAAAATAATTAAAAATATTTTTGATGAATCCTTAGTCCCTCAAATTTCCAACATTAACATTGGTGGAATTACTCATACTATCTCCTATAATGGATCCACCGATCCCACTTTGCATTTGAAAGCCTTTAGAAATATTAATAAGGATTGGATTAAACTTAACACCTTTACATCTACTAATATTCAAAACATTAATAGGTGATGACTTAGAGTGGTAAAGCCAACTTAAGTTTAGCTCAATTATTATCCTATAAGAATTAGTTAATGCCATGGTACAAGAGTTTCAACCCAATGACTTACTTGAAAATAATATAACTAATTTTATAAATTGTAATTAAGCAGAGAATGAGACTCTCCAAAATTTAATTAAATATTAAAAATAATTAGATAACAAATTTGAGCACAATATTATAGTAAAAAAACCCCTTCCACCTCTTTACCACCACAATAAAATCTAGATTACAATACATTGATAGGTTCTTCCCTCCAAAATTCTTGGAGGAAGCCTTCAACCTAGCTGAATGATATGACCATCTCATAAGATAATCCAAGCCTTCCAAACCAAATAATGGAGCTCAAATGATTATGAGACATAAGAATCAGCATGGTACCAGTGATGGTGTCACAAATATTGATGAATCTAAGAAAAACATCCATGTCATTATGCTCGAAAGCTCAAATGAAGTGACTCTATCCCAAACCATAGTGGGAAGTCCCTTACATCCTCCTCCTCCCTCATAAGTTATCACATGGGAAGCCCATCAACATATTACCCTTAATGAGATTAGGATATTCTTCCATAGACCCTCACCTAGAGATGTTGATGCCTCATGTCCTAGGAAACATTAGTATATACCCCAATTTTTTTGATGGTTTCATGACAAGTGGGGCCATTCTCATGAAACATGCAAGTAAATTAAGTATATAACATATGATTTTTTATTTGGTTGCAAATTTGATCATGAAGCTTTGATTAGAGAATACCAAAAATCCTATTATAAGGTTGCTAAGGTTCATAAGTCTAAATTCAAGCATGAATTACTTAACCAAGAAAATGTTCTCCTTGAAATGTATGCCAATCCTCTTCCTGATCACACTCAAAATCAATAAGATAATAATAAAATTCAGACATATTCCCAACCATCCACTAATGTTGTTTAAGCCATAATTAACCTTCATTCTTCCAAAATTGAGGATAACTTGGTTAACATGAAATCCATGAAGTGTGTTATTTAATTTATTGATCCTTATCCTATTAGGATTTATATACCTCCTATAACTTACACAATAGTTCATGATTATCCTCCACATCAATTTTTAGTTATTGCATCTAAAAAAATCATTACTTTTGTCCTTCCAAATATTCAAACTATATCAATCAACTTGATACAATTTTATTTTGATTCAATTGTATCGTCGGAATTGATATATATTTTATTTGATCATAATGTATTAGCCAACCTGATATAGTATTTCATTTCTAGTTGACGTCTACATGTATTAAACAACTTGATATAGTCTATTTATTTGATGAGTTCTATTATAACTATATTGACCAACTTGATATAATATATTTCCATGCCAAGTTATGATTTTACTATATTAGACAACCTTATTTAATATATTTATGTATCACCAACTACATCACTTAGGCTAATACAATTACCTTATCCTATCTTTACTATATAAAAAGGACTAAGATCACACACTTAAACTCAAAATAAGGTAAAATTATGTTCAACTTGCTCCACAGTTAGATCTAATCAATTTTAAAACTCAATTCCTCTCTTACAATCATGTTCAACTTATATTATCTTTGATGAGTGGGATCCCACAAAATATATTTCAAGGATCTCATCTCGAATTTCCTTTCTTAAGATTATGAAGACTTTTCAAGGACATAAAAAATTCCTTATGCTAATTTTTTTTGACATGAACATTCATTGAACACCACCTATGGGGAATGAAGCTATATTGCCTCTATCTGAGGAAAGTATCATGCGACATTATGAAGGGATTTCTATCTCCATCGATCAAAAAATGGATATGATCCTAACTTTAAAGTTTTCTAGTGCATTTATGATCCTAGACAAAATTATCCTTTATATAGATGACCCTCTCTTGTTTATTAGAATCCAAATTAGTGAAATCCGATTCAAGTGAACCTTAATTGATGGTTTATGTGGCACTTGTGTCACTTATTTAGAGTGCATTAAATCCATAGGATATTTTAAATGTAAACTTAAGTATAAGAGTAGCACATACCAAGGATATGATTGAGGATCCACTAGTGTGTCAAGTGTTACATTTAGGGTGAATTTTATGATATTAAAATTTCTTTTATCTTTATAATCATCACATGAGGGCCATAACATCTTTCACATGCCAATGCATGAAGATTACTTAAATGGGTGTTATCTATAAGGTATAGGGTGATACCAACCCTTGTAATTTTTATAAATTCCCAAAATGTTGTATTTATAAAATACCTACCTTTAAACCTTTACCTAGTATCCCATTTCATAAATATCAATGCTTTAACTATCATGTCAATTCAAATATAAGTTATAGTGATAATCACGAGCTTGTGGGACACATACCAACAAAATCCTTAATTTTGATGATGATGAGATTATCCTAAGAACAAAAACATTAGACCTCCTTCCTAGCATCATATCTTAGCTACAACATACTTTGAAACTTTGTTATGACAAAATTAAAATTGGAGAGTTTCATGATTCTTTAGTTATTCCTAAGATTTCATTTTCAAATATATATTCTAGTGACATAGTGGTTGAATCCATCAATGTGGATCTCACCACTCCTGATTATGATAAAGGTTATGAATTAGATGACACATACTTGTTTGGATATGCCTAAAAGGATGTGGAAATATTACATTACCATTCCTCCTTTCATAACTCTTGTGGGAAACATCCTTTTTCATCTATTATTAACTCAATTGATATTATTCAACTTAGTGTTCCTGATCCTTCATATATTCCTAACATAATTATTTATTTGGTATTTGTTTCCAAATATATTATGGAGATAGTGCCTATCATGCTACATACACTTGAATATTTTGATGGGATAAATGACATGGGAGTTTTTGTGAAGGCAATTGTTCCTTCTTGATGATTGGTTTGGATCCACAACCATCCACCCTAAAAGATTAACCTTTTTTGAGTTTTACAAGGTTTTCAGTCATTCAACTCGCGAGTGTAGATCCTATTAGATATTTTTATCATAAAAAATGTTACAAGACAAGCTTCTACCATGGATGGTTAACGAATTTGTTCTTCTACTCCTAGGTGATCTTATTATTTCCACAAGATTAAAACACATTCTTTGAATAATTATCTAGCTATTCAACATTATCTATATATACTTCATCTCCAGGTAGTTAATTTGATTATTCAACTTAACATGCTACCTTAGAAGGTTATAATTTCATTATCCCCCAAAATGTGAAGGTATATTTCCTTTAGAATGAGTTTTTTTACACATTCCATTGATAGATGTAGAGATATTTAGTATCATTCATAAGAATTTTTGATGCCCATGCCTAAATACCCTCAAACACATTCACATGGCCCATCATAGTTAGAGAAGGAGTAACCTCCACTATGGTTAGAACCATCTCTTAGACCAAAATATTTTTTCTCACTTACATCATGAGTGGAACTTCCTCCTCATATATTTTATTCTCTTTAAGATGATTTGCATTCTTCTAATTCTAGGGAACTCGAGTTTTTTATAGAACTCATTTTCAAGTAATTTCTTAGATGAATATTAGAAAACATATAAGATACTATGGTTCAAGTTAGATATCAATTTTAAAGAGATTTGGTAGATGAAATTGGTGATGTGTGTAGATATATTTCATAATTTCTTGGAGCATATACTTAATTATTTAATATTAATTATTTCAAAGTTGTCACATGATTTGGTCTCATATTTTTATCTTTTGTAGGCATGATGCTAATTATATATATCTTTCTTATACCATGATCTTTAAATTTTAACACTTCAGCATGATCTTTATTCTATAGATTTATTACACACTTATAATCATCCTTAGTCTCCCTTGTGGATATTTGGTAGCACTTTCAAATTAATTTTTACTCCAATCCCTTCTTATTTGGGATGATTTACTATTTTATGTTTATTTTATCTTATAATTAGCCTTAGTTTCCCTTATGGGTATTTGGTATTTCATTACCTTCTTTTTTAGATGCTTTGGCATTTTATTTTCCAGCTTTACCTTATAGTAAAGCATTTTTTTTTATCGCGAATCTTTTGTATCTTTTTGTGATCTCCTTATTTTGGGATGATTTATCCTATCAAAACATGTGATAGACCCTTTTTAGGTTTTTATGGCTTCATTAATGACATGATTGCTATTTTTTTCATAGTGTTTCCATTATTAGGGTTTGTATCTCTATGATTTGACTTACATTCCATGTACATTCATATCCCTCTTTTTGCCTTGCCACTTTTAAAGAAAAACTCTCCTTTCTTGTGGTCAAATAATGGAATATTCTCATTTTATCTCCTTTTCACATGGATGGATATTTCATGATCCCCATATTTATTTTTCCTTTGAATTGAGGCAAACTTGGGTTAGTTTCAATATTTCACTCTCTTATAAGGTGCATGTCTAGGAGTCTCTAGGCATCGTGGTCCCTAAGTTTTCTTTTTTAGTGTGGAAGTGTAGGTACTCTTTTATGAGTCATATTTATTACACATTATTGGTTTTTATAAATCTTTATGGATGATAAAAATACCAAAAAAAAAAAAAAAAAAAAAAAAAAAAAACAACTATAACCTTTTGCATGCACGCTACTCATTGATCGTGATGGTATCTTAAAATATTTTAATCTTACTAATTTATGCAAAATAATGATTTTGGGATTAATGGAAGATGATATAATTTTTAGTGAATTTTAATTTTTAAAGTCAAAGTTAAGAAACAAACTAGACAAAAATTGGATACTTGTTTGAGACTCTATAGAACTAGATATAATGTCCTTAATTTTCCATTTGATAGAGATCTAACAAATTAGTAGTCAACATCTAGAAGAAGAGGATTGACTAATAATTCTTCAAACACACTACAATTCTGTAATACTAGTTATGAGTTCAAAAACTTTTGAAGAGAATGAAAATAGAAATTATCAAGAACAAAATGAAAAAAATTGGCATGTTGAAATTTGAAATTTAGGCATCTGAAATCCAAGGTTGATCAAGGAAGGACATAAATTTTTTTAATCAATTTTAAGATTTGTTTTATCTGGGTTTTGAGAAACCTTATTGAAGATAATGTAAAGTATATAAATGATTAAAAGGCAATTTGTGTACTTTTGCATTTTATTTTATTCAGAGAACATGTCTATAACAATTGTAATCTCTCTTATAGAGATGCATAAGTATATTTTGGTGTTTCATTGTTATTTTATACCAAACGTTTTGAGGTATGTATAGCACAATGAACTATAAGTATCTATATTAGACCAACATCTTCACTTCTTTCAATACATTGACAAATGACTAAAAAATTTGAGAAAACCATCACATATTTATTTTAATGAAATCTATTAATCCCATAGGTGATGTGTTGGACCAACATTAAATTTTTCCTTGGTCGTTCAATATGTTGGCACTAATTCACTAAAAATGGGGAAATATCTCAACCTCGATCCTCATAGCTTTAATTCCAATTGTACCACATTCAATGTGATGTAGAGAAACATTCAAATACTCTACCTAAACAAACTCTGATACTTGCAATATAAGTTCTTGCCAATAAACTTGCAATCTCTACTTGTCTTATTCAAGATACCTTCCTTGATAATGGCTTATTAGATCACTCCTTCATGAAATAATCTAAGGTTCACTTGAATTGATTATGGTTATAAGCATAACCAACATGTTAATTAAATTAATTTATTAAACCCTTAGTCAACTTAAAACCTTTCAAAAGCAACAAATCATCTTTACATAACTCTGCTTGCCTTTTCCCTTATCCTAATAGCCTTTTTTTAAGGCTTAACTTGATTGTATAGATTGATATGAAATAAATTCAAAAAACCAAATATATTATTAGATACAATCTAAAACATTCTTCCTTTATAAAAATTTGGACTCCCTAATTCAGTCTTTAGAGCCTATTTCAACACACTTTGAACCCCTTGTTTAGGCTTATTAGGTCACTGTTCATTTTTGTAACACACGAACTAGCTATTTTATATTATAGGTATGGGAAAAATAAAAAAATAGAAAAATAGTTTAAATAAAAATCAAACCCACCTTTACACAAAAACTTGAGGTTTTTTTTTAGTGCAAACTCTTAGAAAACCATTTTTAGTTTTGAAACCCTAGACATAGGGTATGATAGTCTCTGCTCAACCCAAGAGGCAAAATATTTATAAATCATGATCCTAATAAAATTTATACCACATGTGAGGGTTTTTTATGGTTCCTATAAATTTAATGCTCATGTTACAACCATTAGAGCCAACTTGTAATGCAACTATTCATTCTTTTTTTATCATATTGTGTTAGACTAAGTGGTCACCATAGCACTATACACGACTGAGAGGAAACAAATATTATTATATGTATTTTAAAGATTTAAAAACCTATAGGAAGGATTAATAAACCTGATACCATCTCCTTATTCCTTTCCAAAACCTTTGAATACTCTATAAAAACCTTTATTCTACTATGTTCATTGTTCATAGATTGACTGTGCATGGGCACATATAATTCTATAGGTTTGGTATATATATTCTTTAAACGTGTAAAAAAGGTGTATAAATAAATTTTATAACATGTAAATAATTTAATTAAATATATAATATAAATAAATAACTTAAAATATAAATTTTCTTGCGTAAGGTTCACATACATCCTTCCTTTAGAGCACATGAACAATGGTACATGCAACATTTGACTCAATTGGGTGATCTCCACTCTTCTTATTGGAGTTAATACCTATTAAAATTATTAAATAATAATAGATACACATTATTGGTGTATTTTTATATAAAAACCAATATTTATTTGTCAAATGCATTCACATCTATATATACAGAGGATGAACAACACAGAGTCTATAACTTGGTTTTACACATAAAGAACTATATAGTTAACCAAACAGCCACTAAAAAAATATTAAAATATATATAAATAACATTTAGTAACTTCTATATAGGTGTCAAAGTCCCTATCTCATTATAATTTCTTCATGACTGGCCCATACAGTCACCATTTTCATTGCACAATATAGAAATACATAAGATTTGCTTATCTTCAAAATGAACACAAAATTATCTTTATTTTCTCATTTTGTGGATTATTCTATAATATTCATTTGAATTCTAACCCATCCACATTATTATTTTTCTCCTTTAATTATTATTTACACCAACCAAAAAAATCTATTCAAAAAACTCCAAATCTTACAACTAACTTTGTTAACCATCCTTGTACTTTGGAGAAGTACCAAAACTATCTAACTTATATCATAACCACTAAGGTGACTCATCATGTGAGTCATATGGTTGTTTTTAATGATTTATTTTAACCTAAACACCTAAAAAATTGAGACCTATTGACACAAAATGTATATCTCTTGCAATATACGTGAATTTTGAAAATTCAAATTATGAATTCGGTGGAAAAATCCTTCTTAAGTGACAATTCAAATTTGAAAGACATTCTAAGACTCCTAATCAACCTATAAGGAATGTAATGACTCCCTAAAGATTCAAAACACAAAAATGGACTAATGTTTACAAAGAGGTAGTAATTCTCCTGCATCATAATACTAAGGAGCAAATGGAAACTTTCCCTAAAAATTATAAAATATGTTGACTTTTAGGTTCCTTGCAGCATCCCTCTTCCAAGTGTAAGTCCACCTACATCCCAAGGGTTGCTTGAAACACATAGGCCTTTTTGATTCTTTATTATGTTATATCTTCATTTATTCATATTTATCTTTCTTTCTCCTTTGAGTTCATCTTCTTATACTTTGATCTTCCACTTCAACATCTTCAACTTCTTAGTGTTCTCCTACAACTAACTTGCACATGGAGCATACAAATTAATAAAAACAATTTGCTACTTGTCCTGTTGGATATCACACCCTTACTCATGCTTGATTATTCTCTCCAAGCTTTCTTTACTAATTTTATGGGTAGTTATTAAATTATTTGGCCTCTATCATATCACTTTCATCTATTTCAACTACCTGCTCTTCATTCTCATCCTTGACACCATACAAAGCATTCTCCAAAGTTGTTATCTCCTTTTCTAGCCGCTCATCAGTCTCATATGTAAACTAAAAATCATGTCTCTTTTTATTATAATCCTTCAATGAGTCCCTCAAAGTGATCTTCTTACTCTTGATCATGTCCTTCACATGGTTGGTTTTAAATTTCATCTTGTTCACTTGGCTGCTTATTCCACCAAAGCTTATGCATTTATCTCTTTAGTTGCTTGCATAACAACCTATTCTTATCTCTCTCTTCTCTCATGGTTTTTATTCTCTTTCTTCTCATCAGTAGTGTGATTGTCCATAATATTTGTTTTTTTATCACCCATCTAAAGTATGGGATCTCAATTTCTCATGACTTCTCTATCTTGAGGATCATCAAAGCTATCTATTGCTTTATCTCATTCATCTCTCTTTAGAAGTCTTCTTCTTATTGCTTCCTTCTCAACTCTCTTTCCTTCTACTTTTTCAATTGGTATTTTGTGTGAGTCATCTCCCTCATCATTCTCTTTACCATCTTCATTCTCTTAATCAAGTCTCTTACACCTTGTTCCATTATTTATCCGAGCTTTCTCCTTAGATCCAATCCTTTGGCATTCAATTTCATCTCTTTTCTTGAGCTAATTTAGCTCTCTATCTCTTCTCAAGCCTCTCTTAGTTGTCAACCTACCTTGACCAAATTTAATTCACATGAAATATTATTTATAAACATTTCAAGCAAATTTATGTAGTGTTTTCGTAGATTTAATCTCAACCTTATCCTTCTGACCAAACACTCTGGGATCTTAACCTTTCCTAGTAGCACTTTATCCTTTTTTACTTGATTTTATAAAAAACGTACAGATAGTTATGAATTACCAAAGGTATTTTAGTATTTACCTTATTAATACACTCTTGTGTGTCAATTTTAGTGACATATCTCCTTGCTTAAGTCCACTTTCCCACTTTAGGCCCAATCAATTAGGCCACTTCTAGCCCTTGCACAACATAGTTCACAAAAATACATACTAAAGAGTCCTTAAACACTTGAAACCATATGATTCACTTAAATCACATTGAATAGGACTATACTACAAAATTTTTGGAAGTTTTTATGGTTATAACAATAGATGGCTAAAACCCTAGTTTAGGGCTTTTAGGGCTCTATCTTAGCCGAGAGCAAACAAAAATCCACTATGAAAATTTTAGAAGGTTTAAAACAATTTTGAAAGGTTATATAGTTATATTTTGACCTTTTTTAAGTCCTATAATCCTTGTTTATCCCTTACCAATCTACTATCATAGACTTCTAACTCAAAATACATCTGATTGTGCACAAGAAGGCATACCAAATAGGTCTATGTTATGTAGAAACAAGTTAACACCAAAAACCTAATACCAAGATCCAAATAAGTTAAAAATACATGTGAAAGACTCACCTAATTTCTTATATAAATTTTAATTAGATGTTTATAAAAAACTCCATGCCTATTATAGAATGAACACCCTGTGCATTAAGGGAATGCTACAGGAAAAATAGGGTCTTTGAATTAGTTCCCAAGAAGAAAAAATTTACTTATATTAACCTAAGATATACATGCTTAGAAAATATCAAATAAATTGTAGATACATTTATAACATCTTTCATATTGAAAAAATGATTATCTCTTCATAAGAACTAGTACACAGTCTAATTCACAATGAGTGTTTTAGGAAACAGGTGTCAGTTGTAAATATATATGTTCACCAGATGATTTAGTTATTGTTTATTGAAACCTATGGTCTCAAAATAAAATTTATAATACTTAAATAAAAATTATGATAGTTATAAAAATCTATTTGATTATCAATAGTGAAGACACAGTTTGTAATATAAGCCAAACAACTCAATAACAGGGGTCTATCACCACTTTCTTGAACAAGGACCTTATTTATTCTATTATTTTTAAGTATGAGTTTAAAAAACATGAAACCACATATATTATATATCACATTCAATGAATTTACAAAGACTCACCAATTCATAACAAATTCCAAAATAGAGCATAGTCACATGTGCCTTCATTGAGCATTCAAAGAGAAACACTATCAACATTGTGTGTATACAAAAAATAGGGCTATAAGGATTTCACCAACATTTTGAGGGATTATTTCCATTATTACCTTATTCTAACATTATTTTTTATTTTAATACATACCAAAACTAACTGAGAATCCCACTATGACACGCTTTATATCAAAGGTAACTACTATAACTGATTCTTGCAAAACCTCCAATCCATTATTGAAATTGCTTCCTATAAGCTTATGAATGAATTATGAATAAAGGAATTTTAACACAAGTTATATGACCTATAATAACCCCTCATAGAACTATCATTAAGATTAAACAAACATTCCCTAGTTAAGAACATCCAAGAATTTCCTTAGATATTCAAATATTTAAATAATGCTTTTGGTGGGAAATAGTTTTTTGAATGTTTCAAGAAATTTAATACCTATAAAACACAAAAATGAGACCCTAAAAGGATTATAAGACACCTTGACACCAAAAAAAATCCAAAATTAAAACTAAGTAAGATGCCCCTGCATCACAACATATCATCATACCTTCAATGAACTTGAACAAATATACATACTAAAAATCAAAATAAATATGTACCTTCATACGCAAAAATTCTCCATAGAATCTTTCTCATTGTGATAATAAATGATATAGATAAATATTAAAATAATTTACCTAAACAAACTCTAATACCTATAATATAAGTTCTTGCCAACAAACTTGTAATCTCTACTTGTCTTATTCAAGATACCTTTCTTGATAATGGATTATTTGATCACTCCTTCATGCAAAAATATGAGGTTAACTTGAATTTATTATGGTTATATGCATAAAAAACATGGTGATTCCATTCATTTATTACCTCTTAGTCAACTTATAACCTTTCAAAAGCAACAAATCATCTTTACACAACTCTGCCTACCTTTTTCATTATCCTAGTAGCCTTTTTTAAGGCTTTCCTTGATTATATGGATCAGTACCAAGTCAATTAAAGAAAAAAATATATTATTAGATAAACTCTAGGATTTTATTACTTTTTAAAATCTAGAGTCCATAATTCAATCTTTAGACCCTCTTTTAATACACTTTGAACCCCTGATTTAGGCCTATTAGGCCACTGTTCATTTTTGTAACACACAAACTAGCTATTTCATATATATAGGTACATGAAAACTTAAAAAACAACAAAATGATTTATATAACACTAAAAACCACCTTTACAAAAATTCTTGAGGTTTTCTATCAGTGCAAACTCCTATAAAACCATTTTTAGTTTTGAAACCCTAGACACAGATTATGGTAGTCTCTGCTCAATTCAAGCAAAAAAATATTTGGAACTTGTGCTCCTAATGAATTTTATACCACTTGTGAGGGGTTTTAATGGTTCTTATAACTTCAATCCTCATGTTACAACCATTAGAGTCAACTTGTAATGTAACTATTTAATCTTTTTTTTTATCATACTATGTTATACTAAGTGGTCACAATAGCATTATATATGGCTGAGATGAAACAAAATATTATTATAGGTATATAAAAGATTTAAAAGCCTATATGAAGGATTAATAAACATAATATCATATCCTTATGCCTTTTCAAAACTTTTTAAGACTCTAGAACAAAATTTGTTCTACTATGTTCATTGTTGACTATGCATGGGCACATATAAGTCTATAGGTTTGGTATATATATTCTTGAATCATGTAAAAAAGGTGTTAAAAATCACTTTGATCACATGGAAATTATTTAATTAAATTTATAATATAAAAAATAACTTATAAGACAAATTTTCTTTTGTAAGGTTAACATTTAGCCTTCCTTTAGAGCACATGAACACAGGTACAGGCAACATTTGACTCAACTGGGCATTATACACTCTTATTATTGGATTTAATGCCTATTAAACTTATTAAATAAGAATAGAGACACCTTATTTTTTCTTTATAGATTTAAAAAAATATATATATTTTTCCAAATGCATTCACATCTATCATATACATATGATGAACAACACAGAGTCTCCAACATGGTTTTAAACATAAAGAACTTTATAGTTAACCAAAAAACCACTAAAACAATCTTAAAATATATATAAATCACATTTAATAACTTATCAATAGGTGTCAAAGGCCCTACTTCATTATACTTTCTTCATGACTAGTTCATATAGTCACCATTCCATTGCATAGTTTAGAAATACACAGGATTTACTTATCTTCAAAATGAACACAAACTTATCTTTATTATCTCTTTTTGGGGGTTATTCTAAAATATAAATTTGAATTTAAACCCTCCAATTTTTTTTAGTTCTCCTTCAATGCCTCATTACACCAACCAAAAACATCTATTCAAAAGACTCCAAATCCTATAACTAACTTTGTTAGTTGTCTTTGTATGTTGAAGAAGTACCAAAATATCTAAATTATATCATAACCACTAAGGTTACTCATCATGTGAGTCATGTGGATGTTGTTAACCCCTTTTTTTAACCTGACCACCTAGCAACTTGAGACCTCTTTACATAAAATGTATATCTCTTGTAATATACATGAAGCTTGAAAATTCAAATTATGAATTTGGTCAAAAAATCCTTCCTAAGCCACAATTAAAATTTGAAAGAAATCCTAAGACTCATAATCAACCTATAAGGACTGTAGTGACTCCCTAAATACTCCAAACACAAAAATGGACTAATGTTTACAAGGACCTAGTGATTCTCCTGCATCACAATGCTAGAAATATAATATACATTAGGTTTTATAATTTGAGAAGTGAAGTCATTTATGTCATTAACCTCTTTTAACACTACCTAGTTTTTTAAGCCTTAAAGATGTATCAGTTTTAACTTAAAAGTTTATTTTTATAATTTTAGTTATTCATTATTAAGTTTTTAGTCATTTAAACCATATATAAGGAAGAATATGCTTATTTTACTTGATTTTATAAATGTGTTGAGGACCACTTGTGACTTAGGACACAATAATCTTAAGATAATAATAATATTTTGGTTGGCATGGTTTTTTAATTAAAATATTTTTTTTTTTGAAAGGCCATTATTGATTATGGATATGATTAAGACATTTTGGCAAACCTTATCATTATTGATTATGGATATGGTTAAGATATTTGAAAGTAAGGATAGAAATGAAATATCACTAAATAAATGTTTTTCATGGAACTTATTATTATATTTATTTATTTCAAGATAGATGTTTATGCATGCAAAAAGATGCTCTCAGTCTTTAGAATAAAAGAAACACAAATCTGTACCTTGCAATCACAAGGAAACCACCTTATAAATTATCTACACCTTCATTTCTAGCCACTCATCTCAATATTTTGACTACTATATATTTGCTTCTGCTAATATCTTTCATCAATGACTAGAAAAATTAAGAAAATATCACACATGTATTTGAGCAACTTACTTATGCTCAAATGCATATGTATCTCTATAATAGAGTTTATAATTGTTATAGACATATTCTCTTAATCAAATAGTTCAGACTGAGAGCAGTTGTTTATATGCATAGTCATCTATTTTTTAATGAATAAATATAATGATAAACTCCCTGGAAAATATTTCTTTGAAGATATTTACTTGACATCCTCGCTTTTCATTATTGTCTTTCCCTATGGCCCCATAGTCTATTTAAGGTAATAATTATATTTTGGTTGGCATGGTTTATAAATTAAAAATAATAATATATAAGGCCATTATTTATTATGGATATGGTTAAGACATTTTGGCAAACCTTATTTTATAGTTTATATCTTAGGTATCAAATATAAGTATATGTGAATCAGATTTTAAAGAATATAATCTAACTTATCCAACATAGTAAAGCCTATAAAAGAGGAAATCTCTTGAAGGATTTTTTATTCTATCAAAATATTTTATCAATCTCTTGATATCCCTTTTATATCTCTATATCTGAAAACAAGGAAAAAGAAATGAAATGAAAGAAACTAAGAGAGAAAAAGACTCAATGTATTCAATGTATACTTATATATCAATATCTTGATATCTATTTTATATAAATCTCTTGATATTCATTTTATATCTTAGATTAGTATTTTGAGATAATTAAAGAGGTCTATGCTCAATGTATACTAATTACTACACATGATCTTACCATATGTACTGCATAAAAAGAGCCCTAAAGAACCATATTTTTGGGACATGAAAGATAACAAAAAAAACATTATTGATTTCAACCTCTCTCTTAGGATCATATTGAATCTTTATTATGTTACATAAATTTATTTACTAATTTTATAAAGTCTAAAACATGATCAATATGTAGAAACAACTTAAAAAGTATTATAGTAAAATAAAATTAACTACTAAAACATTAAAATCCATGTGTGTTTTTATAATTGTTTAGTAAATATTAAACCATTTAAACATAATACTCTATAGGAAATAAAATAATTCCATGTATATATCAAAACTACCAAAAATAATATCAACACACTTAAAAATATCATGATAGTATTTCATAAGTACTAAGTATTAATAAAAATTTCAACACAAGGATTTAAGTTTTAACTAGAGTCTGCCTCAAAAACTAAATATATCAAAGGGGCACCCTTATCAGTCAAGTACTTAGTATACTCCATGGAATCAATAGGAAGTTCAATCAAGTGGGTTGAGGCCCCTTCAGTTTCATTTACTTCTAACTTAACATTTTTTAACATTCTGACCTCTATAGGTTGTGTTGTAGGGTTACTAGCACGTTTCCTGCTAGAAAAAGCAAGTTTTTCAAGCTCAAGGGGTATAATATTAGTTTTAAGTGGAAATTTTTTATTTGGATACAATTTTATATTTAATTCAAGAATATTTTTAGGTGGATCGAGTAATGAAACATTTTGCTCATTAGGCTAAATGGCAGCATGCATGTTTTGAGGGGGATCATTTACAGTGCCTCATATGTGAGGAAGATTCCTCAAATATGTTCCCCTCCATCCTTAATATATGCATAAATTCAAAGAGTTAATAGGAAAATAGTTTGGAATATTATAAAATTAAGGTTCATTGGCATCAAAATTCAAGGAAACATGATTTTCCCAATTAAAAGATCTAGGAAATCTTTTAACAACCCTGCAACCATGAAAGAATTGGCCACTTTAAGAGTTACCCCATGAAGGAGTAATCTCACTATGTTAATTGACATAACAACCCCAAACATCTCTACCTGAATCATTTAAACTTGGATTTTAACCTGACATCTAATAAAGTATGATAAAATAAGCATTTTATACAACTGAACTCAAATCAAATACATGAAATTCAAATCCATATAAATTCCTATCCCTATATATATATATATATATATATATATATAATAATAATAATAATAATAAACCAATTTTCCAATTTTTACCATGCCAAATAATCAAATACTCATTTGTAACAAAATTTCCTCAAACATTTCACCAAAATGTTTAATGAAGACAAAACACTATGTCAAAATTAGTCATTTATATACTTTGCATTATTTTCAACAAGACTTATCAAAACATTGATGTTCAATTTTTGTGTGTGTGTGTGTGTGTGTGTGTGTGTGAGAGAGAGAGAGAGAGAGAGAGAGAGAGAGAGAGAGAGAGAGAGAGAGAGCACTTAGGACACAATGAACTTAAGGTAATAACTATAATTTGGTTTAGGATTTATGGTTTTGAAATTGAAATAAAAAAAATACTTGAAAGGTCAATATGGATATGGTTAAGACATTTTGGTAGACATTATTATATAGTTTATAATTTTAGAACTATGAAGATGTTTTGAATATTATTTGGTGCCATTTATAAAACTAAGTAAAACAAACATGCTCTTCCTTTTATATGGTTTTAATAATAATAATAATAATAATAATAATAATAATAATAATAATAATAATAATAATAATAATAATAATAATAATAATAATAATAATAATAATAATAATAATAATAATAAAATAAATAATTTTCAAACCTAATGTTTATTTATTTATGGAATTGAATGTGGTGCAGATATAATTAAAGCTACAGGGATCGAGGTTGAGATCTTGCCCCATTTTTTATTTCAAAATCCTTATGCCACTTTTAATAAAATGGTAAATAGGCCATAATAAAATAAATGAAACTCAAATCCATATAAATTCCTAGCCCTATGAGTTTCATATATATATATATATAAGTTTGTGCAACTATATCTTCAAAATTATGAAACTAATATTTCCAATTTTGACCAAGCCAAATAATCAAAAACTCATTTAAAATAGAAGTTCCTCAAGCATTTTAGCAAAATGTTTAATGAGGACAAACCACTATGTCAAAATTGATCATTTATATATGATAAGGACTGCTTATAACACAATAAACTTAAGTTAATAATTATATGTTTTAGTTATGTCATCCTTACTTTTCATACTGTCTTGCCCTTTAGTCCCATAGTTGGTTTATTATTTATACTCTATACTATGATTTTTTGTCACAATTTTTTCTATACTCAATTTAATATATTAATTGGTTGGCATTTACCACATAATTATTTTAAACAAACAAGAAACTAATTTCCTTTGAGAAATAATGGCATGCAAGACACTTATTTTAAACAATGCACAAAGAACAAAATGAATCATATTATTTGGTTGGTATTTACTACATACTTATTTTAAACAAACAAGAAACTAATTTTCTCTAAGAAATAATGGCATGCAAGATACTTATTTTAAACAATACACAAATAATAAAATGAATAGACACAATAAAACCTCATTATCATTTCAACCATGTTTCTAACTAACCATAAAATACCTATTTCATAGATTTTGAGTTTAAAGAAAAGATTTGTAGATATACATAAAATTTCTAAGAAAATTAACATACATAGTTCTTTGAGCAAATATATTTAAAAAAATATTTTTTAGGGAAATTATTACTATATTTATTCATTTTAAGACAAATGATTGTGCATGCAAAAAATTTCTCTTAGTCTTTAAACCCAACAAAACACAAATCTATGCCTTTCCATCATAAGTAAGATAGCTTAGAAATTGTTTGTGCCTTCCTTTCCAACCTCTCATCCCAATCTTACAACTACCAGAGCTTTTATTCCACCAATAGCTTGCATAAATGATAATAAAAATTGATAAATCATCACATATGTATTCAATCAACTTACATTAATCCTATAGATGATGTGTTAGACCAACATTAAATTTTACCTTGGGGCCCCTCAATATGTTGGCACCAATTAACTAAAAAATGGGGAAGATCTAAACCTTGATCCCAATATCTTTAATTCAACTTACACCACATTCAATGTTAGAAATAAAATAAACATTAGATTTGAAAATTATTTATTATTAAGTTTTTTTAATTATTAAAAACATATTTAAGGAAAAGCATGTTTGTTTTAATCAGTTAAAAAAATTGAAATCAAAGAATATTAAAAACATTTTCATAGACCAAAATATAATTATTACCATAAGCTTATTGTGTCATAGGTGGTCTTTATTACACACACACACACACACACACACACACACACACACACAGAGAGAGAGAGAGAGAGAGAGAGAGAGAGAGAGAGAGAGAGAGAGAGAGAGAGATACGTGGTGATTCTAGGATGACCTATACATGTCTCTTATAATTTCATGGTGAATCATAATCATACATGCATAACAACTATCATTAATCTATGTCCAAAAATATGACTTGGAATAATATATAAGGTGATTCAAAATGCGTATAATAAATTGTATAAAATTGAGGCTATTTGACCCATGTATATTTTTGCAAAAATAGCCATTTTCAAAATTAAAAAAACTTACTTATAGCCTTTTCATTATAAATAGCCTCTAAAATTTTCCCTATACTTAATATGTCATTTTTATTATTTTATTTTTTGTTTTTTTTGGCCATGCATTTTGTAGACATCAAAATCGTGTCTACTCCCTTGGTCATCCTCCTCGTCCTCTCCCCCCTTGGTCCCCTTTGTCCCATTTCACTTAACCACTCCTAACCCCCTACACACTTATTAATTTAAAATAATTAGCTATTTTAAATTAATAAAATCCCTTTTCTCTCCCCCCACGCCACCTCTCCTCTCTTTGGATTCTTTGCCCTTGGATACCCTCATTAATCACCCTATGACCTATTCCAACTTGCCCTCCACTACCCCTTACCAAGTCTTAAATGACTTAAGACCCCATTTCCCTTATCCCACTCATTTCCCATGCCTATTAATCCACCTTTGACCGTTTCTTCCCTCGACCCGCTGACCCAGCAGTTGGAAAAATGGATTAAAGGCTATTTTTAGCCTTTTTCCTGCCTTCCAGCCACTGACATCGGTCAACTGTCGACTGGCGTCGACGATATTGATGGCGTTAGTTTCCTTCATAACTACATTTTACCTCTAGAGTGCAGATCCCATTTTCCAATCTTTGCATCTGTCTTTTCAATCTTTCAATCCGATCTTTCACCCCTCAATCTTCAATCCACCAACCTTCAAATCTCTCTCTCTCTCTCTCTCAAGCACACAACAAGCTACAACAACAATAGGTACTCTACATCAGCCACTTCACTAACAACAGGGCCTTCACACCAACAGCATCAACAATAGGTACAAGCATCAGCAACACTTCTTCTTCAGCAGGTATGAGCTAAGAATGTTTCATTTATTTCATTTCTATAGTCTAGAAATGTATTAGCGGTTAGCTCCTATTCAGCACTTCCTATCACTAGACCTGACCCAAATCCTTATCTCCCTGTCTCCCTGTTGCCTCTCTCTTCTGTTTGCTCCCTCTTTTAGACCATTATTTCTGCCTACAAAGACCCTGTACAGAGCATTCAACTAGACTCTTAGACCAAGACCCCCAGACCATTCAACCAGACCCATAGCCTTTCTCAGACCCGTCCACAGAGCATAAACCCATCCAAAACTCGACTAGACCTCGTCCAAAGACTGCTGCCCCGACGGATGCCAGCCGCAGAGACCACTGCCTCCACTGACGTCGATAGACTAACCGACGTCGGTAGACTTGACCAACCGATGCCGATAGCCTAACCGACGTCGGTGACTGTGACCAAGCTGACAGCAACATTTATGTAAGCATTTGCTTCCATTTTCTTTTCAGTTTTTAATCATTTCAGTATTTTATCATTCTACCTTTTATCAGATATTATTTTTATCAATCAGTGGGTTGACATCCTTTAAGGAAGTCTTTGTACTTCTGGGATCAAGCATTTGCTTGGCAACCCACCATCTCCTCATCTAATGCCTTCTTTGTTTTAGTCTCTTTCTTCCACAGGGGTCATCCTCCACAACCAAAGAGGAGTTCTCACAACGTCTAGATAACGGTGCGCACGACTTCATCTAGGTACATACAAGCCTTAGACCATTTCTCTTAGTTTCTTAATTCCTTTTTGAATGTGAAAGCAAAAATTGTATAGAAACATTCTAGCACGCCCGGTGGGACCCTAGGGTCTTCCTTGGGTTCTCTTCTTTCTTTTCATATAGGGTGCATTAGGTTTCTCCTTTTCATCTCTTTCTTCTATCTTCCAAAAGACATCATAAACAGGATTAAAAGGAACTCTTCTTTCTTTTCTTGCATCATAGACTAGTCAAAAGTCATACTCTTCAACCTTTTCTCCATTTGTCTTCATACGAATTAACATTTCGACTTGGGCTTAAAACACATTGCATTTCATCTCTGCTTGCTTGCATTTCTTAGTCCACATCTAGTAATTAACAACTGCATCATGAATTAATCGTAGTCCACTTTATGTTACACAACCAAATCACTTTCACAAATCAAACATCAAAACTCACTTGAGACAAGGCCCGACTAGGATTTCATCACCCAGCGAATACCTTACCCGTCTCGGCAATCCCACTTGGATTTCACCACCAAGGGGAAAGCCCATTTTGTTCTCTGACAGAGGATAATCTCTAGGGAAAGTATATTTTGGCTAAGCGAGACTAGCTTATCACTGGGCTCGTGAAGTGAGGGGAGCTTGCTCCTTAGCACCAGGCCATGTATGGAACCTAACCCAGACTCTTGAGCACCTAAACATACCTGAAACCATCCATAGACTACCTCTTCTAGGACCCTTCTAACAGCCAATCTTCCCAAACATCACTTTAAGGCATAAGCCACAGGATTCTAAAAGTTGATTCTTAAGATTTAATGCTTAGGGTCTGCCTGTCTCCATCTCTATTTTTCTATTCTTATCTGGTTTTTTGAGCTAGTGAGGACATCTTTCTTCCTTATTTTCCAAAAACTTTCAAATTTTCTAAGTTTTTGGAAACCACAATCACCGGCATCAATTTTACCACCAATGTCAACAACCTTTCCTCGCTGTCATCGGTTATCTGACTGACGTCGGCTATCTGTTCTCACCGACATCAGTTTTCAACCGACGTCGGTCACTGTCACAGTCCTTTCTTTCAAAACAACAGCCTTAAAACCCACCCCTTTTTTTGCCAAAATCACATTTTGAGTTTTTGAAAGTGAAAAAACATAGTTTCTGGAACCTGACCTCTTCTTGCCTTGAATGGTTTTGACGCGCAGTCAAACCAAGGCTCTTCTTGACCACGTGAGACATCAACCGCTTTCGCCTTCCCCATCCATAACCAGTCCTATAATGGAGTTCCACTCGAAGACTGAAAGAACTCCTGCTCGACTGACCCCGACTCAGACCCCCATTATCCCTAAAGGGGACCAAGATTTCGAGAGATTCTTGGACCTCAATGTCAAAGCCCTCCAAAACTATCTCGCAAGAAACCAAACGCGAGACCTTTCAGGTGAAGCGACGATGACATCAACACCATCCACTACCCAGCCTTTTATGACTCAAACTATTGCCTAAACTATTAACCCGACCTTGGCCAATACACAAAGTTTGGTCTCCCCATCTATTTTTAGACTGACCTCCATCGGGGTTCCAGTACCCCCTTAACCACACGCAATTCAACCAAGTTTTACATCATACCAAAACTTGATTGTCTCGACTCCGCACACTCTTGCACCCATAAATGCAAGAGTTTCTACCTCCCCTTTTGCCAATGCCACCATGCAACCACCTTTGGTGGTATCTAGTCAACTTATGCCTTCTACCTTCATGACACAAACCCCCCTGGCCTCCACTTCTATCCCAACGACTAGTTATCAATACGTTATGCCCCTATAAGCACAACCAACTACGTCGTATGCCCCTTTTAGCACCTTTCAAGTGCCTTAAAACCTAGGGGGCACCCCATCTACCAATCCATTAGATGATCTCATCAAAATGCTGATGGATAAAATGTCTAGTCTCAAAGCTTCTATTTTTGGTTCAATCAATACTCTTTCATATGATCAAATTTGCAATGAGCCCATCCATCCCTCTGTCCCGATCTGACCATACCCCAACCAGTGGGAGTTTCCTAAATTTACTCATTTCCAGAGTAAGGAAGACCCACAACAACACCTATGAGCATTTAGACATGCTTGTTATCTCATAGTGCATGACGATGCGTTACTTCTACGCACGTTTCCCATGTCACTTTTTGGCCCCACCCTTGACTGGTATAGCTCTCTTACCAAACATTCTATCTTTTCATTCACTCAACTCACCCAATTATTTCTTAACCATTTTTCTATCAACATCACCAAACAAGTCTCCATCACAGACCTCTACTCCATTAGGCAATTTGATGATGAATCAATAGTCAATTTTGTCGCCCATTGGAGAGGCGTGATTAACCAGCTCTCCTTCTCCTTGCCTCAACCTGAGCTCATTGAGCTCTTTGCTCGAGCATGTGTCAGGCACATCTCTTCCACCTTGTGGGTTCAAACATTCCACACTTTTGACGAAGCTTTCACCATGGCCCGAAATCTTGAACTCTGTGCCATTGAAGAGGACAAGGTCAAATTGCCTAATACTAACGCAAGAACCAATGACCCTTCTTCTTCCAGACCTTCTTCTTCTGCCAACTCCAAGTCCAAAGGAGTGGCCAACACTGTGGTCATTAGATCACCATCCTTGACAATAACTAATCACTCTCAACCTTCTACATCTCAAAGCATCACCAAATACTTCCAACAACGGTACATCCAGCGTAACTACACTCTGATTGGAGAATCATACGCTTCCATTTTGGAAAAACTTGTCAAGCAGGGGGTCCTCAATCTCCCTCCAATCTAACCACCTCAATTCGACCCCTCAAAAGCCCTCCCTACATGGTATAGGGAGGCCGACTTCTATCACTTTCACCGCATCCAAGGCCATGACATCGACAATTGCCAAACCTTCAAAAACATAGTCTAAGACATGATCGACAAGGGGGATCTTGTTTTGGACAACCCGAATGCCCCACCCAACCAACATATTGACATCTTCAGACAACCTTTTCCAAACCATCCTCCTACCCAAAACAATGTCCAGACCATGACTGATAGCTCCCAAGAGCATGACATACACACGGTCAACACTGTCTCTTCTCTTATCCCTGACCAACTTCCTCCACAGGATGAAGAACCTTCTTCCCCTATTTCTCTTCCACAGGTAGAAGAATCCTCCTCTCCTATTAGTCCTTCATCGAACTCTCCTATATTGGAGGATGCCTTGACCATACCTATGCCATTAGCCCCACCTTCGTCCTTCCTGCTACCAATGGAGGACCCTACCTTGCCTACTCCTCAACCACAAGTAGAAGGCACGATCATCCATACCCTCTACCCTCTTGAGGAGCCATGTTCTCCTATTTCTTCTCCACCAAGAGAAGAACCAGTCTCTTCACCCATTTCAATCGAGGAAGATTCAGTCACAGTTTCCTCTTGCCTTTTGCCTGAGATTGCTACATCTCACTCACCTCCATCCACATCTGAACCCAAACCAGTGTCTAACCTCACCTCGCACAATGGTGGCCCTCAACCCAAACCAAAGAAGGCCACTAAACCACACTGGAGGACTCCTCCCCCACCTTCATCATTACCTTCAATTTTGGGCCTGGATCCGTCCACTTTAATAGGAGTGCTTCCCACTCCCATACTTCACAGAGGCAAGTCGCCTCCATTATCCCCTCAACCCATAAGACATATATTTCCTCCCAAGCATCCAACACCTATCACCACCAAAGTGCCATCTACACGTGTGGCTACACCACCCATGAAAATGATGGTACGACCAATGCCTCTTACACCTCTCAAACCAAAATCATCAACCCCCACTGCAACAAGACACACAGACCCATTAGTAGGTTATTATGCCTTTCTGTTATGGCAATTGTTGCAGTCTTCTCACATCAATCTCCCACCTCTTAAACCATATCAATCTCTCAGACCAAAACCACCCTAGTTCGATGACACTCAGATTTGTGCATATCATCACATGCCTGGGCACGACACTGAGCATTGTTTTGCCCTCAAGGTTGTCATTCACCAATGCTTGGAGAAAGACGCCCTTCTTCACGACCACATCAGCAACAAACCTTCAACACCGCCCCACTCATCAACTCTCAGACCAAGACCATCTTGGTTTGACAACTCCAAATTTTATCACTATCATCACACTCCAGGACATGACACTGAGCGTTGTTGCACTCTTAAAGTTATCACTCGTCAACATCAAAAAAAGGATACACTTCTCATCAAGGATCCTCTTGACCACCCCTTCGACAAATCATCAACACCGACCCATGCTTCTCAAACCTCATCACCTAAATCGGGATCTCCACGCCAGACTATGGTCCCTTTGCCACCTTTAACCCCTTTATTTGACATCAACATAGTCAATCTGACCACCAAGCCTCAACCGACCTTGACCAATCTGTCAAACACTCTCCCTAGCTGCTGGGGAAATTCAATGTTCATCCAAGCCTCAACCAACCTTTCAACCCAGTCTCGACCAAATATCAATCACTCTTTTAATCCTAAACCTCAACCAAGCCTCTATCAAGCATTGACCATTTTTGACCAAACATCAACCCTGACCTTGATCAATTGTTCATCCAAGCCTCGACCAAATTGTGATCAATCTTGACCTATCCTCGACCAAACATTCAACCCAACCATTGACCAATCATTAACCAAGTGTCCATCGACCAGACCCTCGACCAAACACTCAACCAGTCTCAACCAATCAGTGACCATATCAACCAACCAAGCATCAATCAACACATGACTAATCTCGAAGAGGCAAATGGGGCAAATTTGCTCCTAATTGACTCAGACCTTTAACGCATAAGCATGGCCCAGGGACTTATCCAAACCTGAGCCCCTTTTGTGCCTTGCATCTGCGACCATTCTATTGTTAGTCGAGTACTCAATCACTTGACATTTTACTTGAGCTCGTCCCTTGAGCAATCCCTATCATTGTCATTCTTATTCCTTTCAACCCTGTTTTCCAACACTAGTCAACCCTTTTTGTCAAGCATGAATGCTTTATCCTAATAAAAGGGGACCCTTAAACCTCTAGAGGCTCGTCCATGGCTAAAAACTTTAGTCAACAAAACATGTCAAAAATGGGATACCTATCATATCAAAGGTCATAAAACTCTAAATGTAGACTGCTCCCTCGAAGGACAGCTACATAATTGTTGTATTTACTAGACTGCTCCCTTGAAGGACAACTAGGCCAAAGTCTTATCAAAAGCATTTAAAGCAAAATATAGACCACTCTCTCGAAGGATGGCTATGACTAAATCTTGTTATACACAACACTTTTTCTGAAGCTTCCTGCATCGATCAGCTTCACATATATGACCACCAAGCAAAACAACATCCCTACATGGACTTCCCGCATCGATCAGTCCACCAAAAAAAAAAAAAAAATGACTGACAAGTTATAAAGTCATGGACATGCCTATAGTCATTCTTGGGTCACCTATAAAAGGGGAAAGGTTATTCCTGCCACAAAGGGTTACCCCATCCTCTCATATCACATATCTAACTTATCACCCCAACATACTCAAGGGACTTTGAGCTCACTTAATGTCAAGTGATTCGATTACTTCTTTAGAAACCACTGGTCAACAATGTCATGCATGAACGGGGCTTTTGTTCTAACAACCCCTATCTATGCTCTCATTTTGGTCCTTGTCAATGAAAGAGCAACTTGCCTTTCACTTTTTTTTTCACACTTTGGTCACATTCAACCAAACCTTCGTCTACCCAACAAATTCAAACCAAGCCAACCCAAACATTTTCAGACCAACAACATGACATCATACATCATCCTAGTCCATTTTCACATAGTTTCTATGGAAACCAATACACATGGAAACTATCGACCAGACATAATTTATGTTAAGCATAAACCAATACTTGCTGAAGCATAAATAGACCTCAATTCATTTTTAGCATACATCCATCACGAATATGGAAAATTGCTAGGGATGAAAGACCCCTTAACTAATGTTATAGAATACACCATTTGGAAAAGGCTGTAACATCTTCTTCTCTTCATCATTTTGACACATGACCAAACCAACCTATCGACCCATTTTGTCTCTTAGTCTGAACTACATTGGTCTGAGGCCCTAAGATCGGGGCTATGTAGGCAGCACTCAGATGATACGACATCCTCTGGGGTTAGCTCGACCACCCTCGTTTGTTCATCTACTTGATGGACAAACCATATTCTTCTCTTTTGATCATGACTTGACCTCGACCAAGACCAATTCCATCACTTTGACCATTCCTCCCTTTTAGAGAGAACTACATTGGCCTGAGGCCCTTCACACAAGGGCTATGTAGGCAGAACTTAGATCACATGATGTCTTCTGAGGTTAGCTTAGCCACATTATTTCATCCATCCATCCACCTTGACCAGACCTTGGAGATCATGCCTATCTCCTCCGACCCTGACCACTTCCGAGACAACTCTGTCTTGGTTTTGTTTGCATGTATGTTACCTCACAAATGGTTAGTAGAATTGTGCACATACTATTTATGACCCTCACAAGTATAGGATCACAAGCCGATTGATCCCCACTACTTGTGACATTTTTCATGTTTTTAGGAGCACTTCTTGAGCCTAGGATACCTAGAACACGATGACCATTGGAGCTACAGCTTAGATTGAATAACTCAATTAGCTACGACTAATGCTGGGGCCCAGTTATTTCAATTTTGGCACTCCTCGACTTCGACTTGCAACAATTTGACCTGACCATCTCGTGAAGTGGTATACGTGCAATCACGACTATTGTAGCGTTCACACCCCATCTTCACCATTTTCATCCACTTTGTCAAATCAGCACTCGATTTTAGGTTTCCTTCCCTCGACTCCTGCTTTGAGGGGGAATACCTCATCCATAATCGGGGCAACCAACCTCTTCTTATTTTTGTATTGCAGTTCACTTGAACAACCAACAGGACAAAATCAACCTTATCATACACCTGGGGAAATCAACTCCTATTTTTGTCTTGCAGTTCATCCAGAACAACCAACAAGACAAAAAGGGGCAAATGTAGACACTAAAATCGTGTCTACTCCCTTGGTCATCCTCCTCATCCTCTCCCCCCTTGGTCCCCTTTGTCGCATTTCACTTAACCACTCCTAACCCCCTACACACTTATTAATTTAAAATAATTAGCTATTTTAAATTAATAAAATCCTTTTTCTCTCCCCCCATGCCACCTCTCCTCTCTTTGGATTCTTTGCCCTTGGATACCCTCATTAATCACCCTATGACCTATTCCAACTTGCCCTCCACTACCCCTTGCCAAGTCTTAAATGACTTAAGATCCCATTTCCCTTATCCCACTCATTTCCCATGCCTATTAATCCACCTTCGACCGTTTCTTCCCCCGACCCACTGACCCGACAGTTGGGAAAATGGATAAAAGGCTATTTTTAGCCTTTTTCCTGCCTTCCAACCGCCGACGTCGGTCAACTGTCGATTGACATCGGTGATATTGCCGGTGTCAATTTCCTTCATAACTGCATTTTACCTTCAGAGTGTGGATCTTATTTTCCAATCTTTGCATCTATCTTTTCAATATTTCAATCCAATCTTTCACCCCTCAATCTTCAATCTGCCAACCTTTAGATCTCTCTCTCTCTCTCAGGCACACAACAAGCTACAACAACAAGTACTCTACATCAGCCACTTCACCAGCAATAGGGACTTCACACCAACAGCATCAATAATAGGTACAAGCATCAGCAACACTTCTTCTTCAGCAGGTATGAGCTAAGAATGTTTCATTTATTTCATTTCTATTGTCTAGAAATGTATTAGCTATTAGCTCCCATTCAGCACTTCCTATCACCAGACTAGACTTGAATCCTTATCTCCCTATCTCCCTATTGCCTCTATCTTCTATTTGGTCCCTCTTTTAGACCATTCTTTCTGCCTGCAAAGACCTTGTATAGAGCATTCAACCAGACTCTCAGACCAAGACCCCCAGACCATTCAACCAGACCCATAGCCTTTCTTAGACCCGTCCACAGAGCATAAACCCATCCAAAACTTGACTAGACCTCATCCAAAGACTGCTACCCCGACCAATGCCAGTCGCAGAGACCACTGCCTCCACTGATGTTAGCAGACTAACTGACATTGGTAGACTTGACCAACCGACGCCGGCAGCCTAACTGACATCGATGACTATGACCAGGCTGACAGTAGCATTCAGGTAAGCATTTGCTTCCATTTCCTTTTCAGTCTTTAATCATTTTAGTATTTTATCATTCTACCTTTTATCAGACATTATTTTTATCAATCAGTGGGTTGACATCCCTTAAAAAAGTCTTTGTACTTTTGGGATCAAGCATTTGCTTGGCAACCCACCATCTCCTCATCTAACATCTTCTTTGTTTTAGTCTCTTTCTTCCACAGGTGTCATCCTCCACAACCAAAGAGGAGTTCTCACAACGTCTGGATAATGGTGTGCATGACTTCATCTAGGTACATACAAGCCTTAGACCATTTCTCTTAGTTTCTTAATTCCTTTTTGAATGTGAAAGCAAAAATCGTATAGAAACACATTTATTCACATGTCGATGTAGAGGAACAACACTAAACTACACACACACCTGTCTCTTGTCTTCTTACAACTTGTTCTTGTTTTGATATCCACTCATGAAAAACTTATTTCATACAAGATTAATGGTTTCATTGGTTTTATAGAATTATTATGACCCTCTTAACACTAGTTCAAGTCTCCTTGAATCCCCTATCTCATCCACTCAGTTGCTTAATACAACTATGTCATTATTGACTGTTTCTTGCTAAGAGGTTCACAAGCAACTTGCTTAATATATGTTTATAGGTTTCATGTATTTATCAAAGTTATTATGATCATGTACCTTATTAATCAATTCCTCTATTACCCCTCTATCTAACCCACACAACTTATATATACAACTCTTTAAACCTATATAACTTCTTCCATTTTGGTAGATAGTCTTTTAGCCTTTTTTAGGCCTTTTGCAATAGTAAGAACCAATACAGATTAGTTTTTAGAAACTAATGATATTTTATATCACCCTCTATCTTTTTATTAATATCCATAAATTTTATTGGTTAGAATATACTCAAACATTACCATTTAAACTCATTTTAAGGATTTTTTTAGGCTTAATTAGGCCTCTACTACCGTATAATACACGTAGTCATCCATAACCATATGTTACCATACTGAACTGGTATAAAACCTCCAAAAGATTTTTTTATACATTCCACACTATCAAATTATAAATTTTGATAAATTTACATTGGGTTAAACTCCTGTAAGATGGATTTTTATCTTGAAACCCTAGTTTAGGGTTAACTCAGTCTGCAACCTACCCAAGAAGGATCAATTTAATTTTTTATCCTTTCTAACTAGTTTCAAGCTATTGTGATGAATGGTATAGGTTTTTATGATCATTGTGCACCTTTTCCAATAATTGGATCTCTCACTTGAAGCCTTTTTTCAACTATTATTTCAAGTTCTTATCCTGATTATGTGTTAAAACATAATCTCTTGTAGGGTTTGAGGACAAAGTGTAATAAAATGCATTGATAAATGAATTGAAACTTCATAAAAATTCCATAAGAGTAAGGAACCATAACTTATCACTATGTATACATGGTTAGAATGTTCACCATAGAATCCTTCTCACACATAATACATTTAGTCTCTTTCAACATAGAAAATAGGGTATATAAAGACTGTCAGTTGAATGTTTAAAATGAAAGGGCTTTGATTTAAATTAGACAAATGCTTAAAGGATTTTTGAAACATATATCAAAATTACCAAAGACATCATGATGATTAAAAATTTGTCTTTATTACTAATTTCACTAGTATATTATCTTATATAGTCAACTTCAATGCTCAAATATAAAAAATAGGGTCTGCCATTAATTTAGTCTTCAAAGAGGAATCCTTTATTGGTTTCTTGGAGCTTTTTCTCTCCCCATCTTAAAATACCATCCCAATAACTAATTAAAAACAAAAACTTACAAGTTTTATATAGCCTATAACTACTCTAATTATCTTTTGACCTTCCAACGATTATAAAAGGCTACTTAGAACATTGAAAGTATAAACCAAGTTTATTTTTCCACATATATAAGATCTAAGGCCCATGGTTTAGACCTACTGATGTAGGAGCATCAATCATATAAACACCATTTTGTGTTGTTGAGCTGAAATATCCTAGTTAAGAGTCATAGTTGGTATATTTAAGGATGTATGTGTGTGTGAGGGACATTATAAGGTCAATTTATGTCTTTTTATTCATTTTAAGTCATAGGAGTTATATTTATAGGTGTTTGAAGTTTTCCCTCCAAAAGGGCAAATTTGAAAATTTAAATATTTGAACTAAACCAAGGAGGCCCATAAGCATGGTAGAAGGTGAATAGGTGAGATAATGTTAATTTAAGGGTATAAGGAGTCAAGTAAATAAGGTTTTAAGACATTTAATTTTTAAGTCATTAATGTGGTGAACATAAAGAGTCATGTTTAGAAATATGACCACTATTCTGACGTTGAAGTTGGTCATGTAAGAGAGTTTTGTTTTAGTAAATACCATAACCAACATTTAAGTTAGTTGAAAAATTAAGTTTTACATAAATGGTAGAATGTGATGAGGTTAGGAGAGAAATCCATGAAAGAGGAGAGAAATTAGAGCAAAGGAAAATGTGAAATTCCTTAAAGAAGATTGATAAGTCCATGAATGGACTGCAAGTGTAATAAATGTTGGTTATTATGAATAAAGAAAAGTTATTTTTGTTTTATTCCACTCTCTATTGATAATAAATGGAATTTTATATATCATATATTGTCTTTGAAATTACCTTGAGGCCATGATCATATCAATATTTGTGTAGTTGCAGGTTTGAAGCAAAGGGACTATAGGGGACAGTCAAGAAAGAAACCAAGGTTACAATCATTTAAGAAGGTGTAAAGTATATAAAGGATTTACTTAATAATTTATATATGTATTGAAATTATATGTGAATAAAATAATGGTTAATATATTAAAACAACACTTCTTGAATCCCTAGATAACTAAATTGGTAACTCTATTCTATACCTTGTTCTCAGTCCCTTGAAACCATTATGTTTGATCATACTTTGACATAAAAGGAAAGATAGTTGTGATTGATGTTTGTTAAAGAGTTATTTATAATTATTTTAGTGTTTAATTGATAATATTAATTCATTATACACATTCGGTTTCTATAAAATCATACAATTTCACCATAAGAACAAATTGTAAAACACAGTCAATACAATTACCAAAGAACTCTGTATTCTTATATGTGAAAGATTTATGTAGGTTTCATCATGAAAAAGAAAATATGGGAAGGTTGAGTGAGGGATGAAAATACACAAATAATTTTATATATTCCTAATAACTTTGATGTCATAAATCTAATTGTAAGTGTTAATAAAGGCCAGTGACAGTCAATACCCCGTCTTCATACAGTCAATGTACAAGGGAAGAAGGTATGCATTTGAAGGAAGGAATGAATATTATATTGGTGAGTATTGATATGTGTATAATAAGGAGATTAATTCTTGATATCAATCATGTGGAGATAGATAACCCTTTGAAGTATTAACAGACCCTAAACCCTTACTCAACCTTACATAGTCCTTTAAAGAAGGTATAAAACTCTATGTTTTGCTCAGTTTAGGAAAATATAGGATTGATCCATGGTTATAACCCATTTGGGAAGATTTATATTGTTAATAAATATCTAGGTAAGGTCTTATTATTGTTTTAAATAATTTCAAAATAAAGATATTGAATTTTGAGTACTCTCATCTTGCATAGTCCAAGTTTTAAGCCTAGCCAGGGTTTCATATGTCAAAAGCCCATAAATTTTGATTGAAATGGTAAAAATGGTTTAAAATTAATATTATATTATTATTTAATCAACTATATAATATTTTAATTTTTTTTATTTATACCATGTATGTACATTACAAAACCAATATTGTGGGTGTATGGTAGGGCTAGAAAGGCCTAATTAGATAGGTACTTATGAAGAAAAGTGTATATGTAGAGAGATTTAAGTGATGAAACATTATAAAAAGATATATGGTGGTGAAATATGGATTTATATCTATCATATGACCTATATATTCTTCAAAAAAAGAGGATAAGTGAAAAAAAGGCTACAAACTATGTGGTGTCACTATGAGGTTGAGGTGTGAAAGTGAGTGTTGGAATGGGAATGAGAGGTTGAGAGGGATAAATTAAAGTGTAATGTGGTTATTATATATACTATATGATAAATAATTGTGTTCATGAGACCAAATTCATGATTAAGTGTTTTGTGCCTTCAGTGGTGACTAGTGAGAATATAGTGGGTGAACGACAGTAAATGAACCAGTGAATGAAATGTGGTAGAATGGAAGAATGAATGACTTATTCAGGTTATAGTGACACTAATTTTTTTTTATAAAATTTTTTTAGTGTAAAAATGAAGAAAATGAGGTTAATAATCCTAATGAGCAATTGGTGGACTATTGGGGAAGCTTGGAGTTTGTGAATAAAGAAAAGCATTGTGAATGAGATCAAACAAGTATAGAGCCAGGAAATGATGATTATTATAATTTTCCATAGTACATATGAATCACCCATGGTATATTAAAAAAATTACCCTTAAAAACATCAATATTTATTCATCCTTCAATACACAAAATTCCTAAACCATGCTTTACAAATTCAAATATTTAAATTATTGAAATTGGCAAGAAAATGCCAGTTTGACATTTTGACCTCTCTAAGCACACCTAAACACTTGAATAAGTTTTATAAGTGTATAATAAGACAAATAACACCCTTAAAACACCATAAAAAAACTATATGACCAATTATACACTTGATCAAACCAAAATTGCCTAAACATACACAAGCCAAGTAATGATGCTCCTGCATCACATGTTCTAGAAAAGAGTAACACATACATTCAAGATAAAAATCCTCATAACATTATAGTAGAAATATAAACACATGTTAATTAAAAACCATTTTACAACCCCATGTATAAAATAAGGAAAAAATGATATGTATATGTCTCAAAATTTTTCTACATAAAAGTAAAACATATATAAATACTTTTCTATGGAATATCTTCATCCCCTAGTAGTGGACAAAGTGCCATGCTCCCTAAGGAATCCATAGATCTAGTTTCATTTAGAGATATCTAAAGTGTCTAAGTATGAAACCATAGTATTATCATCCCCTTATGTCCTATCCAAATCTATATCTAAATAGAGTATCCACTATATCAAATCCATATCTCATCATATGTTAGCCATAAAAACAACTAGCTATATGACTCTGTTTATGGCTAAGGCATCCTATGCCATAACCATCTATTTCCATGTTATAATTTATCCTTATATTAAGACTAAAATATTATTTATATCAACTTAATATCATCATTATATCCCCAATATAATTGATTCAACCAATATAAACTAGCTTATATGCTCCACTATAAATGGTAAAAAAAGGACCCCCATCCATGTGGTGTCGTGCTTAAGCAACTGATCATCAAAGAGACTTTGGTGGATGGTCTTAACCATGGATGTTATTTGTGCTATCTTTGACACAAAATACAAAAAAATAAAACCAAAATTAAAATCATATCTCTTGGTTATTAAATATGCAAGTTAATATATCACTATTACCTATTATGTATATCTATAAGTCTAGAAAAGAAAATTATGGTAAAAACTTAGTGCATCCTTTTTTACCTATTTGTGAGAGATATTTGACGAAGGTCCTCCATATTCCCAACTTAAAAGGATAGTTCCATTATCTTAACTCAAGATAATTTGAGTCCTTACCCATATCTCTTTGTGAACCACTAAAACTAATACCTTACCAGCCTCACTCATCCCTGAATGACCCATTTATTTCATCTAAGTGGGTTCACCTCTACCATATGTGCATTGGGATCAAAGTTTTCTTTTGCCTCTACATTTTTATCTTAACATTGTTATCGTCACCATATCCCAACACATTGGGCATGGAAAGGTATCAAAAATTGGATGTCATATGGTACACCTTGTCTCCCCATTATTTATGGTTCCCTTAAGTGCCTCACATAATGGGGTAGGACTGTTAGCAATGATACTGAGTATGGTCATCCAAACTATCCTGGGACTTGGTCACATAAGTGAGGCTAAAGCCATTAGGTATAGTGACCTATGATATGATACCTTGCTTGTGCATATATTATGGATGGATATGATGTCCATGTGTCCATGGTGCTCTGATGTAGTGTCCATATGATCTAACCAATAGTATATAGTTCTAGATGTAGACATATTTATCGCACCACATGACCCTACTCTATCCTCTTTAGCTAAGGTGGGTGATCATAAATATGTTTTTTTAATCCTCATAGATAATACATGGGTGATATCTTGTAAATCAAAATGAAAAATGAGTAATGGGTTCCATAGTCTGTTGCCTCTAACTCAACATTATGAAAAATCATATATGAGCTACACCCTGATCTTAGCTCCTATATAATATATAGTGTCATGCTATAATTTATATCAAAACATATTTATAATTTATATTATAATTATGCCATTTAACCTGTGACACAATACTCACATGGTCACCAAGCTAATAAGGGCCTTTTGGATGTTTGAAATGCTCAATATGTAGATAGTGAAGAGTTTGATGATCAACTTACATTGATCATGCTCATCAAATACTATGCCCCATAAATCCAAATCTTTATGCTCCACTATAGATATATTTTCATCAAAAATCATAGTTGTACCCTTGATAGGTAACCCCATTATATAATGTACATCTTTTAGCGTGATGACCACCTCCATTGTGTTCCCCTCCACCACCCACCTAAATGTGTCGATATTCTACTCCTAGTGCTTGATAAAATATTTAATAAATATATGATATGAGATACCTAAAACATATCCATGATGAATCTCAACCCCTAATGATAATTCAAGATTTGTTCACATTCCTTAGTTTAGCTAGTAGATCTAAAAACCAAATCATGTTTACGATCCTCCATAGTAATGTTCATCTCTAAAAAGTGTCAAATAATAATATATAGTTATAATTTATTTGAAAATATGAAATAAAATTAAAATCTAACTTAAAATTACATTAAAATTAAAAATGGTCTTTATTTTGATTGTATCGACCATTTTGACTATTTTCTACGACATCAACCACTCAAAAGTTATTATTTTACTAACCACATATTTTTTTCTAGATTATATTAGCCATACCTTACTATCATTTTACTTAATATGACATCAAACACATACATACTTTATTGGCCATGTTATTTTTTCCCCTAATGTATTGGCCATTCCATACAATATTGACTATGTAGTTTCTCATTTATGTTAATGGACATGATTATATTGTATAAGATAATTTTATCAAATTTTCTATTATATCAACCATTGTACATGATACCAACCTATACAATGATTTTAAGTACTTACCTATATTGACCAACTTAGATGGTATCAACCAATGTTTTGATTTGTATCCACTTGATTGCATCAACCTGGCTAATATAATTGATTGGCAGTGGTGTTTATTCCCTTAGCCCTAATAAATACCCCTTAGCCTAAGTCGACACTTGGTTTTCTAGTTTTCATCCATAATAATTTATCTACATTTTTATTCTTTCTAGGAAAGATTTTGCTACATGGATTTAACCTATCACATAGATTTCATAAATCTATTCTATCTACTCTATTTTACGAGATCAAAAAATACATGCATCACCTACTTACATGCCTTGTACATATTTTTTAGGGTAACCTCCTATGCATTTATCTCATTATCCTCTAGTTATAATATCTTGTCACCCATAAATGGTGGTCTAGAGCTCTAGTTTTCCAAAAATAAAAAAATGACCAAATGGTTTTTTATTGGCCTATTTATTCCTCTTAATTGAAAATTTTTAACTTCATGTTATTTAACCAAATATGTTTTATTTTCCTCATATATTTATTTATAGATCTCCTTTTGATGAACTAAAAGAGGTATTAGGATCCTGGAGAAGTAAGTAATTTTCAAGTGCTAATATATTTTTTTAAATAAAAAATTAGATCTTTGTCTTTCCCTAGGTCTACCCATTGATATTTTAGATTAAAACATTCCATATACTATAGTACATGTAGCATCATCTCTATATTTGGAAAGGTAATTGAAAATACACATTTATCTTTACTTATTTACTTTCATTTATTTTATCATTTACTATTATTATCTTTTATGTTTCTATGTATTTATCCTAACCTACTATCCCACATTACACTATTGTGAGAAACTATGAGCTTTGGGTGGGCATATGTATACAGCTGATATTTTTCATCTTTATCACTTTATTTCCAGTGTCTACATCCTAAGGAAAGCACTGATAATGGGGAGGGATTGACTCATAGTACTTTGTGATATATTGATATGTTTTCATACTATTCTGCCATACCTTTATTACTATCATTTTGACTTCAGCTGAGTCTCTTTTCATCTTACCTCTCCATCTTCTTTCCATCCAATTTTTATAGCCACCATATAATCCTATTGTATTATCCAAGTTGATACAATATGTTTCATGATTATTTATCCTATGACTATATTATCCTAGATGATAGAGTTTTAATTTCATCCTATCAGTTATACTATATCAACCTGGCAGATACAATTATGTGTCAGCCAACATCCTTTCTCACTTTATCATCTTGGTCGATACTACCAACTTAGATTTCAAGTTTCATTATATGTTTGGATTTATATATATATATATTATAATCTCAAACACATCACAACACTCATCTATTATACTTGCGCTCACATTTATGCTCTTGATTAGTAAAGGAAGAGATAAAGACTTAAGTATTATTATTGAAAGTATAGTATTACTTAAAGGTTTTTGAATATCAATAGGAGAAGTCATAAGAAGGATGTGCACCTATATTTGGAGTCCCAAACTAAGGATATTTAGGCCTTATTATTTTTAATTAAGGTTTTCATTCTAAAATATCTCTTGTAAAGTGTTAATTAAACCTAAGGGGGATATTGATGGACTGACGAGTCATCCCAAATATAAGTATCTTTATCCTTATTCTAATTTAGTTTTTACTTAGTATATAAATCTATTTTTATTTTTATTTTTTATAGTAGATGCATGATTGTGTGTCTTTGATTATGCTCCTCCTTATAACAAATAATATGTTAGAGATATAGGGTTTCTTAAGACTCCCATTATCACCTTAGGTTACATAAACTGCCTATTGGTTGACCATTGCATCACTTACTTCAAGTAATTTACAACTATCTTGGATCTAGGTTACCATTGTTTGTTAGTTCCTTATATGTGGTACCCTTTTTATATCTTTAATACAACCATTCACTACCTATCATGCTTCATTGATTTATCTTAGTATCTAGTTAGATCAAGACCCTGTATCTTAGACATTGGTTTTGGAATCCTATACCATAGACATAGTGTTTTGATTACCCTCTTCTAGATATATGGCCACCCTGAGCATCATCATTATACCACACAAGTGTATGAATAGTTTATTATTATGACCATGTTTGCATCCTAGTATATAGAGAGAAAGAGGATTGTTATTGGTCATCCCAACCTATGTATACACCATCTTCTAATGTCTATGCCATATTCTTATGTGTTTCTATTTTAGTGAAATGGAATAATATATTATTCAGATGCAATAACAAATTGTTTATCTTCTCTTCTTCTTCTCTCACGTAGTTTACATAAAATTATCAACTTATAAATACTTATTTATACTTCAAACCAATAATCTCTCCTTGCTACATATAATGACATTTTATCATATTTTGGTATTAAACCCAAGCAACCAAATACTACTTCATGAAAATGTTTCAAAAACATTTTCTAGGTGAGAAAAAATAAGTCATAATACAATAAGGAATCACCTTTTATATTACACATTTAAACCATAACATTAGTATTATTTTTCATGTCATGCTAACTAGAATAATTATCCATACTAATAATCCATGTTTTTACTACATTTTTTCCACCTATCACATCAAAATTTAATGGAAGTATCTATTTGAGATAATTTCATATGGTAACCACATATCCTTGTTAATGTCAATCATCTAAAGATGTACTATAGGATGGATGTATCAAATGTATACTTTTCCAAAACATTTCCACTTGAGTATCATTTTATCCATGTCTTCAAGATTTAGTTGCTCCCCTCCCCCATGGATATTTTCCCATATTCAAAATCTAATAAACTATCTTGATTCTAATATTGATTCTATTTTTGATTATAATCCATTAAAAACTACTTAATCTATTGATATTGTGTGAAAATTTAGGCTCAAGGGGTGTTAATATTATTTTGTTTCTCCTTAAGAATACCATCTCCTAGATGTGGATTATTGTTTCCATGTCCTATATTTTCCATAATACTCAATAATGGTTACCTCTTTAACCATTTATTACTCATCTCACCATTTAAAAATTGATTAAATGGAATAATATATGTAAGTTTAATAAGTTTTAACAATGGGTTTATATGACTTTATACTAGATATCCCTAGAAATTAAACTAGACTCTAATACCAATGTAAGATTCACTAAAAATACAAATATAATTTTTTTGTAAAATATTCATTTCATAAATAATACAAGTGGGAGATATTTTTAAACAATATCATCATAAATAAACCTTAATTCAAATAGTACTATCTCTAAAAATTCATACCTTAAACTTGATACCCAAAGATTAAAGAGACAGGGAAAAATCTATTGATCCTTATCCAATATAATTATACCATGAAAACCCCAACTATTGATGATAGTAGTCCCAAGGAATATACATTGGGAATCAATCACACTAGGATCTAATGATCATTCATACATCATGCACATGTCTAATCATAAATATACCAAAGAGATAAAATAATAAATGCAACATCCTATATGGATGTAAACAAATGTTGCATCATAAATAATATTTAATGCATCAAACAAAGCAATAATAAAAATAACATGTATAAATTTTATGTAATAAAAAAGCATATGCACACACATGGGGAACATAATTACAAAAAATGTTAGTCATGTTACCATAAATCAAGAGTAAATATTATAAAGGCCCAAAATTTATACATCTACCATCTTATATAATCACATTGATCATGTATGTGGAATTAATACATGCAAAAAAGATTATAAAAGTATAAACCTAAAGGTATATACCATCTCAACTAATAGCATGAATATGTAGATGATATTTATGAATTATATATCACCTTAGTCTTATAAACTTGGAAAATATAGATCTTGGGTATTCCTCTCAGTTCTATACCTTTCCCACTTCCACAAGTCTCGTAGCTTCTATCTCTCTAAACTCATTGCTTATCTCTTATTCTAAATAGTATCTTTCTAATGAACCAAACCTTATATATTACCTAGAATGTTGTAAAACTATTTATCTTACATCTCTACACTCTATAGACCTACACATATTTTCTAACTTTTTAGAAACTTGCATCCTAGTCAAACACCTACATTGACACAAGTGTCTTATCCCAATATAAGGTCCAATTCCCTAAAGTCATCCAGTTTACAAATGGAATGTATCCTAAATATCAACCTAAGTGATTCAATGTGAGATATTTTTCAAGAAAATTGGTATAAATATAAGATCAACCTTCATTCATTCCTCACCTAGAATTCATACCAAAGAGCATTCAATGAAACACTCAAGTGAGAAAAGCTTACCTATTTTCCCTTATTTCCATATCAGTCATAGGGACATCACATCTATAGGTTTGGAATACTAAAGGAGTACTGCAAGATATATATTTTTAAAGTTACAAGCTAGGTCACTATTGTAGTTACTTATCATACATTACATGATTCACACACAATCCAACATGTATAAGAGAACTACATAAGTATGAGCCCCCTGTCATAGTATTAGCTATGTAGGCAATACTCATTGAAAAAGGGGTATTTGGGTTAGCTTAACATTATGTACCCACTAACCCATTTTTTCCACAGTTAATATGAATATGAATTACTAGGGTTTTGCTTTTTGACAAGGAGTAACAGTGTATGAATTAAATTTGAGTGCAGCAGAGTGAAGGTGACATAGAACCTATAAGTATCCAATTTGTCACATCTAGTTACAATAGGTATTCTATACTAAACACTTGTGTCTAATCCAAATAGTAACATTTATTTAATTATACCAAGTCGATACATGTGTTAGAGGACATAGAGGTACTTAATCTAGAATTTGGTGACTATTATAGAATATTATTCTATTTTGCTTACAGCCTATTCTAGATCTATATTTATATTAGCATCATAACCAGATAAGTATCTTGTTTTTAATTATAATTTCAATATCTATCATAGCTATGTTTCCTATTTTTAGCATATTATTATATAATAAAATCAATATATGTTCCATTTGAGTTTTGCAATTAATTTTACCTACTATAGATTTGTTTATCACCCTTATGTTTATTCATTTCTATATTCTTAACCCTATCTATCCCATTAGAATCCATATCAAATTTAGGGTTAAACATTTGGTGAACCCAATGTTTGGTCTCAAAACCCTAGATTGATCTAGGTTTCTTGTTTTGTTATTCCTAATTGTTGATTTCATTATTTCAAAAATATTTATAATTTAAAAATCAAAATTTTCCTTTCTATTCAATATGTGCAATATGGATGTATCTGTCACTCATTTTGGGTTCCAATTTGTAATAGTTGTTGTGATCTGCTATCTCAACCTCTTTGTCAAATATGTTAAGAAAATTTGTAATCCTATAAAGCTGATATCTAGATGCCACCATGCCATAAAATCTTCTAAAAATATTATTGTTAAGACTTTACTCTTTGACTAGCTAGATCATTCATCCCATTACAAGGATGTCCTCTTGGATGCATTATGCATGAAATTTTAACAAATAATGTGGCTCCTTCATATGTGGCTTATGTGTTAAATTATATAAAACAAATTGAATATAATATATCCTTTGAAAAGGAATATATACCATCATGAAACCTTATAAATTGTTGCTTACCATTATACATTCAAATGTGTGTTTGTATTAAAATGGTAAAGCGAGTTTTTGTGGATAATTGTTCATGACTCAACATTTGCAACATATAGTTTCTATCCTTAATTGACATTGGAACTTTAGATTTAGAACCTTATAATATGAACATAAAGGGGTTTTATAATATTTCACAAGTATTGGAATAAATAACATTGAATATTATTGTGGGACCCTGTACACTACCTACTTTATTCTACATTATGACAAATGATTCAAATTATAATATATTTTTGGGATAGCCTTGGATACATGAAATGTATGTGGTTCTATATACTTTAAATAAATGCTTGAATTTCATCTAATATGGATTCATTTACACATTTCCAATGGATGTTAATCCATTCAAACATCATGCAATTATCTAATTAACAAATGATCATATGATGTAATACTATAAACCTAATGTTGGCCTTCTATATTTGATAAAATATGGAACAAAGGATAAGGGTTGGGAAAACATGAACAACTATATATTTAATATATAATTCATATCAATAAGGCTTGGTATTTTCAAAAAATCCATGAGCCACCAACAAGGCAAGTCATTTAATCATGACCTTCATGCACATTCTACCACAAAAGTGGGTACATATGACCAATATGGTCCTTCATATGATTGTAACAATTTATGACAAATACATAAATAAATTTTGGATAATTTACAAATTTTTTATAAGGGGAATATTCCTTCAAATAAATTAATCCAAACGCCAAAAATTCCAACATTTTAAAATAATGTACAATTTATCAAGGGTGATGATTTTTTTTCCTTTCATTTGAATTTAAAAATTTAAAAACATTAACCAAGATATCATGACATATTTAACAAGTAGCTTTAAGGTGCCAATAATATGAAAACATTGCAATCCTAAAGTGAAAAATGATCCTAAAGTTACAAATCTTGAAACTAAGGTATTTAAACAAGGATATCCTTATCTCTCAATAGATTCATTCATATAAAATCTCCCTCCAATACCAATTTCTATGTCTTTACCAAAGGTGAGTGAACCAAGATCTTCAAATGATATACAAAGGGTACCACAATTCAAAGATCCAATATAATTACCAAAGTATCCTAAATTCAGTGATTCATAAGTTGCACTTACTATCCATGATGATGATGATGATACTCATATGCCTAAGTTTAGGAGAGGTGGTGAATTATAATCATTGATAACACCTATGCCAAGAACCATTATTACCATGGACTATCTTATTTATATGATGAGAAAATTGGTATCTTCAAAAATATGTTTCTATACTTTAAATGAAAATGGATTTCCATAACACTAATTCAAATGTTATCTCATTCAACAATCAACCTCTTGCAAAATGTATACTTGCATATCAGAAGGACACATTGAATCACATGATTAAGTATGTACATTCTTTTAGTCAATAGGAAAAATATGACAAACTATTATTAAAAGTATTCCATATGAGAATTTCTAATGAGGCTCATAATTGGTTCTATAGCCTACCAAAAGGTTTCTTACCTACTTTTGCACAATTAGAAGATGTGTTATTCATGGATTTAAATATCCATAAGGTGACAAAACTTACATTAGAAAATTTTAACAATTCAAAACAACATGATGATGAATCCCTTCAAGATTATATTATTAAATTCAAAAGTGCATCATGTGAGATATCATTTAGACCTTCAAATTTGGAGTTACAATTCATCTTTGGTTGATGTCATCTTTCTCCATTGAAATAAATAGCATTGAATACACAATATGAGTCATTTATCCATCTATGTATGGACATCATAGATATATTTCATTCATCCTTACTCATCCAAAGGAGCTCAACATATCCCCTTCTAAATACAAAAGTTTTATTCCTCACATAAAGGAGGTAGATGAATTAACAAATGAATATTATGAACAAAAATGTGGAGTTCCTTATTTTTAAGGGGAGCTCTAAAAGGTTTACTCAATATGGGACCAATCCAAAGTCCACATCCTATGCAAAAAACCCAAGGTGAATAACACAAAAAACATCCACACCAAAAATATTTGATAATCACATCATTCATGGACGGTGCTTATTTTTTGCATAACCATATTGATCCTACACAAACAAAAACTACTTGTAATATAAGACATTTACAATAGATTACCTTTGATTTAAAAAAACTACAAAATAAAATAGGTTAGAAAGGCTCCTCAGGAAACATAACAATACCAATTAATTGTGGTCCTAAAGTGATACAAACAAGGGTTTAGGTTATGCCTACCTCATCTCCATATGCATTTACAATAATCATTAGTTTGTTATAAAAAATAGAAGCACAAATTGACCAAAATCAGAAAGGTGTTTCTTTTTCTCATGAAGACAAATTGATCCATATTCTAAATGATAGCATCAATTTTTATACTACACATGTAAAACATGAGGAGGAACATGCCATGTAAATTTTTTCACTTATCTAACCATGATTCAATAAATGTAAAATATCCAATATAAGGTTTCAAGATCTCATAGATTCAAAAAATACTTAAAAATTAAAACATTAAAAATTCCAAAAATCTATTCAGCATGTACTTAACTTACTAAATCCTTGGCATCTATGTTGTTAGTTCCATGTTGATGGATAAAATATCAATTATTTATAAATAAATGTATTTCATGCTTCTATTGGAATGTGATACATGCATATATAGGTACATGTTTTATGTACTTTTGGATGTTTGGGCCTTCTTTCTTCTCATGTCACTAGGATGTTGGGGACATCCACCTTATTTGATCATGAATATCCAAGTTATATCATTCTATGGTCACTTTACATTATGATGTTTGATTTTAGGTACTTACACATGCCTTTATACATGTTTACATATTTTGAAGTATACTTGACATTTTTTCTAACACATTTGATCCATGGGATAGTATGATATGTTTATGTTGGTTTCTTATGCTTTCATTTATACACTTCCTTGAGTGTATTTCCTTGATATTGTCCTACTTGTTTAAGTATTTGAATATGATCCATTGTTTGTTCCCCCCATGCCTTTTTTTTTACTTCTTTGACATTTGAATATGTCATTGCTTGTTTTATGTTTACATTTGAATATGTCATTTCTTAATTTATAGATATGTTAATGCATGTAAATTTATCTCATGGTTATCATAGTGTTGAAAAAACTTATCATTTAAATATTCAAATAATATTTTGCATGAGTTTTTGGTTGTGATCTTCTTGAGATCTATGGTGGAGTAGCGGCCAAGATATTTAACTATTTCATATAATGATTATATAAGTGGTTATTGAGAGAAATTGTGGACTCTAATATAGCACGAATATTAACAATGAGAAACTAAACTACACTTATTTTATAAAAAAATGAGAGAATAGGTAGGGTAAGGTAGAAAGAGAAATGCTTTTGATCTTTAGTTTAGAAATCTTAACAAAGCTCTCATTCTATCAAAGATATGCATCTCCAAACTAGCATATGACATGAAATTACCAAATAATATAGATCCTATCATAAATCATGAATTGTCTAAGGATATTTGAAAACATGCAAATTATAAATCATATTCACTTAAAAAATTTACTTAAACAAGAAAATTGCATTTGCACATATTCTAGAAAAGTAATGATATTGAAATAAATCTAATGACTTTCAGTCAACCTAGCATAAAGCTCAAATTAACAACTCTACATTAATACATGCACATATATAATTCATAAAATTAGTTCAAATCTAAACATCAGAATAAATATTTGAGGAAGTAGCCATGATAATAAACAAATAAATAAAATGAGACAATCTTGAAAGAATTCTCTTGCTTGTATTACTTGCTCCAAAATTTACATAATAGTTTTGATCTTCAAAACTTCCTCCTTATTCCAATAATAATACCCCATTTATATATGTTGGTAGAGAAACCTATTGGGTATTTAGGTTAGTCATTATCAAATGGGAATTAAAGAAGTGTCAAGTATAGATGTCCTCTTACAAATGTTCTAATACCAATGACACTTTTCAAATGTGACTAACCTATAAGCCATGTGCATTACACATTACACATTATTTTATAAAATAATATATTATTCTAAATTATTTTATTATTTTTTGATACAAAATAATATACTAAGTCAACCCAATTGACTTTGATATACCCTTGCAATTGTAACCTTTTGCTTCTACTCTTAACTTACTAGATGAACTTGGTATCTTTTCATTGGAATTGTTCATTAGTTATTAGACCTATTTTACTAGAGATGGTTGGATCCTGAATCAAACCTCATAATATCTATATCATTCTACCCTCTAATTTTTTGAGTCTCCCTAGTTCTTTATAGTCCATAATAAGCTTGAGCAGTTATTATATCCTATATTTAGTGAAGAAGCCATGAACTTTATATCTTTAAAAACTCTATCCTCTACGTCTAATAATAAATATAATTCAAAAAATTTATTTTAAATATGTCGATAAGTTTAAATTAATATGACTATGATTAAATTACCCACTTGTGAATGATAATTCAACACTTTCAGCTATCTAGTTAAAATCTTTAAACAAATTTATTTATCAAGTTCTCTCTTCTAGTTCAAAATAGTGAATGAATGAATTATTCTAAGTATTTTAGGGTTTTAACTAAGCTTTAATGGTGGAACATAAAATTTTAAGTATTTATTTTTTCAAACCAAATAATATTTTGACCTTGTATTTATACATTCACATTCTTAGGTCTGCAAAATCTTATGATCTAACATGTTTGCCTATGTGGCATCTCCTTGCCATATTATTTATTTAATAATATGATCATTATCACTTTAGACACATGTATTCATCTCATGCCCCTTGTATTTTTATCAAATTCATTTTATTGATCTCCTTAGGAGTCTCTTATCCTTGAATTTCAATGTTGGCCATTGATCTTTAATCTAATCTTCTAATATTGTGACATTTGGCAACCTTGCATGCCTTCTATATACCCTGCTATCAATCTCCATTCAATTAAATCTCTTACAACACATGTTGGCCTTGCATGAAATCTAGGATCATTGACTTCTTGACTCGATTTGAACCATCGATCTCCATCTAAATGGTTGAACATGAATGATCAATCTTTGATCCACATGATCAAATATAAAACATTGATCCACTAAACATATGATCAAATACAGGATATTGATATACTACTAATTCACTATGATTGTGACACTTAGTAGCCCTATGTTCAATCTAAAGATCCTTTGACCTATTGAATTCATACTCGTTGTTAGATATCCATCTATACGATTGAAAATGCACCATAGATTTATCTTGACTTATTAACTCTAGTCTTCAATGTAGATTGTCAATCAAAATTTATACGTAAGAATATACACCATTGATTTTGATGCATATGACTTTGAATTATTGACTTTGGGAGATCAAACATGTTTCATTAATCTTTGATCTGATTGAGTGAAGTTTCAACACTTGGCAGTCCTACATTCAATTTATACCTACAAATAATAAAATCAAAGAATAAGTACTTGGGACATATAATGAATTAGCATAAATATTAGATTAAGGTTTTAATGAATTAATAAAATTGATCACAACTTAGGCTAAAATTAAACTAAGGATAAGATGGAATAAAGTGACTTGTCAAAAACATGAATCCATTTTAATAAGAACTTAGGCTAAAGTAATTTAGACTAAGGTTTTGAACATTATTTAAACTTGGATTCAATCAATCAATTAAGGACCAAATGTTAACATAATGACTTGAATGGGACCATATTAGTTAACCAATTAAGGGTTAAATTAACATTGAAGATAAACCCATGAACATTTGTTCATTCTTATAAAGATCTATTGATCCTAAAAGATGGAAATACATGAGCCAAATGTTAGCAACATTAGATAAAATCAAATAAAGCTTATGTGCTATCATGTCAATGCAAACTAGATTAATAGATGATATTCAATAATTCACTATGATCAAGTTAAAAGCCTAATTTATAGCACAATTTTCAAAATTTGAACAGGGGTCCTCATTTTTATAAATGGGGGATGTTGACCTCAACAAATGGTGACTTCTAGAGGAACAATATAGAATGTTAGAATTCAGATATTTATGGTTCAAAATAATAACTAGACTAATCACTTCACATGATCAAGTACCATTATTAAGATTAATTCATGATTGAAATAAGTCTTACGAATACATAAAATGTTAAATATCAAAACTAAATCATGTTGTGTGTGTGCTTTGATTCATTTAATGATTGACATTGGGATTTAGAGAATAACTTATAGATCTCATGACCTTAGTCATTAGCATAGACTTGTAGCATATTTATATATTCATTATGAATCATGATTTATAAAAGAGGAAGGCTTGGGCATTGCTTTGATGCTAGCCAAGCATCTATAGTCCTAATATATATAACTTTGGCTCCACTCTAAGCCTTGTTCCACTACCAGTTAGGCATCCATAGCCTTAGTGGAGGTTATCAAAATCACCTTTGCTCGAAAAACTTTTAGATTTTTAATAAGGTTTTTTATTTTTATTTTATTTTATTTTTTAACTGTATTTAGCTCTGTAGCAAAGGTTGGGAACCTAAAATAGCCAGGTGCTTGAATTTTTTTTCAAATGTTTGATTTTCAAGACAATCATCCTTGGTCATATACTTCATCTTAGTTAATAATGTTATTTAAGTGCTAGCATGAATTTATTCTAATAATTCAACTTTCACTCAAACACATGCAATCCTTATTGAAATCAAACTTAGATCAAAATAATGTTTAAGATTTTTAAGGAATAATTAGTCTATATATTAATCTTCATTAATTTATTAGAAACATAACATTAAGCTTAGAATTTCCAAAATCCATGATCAACCAATGTTTAAGAGTCATATTTGCATTCTTGGTTTATGAAGTTCTTTTGAAAATTTAGATGGATTTGGAGCTTGAATACCTATCTTGGAAAATACTTATTAGAAGCTAGAGAACAAAACAAAGAAAACAAACACACAAAAAGAAAAACTATATTCACAAACACTATTTACAAACAAGGGACATGAAAGAAACTATTATAAACCTACCTACACTAAATCTAACTAATCTTATAGATTAATCCATAAAAAACTCACTAGATATTACCTGACAATGACAAACTAAAGCATAACAACTTTGACTTGATGACTCTTTTGACTAGAAAATAGACTCATTTGGGATATGTAACACATTTTTCAACTATGACACAATAATAATGAAATAACAAGATTTCACCCAGGATCAAATGGAAATTTATTTAGTCTACTATAAAATCTTGAAACATGATTATTTCCTTTTGATGGCATCTTCTTACAGATAGGAGCACTTGTATATTTATGTCTTCTAGATGATGTAGATTGGCTTCCTATCTCCATTCTCAAGACATGGATTGAAGATATGAATCCAAGATCCATTCATATTCTTCCCAAATTCTTCTTTCTTGCATCAAGAATGCTAACTCTACTTCATTCATAGATTGATCATGACTTGTCTCATTCTCATTCAATGATTGTATTAGCAACTCAGTTGGTATGCTTAGATTGATGTCTTCATTAGGATCCATTTGAGGTAGTGCTCTATTAAAGTCTTTAGCTTCTTGATATGTATCCAAACTTGGCTGTAATACATCATTAATTTCTTCTTGATGAATAGCTGCAATAATACTTTTTATAAAACATTTCTCAATCTCCATATGAGGTGGGGCTAGACTATCAATATTTACACAAAAACTCTCCAAGTTATCCTAAAAGGCCTATTCATCATGATAAAATGAAAGCACATGATATTAATTTTTATTTTTACCATTTGAATAATATTTATCACATATTTATAACCTTTTGATGGAATCATATGAAAGTTCTTGATCTACTGCACTTGTTTCATCTTCATCTTCTATAGAGAATGACATCTCATCTATCCAATCAAGATCGAGATCATCTTAATTTGAGATCTCTAGAATAGAATTTACTTCTTAAATCTCCAAATAATTGGTGGAATCCTCTGATGAAACATCAATATATTGTTCTATCTCATCATCTACCATCTTAAGTTCTTCAATTTCATTCAAGAAATCATGGTATAACTACTGCCAATGATCATCTTCTTCAAGAATAATATCTAGTTAAGAAATGAATCTATGTGAGTTGTCCTCATGGATGACTTTTGAAGAAAGATTGGCTTGTACTTAATCTATATCAGCGATTGCAAGTTCTTAATATTTTTTTACAACTCATCTTATTTTCCTATATGTGTCTCAATGATGATGTTCTATTGATCTTCAATTGAAACCCCTTTCACATCTTTAGGAACTTCATTCATCTCAACTGTAACTTCTTCAATTAATTCATAAAGGATAGGCTCTTTATCCATGATTGGCATAGTATATCCCTCATCTATTTGCATTATTTTTTGAATAATTTTCCATAAAGGAAAGGATTTAGGCCTTTAAGGAGGAAGGACTAGAGGCTGAATGATTTTTGGATTAATCTTGACTTCAACTTCTTGGATTATGATTTAATGTCCTTCTTTCTCCATAGACTATTATACCTAATTCTAAGTCATAAACTTGGATTTTTGAAACTTCATGAATTGGACTTGTGGCAGCCATGGGTGTGAAATAAGAACTAGATAAATCAGCATTATTTCTAGTGTTACCTCCCTTTGGAGGTTCTACATTGTTATTTGCTTTGGGATTAGGAGGAGTATCAGTGTTGTTTGGTGGAGTATAACTTGTCATTTGTTGATTTTTTTTGTATTCCTCAATGGATAATTCTTCTTCAGATATTGTTGAAAATCATGAATCTCTTCTAGATTGTCTTTAGGTTCATTCTCATCTTGAAATGGAAAATCAAAGGTTTCCACCATAATAGTTGTTTCGAAAGATTTAGATGTCTTTGAATTGATATATTTCCTTGTAGCATTATCCTTATTAGGCATAACTTCAAATCTATCCAATTTATCTTTAAATACTTCAAAGAATTACAAAATTCTATATAGTCTAATTCACCATGTTTTGCAGTGTTATGAACCCTATAATAATTAGCCAAAGCTACATCAAAAATGTTTATTTAAAGTATGTTCTTAGTTGAAGATGACTCATTATTATTTTTTTTATTGCTATTATGAAACCTATTTTTAGGTCTATTAATCTTATGATAAGAATAGTTTCTATTGGAATTTTCCCTCGTGTTACCTACCTATTTTTGTAATGAAAGAAAATTAGTAATTAGTTTTTGAACCATTTTCAATATAGAGTCATTTTCATTCTTAGGTGCCTCCAAATTGTGGACTATAGTACTATTATTATCCATTAGAACCATAAATCATTGATTGTGTGGATGTGATTCACTTTTAGAGTTATTTACCAATCCTAGGTTCTGACCAGAATGAAGATGACTCAATGACAACTAGTTTAAAATTAGAGTTTGATTCAAAAAAGGCATATTATGATTAGAATTTGGGATGATATTCAATATAGTAAAATTAGGATTGATATTAGGAATAAAATATTCTAAATGACCTTGGGGTTGCATTTGATCACTAACTTTCATAGCTTTAGCATATGCTAAAGATAATGTATTTATGGCCCCAACAAATCTTTTTAGAAATACAAAAGTCATTAGATTTAAAGAATCCTTATAAATATCTAAAGTTAAAGATTCATTAGGATTATAGGGATTTATAGTTTTGATAATCATCTTTTGAAATATAACATTGAAAGATCTAATGGTTTTATTTGAATATGTCTTCACTATAGTGAACTATTGATATAAAATATAGGGACTGATGATCTTTCCAAACTGATCAATGAAATAATTATTGAATCATTCCAGTTGGCAATGTAATTTTTAGGAAGAATAGGAACTAATCATGTGTTGCATCTTTAAAGGTAAAACGAAACAACTTACAGGCAACATCTTCAAGAATAACATTTAACAATCTTAAGACAACCTTAAATGACTTGATGTGTTCTTCAACAGTAACAATGCTTGTAGGACTAAATGCAGATAAATATTTCTTTGGATTTATTGGTAAGTCATAAACCTGACTAGACACATTGATAGAAGATCTAGTTAACCAAGCCATACCTTGATGAAGATTGAATACAATAACAAAAATAGGTGAATTATATTAAGATTTTTAAACTCAACATTTAACTTTATCCACTTTTGTTTTCTTATGAATTTATAAGGAAAGAAGAGGAAACCTTATCTTAGACCTTGACCTAGTTCTTATTCATGGTAGTTCTATATTGTAAAATCCAAATCTTTTCAAAATATGATGTAAATACTTTATCTTTGCAACAAATGATTCAATTCTTACAAGTAAGTAGATTTATATGTTTCGATTTATAATTTCAAGCAAACTTTAAACTAAAAGAGTTGCAACTAGGATCATTGGATCAATCAATTATAGATTATGGAGTGATCTCTTGAGTCAAGCAAGTGCATATCATAATGAAGTTGCTAATGAATGAAATCAAGCATAGAGAAATACTACAAAAGGAATAAAAGCAAATGAAATAATCTATATCATGCTTAATAAATAATATAAAGGGAGAGAGGTATATATAGGTTGGAAAGGAAAGGTAACCAAACATTCCAATAAATATGGTACTAATCTTTCCAAGTAAGCAACATGGTCTTTAGAGCCCTAAGCAAGCTAATGCAATCATGTAGGCAAAACTTAGTGGGAAAAAGGCCTACATTAATACCTCCCATAAACATAGCTTAGGTAGGTGATGATACAAAAAATGGGTCCTAATAACAAGGCTTGATGAGGTATCCATGTATAATGTAATCTATCATAAAGTAGAAAAAAGGAGAAAAACCAGTGGGAAAAAACTTCCCCCCAAAAAAGTGGAAACAAGAAGAGGAGACTAAAAAGACCTCCCAAAAGAAGATGCTGAAACAATCAACACTCCAAGTACATAATGATGATCCCTAATATCCTACAAAACATAAAAGAAGTGTGCCCCCACACAAAAGAGAGAGAATGTAAATGCAAAATGTCACATGGTGAATGTTGTAGTAGGTCCTACAATAAATTTTATCTCTTCCTTTTGTAAGAAAGAAACCATGAGATGTCAAATTTATGACTTCCCACTCAAGTGGAATGCATGTAGATGCTCAAATATCTCATTGCTAATGCTCAAATGTGCCAAACTCTGATCAGATATCATAGAATTAACTATAGAAGATGGAAATGAAGAAGCATACAATGGAAGAGAGAGATTATCTAGAGAAGAAGATAGACATGAAAAATTCACTAAAAAAAATTCCATGGGAATAAGAGAGCATGGCTCAATAAATATCAAAATTGAAGACTGGTCTATAGATGAAGCACTCAGATCTGTAAGATGAATCTCTACAAGAACATATGAGTCATAGATACTCTCAATATGTATACTCTCAATAAAATCATTAAAGTCCTCCAAAATTAAAGTCTATGAAGGCTCTAGAAGAGTAGCAATCTAATGAATAATGGATGTAAAATTTATAATAAGACAACAAAGGTTTGTTAGAATCTCATCTTGTAGTGGGGGATCAATAAAAGGAAGAACATAGTTCACACATTTACTTCTCCTCATATAAACATATTATCATCAGGGTTTGATGGCCTCCTGCTTGGCTTATTTATAGTGTTCATTTGTACCAATTTATTGGATATTACACTGAGTGTTCATGTTTATGGATGAATTATCAGCTAAGTTTGATGTCCATTCATTGAGATGTGTTTTTTCACTCATGCACTGATTTTTCTTACTTGTGTGGATCCATTTCAATTAATTCCAACATCCATACTTATATGATGCACTGGTACTCAACATAGATTTCTCATTGCTTAAGTGTGCTTTGTTAAGTCTATGTGGGAACTAGTTAGGTAGCCCCCCCTAAATTTTTGGCACTTTATAATTTAGTGCATTTTACAATGAAAATGGGATAGCTACTGGGAAATTGAAAAATACATAATTTTGAAAAAGATGGCACTCAATTTTGAGCTAGCATTTTTAAGATATTAACAAAACAAATTCCTCTCAATAGCCCATTTTTAATAAAAATTGCACTAAATAATTAAAATATGCTTGATGTTAAGGGGTTAAATATCTTTAAAACTAGTTGTTGGAATCAACACTAAACAAGGAATGCAATGGTTTTTTTATGAGGGGGAATTGGTCTCTTGCCAACTTGGGCCTCACCCTTTATCTTCATCAAGTGAAAATACAAGGTAAATTAAAACCAATGAAATTATCCTTTACAATGTATTATTTTTAAATTAAAAAATAATCAAAAAATTTAGCCATGCCCCATGATTATCCTCCCATAATAGAAACCCCACCATGTCTTCATCCACTAAACACAATAGCCCCTCCACTATGATTATATCCTCTACCAAAAGATATTGTCCTCCACTCATCAAATAAAATTTGCCACTTTAAAAAATGACTCCCCACTTGAAAACTTTGAACCCAAATTTTAGTGTAAGAACTGTTTACATATTCCATAGGTTGTCTTGGATAGAGTAGTGGTCATAAAGCCACATGGAGTGTTAGAGTGGTTGGTGTATTTGAGGACTCCCATGTGAGTGACCTAAATGCAAATCAACATGTAGAAGATGGCGTGAAAGGTAGATGACTAGTCAAGAATGGTGAAATAGGATAAAAATAGGTGGAGAAAAATGTAGAATAGTGGTGACATCATGGAATAACCAAGTCATGATAATGGTCTAGAGAGTGAGGATGGATAGAGGTGAGAGGTAGATGTTACAAGTCTATAGCTAGACACTAAGAGTTTTCCCATACTATTCAACACTAGTAAGTTAAAAAAATGATCTCTTTATTGGCACATACATGCCTAGTCTTAACTACACCAATGGATACCAAAATCTCTCCTACCTCGATCCCTCTAAATAAAATCATGGATTCTCTCAATATAATAGCCCCTTATAGGCCACTTAGACTTGAGATACATGGATATATAAATAGAGACCAGATCTAGTAAATCAACAAGCATACTAAGGAAAGTGGTCATGAGAACCACCCTTTACAACTAGGGCATGGTGTTTTGAGATGTCCATATAGAAAAAGGTAGCACCAAAATAGATCACAAAACCTTCAATGTGGACATATGAGACGGGCATTGGTGGTGAATGGAAAGAGAAGATTGGATGGTGGGAGGATGGCTTGAATGAACCAGACAAATGTACTTCTCATTATAAATCCATGGACTAGTGGCATTAATGGAAATGTAGAGGTCGAGCCAAACCAATATTTGTTCTAATGGCGATGACAGGATGAGGGTCTTGAGCTTAAGATGGAGGTTGACTAGCTTGCTAGTGGGTTGATCCAAGAAAAAATGATAGGAAATAGACCCAGTCATGTGAGTTATTGTATCCACTATATCTAATAATGACTTTAAATCTCAATTGTAATAAATGGTGTCTAAGAATAACAATCAAGTAGATCTAATAGGTAGAGAAGGAGTTGATGGAAAATAAACCAAGTTCCCTTTGTAGCACCAAAACATGGCTTGTTTGTTATGAATATGATGAGTTATTAAGAAAGGTCATAATACATCCAAAATCAAGATAATATGGGCAACTCGAATAACAAAGACTAATGTATTTGATTTAATGCATCTAAAAACCACTATTTACACAATCACAACTCCAAAAAATACTAAAGGATAACAATTTCAAAGCACCAAGTTTTCCAAAAAAACTTATAGATCTAAAATCTCAAAAAATTCAACACCTTTGTTTAAATCCAAAGCTTTGCAATGGTGCAGATTTGAAAAATTGATTATCAGACCAGATCTCTAATTTCTAAAACCCCAAAAATAAAGTGCTAATGGAAAATCAAATAATATAGTAGATTAAATTTTAATGCCAAGAAATAATGGATTCAAAACCTCAGATCTGAAATCTAGAATATATCCTACAAGAATTCCTTATGATAATGCAATATTAGAACTCAAGATTTCATAAAAAACTGTAAATAACCAACCAAAAAGATAATTGTGAACATAGATTAGCACTCTGATACAATAAAAGAATTGCATCCAGGATCACCATATCAATGAATTGTAGATGATGAAGTGATCTCACGAGTCAAGCAAGTGCATATCAAAATGAAGTTACTAATGAATGAAATCAAGCATAGAGAAATAATGCAAAAGGAATAAGAGAAAATGAAATACTCTATACAAAGGGAGAAAGGTATTTATAGGCTGGAGAGGGTAAGTAACTAAACATTCTAGTGAATGTGGTACTAATCTTTCCAAGCAACCAACATGACCTCTAGGTCCCTAAAAAACTAATGCAATTGTGTAGGCAAAACCTAGTGGGAAAAAGGCCTACACCAACATGCACAAATTCATACAAATCTTTTAAAAAATGACTATATTTAACTATATTAGCTTAAATATAAATCCAAACTAGTGAATATCAGTGGTCTTTGAACACAATTACTATCACTAACCTCAAACATGTCAAATTCACAAAGTTTAAGCAACCTTTGCAACAATTTCATATAAATCTTCAAATAACAACTATGTTTATCTAAATAATCCTAAAGATTGGTCTAAAACCATGAGTATCAATGATATTTAAAAATTTAAGATAAGAAAAACGAAAATCTATAAAGGATTAAGTGATCTTTGAGCAAAATTCACTAAAATCAGCTCAAGATACTTTAGATTCACAAATATTTATCTTAGGCCCTCCTTGTAGTGCTAATTCTCCCAACTGTTGATGCATGTAAATGTAACATATGCTTCTCATAGTGTTAAAAAAATTCTCATTTAAAGATTAAAATAATATTTTTAATGAGTTGTTGGTTGTGATCTTACTGAGATATATGGTGGAGTAGTGACCAGGCTATTTGACTATTTCACAAAATGATTATGCAAGTGGCTATTGGGAGCAATAATGGTCCTATAGTTTTGTGAAGAATCTAAATTTATTTCAGCTAAATTTAATGAATAATGATCAGAACCTAAGGTCTAAGACTCTAATCTAGCATGAATATTAACAATGAGAAAGTAAACTATAGTGATTTCATCAAAAAATGAGAAAATAGGTATGGTAAGGCAGAAAGAGAAATGTTTCTATTCTTTAGTTCATACATCTTGACAAAGCTCTCATTTCATTAAATATATGAATCTTCAAACCAACAAATGACATGAAATTACCAAATAGTATAGATCCTATCATATACTAGGCAAATGTTTAAGGTTATTTGAAAACATGCAAATTAGAAATTAGATTCACTTTAAAGATTTACTTAAACAAGAAAATTGCATTTGCACATTTTCTATAAAAGTAATGATATTGAAATGAATCTAATGAATTTCATAAACTTATTGTAAATCTCAAATTAACAACTCTGCATTAATACATGCACATCTAGAATTCATAAAAGTAATTCAAATATAACATCAGAATAAATATTTGAGGAAGTAGCCATGATACCAAACAAACAAAGTGAGACAATCTTCATAGAATTATGTTGCTTGTATTACTTGCTTTAAAATTTACAAAATAATTTTACTCTTCAAAACTTACTCTTTATTCCAATGATAATACCCCCTTTATATAGGTTAGAAGAGCAACCTATTAGGTATTTTATTTAGTCATTATCAAATGGGAATTAGATAAGTATCAAGGATAAATGTCCTCTTACAAATGTTCTAATACAAATGCCACTTTTCAAAAGTGACTAACCTATAATCCATGTGCATTACACATTGCACATGATTTTACAAAATAGTATATTTTTAAAAATGACTTACATGGTTTTTGATATAAAATAATATACTAAGTCAACCTAGTTGACTTTGAGATGCCCCTGTAACTGCATCCCTTTGCTTCTACTCTTGACTTGTTGGATGAACTTGGTAGCTCTCTACTGGAATTCTTTATCAGTTATTAGACCTATTTCATTGGAGATGGTTGGATCCTTAATCAAACATCCTAGTATCTATATCATTTTTCTGTCTAGTTATTTTAAGTCTCCCTAGTTCTCTATGGTCCAAAATAATATTGAGTAGTTATTGTCTCATGTATTTAGTGAAGAAGCCACAAAATCTATATCTTTGAAAACTCTACCCTCTGTGTTTGATGGCAAATCTAATTCAACCATTTTATTCAAAATATGTCCATAAGTTTCCATTGCTATGACTCTAATTAAATTCTCCACTTGTGAATGACAATACAACACTTTTGGCTATCTAGTTAGAATCTTTGAATAACTTTGATTATTAGGTTCTTTTTTTTGGTTCAAATAGTGAATGCATGAATAATTCTAAGGTTTTAAATGAGCTTTAATGGTGACATACAAACTTTTAAGTATTTTTTTTGGTAACCCAAATCATATTTTGATCTTATATTTATACATTTTCATTCGCATGCTTGGGTCCACAAAATATTTTGATCTAACATGTTAATCTATATGACATCTCTTTGCCACATTGTTTATTTAATAATATGACCATTGTCACTTCAGACATGTGTCTTCATCTTTTTCCCCTTGAATATTATACAAATTCACTCTGTTGATCTCCTCGGGAGTCTCCTTGCCTTGACTTTCAATGTTGGCCATTGATCTTTGATTTAGGCTTCTAATATTATGACATTTGGTAACCCCATGTGTCTTTTGTGTACTTTGCTATCAGTCTCCATTCGGTTAATTCTCTTATGCCATATGGCAGCCTTGCATGCAATCTAGGCTCATAGACTTCTTGACTCGATTTATACCATTGATTTCCATCTACACTATTGAACATGTTTCATTGATATTTGATCCACATGATCAAACTTGTACCATTGACCCACTAAACATATGATCAAATGTGGGGGATTGATCTGCTACCAATTCATCATGATTGTGACACTTGGTATCTCCACATTCAATCTCAAGATCCTTTGACCTATTGAATTCTTACTTATCATTATATCTCCATTTACATGATTGAATGCATGTTATAGATTTATCTTGACTTATTGACTCCAGTCTTCAACATGGATCATTGATCAAAATTTATATGTAATAATATACACCATTGATCTTGATCTAGGAGACTGACTTATTGAATTTGGGTGATCACTTGTGTGTTGTTGGTTTTTGATCCAATTGAATGAGGTTTCTATACTTGGTAATCCTACATTCAATTCATACCTACTAAAAATAAAATAAAATAATAATTTATCGAGACATATAACAACTTAGCGTAAATCTTAGATTAAGGTTTTAATGAATAAATAAACTTGATCAAAACTAAGACTAAAATTAAACTAAGGCTAAGATGGAATAAAGTGACTTGTAAAAAATATGAATCCATTTTAATAAGAACTTAGGTTAAAGTAATTTAGACTAAGGTTTTGAACATTATTTAAACGTGAATTCAATAAATCAATTAAGGACCAAATGTTAACATAATGACTTGAATGAGACCATATTAGTTAACTAACTAAGGCTCAAATTAACATTGAAGCATAAACCTATGAACATTTATACATTCTGATGAAGATCCATTGATCCTGCAAGATGGAAACACATGAGCCAAATGTTAGCAACATTAGATAAAATAAAATAAATATTATTGCTAGCATGTCAATGTAAAATAAATATTATTGCTAGCATGTCAATGTAAAATAAATCAAGTTGAATGCTTAATTTATAGCATAAATTACAAAATTTGAACAAAGGTCCTCATTTTTAGAAATGGGGGATGTTGACCTCAAAGGACATTTGACTAAATTATGTCCCTTAGATTGTGTGGCATTTGAGCATGCCCTTTGTTTGTGGTCTCCTTGGATCATTGCTAGTTGACTTGCTTTTGAGTGCTCTTGTGTGTGCTCTTGGTTTCTTGTTAAGCTTATATAATTGTTATCTATATATTGTCATGATTTTTATCATGCATCTTAGGACTTGACATGATCATATTATATGTGTTTCAATCATATATGTACTTAGACATATTATTATATATGCTACAAGGTACATTCCCTATTTTACATGGTTATATTATCCTTTTGAGCTAAAGTTACTAGTTTCTATCTACCCTCACTTGAAAAGTGGGGAATATCAGTGGGGTATGTCATAGAGGCATTACTTGCACATATTCATTGTTTTAGATTCAATGGGGGAATGTCATAGAGGTATGGCTTCCATGTATTCTTAGTTTAAGATTTAGTGGGGGTAAGCCATAGAGACATGTATTCCACATATTCACAATTTCAAATTCAGTTGGGGCATGCCATAAAAGCATGGCTTCCACATATTCATATTTTTAGATTTAGTGGGGGCATAATTTGGAAACATATTCTCCACACTTATTTATTATGAAACATACCTAGATTACATAGGGGAAATGTTTGGAAATATGTCCTCCACATTGGCATCTATATCAGTTTTCATATTTATCCATATATAGGGGGAATGTTTTGAAAACATGTTCTCCATACCTAAATAGTTTTTAGATTTTCTAGATTCATAATTATATGTTTCAAATACACATTTATGGAAGAATTATATTTAATGGTATCATTGTTATACATATCCTCAATATGAGACATATCTAAGGTAAATAGTATATGCATTATATGCCTAATATTTCAAAATCAAATCAATTTCATATTTCAAAAACATTTAGGGATTATCACCACCCACCAAATTGGACTTTTATAAACTATATTGAGCCAATCAATTATAGTAGTTAGTTCAATTTAGGTATGGTTTAGGTGATTAAATCAATCAACATTTACAATTTTTTAGGTTGGAATTTATTGTATCATCTAGATTCACTAGTTTGATAGTGCGAGTTGAATTGGTTCACTCACACTCACTAGGTTATAGGTATGATTAGGCTACACAATTAAGATAGTCTCAACTACCAGGCATAAATCCACCTTTTATCCAAGGTTGGGGGCATGAGCCCTCATATCTATCTCTATCTCCTTAGATATATACACTTTATAGATTTATATTTGTCATAATCTCAAGTTCAATGATTCATAATGATACATATTCAAATAAAATTTCCATAACATAAGATGGTTGCATCGATATAAAAGTGTACTGCTAAACCTTATTCTATTTCAATTTAAATCATTTAAATTCTTTCAATTTAATATTATATGCACTGATTATATACTTTAACATGTTCTTGGTTGTAGTTCAGTCAACAGCAAACGCTCAAGTTGGACTCAAGAAAATACAAGGTGTGTTATACACACCTAGGTACACATTCATTTTCCTTTAAACTAGTAATTTAATTACTAGATTAAAGCAGGGGTGGGGGGGGGGAATATAGATGATAATTATGAATTATGTAACAACTTAGTACTGTACACTTCTAAAATATAAACCTTATATTCTCCTCTCAATTATAGACCTTTCCATCTTTTGTAAGTCTCACATCTGCTATCTCTCTACACTCATTGTTTATCTCTTAGTTTGACCAGTACCATTTTGATGACCTAGGACTTATATCTTGTCTACAATATTGTAAACCTATTTATATTTTATCTATACAAGTTTTGGACCTACACCTATTTTATAACTACTTGGACACTTGCAACCCACTCAGATACCTATGAAAATGTAATTATCCTATCCCAACACAAGTTTCAAGTTCCATAAAGTCATCCAATATATAAATGAAACATATCTTAAAGGTCATCTTATGTGATTTAATGTGATATATTTGTTGACCAAATTTGACCCTGTAGGTCAAATTGGGACCCCTATAGGAAAAAAATTAATCTTTATAGGTTTTTATAGGTCTAATATTATGTCATAAGGTGTATTATAATTTTTTTTATGTCATTCTATATTGCATTAGCCTTGGTCATTAGTCATATTAGTCAATATATCATTTTGAGTCATTTTGGGGGTCATTAATAGAGTATTAAATGAGTCGTATGAATTCCTTTGGAAATGTGAAGGTTAAAAAAGGTTATGTAACATCCCATATGTCTTAATAATTCTTTTATAATTGTTACTAATTGAAAATTGATAGATTTTTTAGAAGAAAGGGCAAATTTATTGAAAAAGGGAAGAGTTTGGCACTTGTATGGCCCATGGGGAAGGTGACACATGGGAGAAGGTCATAGAATATATATTTAGCTTCTTGAATCTCAATTATACATTTTAAATTCTCTGAAAGTGCCAATTTTGAGCTAAAATCATTTTACTCCTTCACCCTTCTAGACACACATAACTAGTCAATAGGTTTATACTTGGTATGACTAGGAAGGGAGGTTTCAAAGAAATTTATCTTGGGGGTGTATTATATACTAATTAAAATTATATTTTAATTTTAGCTATATAGGAATGGTGACCTATACTTTATTAACCATTCTTAATAAGTTAACCTATCCAATTTACTTGCTAATCTATGCACCCTATAGGTTTCACCTTGGTTTGGATAATTCTATATAATTCAATTACTAATGTTGTTTTCATATGATTTTGAATCCTCCTCAAATTATCCCCATGATTTTTTTAGTGTTTCAAGGTGTTTTTATATTCAAATCATCTCATTTTGAAAAAGAAGGTACTTTTTTGTGTTACAAGAAGGTTTCCACTATTTTTAGGACCTTCATGCTTTGATCATAGTTCCATAGGGTTTTGATAGCTTAATTAAAATTTTATAAATTTTATCTTAACCCCTCACCTTTCAATATCATTCTTCAAGGCAATATTCTATGAGTTTCAATGATAAATATCATACATTCAGTTTGCTCCATGACTATCATGCACAATCAACTAAGTAGACTATTTTAGGGTCTTTATCACATCCATGGGTGGTATAAAGTTTGAAATATTCATACATATCATTGTGACATTGAAAATAATATAATTTTACCTAATTTTTCAAGGAGGAAAGAACTATTATAGTCATGTGAAACATCCTCACACATTCTACCATAAACATGCACCTATAGGTGCCTACAAAAGGTCCAAACATTAAAAATGAGGTGGAAGGTGTGTATTAGGATTTTAACATCCTTATGTTACATTTAAAAATACATTTAGGAAATATTAATTGATTTTTAAGGCTGATTCATTCAATAAATGGACTATTTCATACTCACTGTCTATATGCAGCTCATAGTGCACCTACAACCTCTCATGATGATGTAATGATATGACTGAGAGCCTTAGTGGTGATTTAAATCCCTTTTAAGTGTAAATATTTAATTTGAAGGAATTGATATTGGAATAGGATCCATTAAGATCAAATGTGATGCACACTTCCTAAACTCATGTTTACTGCTTGTATATTAGAATGTCTACCTATAGGTTACACTAGAAGAGCTATGAAAATACTTGTTTAGAGGTGTTGTAACAAGTGTTGAAAACATTATTGATGACCTAGTGTGTGATGTAGATAATGAAAGCCATATTTAAATGTATAAGTTGGCATATTTAAGTGGATACTACCTTCAAAACATGAGATGATAGTACTCAGGGCTTCTTTCCCTAAAAGTGCAAAACAAAGTTCCTTGATGTTTTATTGATATATTGTAACAAGATTTCCACTTATTTTTATAAATATTGATGATATTGTATTGAATAATCCATTTATGACCAGTAATTTAAAAATTTTTAGGGTCAAATAATCAATGGATATTAGTTTTTTGGAAGCCTAAAGTTGTGATTTTATGCCTAAATCCATGCAGTAGTATCTATAGGTTTTGAAGGTACAAAGTGATCTTAACACTTCAAGGTGAAATTAAGACATATTATCATGATTTTAATGGACTTATGGAGTTAAATTTAAACCATGAACATAATTATAATTAATAAAACATTTATATGTAGGGTTTTGTCATCAAAATACACCTACAAGTGTCCCACCATTTGAGAATGCACACCTACAATTGACTGTAGATGTATATAGTATTTTAAAAAGATTTGGGCCTGAGGGTAAAAAAAATGTCAATATAAGTGAATAAAAAAGTGATAATATGACTCCAAAATAACATGTGACATGGATTTAAAAGGATAATGCCAATCTACAAGCCTTTTTCTTCATGAAAGTCAACTACTATTGACTATTATAGGTAGTAAGTAGGAAATAGTACCTTTTAGTGTTGATAGTTTATAGGGATGAGTCAAATGAATGAAAAAATAACAAAATGATTAAAATGGAATTAAGGGGGTTTTAAAAATTGTCTTTCAAGCTCATTTATTCAAGGTAAATTATAGGTATAACATCTTAAGGTAGAACATAGTTAAGAAAGTTGCACACAGTCTTGACTGGTTAGGGCATGGGAAGAAGTACGTAGGGAGTTGAAGTGTTAGAGAGACATATATAAACCTATTAATTACAATTATTTTATAAATAAAATCTTGTCATGAAAAAAATCAAATAAGGGACTCATATCAAGCATCAAACTCTACTTTCTAAAACCCCTACACAATCTGCCTTTTCTAAGAGTTTGCCTTGGAGATCTAAGGAGTTTGGGGGTCAAATGAATTGATAAAAGTATAAATTTTGGTGTATATGGTATCTATAACTTGGATAACCCTTTAAAACATTCAAATTACAAGATTAAATAGGGCAAGTACCCTCTATTTTGTCTCAGATAGAAGGTACTTCCCTTTATGCATAAACTGACATGTTTTTGAAAGTAGGGTTAAAGGATGGACTAGAGGCTATAGAGACATTTAAAGGAGGTTTTAAAAGTTTAAAAAAAAATAAGGAAACATTATGAACATCTCATATAATTATGAATATAAACAAGGTGGTCTAGACCACGAAGGTTATAGTCAAGCCTAAAGGGCAAGTTTAGGCCTAGAATCCAAATGAAGGGTCAACTTCCTTTCCAACCTTGGGTAAGAATTATAAACTATTATATAATGATTAAAATGGTATTAAATATTTTTATAAAATTATATATTGTAGATAAAACATAAAAAATTCCACTTTTGGCTTAGAGACAGTCCAAGCCTACAGGAAATGGAGAAACAAGTTTGATGGGCTAAGTTAAAATGCTCATATCTACCTTGACACCTTGAATGGAGATTAAAATAGATAATATAAGTTATTAGGGGTCCTTAAAATCATGTTTTTTTATTTTTTTACAAATTCCAATGTCCAACCTTCATAAACAAAGCTTAAGATTAGAATGAGGCTAAAACCCTCCTAAACCTTTGTATAAGGACCTGATTAGGAAAATGAGGTTGGATGGATATAAATATGGGTTAGAGTGACCATGAAAGTTATTGAAAATTTAAGAATACTCTCTCAAGATACTTTCCATGCTTTTGGATTGTAAAAAATTATGTAGATGGGGTACAAAATAGGGGTTTCTTGACCTTTTTATGTGTTTTGAAAGTTCTAGAAGGAGTCTAAAGATGACAGTAACATGGAACGTAAGCTTAAGACTTAAGTTAAATCTCCATTTAAATTTATTAATTTATAAAATATCCATTTTCCCCAAAAAACAACTTAATCTCAACCAGTCAAAAATGGCATAGTGAGCATGATGGTGAGAAGTGTGAAAACTTCAAGTGGATGTATTTTTAAAGTGTGCCTAAGAAATAAAAGGAAATGGAGAGTATTTATAAGTGTCATCCACTCCCTCCCATATATTTTAATGGAAAATTTAATCCAATTTTGAGGAAAAGTGTGAGGGGTGACAGAAAAAGGAGTTTTTTTAGAGTGCAGGTAGTGATAACTCATTTCCAAATGATTCCAGATGACTAGGACTTTAACCAATGAATAAAGAGGCTTATATACAACATTTACCCTTAATTACAATAATAAGAAATATCCCTAGTCAATTTTTTGATGTTAAAATAGGGATAAATCATGAAGGTAATTTTTTGAGCCAGAATGAGAATTTCTATGCCAAATTTCAAGAATTTCATGACTTGGGGTGACACTTGTGCTTCTTAACCATGCATGGTTCATTTAAAATATTCTTATCATACATACGTGACTCATTTTATAAACTTGAAAAGTGTCCTTGTCACCTTTGAAATTTTCTCTTCTCCTCTCTCTCTCTCTCTCAAGTTATATAAGAACTAGCTATTTTGGCCTTTGTAAACTATGCTCCACCTGAGTATGGTGAAGCCCTACTCATTTTCATACCATGGATAGATAAATATTAATAATTTTAACCTCTTAAATTATTTTTCATAGTTTGTTTTACTTTGATTATTGATCTTGATTAATGATGACTCTTGTTTCCTTATCATGTTGTCTCATTCTCTCACCTATTTGCAGTTAGAAAGCTTCTTCTTGTAGGTCATGTGAAGTGTTATAGGAAGTGTCAAGGTTGAATGAGTTATATTATTCAATAGTGTAATTATAGACCTCTTTTATAGTCCTCCTATCCTAAACATTCACCATAACCTATGAATGAAATATCTATGTGAGAAGATGTATATTGAGAAGTGTATGTTTGGTTAGTCCTTTATTCTCATGTGTAACATGAGCTGGTTGGTAGTCATGAAATAATTTGGTATATAACCTCCTTTAGGATAGTTTGATTTCAATTTTTTCTCTCCCTTTTCCTTTATAAAGTTTAGGTTTAGTAGTGATCTACAAGTGCTACATTATGAAAGATATTCCTATCTAGAGATTCATGTCATTATTAGGCTACCCACAACCTAGAGGTGTTTCAATTATGACTTTTGGATGAGGAGAGATGAGAAATATCCTTAAGGGTGAAAATACAAGTGGAATAAATTTTTTTCATGCTCGATAGGAATCTTACTCCAAGAATTCGAAATATTTATGGTATTATCTTTTGACACATCAGCCTTTAGAGTCATCTATCTAAACATCAATGATGACTTCAAAATTACATCGGTCAATCAAGTAGCCCATGTATTCCTTTTGAAGATTGTTGATAATAATTTATTGTGTTCTTTCTTCCTAATGAAGTTCCATGGTTAAATTTAATGTTGAGTATTGTTTTACATAAGTTGGTGAGGTGTTTCAAGCTTATGACATTCCCTATCAGCCTTGTCTTGATCCTTACTAGTTTCAATATGATTCTTACCAGCTCCAATATGACCATTTTCAACTTTATCATGATTTGTATTAGTCTTATAACCAACATACTCAATATATTTCTCTTCTAGTCAATCTAGTCACTTCTCAAATCCATCTATGGTAACTTTTAAGCAAACACTTTTGGGCTATGAGAAGTACATGTTGGATATTGACACACTAAGGGGACATGGTCAAGATATTCCTAGTCATTTCATTCATAAGGTGAAATATGCATTAGATATGGTTAAAAGAGAGTGGGAACCTATTGAGAGAGCTAATTAGTAAAGGCTTATAAGTGAAATGTTAGATGTGGGTGGCCTAATTACATCTTTAAAAGATAAGCTAAGATTTTATGAGGATCAACCTCACCAAGGATATCAACCCTCATATCCACCTACCCAAGATTGATATCAGTCCTACTTGACCCATACTCACGATCCCAATCAAGCTTATCAAAGCCATATTTTCCCCAATTCATTGAAAGAGAGAGTTAGAAAGACAAACATGGTTTTTAAAGCAAATATTGATAGGCATATTGAGTTGGCTAATAGGTAGATGTATTAGTCCATATTATAAACAAAGTAAGTGAAATTTAATCCCTCATTTCTCTCTCCCATTACATCCTTACCTCAAGAAGTTACTTCTAGATATGAGATTCCAAATTAGAGATAAGGTGGAGAAACCAAGCCTAAGGAAATTCTAAGTTTCTTGAATACTTAATCCACTCCTCAAGTTGAATAAATATCTCAAAAAGAGACTCCCAATCCTAACATCTTAAGCTAGAGTAAGGTAGTGGAATCATGGGAAAAGAAAGCAGATATAATCCTTGATAAAGAGAGTGAATTTGATAAAGAACTCGATCCTATGCAAGTCCATCCCACCCTTCCTCAAGAGACGTCTTATTTTTTGTGTCATCTCTTTTGTGCTCTTCATCCTCATGATGATGCCTATCAAATCCATTAGAGACTTTTCCAAGAGAACCTAGCCAAGTAGATTGAAGAGTTATAGTTGAGATTGAAATTGCTAAGTCAAGGTGTGATGGAAGGTTTAGACCCAAAAAAATATATTATGCATAAACACACCCCATCTAACCTCCCTCAAGAGAGTGTTCAAGTTAAATAATATTTGACTGAAGTGATTATCAAATGGAAGGAATAAAACCAAGCTATTTTAGCCCAAGGTCTATCTCCCCTTATTCAAGAGCTTCTAAAAGGATCCCCTACAATTCATCCTCAATTTGATTTTGAGTCTTATGTGCCACCTCTACCAAATAATTTATATTGTCTTCATCCCATCACCATTTTAATTCATGGACATATGGTATGGGAACCTAAAGAGGAGAATTTGGTTTAGGAAAATTTAGAACTCTTGATTGAAGAAAGTATAGCTCCTTAATAGCCTCATTGGGCTAAGTCACCTAATTTTAAGATGTCTTGTCTTGGAATCACCAAGAAGGAGAAGGAGATTGAAGATATTTCAGCCCTTGAGAAGAAAATTTAGGTTATAATAGTTGAGACACAACTTGAGATCCCTCAAGAGGTCATAAATGCTAAGGAAGAGGTGAGTCCTTGTGTTGAGTCTTCTTATTTGGTTGATAATTAAGAATGCCTTTCTTGTGTCAAAGAAGAAATCTTGGATGAAGTCCTTTTGGATTTGAAAGAAGAGGATGAAGGAGATTCTCTTGTTTTTCCCCTTCATGATGTTGTTAAAAAATAAGACAAGGACTTATGACAGCAATTTGAAAACATTTGTAATGATTTTGAGTCTCTCAAAGGGTCTATAACTTCCTTAGAGCTGATTGCAAGTGATGATAATCAAGATGAAATTTTAAAAAATGTCATAAAAGAGAAAAATCAAAGTTCACCTTAGCCTTTGGATGTCAAAAAAATTTTCTATTGGCCTCAATCTTCCATGGAACAAGAAACCACTCCCTTGAAATCATGCCTACAAAGAAGATGCAAGTTGATCATGAGATGAAGCGTGAGAAATAATATGAGGTATGTGTACAAAGATAAGAGGAATACATTTAAATTTTAGACCTATTTGAAGATGGTCTAATTGAGATCATTGTAAGTGAAGTGCCAATAAATAGGTCTGATCCATTAAGTATCCAATCCAAAGAGCAACATGCTTGGCACTATGTTTCATCTCATGAAGAAGGATATGCAAGGAACTTTCCTTTTGAACCTGTTGGGTGAATATTTTATCGTCAACTAACTGATGACAAAATGTGTATATCAACCACAACATAGGGAGATTTATGCCATGAAAATTGTGGGTTTACTAGATCTAGATGAGGTAAATCTCTCCTCTCATCAAGGGGAGGTTCCCTATGAATATTTATACACTATATGTATATATAATTAACCAAAAAATAATACTTGGGGTGGTATAAAAGCATCTAACTCTCTTTTTTTAGAGGTGATGTCCAAGGAACAAGAGAGAGAAATCTTGGTCATTGGCCAACAACATTCCTCTTCTTTCAGGAATGGTATCCAGCATAGAGACAAAAATCACCTAAACAAAGTAACAAAGTTAACAAAGAAACCTACGTAAGCACAAAGTCTTCCATCGTCTCCTTCACTGATTTGGAATATGCATAACCATAGAGTGAAATGAAGCACAAAGTCTTTGCCTAAAACTACAAAGGATAAAAGGATCACAAAGATAAAAGTAGCTCAAAGTCTCTCTTTTATCTTTTAGAAACATCCTCAGATAATATCAACACACAAACTTTGCTTATTAAATCAAACAAATAAGAGATTATCAGGAAAGAGGACATAAGAAATATTTCTTAAATAACATAGATAACTTCAACACAAATTTTAAAATAAACCTACTTCTCATTCATTCAACAAAATATGATTTACAAGTTGAGCATGATGTCTCAAGAAGTGTCTCAATTTCAGCAGAGTTTTTGCTCTCAATTATCAGAGATATATTTACAAAAGAGGTCCCCTCTATATACAGGGAGAAACCTTCAAAATTAAAAAGATTAAAATATAAAAATATCTTGGTCAAAGATGAGTCATCTTTGACTTTTGAGATATTTTTCTGGATTTTTTACATGTAATTACATATTACAAAATTGCATGCACTTTTACATGACAAAAGTGCATGAGGAGAGAAGGGGAAAAAGGTTCAGCTCTTGCCACTAGACTTCTTTAAATGAGAATCGTACATAGCTATAGATGCCTGAATTCCTATATTGTTTAGCGTAATGGTGTTCTTGAAGATGACTCTGGCCCTGATTACAGTGTCCTTCAATGCTGTGATTGCCTTGGCATGACTTGTTAACTTGGATCTTAGATTATCCAGAGTCAACTGAGTATCTAAAATGTTATCCACAGAAGTCATTGAGAATGCTTTTTCTTTGAAATCCCTCTGAATCATACCCCTGAATCCTTAGATCATCTCTTCTATTGAGAGAAATTGATTATCCTTGGAGGTGAGGTCACAAGGCAGTTCTTCTAGTCTATTTAATAGGTCTATGTCACTTTTCTCGCTAGCATCCTTGGAAGACTCAAGATCTTCAATCAGTTCCTTGAGTACTTGAATCCTGTATATCAGTGATTCCTTAATCTCAACATAGGAATCTTTGCTGTAAATAACACCGATGGAAATCAAGGTACTTTTATTTAGATCTTTCATTTCCTTCCACTTGCCAAGATATTTCTCCGTATTGTCAATGTCCTGAGAGATAAGAGAGACAAGGTCCTCTAGATCCGTCCTCACTTTCTTCAACTTGTCTGTCTTCTCGGCAACCTCTGTAAGTAAGGAAATTCCCTGAGTGTGCATCTTTTCAATGTAATCCTCTAGCACTTTCCCTTTCATATAGGTTTTCTCTACTTTTTGAATGATATGGTCATCTATGGAAAAGGCCTCTGGGGTTACTACTTCAGGGGCAAGGGTGAATTTCATTAATACTACTGTCAATTTCTCTACCTTGGCTTTATAGTAATCCTTCATCTCTTTTTTTCTATCAAATTTCTAGATCATGATGTCCATTACAGACTGTAGATCACTTTTCGCACCTTCGTGAGTAAATTTCCCAAGTTCAACACGAGAAATGGAATAGCTGCTCATGTCAAAACCCTCAAGGGTTGCATCCTACAGTGGTTTAGTTATTTATAAAAATTTATGTCCCTTTTCTTCAACCAATTTTGAAAGAATCCTTGGTCTCTTAGGGGCCTTAGCTTTCACCAGCACTAACTTGCCAAAATTGAAGTCATCTACAGAGATGGCTAGCTTCTTTCTTTTGGGCATGAAAGTCAACATCCAAAGAGGGAGAGAAGAAGTACCTATTGTGGCAATAGTTCTTGTAGCTGGTGTTACCATAGTAACAATGGTCATAATTGGAGTAACTGGTGAAACCGTACCAGCCATTGATTGATTAAGGGTAGAACTTTCTCCTAGATTGAAAGAAGGAGATGCCAGACTAGGAATAGAACCTGAGGACTAAAGAGTATCTCCAAAAGTGCCTTGAGGATCGCTAAACATGAATTTAGAAGGAGAGGTAGCTCCAAAAGAAGGAACACTGATAGGAGATAGAGGTGGTGAAGGAGAGACGTCTGTAAGTGGCTATGCCCCTTCCTAGAAAGGTAGAGGCTCAATTCTTTGCTGCTCTAAGGGCCTATCATTTGTCTCCATTTGCTGAGCTACCTGTTCTTGGGAGATTTGTTCTTCAACTCCCTTAGCCATCAATTACAGCTCTTCAGCAACCTTTGACTTCTTGGAAACAAAGATGATTCTAGGCTTGTGAGGCCTAGATGGGGAAGGAACATCACCTTTGTTCTTGGTCCTATTTTCTGCCTTCTTCTTCATTTCTACTTGGAATTCAGCCTCTGATCCTGTAATGAACTCTTTCAACGCGATCCCTTTGGTTGTTAACCAATCATTGGTGTTAGCCAATATTGGTTCAAATCTCTTCCTCAAAGAAGTTAACTCTTTTTGGGACCACTGAATATGAGGAAGAGGAGAGTCAGCAACCTTCTCAGCCAGGTACCTACTGTTGATAATGTTCTTATCATCAACTAAATTGAAAGGAATATATGCAAGCCCAAAATATTTGATCTGTTCCAAGGTCAACCTATTATAGTCGATCCTCCTGATTTCTTTAGCTGTCCTTATGTCTACCCAAATGTCTTCGATCATAAGCTTATGAAATTGATCTTTCTTTTGATCATGTCTTTGACACCCCTGTAGTCAAACTTGTCCCTTCTCTTGAACTATTTCATAGTAACTAGTTGCATCTCTGTTTCCATGACCTTTGCTTTAGCTTCTATCAAAATCGAGTATCTGTCAATTTTAATTAAAAACCTGAAACCTAGCTTTTTTAGTTCCATCTGCCTAGTGTGTACGACAACCATTTGTCTACATAACTCCATTAGAACTAGCTTGTCAAAAGGAAATCTGGGGAGCATATGGGGATAGCCTTGGAAAAAGCCAACCTGAAGATAGTAGAAGGAGGGAAATTGTAGGAACATATAGCCATAGTCATTGACAATCATCCAGGCTTCATCAGATATTCTTTCATGTTCAAGTTGAGGGTCGAGAAGGCATAAAAATATTACAAAGAAGGCATCATTTACCCTCCTAAAATGGTGGATTGATCCTTGCATTGTCAACTAAGGGTAATATGAGTAAACTAGAGTGGTCTTCCTATCTCCTTCAATTGTCAAACCTGGAAAGGTTTGCATGGAAGCAGCTATGTACACCAAGTATGAAGTCATATAAAACTTTGAAGTAGTTTGTACCTTGGTTAGTTTCTCATGAAGGGTGTTGTTGATTTGTTCACCCAAAAAGATGACCTGATTTCCTTGGAGGATGATCTTGATGAAAGGGTACATCCACTCATGGAATTGTGAAGAAGATGACAGGCCTCGTACCCTATTGAGAAGAGTAATCAAGTCACCAACCTATTCAATAAAATCACTCCTTGGGAAATTTTGTGGCCACCTAGACAAGTTGGTTCTGGGGGCCTTAAGCCATCTATGATTCATCACCTTATTTGCCCTTTTGGGGTCCTTGTCATACTCTTTTTGTGCTTCTATGAAGTCAATTTTCATTACTTTAATAGCAGGAGGGCACATGAAGACTTTATCAATGAATTCAGGGTCTAGCTAAATTATCACATTGCCACTGGCATCAGAGACTGATCTGGTCTCTTTATTGTAGAACTAGGTGCATTAGAGGATGAACTCCATATGATGTGCTGCTATTAGGAAAGTGGCAACCAGATAAATGTTGCTCTTGATGATTCTTTTCATTTTAGAGCTTGGGTTCGTTGCCTTGGTTTTGGTCACAAACTCGGCCATATCCATGTGGCCAATCTCTATATTTTTAATGTCATCAATATTAGAGGTGACCGAGGTGATCTAGAAAAATGCCTCGGTATCGGTACCTCATGGCTTTTGACTTTTTTGGAGAAGCCTTAGTCATTAGAACAAGTCTTGATTGAGTAGGTGTCGATGAACAAGAATCTTTAGGGGAAATTACAATCATGATCGTGTAATTAGAGAATAGTGGACAAATTAGGGAATTCGCACATTGGGTGATCATGACCAAGGAAGGGCACTTAATAGGGCCAAGTCAGAAACTGGGTCAAAAAATAAGGGAAAAGGGGAAGAGGTGGAAAACATGAAAAAAATTAATATCTCTCCAGAGTTGGAGAAATATGGAGGAAAACTGCGAGGGTGGCAAAATTTATTTCCCAAGCATGTGGAATGAACTGCATGCATGGGCAGAAAATTTTGCTACCCTCACATGCAAGAGGGAGAAGGAAATGGCACGAACTATGAATTTCACCGCTCGTGCATGAAAAATTTCTAGGAAAGTGCAGGGGCAATGAATTTTACCACCTATGCACTTTCAGCCTATGTTAGCAATGAATTTCACTGCCTTTGTAGGCCAATGCGTGTGAACTTTTATTGGTGGAAAAATTCACCACCAATGCAAGTGTTGTAGAGGCACGGTTAAGGTAGAAAAAATCACTACCCATGTAGGTTAGAACAAGAAATCTGTGGGCAATGGTGGCGAAAATTACCACCCCAACAAGAAGAGGAAGCCTAGAAGGCCTATGGGGAAGGGGGAAAAAACAAACCCCAAAAAAAAAACCTAAAAAATAAGCTAAAAAAGAGGAAAGGTAAAAACTCCAAATACACATCCTACCTAGAAAACCATGTGTGACGTGAGCTCAAATCCACCAAAATGCACTTTGACCCATTCGCTGGATCATCCAGAGACAGAGGGTAAGAGGAGGAGAGGAGGAATGAAGCAAAATGAGGTTAAAACCAGATTAAATGGGGTGAAAATTAACCCCAAAAACCTAGCACATGCAAAAATAAATGCCACACGTAAAAACCAAAGTAGTGCAAGGGTAGTGAAATTCGCTGCCCTTGTATTAGAAATTAGAAGGGACATGTAGGGGCAACAAATTTTTTTGCTCCTGCATGTGAGAGATGAAAAAATATAGGGGTGGCAAAATTTGCCATCTGTTTAGGTCCAGATGTAGGGGTGGAAAATTTTTCCACTCCTGCATGTCAAAGGAAAAAATGCACTGGCGACAAAATTCACCGCTCGTGCACGAAAATAGAAGAAAAACACTGACTCTAAAAAGCTAGATTTTGGTCCGCTGGTCGTATCGAGACCATAACAACCTTCACATTTTGGGGAAAATGTAACAAAAGGATGTTACAAATTTCAAACGATGCAGTTGGGCTAAGGTGAGAATGAGAAAAAAATTGTCTTGAAAATGGACTTAGAGAGACAAAGGGCAAAATGAATAAGTTTCGCAGGGGGTTGTTCCAAAAATGAGCTGAGCTGATTTTGGAAACAACAGTTGACTCCTGTTGGGGAATTTATGTTAATTGAAATGATCAATGGGAGTAGAAACCAGTCTTTAAGTGCCTTCATCCAAGCCATTGGGCTACAGAGTCAAGCTAAAAATGAAAGAAAAATAGACAAAACGTAAAAACTATATATATATATATATATATATATATATATATATATACACACACACACACAAGTGGATCCATTTAAGCTTCAAGGACTGAATAGCTTCAAATGTTGCCCACTGTGGGGTAGTGCAAATGGAATTCCATCTTGATACTCTAGAAAGAAGCTATTTTCTCTACAGAGCTATCAAATGGTGAATGAACCCCTCTATAAGGAGTCAAATTTACCATGCATTCCCTTCAGTTCTCTCCTCTTGTCCCATAACAAGACTTGATCTCCAATTTGAAAATCATGGACCTTAGCCTTTTATCAAAAAGTTTCTTCACCTGGTTCTAATGCATCATAATCTGATCTACCACCATGGTTCACTGCTCATTCAGTTCAGTCAGACACATGATTCTTTTGTCGATTGAACTTTTGAAAGTTGAATTTTTGATTGCCGTGGCTAACTTGAGTGCTGACAGTTCTAGAGTGATGGGTATCTCTACATTTAAGCCATACAGAAGTTGGAAAGGTGACATACCTATGGCCCTATTGGGTGTAATCTAATCTGCTCATAAAGCATCAAATAGTGCTTTGTACCACATTCTCTAATTATCATCTACCAATTTCTTGATAATAGTGATCAAGTTCTTATTGCTCGATTCTACTTGGCCATTTCCCTATGGGAAATAATCTGAAGAGTGGGATAGGGTAATCCCATAATAAAAGCAAAATTGAGTAATTTCATATGAATAAAAATAGGCCGCATTATCTGTTACAATTTTGAGCGGGACCCAAAACTAAAAAATGATATTTTTCTTGAGAAAATTACACACCACTTCAGACGTAGCATGCTTGGTTGGGATGGCCTCCACCCATTTGGTAAAGTAATCAATCGCTGTGAGGACATAATCATATATGGCACTCAAAGATGGATTAACTATGCCAATGAAGTCAATACCCCATTGCTGGAAAGGTTCTTTGATTATTACTGGCTTGAGAGGTAAGGCAGCTAGTTTAGGCTTTCCAATGAACTGTTGACATAGTTTGCACCTACGCACCCATTTGTAGGCATCTTAAAACATCATATGCCAATATTACCTTGCTTGCAAAATTGTATGTGCTATCACTGGTGTAAAAAAATGCTCTCCACAGGCTAAATCATGGAAATACTCCAAGAGTTTATCTTATTGTACCTTATCGACACAAAAAAGAAATGCCCCATCCAGGTTCCTTTTGTATAGACCATTATCCCACAAAACATAGCTAACAGCTTTTAGTTTAACATTCTATTTTTTCTTATAGGAGAGATGAGTGGGACACTCACTGTAAGTTAGAAAATAGGTGATGTTAGAATACCACTCATCAGAAGTGGCAACAAAGAGGACTGTGGATACGCCTTTAATCTCTATTTCCTCATCCTCTACTTCATTGAGAATGTTGTTGGCAATCAACTGATAAAGACCCTTTTCCCACATGAGTTTGGTAGGTTTGATGTCTAGATCAAACTCTTGAATTTTGGTGATCCAATTATGCCTCTTCATACCAAACTCTTATTGAGTCAAAATAGACTTCACTATTGTATCATGCATGAGAACTTCAATGTGCGAGTTCAAGATATAAAATCTAAAATGCTTGACCGCTTTAACCACTACATATGCACACTTTTCTATGTTGTAATATTTTAGCTCATGAGCTTTGAGTGGACAAATCATGAAGGAAATAGGAGATTTTATGCCTTCTTGGTTCTGCTAAACTAAAATAGCTGAGAGTGTATGTTCTGAAGCATAACTATATATTTTAAAGCTCTTAGTGTAGTCTAAACAAACCAAGATTGGTGCATGAGTGATTACTTCTTTGATGTTTCTAAAGGCTGATTTGCCCTCTGTGGTCCACTTGAAGGTAGCATTGCCTTTCATCATATTGACGATGTGGTGAGTCTTCTCAGTGAACTCGGGGATGAACCTTTGAAGAAAATTCACCTTTCTAAAGAAAGAGTGAACCGCAGTTTTACTGGTAGGCAGAGTAAGTTCTTGGATAGATTTGACTCTTTTTGAGTCAATTTTAATAATTTCTCAGGACACAATGTGTCTAAAAAGTTTCTCTTCAGTCACCCCAAAGACAGATTTCTTTGGATTTAGAGAAATACCATTCTGACGGCAGTGTTCCAGTATTCTTTGTAAATGGTGGATATGGTCATAACGGTGCTTTGGAAATACCATCAAATCATCTAGGTATACTACAATGAATTTACCCATCTCATCCTTGAAAGTGAGGTCCATTGCTCTTTGAAATGTGGCACTTGCATTAATCAAACCGAAAGGCATTCTTCGGTAGGTGAAGGTTCCCCAAGGTGTGGTGAAAGTATTCTTATGCTGACATACTTTTTCAACTTCAATCTGATTGTACCCTAAGAAACTGTCTAACATTGATAAAATCTCTAAACCTATTAACATTTGTAGAACTTGATCCATGATAGGGAGGGGGTAGTTATCTTTTAAAGATAACTGATTCAAATTCCTAAAATCCACACAGATTCAAATTTCACCATTTTTCTTTCTGAAACGAACTATGTTGGCAATCCATGTGGAGTGATGGATTAGGAAAATTATTTGGGCATCAAGCATTTTTTGTATCTCAGCTAAAATAGTACTTGAGATCTTTGGATTATATTGCCTGGACTTTTGCTTCTAAGGCATAAAATTTGCCTTAAGAGGAATGTCGTGGTGAATGCCATTAGGCCTAAGTGATTTTAGGTCATCATAGGAATAAGCCAAGACATCTATATATTGGTGGAGTAGATTAGTAAGCTTGAATCTCTCCTCAAGAGTGCAGCATTTCTTGATGTTTACCATCTTAGGATCTCCCTTGGTTCCCAGGTTTACTTGATCAAAATCCTGGGAGGAGTTTGAATCTATTTGTTGTTGTTTAATAAACCTGTCATGGTTATCAAACAATTTATCTAAAGAAACCAAGCCTTTGGGAATCTTATTCTCCTTTAGCTGCAGGAAATCCTCTCCTGTGTTCACATTTGATTCAGAAGTTGCTTCGCATTCCTGAAGTTCACTACCTTCAAAGTGTAGTTGTTTGAAGATGTCCCTTTGCTCCAAGAAGGTGAGGATTTGGTCATCATTATTGAATACTTGCCAATGGCTAGCATTATCAGGTACACTTGGTCGAAAGACCAATTTAATAGTGTACTTATCTCCTTTAAAATCTAGGTGGGGAACCAAGAGAGTAGTAGAAATAGCCAATGCATCCACCCAGTCATTGAATTCTCTTGAACCGATAGAGATGTTGAAAGCGTTGAAATTTTCAATTTAGTCCTAGACAAGATTGCGGTAGTGGCACAATCTTTCATTCTTGGTCTGATAAAAGTTTCTTGCCTGACAAACCACCAATTCGGTGTCCCCTTTAGCATGGAGTAGTTTAATGTCCTTTTCTCTGGCAGCCTGTAATTTAAGTAACAGGGATTTGTACTCAGCTATGTTGTTGAACTACAAGTTGTAGGATAAAGGAACAATATCTCCTTGAAGAGATACCAACACAACTTTGGCTCCTAAACTAGTAAAAGAGCAGCTGCGGTCAAATTCTAAGATCCATACCTCATTAGACACTGCTTTTTCTTGTAAAATTTCTTCATTTGGGGGAAGAGATTCTTTCATGCATTCATTTTGGTGCGCTGATTCTCTCACTGTGTCAGCTAAACACATTTCCAAGTTGTCACCTGTAAGAGTTTCGTCAGATGTCTCATGGACTTTGTTTGTAGATAGGAAGTAGTTGCCCATGCTAGAAGACTCAAATAAAATTTGACCTTCTGGTGTTGATAATCGGGTGACTACATATCTTGCCTCTTTTTCAAGAAGAAATTTCTTCATAACACCTTGAATTTGGATCCTCACCTCTGACAAGTCCATGCTCAGCTCACCTCCAACATCCTTGCAATAATTTTGCCCAAGCAAGACACTGTAAGAGGCTGGAACATCAGCCACTAGAACTGTCATTTTTATCCTCTTTTCTAGAAAAGCTGTAAAAGCAAATTGGGCATCTTTTATCTAACCAAGGAGTGGGAATTGCTTGTTTTCCATAGAAAAACACCTTCCAAAAGTTTTGGTCAAAGTTAGACCAAGGGAATCTGCCACCTTAGCGGGCATGACATTATTCGAGGCTCTGGAGTCTATTATGCAATTACTCAATTTGTAACCATTTATAAGCAGGGAGACATAAAAAGGTTCTATTTTCTCAGGAGCAACTGGAGGAGTCATGACAAGATTATTTTGGGTGGACTTATTCTTGGGGGGATCATGAATGAATTTTGAAGAATCTTGTCCTGTGGGGACGGCCTTATTTTTCACATATTCTGCCAACCTATCAAATTGTTCAAGGTTAGCTCTCAAATACTCTATCTCTGTCATTTAAATCTTAGTCTTCTTGGCATGATCAATTATATCAAATAATTGAAAATAATTTAAAATAGAGGAAGAGAGTCCATCATCTAGATCTTTAGTAGGTGTGGCACTGGTCTGAGCAATAGAGGTAGAAGGTATAGGGTGGTTGGAGGTACTTAATTTTTTGTGAGTTACTTAATCTTTTGATTGAGGAGGCAATGGAGTCCCTCGTTTAGCGATGGAGACCACTAGCCGAGGTTCTTCATTTGCTTTTCCTTTGTCAGCTTGTGGAGCTGACTAGCTTTGAGATCTATTGAAAATAGCATAAGATCCATCCAACCCTTCTCCTTGACTTCCAGCTTCATCCTGGTAATCTAAGAAACCAATATTGGAGTCGTTAGCTAATTCTTCTTCTTCCTTAGTGAAGAGATTAGCATTATCTTCAAGATTTAACTCAGGTTGAAATGAAGAATCTGCTTCAGCTTCTAGATATCTGACTGCCGAGTTGTTTGGAGGCACTTCAAGGGTGAGGTTTCTCTGTGGAGGGGGAAGGTGATTTTGCTGTCCCTGATTCCTGGCAGCATTGCCTTGGTACACCTAGTTTTGAAATGTCTTCTTGGGCATATCTCTGTATGCAAGAGCAGATGACATTCCTTATGCCATTTGCTTTTTGAGAGCTAGCATTTCATTTGCTAGCTTTTGTACCATCGAGTCAGTGCTGTTTGTAAGTGAATACTCAGAAGATGAAGAGGATTTACCTTTATTAGGGTCTCTCTTTATTTTTCCTACCAAGATAAGGTCATCTTCTACCTCAGTAGCCAAGTTTTGAGCAGTAGCGAGGTCTATGTGTCTGGCCCATCTCAACAAGAAACCTACTTCAGGCAATTATGAATTGATGAAGAAGCATTTGAGGTTCTGAGGTGTCAGCTGGGTGATCATGGGAATTCTATGCCGCAACTTGTCGAACTTGGCAATAAAATCCCTCATAGGCTCATGAGGCTCTTTCTTCATCTGAGTGAGTTGGGCTAGCAAGGTGTGTGCATATTTTGCAGGCTTGAATCTAGCTTCAAATTTGTCTTTTAGGGTGTCCCAGTCAGTTATTGATCTAGTTTGCAGGTGGTAGAACTAGTTTGTAGCAGTGCCTTATAGTGTCTCTATGAATACCCTAACCGCTCTGTCTTTGAATTCCACACCTATGATGTTGTAGGCTATGCTGAAAGCTACAATGTGTTCATCAGGATGAACTTTTCCATCACCAAAGAATTTGAGGAAATTCTTCCTTAAACTGCGTGGAAGCTCATGCAGAGGTGGAGTCAAATTCAATGGACCAAAAGAATTACCCTAGGGGCCTTGAGCCATGATTTGATTATGCAAAGGTGGGATCACTAATCCAGGGGGAGCTTGGATAGGTAAAGCTTAGCTAACAGTAGAAAAAGAAGGTCTACTTTGTGTTTGTGGTCTGGTAGTGCTAGGAAGAAGGCTCCTAGTTCATCTAAGGTGAGATTGCAAAGGAAACAACTTGAAATTACTTTGCTACACCAACTCAAAAGTAGGGTCAACAACACCTTGGGATTTTTGGCCTCTGGTATAATGTGGAGTTGCCAAATTATAGAACAAAAAATGGAAAAGAATAGGACTTGCTTCAGTTTGAGACTTCAAATTGTGTGCTCTTCTCCAGTGGAGTCACCAAAAACTGTTGGGTGAATATTTTGTCGTCAACTAACTGATGATAAAATGGGTATATCAACCACATAATAGGGATATTTATGCTATGAAAAGTGTGGGTTTACTAGATCTAGATGAGGTAAATCTCTCCTCTTATCAAGGGGAGGTTCCCTATGAATATTTATATGCTATATGTATATATAATTAAGCAAAAAATAATACTTGGGGTGGTATAACAACATCCACCTTTCTTTTTTTAGAGGTGATGTCCAAGGAACAAGAGAGAGAAATCCTGGTTGTTGGCCAACAACATTCCTCTTCTTTCAAGAATGGTATCCAATGTAGAGTAGAAAATCACCTGAAGTAATTAACAAAGTTAACAAAGAAACCTATGTAAGCACAAAGTCTTCTGTCGTCTCCTTCACTGATTCGAAATACGTGTAACCATAGAGTGAAATGAAGCACAAAGTCTTTGCCTAAAACTACAAAGGATAAAAGGATCACAAAGATAAAAATAGCTCAAAGTCTCTCTTTTATCTTTTAGAAACATCCTTAGATAATATCAACACACACACTTTGATTTTTAAATCAAACAAATGAGAGATTATCAGGAAAGAGGACATAAGAACTATTTCTTAAATAACGTAGATAACTTTAACACAAAGTCTGAAATAAACTTGCTTCTCATTTATTCAACAAAATATGATTTACAAGTTGAGCACGAAGTCTCAAGAAGTGTCTCAATTTTATTAGAGTTTTTGCTCTCAATTATCAGAGATATATTTACAAAAGAGGTCCCCTCTATATATAGGGAGAAACCTTCAAAATTAAAAAGATTAAAATATAAAAATATCTTGGTCAAAGATGAGTCATCTTTGACTTTTGAGATATTTTTCTATATTTTTTACATGTAATTACACATTACAAAATTACATGCACTTTTACATGACAAAAGTGCATGAGGAGAGAAGAAGAAGAGAGAAGGGGAAAAAGGTTCAGCTCTTGCTACTAGACTTCTTTAGATGAGCATTGCACATAGCTATAGATGCCTAAATTCCTATACTGTTTGGTGCAATGGTGTTCTTGAAGATGACCTTGGCCCTGATTACAGCATCCTTCAATGCTGTGATTGCCTTGGCATGACTTGTTAACCTAGATCTTAGATTATCCAAAGTCAACTGAGTATCTAAAATGTTATCCACAAAAGTCATTAAGAATGTTTTTTCTTCGAAATCCCTCTGAATCATACCCCTAAATCCTTGGATCATCTCTTTTGCTAAGAAAAATTGATTATCTTTGGAGGTGAGGTCACAAGGCAGTTCTTCTAGTCTATTTAATAGGCCCCTGTCACTTTTCTCACTAGCATCCTTGGAAGACTCAAGATTTTCAATCAGCTCCTTGAGTACCTAAATCTTGTATATAAGTGATTCCTTAATCTCAACATAGAAATCTTTGTTGTAAATAACATCGATAGAAATCAAGGTTCTTTTCTTCAGATCTTTCATTTCCCTCCACTTTCCAAGATATTTCTTCGTATTGTCAATGTCCTGAGAGATAAGAGAGACAAGGTCCTCTAGATCCATCCTCACTTTCTTCATCTTGTCTGTCTTCTCAGTAACCTCTTTAAGTAAGGAAATTTCCTAAGTGTGCATCTTTTCAATGTAATCCTCTAGCACTTTCCCTTTCATATAGGTTTTCTCTGCCTTTTGAATGACATGGTCGTCTATGGAAAAGGCCTCTGGGGTTGCCACTTTAGGGGCAAGGGTGAATTACCTTAATACTGTAGTGAATTGCTCAGCCTTGGCTTTATAGTAATCCTTCATCTCTTTTTCTCTGTCAAATTTCTAGATCATGATGTCCATTACAGACTGTAGATCACTTTTCACACCTTCATGAGTAACTTTCCCAAATTCAACATGAGTAATGGAATAGCTGCTCATGTCAAAACCCTCAAGGGTTGCATCTTGCGGTGGTTTAGCTATTTCCATAAATTTATGTCCCTTTTTTTAACCAATTTTGAAAGGATCCTTGGTCTCTTAGGGGCCTTAGCTTTCACCAGCACTAACTTGCCAAAATCGAAGTCATTTGCAGAGATGGCTAGCTTCTTTCTTTTGGGTGTAAAAGCCGACATCCAAGGAGGGAGAGAAGAAGTACCTATTGTGGCAACGGCTCCTGCAGCTAGTGTTACCATGGTAACTTTTGCACTGCTAGTGGTAACAATGGTTGTGGTTGGAGTAATTGGTGAAATCATACCAGCCATTGATTAATCAAGGGCAAAAATTTCTCCTAAATTGAAAGAAGGAGATGCAAGACTAGAAATAAAACCTGAGGACCGAAGAGTATCTCCAGAAGCGCATTGAGGATTGCTAAACATGAATTTGGAAGAAGAGGTGGCTCCAGAAGAAGGAACAATGATAGGAGACAGAGGTGGTGAAGGAGAGACATCTGTAAGTGGTTGTGCCCCTTCTTGGGAAGGTAGAGGCTCAGTTCTTTACTACTCTGAGGGCCTATCATTTGTCTCTATTTGTTGAGCTACCTATTCCTCAGAGCTTTGTTCTTCAACTCCCTTAGCTGTCGATTCTAGCTCTTCAGCAACCTTTGACTTCTTGGAAATAGAGATGATTCTAGGCTTGTGAGGCCTAGATGGGGAAGGAACATCACCTTTGTTCTTGGTCCTATTTTCTACCTTCTTCCTCATTTTTACTTAGAATTTAGCCTTTGATCTTGTAATGAACTCTTTCAATGTGATCCCTTTGGTTGTTAACCAATCATTGGTGTTAGCCAATATTAGTTTAAATCTCTTCTTCAAAGAAGTTAATTCTTTTTGGGACCACTGAATAGGAAGAAGAGGAAAGTCAACAACCTTCTTGACTAGGTACCTACTATTGATAATATTCTTGTCATCGACTAAATTAGAGGGAATATCTACAAGCCCAAAATATTTGATCTATTCTAAGGTCAACCTGTTGTAGTCCATTCTCTTGATTTCTTTAGCTGTCCTTAGGTCTACCTAGATGTCTTCAATCATAGGCTCATGAAACTGAGTCTTTCTTCTGATCATGTCTTTGACACCCCTGTAGTCAAACTTGTCCCTTCTCTTGAATTTTTTCATAGTAACCAGTTGCATCTCTATTTCCATGACCTTTGCTTTGGCTTCTATCAAAATTGAATATCTACCAATTTCAATTAGAAACCTAAAACTTGGCTTTTTCAGTTCCATATGTCTAGTGTGTACGATAACCATTTGTCTACATAGCTCCATTATAACTAGCTTGTCAGAAGGAAATCTGGGGAGCATATGGGGATAGCCTTGGAAAAAGCCAACCCAAAGATAACAGAAGGAGGGAAATTGTAGGAAAATATAGCCATAGTCATTGACAACCATCCAAGCTTCATCAGACATTCTTTTCTATTTGAGTTGAGGGTCAAAGAGGCATAAAAATACTACAAAGAAGGCATCATTTACCCTCCTAAAATGGTGGATCGATCCTTGCAGTGTCAATTGAGGGTAATATGAGTAGACTAGGGTGGTCTTCCTATCTCTTTCAGTTATCAAACCTAGAAAGATTCGCATGAAAGCAGCTATGTACACCAAGTATGAAGTCATATAGAACTTCAAAGTAGTTTGTACCTTGGTCAGTTGCTCATGAAGGGCATTGTTGATTTGTTCACCCCAGAAGATGACCTACTTCCCTTGGAGGATGATCTTGATTAAAGGGTACATCCACTCATGGAATTATGAAGAAGATGGCAGGCCTTGTACCCTACTGAGGAGAGTAATCAAGTCACCAACCTCTTTAATGAAATCACTTTTCAAGAAATTATGTGGCCACCTGGACAAGTTGGTTCTAGGGGCCTTAAGCCATATGTGATTCATCACCTTCTTTGCCCTTTTGGGGTCCTTGTCATACTCTTTCTATGCTTCTATGAAGTCAATTCTTAGTACTACAGTAGCAGGAGGGCACATGACTTTATCAATGAATTCTTGGTCCAGCTAAATTATCATGTTACCACTGGCATAAGAGACTGATCTGGTCTCTTTGTTGTAGAACTGGGCACACTAGAGGATGAACTCCGTATGATGTGCCACTACTGGGAAAGTGGCAACCAGATGAATGTTGCTCTCGATGATCCTTTTCATTTTTGAGCTTGAGTTCATCTCCTTGGTTTTGGTCATGAACTCAGCCATATCCATGTGACCAATCTCTGTATCTCTAATGCCATCAATATTAGAGGTGACCGAGGTGATCAAAAAAATGCCCTGATACTAGTACTTCATGGCTTTTGACTTTTTTGGAGAAGCCTCAGTCATTGGAATTGGTCTTGATTGAGTAGATGCTAATGAACAAGAATCTTTAGGGGGAACTACAATCATGATCGTGCAATTAGAGAACAGTGGACAAATTGGGCAATTCACACATTAAGTGATCATGACCAAAGAAGGACACTTAACAGGGTCGGGTCAGAAATTGGGTCAAAAAATGAGGAAAAAAGGGAAAGAGGTTGAAAAAAATGAAAAAAATTAATATCTCTCCAGAGTTGGAGAAATTTGAAGGAAAACTACAAGGGTGGCAAAATTTGCCACCCAAGCATGTGGAATGAACTGCATGCACGGGCGGTGAATTTCATTGCCCTTGCATGCAAGAGGGAGAAGGAAATGGCACATGTGGTGAATTACACCACCTGTGCATGAAGAATTGCTAGGGAAGTGCAGGGGTGGCAAATTTTGCCACCCATGCACTTTTAGCCTACGTCAGTGGCAAATTTTCCTGCCCTTGCAGGCCAAGGAGTGTGAACTTGCATCAGCAGTGAAATTCACTGCCGATGCAGGTGTTGCGGAGGCACGATTAAGGTAGTGAAAATTGCCACTTGTGTAGGTTAGAATAAGAAATTCATGGGCAAAGGCAGTGAAAATTGCTACCCCAGCAAGAAGAGGAAGCCTGGAAGGCCTATAGGGAAGGGGGAAAAAACAAACCCCAACAAAAACAACTGAAAAACAAGCTAAAAGAGAGGAAAGGGAAAAACTCCAAATACACATCCTACCTAGAAAACCATGTGCGACGCAAGCTCAAATCTACCAAAACACACTTTGACCCATTCACTAGATCATCTAGAGGTAGAGGGTAGGAGGAGGAGAGGAGGAATGAAGCAAAATGAAGTTAAAAGTAGATTAAATGGGGTGAAAATTGACCCCAACAACCTGGTGTGCACAAAAATAAATGCCATGCATGAAAACTGAGGCAGTGTAGGGGTGGTGAAATTTATTGCCCTTGCATTGGGAATTAGAAGGGACATGTAGGGGTGGTAAATTTTGCCGTTCTTGCATGTGAGAGATGACAAAATGTAGGTGTGGCAAAATTTGCCGCTCATGCAGGTCCAGATGTAGGGGCAATAAATTTTACTGCTCCTGCATGTCAAATGAAAAAATGCAATGATGGAAAAATTTGCCATCCATGCACAAAAATAAAAGAAAAACACTGACTCTAAAAAATCTAAATTTTGGTCCCCTGGTCGTATCAAGACTGTAACAACCTTCACATTTTGGGGAAAACGTAATGAAAAGATGTTATGAATTTTGAATGGTGTAGTTGGGCCAAGGCAAGAATGAGAAAAAACTCGTCTCAAAAATGGACTTAGAGAGACAAAGGGCAAAATGGACAAGTTTCGCATGAGGTTGTTCCAAAAATGAGCTGAGATGATTTTGGAAACAATAGATCCTAGAAAGGGAGGTATGCTTAATTTTTAGTTGTATATAGTGGTTTGTTTTTTTATTTACCTTAGTTCCTTGATTACAAGTGTGTGTGTGTGTCTTGTTGTTTTATTTACTTGGTTTTATGTGTGTCTTTTGTTTTGTGTGGTTTAGGTAGTCAAGTGGTCTTGTCTTGATCAAATGTCATGGTCAATGGTCAAATGTATTATTTTTTTATTTTAGACTTCATATGAATCCCTAATCACAATAGATTGATAAGACTACTAATCTTTAACATAACAGGCATGCTACCTCTATGAGTCACCAATTTGTTAACCATATTTGACTCTGCAAGTCAAATTGGGACCTCTATAAGAAAAAAAATTGATCTTTATAGGGTTTTAGGGGTCTAATATTATGCTATAGGGAATACTATAATATATTTTATGTCATTATATATCACATTAACCTTGGTCATTAGTCATATTAGTCAATATATCATTTTGAGTCATTTAGGGGGTCATTAATAGAGCATTAAATGAGTTTTACAACCTCCTTGAGAAATGTGAAAGTTAGAAAAGGTGATTTCATATACCATATATCCTAATAAGTCTTTGGTAACCGTTACTAACTAAAATGTGACATGTTCTTTAGAAAAAGGGTAATTTTATTGAAAAAAGGAAGAGTTTGGAACTTGTACAATGCATGGGGGAAGGTGACACATGGGAGAAGGTCATGGAATGTCTTTTCTGATTACTAAAGATCAATTCCATGTTTTAAATTCTCTAAAAGTGATAAGTTTGAGCTAAAACCATTCTGATCCTTCACGCTTATAGACACACAAAACCAATCAATAGGTTTGTATTTGATATGGCCAACAAGGGAAGTTTCAAGAAAATTGATCTTGGGGGTGTCTTCTAAATTAAGTAATATTATATTTTATGTTTTGTTGTAGAGGAATGGTGACCTATACTCTATGAAACATTCCTAAGAAGTTGACTTATCCAATTTCCTTACTAATCTGTACACCTTATAGGTTTTGCCTTGGTTTGGACAAGTCCATACAATTCAATTAATAATGTTATTTTGAAATGATTTTTAATAACTCCTCAAATTATCCACACGATTGGTTTAGTGTTCCAAGGTGTTTGGATATGCAAATCATCTCATGTTACAAAAGAAGGTACTTTTCTATGTTGCAGGTAGGTTTCCACTATTTGCAAGACCTTCATGCTTTGATAATAGTTATAGAGGGTTGTGATAGATTCATTTAAATGTTATTAATGTTCCCTTAAACCCTTAAATTTAAATCTCATTATTAAGGCAATGTTCCATGAGTTGTAGTCTTAACTATCATACAGTTAGTTTGTTCCTTGACTATCATGCACAGTTAACTAAGTAGACTATGTTAAGGTATTTATCAAATCCATGGAATGGTATAAAGTTTGAAAGGTTGATACATATCATTGTGACATTAACAAGTAATTTATTTTCCCCAATTTCACAAGGAGGAAGGAATTATTATAGTCATGTGCAACATCCTCACACATTTTTCCATAAACATGCACCTATAGGTGCCTATAGAAAGTCCAAATGTTGAAAATGATGTAATGTATAAAATAAGACATCTAAATATATAAAGTCTATTTATAAATATCTATAGAATTAATATTCTCTATAGTAGGATCCAACTATTGTTCATAACACATCCAGGTTTCTTTAGAACATCCTATATAGGTCTTCAGACCATACTATACATGTATTTAGAGCACCCTATACATGTCTTTAGAGAATTCTTAGACTTATTCAGATCATCCTATGGATGTTTTCATAGCATATCTAGAGCATATTTGAAGAAATTCTAGAGCACCTTTAGAGTGTCTTCATAATGTTCAATCTTCGAAGCACCGCTTATTGAATCCTAAAAATTGTAGCTGAAAGATTTGTCAAAAATGTGAGTTACCTTCTCAAAATTACCCTATCATTGGGATTTGTTTCTATACTCAAAATTACCCCATCCTTAGGATGTGTTTCTATACTCAAAATTGTGTTATTCATCCAAGTTAGACATAATAACAAGGTAAAGAATTAGTAATAAAAATTACATGCAAATAAAGAATAAATTACATTCATATCCTACTTAGATTAGACTTTAACTATTAAATGCATTATAATATGTAACCAAAGGCAACACTTTATGGACAATTTATATAACTATGATGTGATATATGAAATTCTCATCATATCTTCCCCACACTTTACCTTTTACAAGTTTTCTTGTAAAGAAGTGGGATGATTAATCCTTATTCCAAATTTATTGAGTCAAACCTCTGACTCAGATCATAAAGTTCAAAATGATAGCCCTAGTAATAGTGGCCCCTTGGCAAGTATCCAAGATATCTAACAAATGTATACATCTAGCATTCAAATTCAACTTCTTCTTTAGAATTCCAACACTGCCATAGAGATAGAGGACACAAAATGATAGGAGGACTAAACCTCATCCCAATCCATACATCTCAACCTATTTTCTCTAAGATCTGAGTGATTATCTGGCAAACTACTTTGGCTCTTCTTAGGCTCCATCTAATATTGGTGGATATGAGGACTTCCCTATTCTTTAAATCAATAGATAATGTCTCTCACCTAACAAGACTTGCATTGAAACTATTGGTAGAATGGTGGTTTAGAAAAGTTGTAAAATAATCAATATTTGATATTAATATCTCATGATACTTGTTCTTCATATACATATGATACAATGTTTAAAAATCATAAATAAGTTTCTTTGCTTCTATAAATTTTGGTCTCATGCATAACCTAGTGGTGCTTTGTAATTATAGAAATCTATTATTGGCTTGTTACCATGCCATTTGGTTCCTAGAGTGGAGATAAAGTCACACAATTATGTCTCTCAAAAAAATAAATTTATTTGAAAACTAGATTGATATCCTAACAACAAATTGAAAGTATAGAACTCACAAATGGCATCCTACCTTTTTTTAGTGCTCTTTATAAAAATGTCCATAAATATATTCTCATCTTCAATGATATGTGAAAAACCAAAGGAAATTAATTGAATATACCATTTATAAAATTTCTCATGTAAGAAAAGAACATAGATTGATGAAGGATGCCTGCATACTAATAGTTCAAAAATAACACAAATGTGTTGGAATGAACCCTGTGCTTTCTAAAATTGTAGTTGGTATTCTACCAATTGATTTTGATATTCTTCCTTAAGTTTGGAATTTTTATCCTTCAATTTTTGAATTTTATTTTAAGTGTTATGCTAGATAAAAAATTATTTCATGTAATAAAATAGAGGGAACAAATCTTGTTGGACCCTCTATGTGAACTAAAATTTCTCATGTTTCTCTTTGCATGGCCTAAATAGATGCTTACAACTTAGAATTCTAAGTAGTGAGATATATTATTCTATTAGTATGTTTAGAAAGCACTCTATTTATATCAAAAATACTTTCTCTCAAATTATTATTATCAACATTAGCATTTTGCAAATTAGTAATCTGAGTGTCCTTGATAGTAACAGAATTCTACAAATTACTCAATTATTGGGTCTGTAAAAACATTACATTGTGGACCAAATTTTTTTCAACTTGTATTCCTTTAAAAGTAATTTTTGTTCACTAAATCTAGTAATAGATTATTCCCATCTTTGTTTCAAATTAGAAACCATCAAGTCCTTACCTTTCAAGGTTGAATGGAGAACATCTAACTTTGTCTATTTTAGTCTGATTGTTTTCTCATGGCATGATGCAATTTTTTTTCTTTATTGATATAATTTGGAGAATATAGATCTTCTTCAATCAAGGGTGCTTTACCCTTATCAATAATAGAGGGCATAGGATGCTCTGCATCTTGAGGTACAACTTCTTATTTGGCTTGCACATCTTCTTCGTCCTACAAGATAAATTAATGAATGCACTGGAGTTTATTTAGAGGAAGATGAGGGGGGCCTGAATAAATTCATATTTATTGATTTGATAGCCATCATAGTATCTTTGGAACCAATGGTAGTGGAGATTTCCATTATATAATTTTAACTATGGATTCTTCAATCTAAATTATAGTGGAAGGAGGAAAAGTAGGGCATGATGTCTTTTTGGTAGGAACTGGACAAAAGTTTTAGAGAAAATAGGACCAAGCCTTTTCACCCTTTGGTTTATTAAGAAAATAATGGTGACAATGAGTGTAACCAACTCATGATGGTGGGTAAATCCAATACCTCATCTTACCTTCTGAGAAACATTAATCAGAGCATTGTGAAGGCAAGAAAGAAGATCGATCTTATATTCTTCTTGAACAACTCTTATTTTCAAGTGAATAAGGATTCTCATATAATATCCACCCACTACTATTAACTGACCATCATAAGTGATATATTTCATTATCTATAAAATAACATTTTACCAAGGTTGAGGAAGACTTTCTCTCAGAATTCCCTTGTCCACTCCTTGGAGGGATTTGGCCAGTCTGGGGTGTGGTTCATTTCCTTCAATAAACATATAAATAAAGTTATAAAAATTGATATTTTTAATAGAAACTACTCTATCCTTAGGAATCCCAGATAGAGCACTGATTATAGAGGCATTTACTGGAATATTATTCCCTTTGCTAATAACATGATCTTCATCAAAATTCTCATAGAATTCTTGCACAATTTCTTCATGGAATTCTTGAAACATTTTAAAGAATTTCAACCAACATGTTATTTCAAATATGTCTTTGGCTGCTTCATCTTTTAGCAATGCATCAAATGATTTTGATTCACTCTTTTTATTTCTCCCACCCATATTTGGAGCAATCATTGTTTAATTATAAATATGACTATATTGTAAAAACATAGAGCTTGAATTTACATAGGGAATAAGGGAAGCAAGAGGTTAAATATATGACACAATAGTTGATGGTAGTGATAATGAAATAATGAATAGAAAATTAGGTTATATGATGTGATTATGACAAGAATGATGGAAGTAGTTATGGTCATCTCTTTGGAGCATGTGAGATATAAAGGGAAGGTGATTTATCTGGTCAAGTAATAATGATGTGTCATAAAATTCATTATTGGTAGTATTGAGAGCAATAATCATAATGAATTACATGTCATACTAAATATTTTTTAAAATATCCTCTATTTAAAACATAGTCACATCAATATTATTTTAAAATACCATTTGGAACCATCATCACATCAAATCTATTAGAAGAGATCTTTAAAAAAAATTATCACATCAAATTATGGATTGTGGCATTAGTGGTTTAATGGAATTGTCTTGATTCTCAATGATGGAGGTGGATTCTTTCCATTCATGATTTTTCATCTTAGGAACATATCTATAAATATTTGAAGCATAAATTCTAGTCTTTAGAGCTAAGTCACTAATATTCAAAGATAAACCTTCAGACTTTGAAGCAAAACTGTAGTCCAATTCAAACTTTCTTTGTTTATATATATATATATATATATATATATATATATATATATATATATAACCTTATGTATATAAATCACCTAATTTATTACAAAAATATTATATATATTTCTCACCTTATATATATGGTGTTTTTCATATATATCTGTAGCCAATTACATCTGTTTAATCCATGTCTTGTCTAAAGAACCACTTGGGGGATTTATTGATGGAGGCAATGGCTAGAGTTAGCCATTGGAAGACAGATGTCTAGAGAGGAATCCTCTACACATGGTAGAATAATTCATTTTAGTGTTTCTCATCTATGACCAATTTAATGGTAATAAAAAATGGTGTTTTGAAAGACTATGTTTGTCCCATATGAATAGAGAAATGGGGCTTGTTCTAACTTTTCAATTTTAGACATTCTTGCTTCAACTATGGATTTTGAATTTTGATTGATGAGCTCATATATTATCTTAATACTAGATGAATGCATAGAAGTAATTTTGGTAAGCTTGAATAATCCAGTGCTAATGGTGATCCTGGTTCATGTCATATTGATGGCAAGCTTTTCAAACTTTGAACTATTACTTTTAGTAATTAATTTTACCAAAATTCAATTTAGCTTTAATTTGAATTTTATTTACCATCAACTTTAGCTTTAAATTTAATTATTACCACCTTTAGACATGTGGATACCACCTTGGATCCAAATAAGTACCTTCATAACTTGAATATGATTAAGTTACTTAGTTGGCTCTAAATCTAGACATGTTGCACCTTTTGATTGCCTCATGGATTCTCGATATGTAATTTTTCATGATGACTCATTTGTGTCTCACCACGTGGTGAATCTTAATTTGTAGTAATCTATCAAGTGGTGACTTTTAATCCTTATTCTTGGTGGGAATGTCATAGGTCAAGAGACTTTAGAAAACAATAGGATCTTTAGAAGGTCACAACAGGGTGCCAAGTGGAAGACTTTCATTAGGTTGATAGGTCACAAGAATTTTTAAAGGCTAAAAGATGCATGATAAAGCTTGGAAATTTATGGTTGAGTAACCAATGTATACTACATTATCACATGTTAATTAAGGCTAAGTTGTCATTAGGTTCTTTATAAAGGAAAAAGTGCAAAATTAAAACCTTCATGGGTAACTTGAAGGTATCTCTTAGGAGATACCTTGAAGGAAAAATCCAATCTTATGCCTATTTGAAAGGTATTTCCTAGGAGATAACTTGAAGGATAAATCTACTCTTGTGTATGTTTGAAAGGTATCTCTTAAGATATACCTTCAAGGTATTACAAAAGCCTTCAAAATATCATCCAGTAGTGCCTTCTATGTAAAGGAAAAGTCCACTTGTTCCTTGAAGGATAAATCCACTCTTGTGCCTATTTGAAAGGTATCTCCTAGGAGATACCTTGAAGGGGAAATCCAATCTTGTACATGTTTCAAAGGTATCTCCTAGGAGATACCTTAAAGGTATTACAAGGGCCTTCAAAATATCACCCAATAGTACCTTTATGTAAAGGAAAATTCCACTTGTTCCTTGAAGGAGAAATCCACTCTTGTGCCTATTTAAAAGTATCTCCTAGGATATAACTTGAAGGGGAAATCCACTCTTGTGCATGTTTGAAAAGTATCTCCTAAGATATGACTTGAAGGTATTATAAGTGCCGTCAAAATATCTCCAAGTAGTGCCTTCTATGTAAAGGAAAATTCCACTTATTTCTTGAAGGAGAAATCCACTCTTGTGCTTGTTTGAAAGGTATCTCCTAGGAGATACCTTGAAGGGTAAATACACTCTTTTTAATGTTTTAAAGGTATATATTAGGAGATAACTTGAAGGTATTATAAGGGCCTTCAAAATATCACCCATTAGTGCCTTCCATGTAAATTAAAATTACACTTATTCATGTTAAAGGTATCTATTACGAGATACTTTCAACATTCCCTTCAATGTATAGCAACAACATTCAAAGTATCTCCTAGGAGATTATATCAAGGGCCTTGATATTCCTTCAAGTTACCCATGAAGGTATTATAGGGCCCTTGAATTAATATTGTACTAGATATATTGAAGGGCATTATTATACATATCAATAGTTGTTGCACATCTAAGACTAGGATATCAAACAAGACAAGAAAGAACTCATTCATAGATTTTACAAAATAAGAGTTATTGAATCATAAAAATAAATAAATAATCCTATTTACATAAACATTGGAAATAAAATACATAAACACATGAGTTAACCAAAATTGATTCTTCTCCTATATATTGAAAATTCTCTAACCCTTCAAAATTATGGGTTTAAATAGACTTAGGGAAGGGGTCACCTCATCCTCTAAGTACATGAAAGTTATATTACATGTCATAGTTAGAAATTAAATTCTAATTGTGGTAAAAAATATATAGAGTTATCTTACAATTGTTAATAACTTAAGTTAGCCTTTAAAAAAATCATGCAATATGTGAATGTTTACAAAAATGAATATGCAACTTTATAATATGGTTTAAACTATAAGAAAACTATAAATATAGAAATATACACTACTATAAAAATTTACATGCAAAAAACTTGGCCCTTCATGGCTATGTTGATGTCTAGATGGTTGTATGGACTTTATTTGGCATTATAACTATGGCTATTGACATAGAACTAGAAGTGGTAGCTTGAGTCTGCTTTTTCTTCACCTCTATCTGAAGCCAACAATTATGTGATACATAATATTATTGATAAATTATGTATAAATTAAAAAGAGGGGGTCTATGCCCCCTGCCAACCTGTCCTAGTAGCTTTGCATGCTCTGCTTTAGTCATCTAGAAGTTGATCTTGAAGATATCAACTTTAGTCACCTTCTTCTTAGAAAAGCTCAACTCAGCTTCTATGTCCTCCAATGGTAGTCCTTTCATAATTTGATCAAAATGATATAAATCCTCCTAAATAAGTTGATCAAAGTTCATATTATCAATCAAATTCCCTATAACATCCTTTACTTTAGACAATTTCAAATCATTCAAAATTTGGAGAATGAGGTCCTCTTAATTTTCATATACGGGGACTAAAGCCCCCAAATACTATCACCCATTCCCTAGGATCTTATATCTTGATGGACATTAGGTTGAGTGCATTGGATGCATCTAATGGTGTTATGAGATCTAGATGTCTATAAGCCTTACTAGTTATGTAAACAATTAACATCTTCAATTTATTCTCATTAGATTTCAAAGAATTAAATAATTTGTGAGTATTGGTAACATGGGGGGATAATTCAGTCTAAATAAACTCTAATGCCTCCAAATAATTATATCACTTTGATTTTTCCTCTTGGACTTTAGCTTCAATGTTGGTTGGGATATGTACTATCTTCTATTGTTCTTTTATGTTCTCCAACTCTACCTCCAGTTCTTGTCTAGCTAGCTCTGTGCCTTCATGAATTGCCACCATGGTATCCTTATGTGCTTTGCCTAGAGACTTGAAGTATTCATTATAGGGGGATTTACCTAATTGTTTATTTTGTCTTTTGGTCAAATAAAAGAACTCTTTTTTCTCTTCAAAAATTAATTCCCTACCAACATCATCTTCCATCTTCCTCTTACTTTCCCTCTACATACTCCCAAATGGCCTATCAAACAAAGTTGTAATAGATGGTAACTCTGTTGTTTTGAATTTGGGCATCTAAGAGGTCTTGGCCCTTAAATTAGTGACCCATAAATTAATTATCAACTAGTTAAGGTCTATTTCCTTTATGGTTTTGACCAAAAATTCTTCAACTTCCTTAGCTATTTGCTTCTTATTTGTTGCCTTAACAATTATGTTAGGCAAGGAAGGCCAAGTAATCATAGACCAATCCAAACCTCCATATTGGGGGAGTGGATGGACTATGATAATCTATGTTTTTGTCTTCTTTCCCTTGCCTAAGCTAATGACAATGGTTTCCTAGGATGGAGTGGTGGATGACATGGGGAGAGTGCTTTGGGTGGATGAGACATGGAGATAGGGAGTGGCCATGGTTGTCTCAATCTTCTTGGATGCCCTTTTCCTTTTCAATAATCTAATTGTGGTAGTGTCATAAGGAATAATAGAAGTGGCCATGATGGAAGTGGATGGCATGGTAGTATAAGATTGATCAAAGATAGTGGAAGGTAGAGCAACAATGGTAGCATCCTTCTCAATTCTTGGGGTGAGTAGAGGAAAATGCAAGAAAGAGGAGGTGATTAATGGATCATCAAGAGTGAAATTGATAACTTCCACCTTAGGAGTTTTCAACATTGATGAAATTGGCACAAATGTAAAAATAGGAATAAAAGAAGAGAATAAGGAGGTGGTCTCTATAGATAAAACCTTTTTACCTATTATGTCTTCCATATATGGTGCTTTACCCTTATCATATTCAAGGCTCAAAACCTTGCCTTTCTCTAAATGTTCTTCTTCATCAAAATGTTCTTCTTCCTGCACTACTACTTATTGAGGCATTATAGGCAAGTTTTGATATTTCTCTATTATAGGACTACCTATAGGGGGTCCTAAGCTTCCTTTTGTAACAAAAAGTAGTCTTAGGCTATGAGGAGGATCCTTATTGAATTGAGGCAAATGCTTTTTATGTGGCTACCCTTGAAGATGTAGACTCTTATTCTTGGGGGTAGACACATGCATTTCAATTGCATTAGTAGTTGGGTCTCTTATCCTTTTTCTTCCTCGTTAGAGGAATCTAGATTGATGGGGTCTCTTAGAGCTCCCCTAGGATCAAGATCACTCAAACTTGGGTCCTTATTGACAACCTTCATCTTGAAAGGAAGATCCTATGATGGATCTCCTTGTTCCTTAGACTGCTCTATAGGTTAGTCATTCAAAAAGTCTGAGGATGTCCATCCTGCAAAGAGTGGTATTTTTTATGAACTTCTTTCATAGTGATTAAAGGTTCCTTTTGAATCACCCTTAATTAATCCTCATTTAAATCAGAAACCCTTGCCCTTTCTAATACCTCATCATCATTATGTGCATTCATAAATAAAAATTCATAATCATAATGGACATGTTGATAGGGGATACTAAGGCCCTAAATATGTTTTTAGATGTAGCCATGAGAACCTTGATCCTTATGTGTTACTATGGGTAAATTACAACTCTTTATTTTTCCACCCACATCTCCAAAGTGCTTTCTCATTCTATAGACCATCCTTCTAATGACCATTGGTGCCCATAGAGCCCGCTCTTCTTATTTTTGAGTAGGTCCTCCTCAATGCTCCACTAAAGATGAAAAGCAATTTCTTGCTCACCCAATTTATTAGGTACATATTTTAGAAGGCTTAAATGATGAAACTTGTGCCTGATGATCATGATAATAGTGTAGTTAGGATATAAAAAATAATCACCTCTTCTAGATAGTGTTGTCATGATGTTTGCTTCAACTTTGGAAATTAGAGACCCATGAATTACTTGCCAAACTTGAGGATAAACATCCTAAACAATCCTCAACACATTATTTGTATAATAATAAATATGAAAAAATTTAAAATGATCACAAATGCCATTTTTGATACAATCAATCGCTGGGCTCCATAGCTCATTGAGGACTTTATACACTATTCCCATTATAACATCCAAAATATATGGCATCATATAGAAGTGGCCTACCAGAGTGGGTCACTTGTCCTTATGAATGATTTTTTCTCTCAATTGGTAGCATATAATTTTACCTAGGGTAAATGTTACATCATTGGTCAGCATCATATGCAATAATGGTACCCAATCTAAATTAAGGAGATGGATGTTAGGCATTTCATAGAGCTTGTTAAGCAGAACCATGCCAATATGCACTTTGATCATGAAATTATTGATTGGAATGATATTTTTTCATTTTTATGCCATTTTTTCCTTGGGGAGAAGCCATGAATTCAACACCTTTTCCATAGTATTATCCTAACTCTATGAAACTAGCCTATGTTTGTCAAAATAAGCATCTAGTGCTGGTAGTGATAAATACCTCTTAAAATATGCTCTAGATATGCATGCCACAACCATTTAGTTACCCATATGATGTATAAAATCATCATGAATAACCTTTCCAATGGAGAATAAGTCTTGAAAGAGGTTGATTCATGGCATCACCTCAGGCTTGGTCATAGTTGAATGCAATCCCTGTCTCTTAAGTTTTATAAATTTTGTGATGAATAGTCACTTCAAGGGAGATATATTTCCATATAATGAAAATATGTCAATATAATAAATAATATCCCATAATTTAGATTAGTTCCCATACCTATTATCAAAAATGGTGGCGTCATAAATGATGTCCTTGAATTTGGTCAAATCCTTAATAAAAAATGGTGATGGTGAAAGTGCTCCCCTAAATGCATTAGATGAAAATGTCATTTTAGTTATGTTTAGTGATTAAAATTTGTTTACATATTTTTTGAAAACTTCTCCTTTTTGCTAGTCACTTGTTTACTTGCAATAGTCTCATAAGTAGCTAGGGCTTTTCTTGCACAGGATAGTAATCAAGTTCAAATTCATTCGAGAGAAATAAAGACATCAATGACTGAAAATCATGTATATATACTTTAGAATTCAATTCCAATTCATGTGTTATAAATTCCCAACATTCACATGTTTTGTATTTTCTACATAGTTCAAATCTAGTTAGTTTAGTTGGCAGGCATCCTTAGAAAGTATCACGAAGTATTTTGCCTTATTGGCCAAGGGTAGCGGGATTTCAGTAGTTAGGAATTAGGAGTTAGGTTTTGTGTTGTTATTGAGCCTATAAAATATATAAACAAATATTATAAACTCAAAGTTTGATACAAAATATAAGAAGATAAAAATATCTGATAAAAGATAAGTCATTTGAAAAATTTGTTCGAACAAAATGTCCGACGTGAAAAATTTGAATAAAAAAGTTTGAAGACCAAAAGTCCTAAATAAAAATTTTAAATACCAAAATCCTTCAAATAAAATGTCTTAAAAAAACCCAAAAACCAAAATCTAATAATAAATCTTGATCAAAATGTCTAAAAACTAAATCCTGAATACAATTCCTCTGAATAAAACTAAGTCTTAGAAAGGTCCTTTAAGTTATCACCCAATAGTGCCTTCAAGATCAAGAAAGATTTCAATCATGTTCATGTTAAAGGCATCTCCTAAGAGATACTTTAAAAATTCCCTTTAATGTATGATAATTCCCTTTAAAGTATCTCCTAGGAGATTCCTTTCAAGGGCCTTGTATTTCCTTGAAGGTATGTCAACACTCTTGAGTGTAATTCTTGTTCAATACAAAATGATGTAATGATGGATTTTCCTTGTTAAAATATCTCTTGATGTTATTATGAGGTCTATAATTTTTATGGGTTTCATATTTAATCTTGGAATTAAGACACCTTTACCCCTCAATAAGATCTACAGAAGACTTATACATAATAATCAATGTATTATCAATTACCATCTTTAATTGAAATAACTATTTACTCGTTGAATCCTTTTTATGTCATAATAATGATGGGTAAGATCAACCTCGAGGTATCTACTATGATATTCCTTCAGTGGAATTATAATAACTTAATGGTGACTTGAAATTATCTCCTTGAGGGTAACTTGAAGGTATCTTAATGGGTGATTTAAAATTATCTCCTTTGGAAAGTTTTACTCTAAGAAGTTTCCAAAATAGGGGGAAGGGTAGAGTAGAAAATAAAGTCTCTATGGTCTCAATATTTACCTTTGAAGATGGATTATCCATGTAAAAGTGTTTTCCAAACCAATGTTTGTTGTAACTGTTGCACACACACAAACATAGTCAAGTAGTTTGAGAAAGTTTGATATATGAAAACTCAGAGATCTGGGCCAAAGGTTGATCCTAAGAGATAATTTGAAGGAGAAATCCACTCTTGTGCCTATTTTAAAGGTATCTCATTGAATCCATTATACACCTCAATAACACTAGGAAAGTTCAACATCAAAGTATCCACTAGGATATTCCTTCATGGGTAACTTGAAGGTATCTCCTAGGAGATACCTTGAAGATATTATAAACCTCAATAACACTAGGCAAGTTCAATATCGAGGTATCACATAGGATATTCCTTAGAGGGCTTTATAATACTTTCATGGGTAACTTGAAGGTATCTCCTAAGAAATACCTTGAAGATATTAAAAGGACTTTCAAGGTAAAGGAAAATTTTAGAGATACAATAAGGTAATTATTAAGATCTAAAACTATTAATGTAATAGTGAAATTGTTAAACTGAATTGAGGTGGAAACTGTATGTGTGTAAGAGGACCTAAAATGCATGCTCTTATGTTCAGCCTATCATTGCCAATACACACTCTCCCAAGTATTAGAAGGCCCTTCAAGTTATCAAGTTATCACCCATTAGTGATTTCAAGGTGAAGGAAATTTCTATTGGGAGATACATTCAATGTCCATTTGAATGTATGACACCAACCTTTGAGGTGTGTACTAAGAGATTCCTTCAAAGGACTTGAAATACACTTGTAATACTATCATGGTTAACTTGTAGGTATCTCCTATGAAATGCCTTATAATAAAAATTCACTCTTGTGAATGATTGAAATGTATCTCCTAGGAGATACCTTGAAGGTATATATTGATGGGCATTTTGACACATATTAGAAACATACTACCCCCTCATCTTTCTCCTTTGAAACAACTATTTTTGGATTCATTTTCCAATTAGATTATATTAGCTGGTTCACATATAATTTTTTTTAGTTTGGTCATACATTATTAGTTTAAGTGTGTGTTAATGTATATATTATAAATATTTAATATGTATTTTATATTGTAGGTTAGAATTAACATTTGTCACTACTTAATCATAGAAAACTTTCATGAACCGATGCAATATGTAACTTCCATTTTAAAAATATCGATATTTAAATCATTTCAATTGCTTTAAAGAATGTCTTTAGGTGAGAAAGGAATTCCCACACTTAAAAGGAAGAAAAAGACCTCACTCCAAGAGAATTTGGATATAGTACCATTTAAACTACCAAAACTAAAATTAAATCCAAATCACCATCTTCCATTTTATGGTGGTGATAAAATTCCTCTTGATGATTGGTATTTTGAGTTATTTAGTTTGCCAAACATGCATGCAAATATATACTTGTTTAGCACTACATCAGGAAAAGAATCTTCTATGATTGAAATAATCCTTTCCTGTGATAAGGATGAACTTGAAGATGCCCTTAAATTCCAATTGGAAGTATGGAATAGAGAAGAGGAAATTATCCATTGAGATACAACTAATTTTAATAAATTTACACCTAGTAAAATGGAATTGACAAAAAATAAATTTTCTCCTTCTTGTGAAACATTTGGGTTTCATTTGAATAACTATGACAAACTTCAAATGTCTAGGTTGATAGAAAAAGATAGTTTGGTCATTATAATACAAAATATTTTGAAATAAAAACATGAATAAGGGATAAAAACTTCTTTTACTTACCACCATGCAAACATGTATTTTAGATACCCTTCAGTTATGACAAAAAAATATTGAAGAAAATAAGACAAATAAAAATAATATATTTGTATGTAAATTTGAAAAAAGCTGTACAAGTACGCACACCAGTGGATAAAAATAAGATTAAACAAAAAGTTTATACACTTTTATTGACACAAACTTCTGATCAAACACATAATAAAATCTCTACATGGTATATTTCCTCTAGCAATTATGCCTTGAACATTCATGTAGAGATTTATGAATTGGGGGATGCTAATATCAAAATAAAAAAGTTGAATGAAAGAGGGGTGAATGATATAATTCATTCATTCATTTATAAAACATAATGAGGTTCCAATAAAGGATGCTTTGTCAATTCCTTTTGATCCAAGTAACCCTCTATGCATTATCGAATCAAAGGAAGTCCTAGAATATATGATGTAGAAAAAAATTGTAAGGTTAAAAATTATAGATGGCCAACACACAATTATGGCACGAAAAAAAATTATTTTAGAGGAGGAATACAATTCACTATCATTGAGAAATATATTTTCTATTAGAAGGGTAAGATTTTTGAAAACTTGTACTCCATTATATATTGTGAACAAAATATGTAACCAATATAATAAAGCCAATAAAAACAATTTATAAGGCTTCATTTATAGAAAGAGTTTGATTTTCATGTGACCTTATCCAAATGAGAGGTTGGAAGAATCTTGAAATAGGGAAAAAAGAAAGAAGAAATACATGAACAAGATAGACACTTGTTTGCACAAATGAATTGTTTAGCACAACAATTATAGGAGAGAAAATGCCTTCTTTTCATGGAACAACCCATTTGAGATTATTTTGATAAGGCATTTGATTTATTTGAAAGTGGTACTTTACTTGGTTCAGATAAATAAGATTTAAATCTAATTGGTATAATAGTACTAAAAAATATTCAAGGGTTTTCATACAAATAAAAAATAGAACTAGCAGATTTATTGGGAAAAGGGTGTATTTCCTTCTTAAAAACCCCTAGTTACAACAACATGGATACTTGGTGAAAAAAGGTGAAGATGGAAAGTAAAATATTATCAAAAATTATAAATTATTTCAGAAACCATGATTTGACACTTCCACCAGACAAAACAATCACACTTGGAGAGGTAATGGAGCATTATTCAATTTTTTAAAAAAGGTTTGATGATTTGTGTATCCTAAATGAAGGTATTTCAAAAAATGGAAAAGATTGGAAAGCATTATCTCAAGATTCAGTAATCATATTAAAAAAATATCTATATAGTGATGGAGGTCAACTTCCTAGGATAAATACATAAATATTAAACTACCATTACGGGCTCCAATGTATTTGGCCATCCATTTTAGAAGATTTTAATGAAATGTTCATTGTTGGTGTGAATGCCAATTTGATAATTATTGATCTTTTGAATCTCATTGAAGTTTTTAAGGAAGAATATATTCACCTATTTCTTTAGGCATTGATTGATAAATTTATTATTGGAGCCTTTAATGTATTCATTATACACAAATTAGAACATTTTTCTAGCATTCAAACCTCTCTCAAGAATATGTGTGTTGGGTGATTTCCGTTGCATGCAAGAAATGAGTGTCATATTATGGGGTCTAGATAGTAATAGATTCAATTGCAGTCATATTATAGGTATCAATTTTTATCAGGGTCCCACTAATTTTTGTCTTCAAGATTTCATCCTCCATTCACAACAAAATAAATTGGAGGAAGGTTTTGACATCAACAAAGATGCACCAAGATTTCAAATGATTGGTTTACACAAAATAGGAAGGCCATTCAAAAATTAACTACATAACTTATTTTGGGAGAGAGTTATCTCTACTTTCAATAATTTAGATACATGTGAAGTGTTAAGGGTATATACAAGAGCTAGATTGGTGTGTGCTTGTATAAAATTATTAATAAATTTATCTTGCATTAAAGAAACTGAAGAACAAACAATTTTTAATATTCAATTTTAAAATTATTTGACAAATTCAAAGTAAACAATACAAGAACAAATGCTTTGATCAGTACTATGTGCATAACATTTTTAATTTATTTTATAACCATGCTTCATTTTTCAAATATAACACCTTGACAATATTTTGATGTGTATGCTTTATTTTTCAAACCTAACATCTTAAAAATCTTTCGATGTGTAGCACTAATGTCATTGCATGAAAGTGAAGAAATAATAATAACATAAAATCATATCAATGAACATGACACTTTTCATGTTGAAGAAGGTAAGAAAAGGTCATCCATATTTTTTCAATTATATAATTTTTTATTTATCAACTATTTATAATACTAACAAAATATTTTCATGTTTTTATGTCTCAATTAAAATAGTTCACAATGTAGCTCTAGAACTTTGTGTCTCCAACACAACAACCCATGATACAACTCTATAGGTTGTTGCCTCCATGAACACAACACAAGGTAAAACTCCACAATAAGACACAATTTAAAGTAAAAAAATCAAATTAATTGATGACGAGAATTTTTAGTTACTACATTATATAATACCTTGCAGGAAATAAAGAACCAAAGGTTCAATGAAAGAGTGCATGTATACAAACTACAAAAAGACAAAAAAAGGTGAAAACCCCTTTCAATGAATGTGTAATTATACAATTTCATACAAGTATAAAATATATTAATTATCTTTATTTATTTAAACACATCACAATTGAATTTTTCTTCATGGATAGGAGATTGTATAATATAATAAAATATAGACTTGTATAATCTTGAGATTTGGAAGTGTGGGTTCATTTTATTATTGTATAGACTTGAATGTGGCTGTATTTACCCATTAAAATATTGTTTACATGTTGAATTTACCCATTAAAATATTATTTAAATGTTTAATTTACCCAATTTAAAATATCACAATATGTGTTATACTATGTTTTCAATATAATAAATTTTGATGTAGAGTATCCATGTCATCTTTATTAATAAAAAAATAATAAAGTATATTATGATATAAATAATTATATTTATATTTATTTAATTTTTTTTAAATTTGATGTGTCTTATTGGAAGTATATGAAGAGGGTTCAACTATTAAGGTGTATATTCATTTGAAATTAGTGATAGTGAACTTCGGCTTAAAAGAGTAAATCCTATTTTGTTTGTTGTGATGGGCTGTATAAGAATATAAATATGTATTGGTATGCATAAGAAAAATTTATACTTTCATTAATGTAATAATATAGATTGTGATTTATCAATGTTAAATTCCTATCAACGTCTATGAGAAACAAGTTATGGTAGAATGGGATTGTTTCAAAATATGATAAAGTTATGGTCAAGTTATAAGGATTCAATATGAACATTTATATGTATATGTATGTTACAAAATTGGAAATAGAAATAGTACATCCATGTATAATGATTATAGTTACATGTGCCTAAGCATATATTTATTTTTATATATGTTCATATGAATCTTTATAAGATTTTAGGAAATGCAAATAAAAAATGCATTAAATGAAATGCATTATGCTTATATGTTACAATATGAAATGTAAATCAAAATCACATCAATGACCAATCTAGTAACATGTAAAACATTCTCTTAGAAAATTTCTATGTTATATTTCTTATAATATAACATTGTTAATAAATGATTCATTTCTTTTTTAATAAATTGTAGACATTTCAAAAGAGGAGCTAAAACCGACTTCTAAAAAACTATTGATTTTGGGGTTAGATGACTTATTATTTGTTATGAAAAAAATAAAAGATATTCAAATGAATGATATGGGAAAAAAAGAATATTATAAAATATAAAATATGTCATTACATTCAAGATCATTCCAAATAAATTTTGAAGGTAGCACTGTAGTCTTTTTCTCACATTGATATTTGGTCAATGATAGAGGACAATCATTTGAGGTTACTCATTCAAGCAATGGGTTATACAAGTTAAAATTTCATGTTTGTTATGCGGAAAATATATTCTAAGCCCTTCAACATAAACAAAAAGAAACTGGATGAAGTTATTTTTAAAGGGACCTTTAGAGATGATTTTTCAATTACCAACACATTGTTCATTGATTGTAATTTTTAGAATTATGTTACAAATAAAAAATTGAAAATAAGTTATGCTACATGAAGTAGATATACTTTAAATAGAAGTAAAAAAGATGAAAAGTATTGGAGAATCAAAATGACATCTATCATTACATTTTTGGGAGAAAGCAAAAAATCCATGCCAATAGTTGTGAACCAGTGTTTAAAAAGATGTAACTTCACCATATTATGATTCTTTCAAGTGTATTTATTGATTATAAACTATAATTCTAGTAATAAACATTATCATCAATTTCATACAAATTAATTCTAAATTATTTCAAATGTAGTTCAATTTATTTCAAATTAATCGATTCTAATTTAGAATTACTTTGATTTGGTTAAGTGCAATTTGATTTATAGTTGGAGATTCATTGAAAGTATTGAATCATGTCTAGGTTTCAAAGCTAATCCTTTAAAGGTGGATACTCCATCAATTTATCTTGAAATTTCCCAAGTTGATCCATTAGTATATTGACACCTTCTCATGAAGATCTTCCCAATGAACAACACATAATTCTCAAGATATTTTATTAAGTAGATGAACTAATTATGTAATATCCCTTTGGATACCAAAACAAAAGCTCTGAATTGCTTATCTGTATTTCTACAAAATATCTTCAAATTGATAAATAAATCATAATATAATCTCTTATTTATTTGCTCATATGCTTACAATAGAGGACCTCTGTCAGGTATATAATGAATATTGAAAATACGGCCTTAATAGCCTAAGTATTTCGCAAACTAGGAAATAAATCTGGATTTGGTACATTTCGGCCTGCTATGTAAAAAACACAGTCGCTGTCATTAGTCGATATACTACCGACGTCGGTCACTGTGGGTCCTTCTCTGCCGACATCGGTCTTCAGTCGACCGATGTCGATCACTGGAGATCTCTGCCTGCCGATGTCGGTGTCTGAGTGAATCTGCTGATGCTTACAGATTTTTCATGGATCTATATGGACTTCGTATAGCCATTGATATAGCACAATCTGTATGCTTGATCATGATCTAAAAACTATGGGCTAATACAAAGATCTATATCTGGATAATAATTGAATCAAACCCAAAAATAAAGAAATACCTGTGAACCCTTGTGATAGCTTCTGTATGAAGTTATCTCTCAAACTTGTAAATCCCTGTGATAACTTCTGTATGAAGTTATCTCTCAATTTGGCAATAGATCAGCTAATCTCTCACAACCTCTGAATCGCACATAATGAAGAGTTGACGTTCTTCAATGCAAATGGAATCCTAGAACCCTTGGCTTAGTCTTCATAGAAGAATTCTTAGCAAAATCAATAATCAATTCATGAATACAAACTCTCTCCCATGAGAAAACCTTATACCCTCCAAAGGTATGCTTGCTAAAATTAGATTTCCTTAAATTAGACTTAGTAGTTCTTAAATTAGAACTAGGGTCTTAAAATTAGACCAAAATATTAATAATTAATAATTAATTAATATTTAATTAAAATTAGACCAAATAATTAATATTTGACTAAATCAATCAAATATTAATATCTCCCTTAATTCATTTTTGAATGAGCCTGAACGAAAGCCAAGCCCAGCTCCATCAAGACCCTCTATCCATCCCATCAGCCTATGAGGGTCGCATAATAGGCTAATCATCTGCTTGAAAAGATGTCAACTAGAAGGGGACATGACAGTCCGCCCCTCCTAAAATTGCTTGTCCTCAAGCAATCTCAACTCTGGATGCTGTAAAATATCCTTGCTTTCCCATGTCACATCCTCCATTGGAAAATCTCTCCACTTTACCAAATATTCCCTGATAGTCCTCCTACGCAACTGTCTCTCTCTATATTCCAGGATGGACTCAGGTACTAAAATCAACTTTCCCTCATCATCTAAGGGAGGTAAAATGGTAAAAGGATCACATGGTGTCCTAACGCCTTTTTGAGGCATGATACATGAAAAACATTGTGTACCTTGCTCTCTATCAGAAGCTCTAGCTCATAAGCCATCTCTCCAACACGTGTCAAGATCCTAAAAGGACCGTAGTAATGTGGCTTAAGCTTCTCTGCCCTACTCTTCTTAAGAGTAGACTGACGATAAGGCTGCAGCATAAGATAGACCATGTCACCCACATCAAAAGATCTCTTGGTCCTTCACTGATCTGCATACTGCTTCTACTGATTCTGTGCCTTAGCAATATTCTCCTTGAGAGTCTTCATAGTATCCTGACTCTCCTGCAATAATTCTCCAACACTCAGCACTCTACTGTCACTCAGTAGCAAATCTAGAAAACTCGGTGCCTCATACCCGTACAATGCCATAAAAGGAGACATCTGAATGGTCATGTGGAAATTTGTGTTATAGCAATACTCGCACAAATGAATCCACTTGACCCAAGCTTTTTACTTCCCTACAATGTAGTTCCTGAGGTATCCCTCCACCCATTTGTTCACTATCTCTGTCTGTCCATTGGTCTACAGGTGGTAGCTGGTGCTATGTGTAAGCTTGGTCCCATAGAGTCAGAACACCTCCTACCAGAAGTGACTCAGGAATCGACTATCCCTGTCGCTCACTATGCTTTGAGGCAATCCATGCAGTCAAAATACGTCTCAAAAGAAAACCTCTGCTACCTGTGTAGCTGTGTATGTGGTGGTAATCAGAAAGAAGTGGGCATACTTCATTAACCAATCCATGACTACATATATGAAATCTTGTCCTTGGGATTTAGGCAAGCCCATAATGAAATCCATCGACAAGCACTCCCACTTCCTATCAGGAATTGGAAGTGGCTACAATAATCCTGCTGGGTATGTGTTATCCTACTTATTTTGCTGACAAACAGGGCACTCACGCACATATTGAAGAACATCTGCCTTGAGTCCTTTCCATGTGAATCTCTCTCTAATCTATTTATAGGTCTTGAAATACCTAGGATGTCTTGCAGTAGGTACATCATGAAAGGCTCGCATGAGAATGTCTTTACCGCTGATCCTGGAATCAAATAAACCCTATTCTTGTAAATGATCAAGTCATTCACAAGAGTATATCTAGTGTCAACCGTCAATCCCTCAACAATTCTGGATGCCCATCTATCCTTGGCATACTCTGCCACAATCATATGTCGCCAATCCTCTGTAATGTGGACCATAGTACTCAAATACGGCCTGCGTGAAAGAGCATCAGCCACTACATTTTGGGTGCCCTTGATGAAAGAGATGTCAAAGTCATATTCCTGTAATTTACTCACCCACTTTTGCTGACGATCATTGAGGTCTCCCTGCCCCAAGAAATGTCTCAAACTGTTGTGGTCTGTTTTGATGCAAAATGTGCTACCCACAAGATATTGCCTAAATTTTGCCAAGGCATGCATGATAACAAGCATCTCCTTATCATAAATGTTGTATAGCCTCTCGGGTCCCCTAAGCTTATGGCTCTCATATACTATGGTGTGCTTGTCCTGCATAAGCACCGCTCCAATGCCCTCGCTTGAAGCTCGAAAGGCTTCAAAAAATTAGGTAGTGCCAAAACTGGGCACGTAGTCATCAACTCCTTAAACCTTTCGAAACACTCCTGTGCTTTAGGTGTCCACCAAAAAGCACCCTTTTTCATCAAATCTATCATAGGAGCTACATGTCATGAATAACCATTCATGAACCTATGATAAAATCCACACAAACCTAGAAATCCCCGTAGCTGTGTAAGGTTTGCCGGAATAGGCCAGTCTATGATAGCGCGGATCTTCTCAGGATCCATCTGCACTCCCCCTACACTGATAATATGACCCAAGTATAACAATTCAGTCATCCCCAAATCACATTTGGACTCCTTGGCATACAAGGATTCCCTCTCCAAGATGCTGAGTATAGTCTCCAGATGAGCCAAATGCTCTTGCTAAGTCCTACTGTATATAAGAATGTCATAAAAAACAAGTACAAACCTCCTCAGCAGTGAGTGGAAGACTCTCTTCATGGTGGACTAAAATGTTGCTAGCACATTAGTGAGCCCAAATGGCATCACTATAAACTCATAGTGTCCACAATGGCAACAGAAAGCTATCTTCTCCACGTCTTGCTCACGAACCCTGATCTGATGATAGCCTGACCTTAAGTCTATCTTCATGAAGTAATGTGCACCATGGAGCTCATCAATAAGCTCATCAATATGAGGTATGGGATACCTGTTCTTAATGGTTCTCTTATTCAGGGCTCTGTAGTCAATGCACATGTGTAAGGTGCCAGCCTTTTTCTTCACCAGAACAACTGAAGAAGCAAACGGTGATTTGCTAGGCCGAATGTGACCCATAGCAAGTAACTCCTTAATTGTTTTTTCAATCTCATCCTTTAACCACTTGGGATGTCGATAAGGAGTAATCATAATGGGCTTATCACCCTCCTCAAGCTCAATAATGTGCTCTATGCCCCTGTCTGGAGGTCTCCCTGGTGGAATATCACTAAATACCTTGTCATTCTTGACTCTCAACTGCTGAATGTCAGGATGATACTTGGTCTTCTACTGTCCCTCCTACATTGGTGCCAATGTGCACTCGGCAGCCTAGTCTACCATGTCATGTGGCATGAGCCTCTCCATCTGATGTAAATAAATAGTTTTGATGTTGCCGTCCCGTATTGCCTTAAGAATGTGAGTCTTCCCATCAACATCAAAACAGATCTCCATATCCTTAAGACTAAGAGTGACTACCTCAAGGGAATGAAGCCACTTCATGCCCAAAACCAAATCTATATCCCCCATGTTGACCACATAATAATCAACCTTAAACTCATAGTTGTTCAAGCGCAATGGGAGATCTCTGATCATCTGCTCACACCTGAGGGTGTAACCGTCAGCTACCTTAACTCTAATGCCCTCAAACTCTTTTGTGGTGAGTCCACGCTTCTCCACAAATCTAGTATCAATAAAATTATGTGTGGCTCCCATGTCAAGAAGGGTAATGACCCTCTGTCTTGCCAAAACTCCACAGAGTCTAAATGACCCCTCGTGCTAGATGTTAGATAGGCGTGCCTCCTGAATTTGAAACTCTGACTCTACCTCTACCCTAGTCTCTGAAGCCTCAACCTCTGGCTCCTCAGAACAATCGTGATGTTCAGAATCTTTGGATTCCTCATCCTCATAATAGGTCCACATCACCTGAGTTGCCTTGCCCTTAGGCCTCAAAGGATAATCGTGATTAGCATCATAGGGACCTTTGTAGTAGAAACAAAGCTTCTTCCTACGTAGATCATTAAGAGCCTCTCTATCCAAAGGTGGTGCTGTTGGGTTGGCCTTTGAATCATTCTTAACACCTGATTTATCTATGTTGAAACCTGGTCTTTCTCTATTCTTGTTGAAGCCCTTACTGTCCCTAGATGAAGAAGTACCTCTAGAGTTAGATCTACTTGATGGGGCTGCCATCTCCATACTACGCGCCTTCTTCATAGCTTCCTGTAATGAAGGAGGATCAAAGCCTTTGATCTAACCTCTCAATGGTTCTGTCAATCCCTCCATGAAGAGTACTACAAGTCACCTCTCTGAAATGTCAGGAACCATAACTGATAACTTCTGGAAGTCACCAATGTAAGACTCTAGACTGCCACTTTGGCGCAACTGTGCCAACTCTCAGAAATAGGACTCTAGATCCCTCCTATCAAAACACTCTACCAGCCTATCCATAAACTCTTGATAAGATGTGATCCGATCATGATAGAGTGTCACCATCCCGTGGTGCCACTAATCATGAGCTACTCCCTCAAGATGTAGTGTCGCATATCTGATAGCATCTTCCTCAGCCATCGGATGCAATGTGAGAAAGGTGTCTAACTTACTAATCCAGACCTGCGTTGTGACCTTACCACTACCATCAAACATCACGAGTGTGAGCCTGCTCGTAGCATGCTTAAGATCATTATTCTGGTGTCTAGGTCTCCTGTCTTGTCTAACCAATCTGTAGTGCTCTCTCCTCAAATTAACAAAATGATCAAAGGATGTCCTCTCTTGAACATGAGGAGGTAATAAGTCCCACTCATCATTTGTAGCCATGTAAACATTTGCAAATGAGGAATCTCCTGCCTCTTCCTCTGTTGGAACTTTTGGTTCCTCTTGAACAAACGTAGGACATGTAGGTCTATCTGCTATTCTAGAGTGGGCCTGCTGGGGTCTCTAATTAACCGTAACACTCCTATTATCTCCTTGTTCCCCATTCTATCTATCAGGTGCATTCATCCTCCTTATCATAGTAGTAAGTGCCTGTAGTGCCTGTGTCATCTCATGGTAGGTTTCTCTAGTACTCAAATCATCATTATGTCAGTGGCCCCTGGGTGGGCTACCCTCACATCTATCACTCATGATAAATGGTTGCTGTTCTAACAACTGGGTACCTTCAATCAAGGCTCTATTACGTGTGTTATACCTGTGTGGTCCCAACTCTTATGACTGCATAAGACTGTCAAACCCTTAGGATGGCAGGATTTAGCTCTGATACCACTGTAATATCCCTTCGGATACCAAAACAAAAGCTCTAAATTTCTTATCTATATTTCTACAAAATATCTTTAAATTGATAAATAAATCACAGTATAATCTCTTATTTATTTGCTCATATGCTTACAATAGAGGACCTCTGTCAAGTATATAATGAATATTGAAAATACAACCTTAATAGCCTAAGTATTCCACAAACTGGGAAATAAATTTGGATTTGGTATGTTTCGGCCTGCTGTGTAAAAAACATAGTCGCCATCGTCGGTCGATATACTGTCGATGTCGATCACTGTGGGTCCTTCTCTGCTGACGTCAATCTTCAGTCGATCGATGTCGGTCACTGGAGATCTCTGCCTGCCAATGTTGGTGTCTGAGTGAATCTGCTGATGCTTACAAATTTTTCACAGATCTGTACAGACTTTGTACGGCCACCAATATAGCACAATCTGTATGCTTGATCCTGATCTAAAAACTATGGGCTAATACAAAGATCTATATCTGGATAATAATTGAATCAAACCCAAAAATAAAGAAATACCTGTGAACCCTTGTGATAGCTTTCGTATGAAGTTATCTCTCAAACTTGTAAATACCTGTGATAACTTTTGTATGAAGTTATCTCTCAATTTGGCAATAGATCAGCTGATCTCTCACAACCTCTGAATCGCACACAATGAAGAGTTGACGTTCTTCAATGCAAATGGAATCCTGAAACCCTTGGCTCAGTCTTCACAGAAGAATTCTTAGCAAAATCAATAATCAATTCATGAATACAAACTCTCTCCCATGAGAAAACCTTATACCCTCCAAAGGTGTGCTTGCTAAAATTAGATTTCCTTAAATTAGACTTAGTAGTTCTTAAATTAGAACTAGGGTCTTAAAATTAGACCAAAATATTAATAATTAATAATTAATTAATATTTAATTAAAATTAGACCAAATAGTTAATATTTGACTAAATCAATCAAATATTAATATCTCCCTTAATTCATGTCTGAATGAGCCCGAACGAAAGCCAAGCCCAGCTCCATCAAGACCCTCTATCCATCCCATCAACCTACGAGGGTCGCATAATAGGCTAATCATCTGCTCAGAAAGATGTCAACTAGAAGGGGACATGACAAATTACTTATTATGTTTTCATCCATAATTTGGCCAGTCAAATAGTGCCATGTGTCCCAAAAATGGAATCTACTTCAAAGGATCAATGATCAATCTGAAGGCCTAGAAGGGTGTTGCAAGTTCAAAATAGTCCAATCCATTCAAAATGATCTTCTCCAAAATGGTTTGAAATAATTCAATTTATTTGGAATATAGAAAATAGCCCAATTTAATCAAAATGATCAATTCTCAAATGGTTTGAAACAATACAATTTATTTGAAATATACAAAACTTATTTTTAGAGAAAATCTTCTTGACTCCACTTTATAGGTATAAGTCTACATTATTCAAAATAGCCCAATTTATTCAAAATGATCTATGCTCAAATGATTTAAAACCATATAATTTATTTGGAATTTACAAAATTTATTTTTGGATAAAATCTTCTTCACTCCACTTTATAGGTATAAGTCTAAATTATTTAAAATAGCCTAATTTATTCAAAATAATCTATGCCCAAATGCTTTAAAATAGTCAAATTTATTTCAAATATAAAAATTTTATTTTTGAAAAAAATTCTCTTCACTCCACTTTAGTGGGTATAATTCCATATTATTTGAAATAGATTGATTTATTCAAAATGATCTATGCCCAAATGGTTTGAAACTATCTAATTTATTTAGAATATAGAATATTTATTTTTGGAGAAAATTTTCTCCACTCCACTTTAGTGGGTATAAGTCCAAATTATTCAAAATAGTCCAATTCATTTGAAATGATCTATGCTCAAATTGTTTGAAATAGTCCAATTTATTTGGAATATAAAAAATATATTTTTGGAGAAAATAATCTCCACTCCACTTTACTAGGTATAAGTCCAAATTATTGTAAATAATCCTTCATAGATCAAATGACCTTAAATATAAACTTACAACTAAATAAGGGATCACAAACAACCCACTTATTATTTATATTAGGGTATATAATTTTGGTGAATGAGAGCTTATAATATAGCATATTAGTATTAAATTCATCAAGGGTAGGACCATTAAGCCATTTGATACTTTCCCAAACTCCTCACCCTCAAAAATGGACACTGAGATGGAGCTATGAAAAGACTATAATAAAAATGTATATGTTGTTTGTGAATAAGAAACATGAAATTTGTGTTTAATATTAACCCATGAGACTCATTCTACCTATGAGAAGTGATAATAAAAGGTATTTAAACCCTTAGAAAACTAAGTAAAATACGAACAACTCCTAATCAATGCCAACAAAAAATTTTAACCTTGAGATTCTATCATAGGGATCTATACCCATGATACCTTGATCTAAGACCAATAAATATAGGTTTCACCATGACTAGATGTTTTACCATCTTCCATGCTTTTCAAATTGATTTGAATCTAGGGGAACTAGCTTCCTTAGTAGAGAAAGATATAATTAGAAGATTTAAAATGTGCAATCCTTTCCAATACTTCTTACCTTTAGGGTATCATCTCACCATGTTATATCTAACCACAATTCTCCATGGTTCATTAACTTTAAAGGATATAATGGTCCACTCAATTGTAAGAGTGATAACTTGGATTCTTAAATCCTTTAGGCCTAGCCCACCTAACGCTTTGAGATTAAATAAATTCCACAAGCAATAACATGTATTTTATTATTCCGCTTACCATTAAACCACAAGAAAACCCTAAAAATATTATGGAGTTTGTTAATTTGAGTCTTATTGAATAAAAATTGAGAATAATAGTAGATATTATATGATGTAATCATTTTCTGACAAAACTTGGATGCTAATAGGAAGAGAGAGAAGATTACCATACCATTTAACAACCTTATTATTTAATTTCACAAGGAACCATTCTTACATTTATTTTAAGGATAGAGAGAGTAAAAAATTAATACCTGGATATCTAACCAAGTGTTTAATACCTTTCTCAAACCAACCAAATTCAAAAATGCTTTCAAGAGGGTTTTCATCCCACCCAATAACACAAGATTTATGATAAGTAAATTTAGATCCTAAAGTAGAAAAGTAAATATCAAGTTTATATGTGATATGTTTAAAATTATCTCTTTTTAGGACTATAAAAAGAATGGTGTCATCTAAAAACAACACATCCAAGAGCTCATGCTTACTAGGCAAGGAAAACCCTCTAATAGGGGGACCTAAGGACGCATATCTTAATAGATAGTGGATATAACTAACTATAATTACACAGAGTGAGGGGGTCAAATGAAACCCTTTCCTAATGGAACTTTGAAGATTAAAAGTTTCTATAAGGATCCCATTGAATTCAATCATAATAGAGTAATATTTTAAACAATATAAACACTCTACAGAACTTGTCTTGAAAACCAAAATCATGAAGCATATTGTCTATGATAGTCCACTCAAATTTATAACAAGCCTTTTCAAAATCCAAGATAATCATACCCACATTTTGATTAGAGTAAATATCCCATTGCATGACTTCCCAAATAGATATAAGGTTGTCAATAATATATATCCCTTCAAAAAAACTTATTTGGGTATAAAAAATGATGCTGGGAAGTAGGGACTAAATTATCCTCCCAAACATCTTTGCAAGAATTTTTCAAGAGACATTTAATAGGATTATCAACCTATAATTTATAAATTTAATTAGATCACCATCATTAAGCCATATTTTAATAAATACCATGTTGAAATCAAGACCAAGAGAACCAACCTCCAAGCCTTCTCTATAAAATTTAAGGGATTCTTGAGAAATCCATTCTTTATTCATATTATAAAATCCAGTGGGGAAGCCATAAATAATATGAGCCTTATCATTTTGGAGGAAGTCAATATCAATAAATACTTAATCTATAAATAAATAACTATCAAAGGAAGCAAATTGCTTTGAGGAGACTTATTTTAGAATGTTATTGGCACAAATTATTATATTTATCTCAATCTACTAGTTAAAACCATACAAGGAAAATACAATAGAGTAGAATGTAAAGAAAACATTATTTATTTCACTTATATCCTTAGTAACAACTCCTCCAATATAAATTTGTTGAATTATTTATTTACTATGCTTAGATTTGAGTATTCTGAAGAAGTCTGGAGTGTCCTTATCCCCCAATTTTAAGCAATTAAGTCTAGATATAATTTGGGCCCCTTTAGCAATGTATTATTTTGTCATTATGATATTATGTTTGAGGACCACCAAATTGCATAAGAGTTATCCATTATAAGGTTAATCTCAGAGAGAATTTTCAAAATTTATCAATTTTTCCTGTGAGTCTTTGAATAATTTTATCCTTAAAATTATTTAAATTTCCATGATGTCATAGTTTAGAAAATTAAATTTCTATACATATCTGATGGTGAGCACCTTGAATTTGAAAAAAGATTACCTCACCAAGGATTTGATTGAAAATGGTTATAAAAGGTGGGAAATTAATAAATATTTTCATAAGAATAGCTCTCATACTCAAATAAATCATAATTTGGAGCTATATATTCCAATGATCACCATAATTTATGTGAAAGGAATTTCATAAAAAATGGCAAGAATTGTGAAGAAGGTTAGAATACAGACTAAATTCAAGCCTCTTAACACCCTTCATTCATATTTGGATTTTGCCAAGGCTAATATAGATCCAATTTATTAGAGAGGTTTTTATGACATTCTTTGATCATACGATGTTCCTTATGTGGGTGAAATAGGTAGATCACTACAAATGAGAATGAAAGAACATACATGTGATATTCATAATTCTACAGTTGATTTCTCAACACTGGCAGAACACACTTTTATCATGAAAAACCATATTTTTATGGATCAAGATAATATTATTGTGAATGAATAATAATATTGAACAATAAAAGTGAGGGAAATTATTGAGATTAAAAAATGCCTAATAATCTAAATAGAGACAATGGCTTGGGTATTGGTGATTCTTGGCAGGCTACTATTAATTATTTAAAAAAGGTGTGTTTGGAGGCCAACCTCCTATTTTGAGATTTTTATTTCTTCATTATTTTATTTATGGGGGGTAAATGTTGTTTATATTCATAATTTATCATTAACTAACTTCACTTTTGACTTCTCTCATTCTACCAGCCTTAAGGATGGGCACACATATTATGCTTGAAATGTTGGTTTCAAATTATCTACACATGATGATTCTATAAATTTAATTTTATAATTATTTTAGCCTTGATTTTTCCATAGATTATCATAAATTACTTTCTCATATCCATATAGTTATTTCAAGTAACAATGTTCGATGAATACTCACTCATCATTTTAGCAATAATCCATGATGTTTGAATTCCATATATACATTATTTATCTTGTAAGTGAGACACATTAGGCTTATACAATCCTTTTAAATCAACTCCCTTACTTTCATCATAAAATTTCAAGAGTCATAATGATATTAATGGGGTGGTGGCTAGAGACAACAAAAGGAAGGACATTAACAAGGTTAGCTCTAGTACCCTACTTAGCACTAAAAAAATACTTGTTAAGGTACAATCTATCTAGTGTAGAGTAGACTAATTTTTTAATCTTATTATTACACCAAGTGAAACAAATAACTTTATTAGATGATTTACTCTTATCAAGGGGTTTTATAACTTATGAATGTAGAACCAATCAATTTTTTAGAGGATTTACTCTTACTAAGGGGTGCCTTATCTTATGAATGCACTTTAGCTTTGACCAGAAGAAGAGCTCCTTGCCTTTCTAAGAGAGGGATTCACCACCCTACTTGTATTATATATCCTTAATCATTTTCAAGTATCCTCCCATAATACATAAGATATATTTTAGGTTTGAGGTAATCTAGTTCCAAATCTATGTTCTCTCTATAGTCATGATGAGAATAAACATTTCAAATCCCAAAGAACTATTTTTGGTGTGAGAAAATAAACCATAAAGATCTTTGGTAGGGTAAATAACCATGTTCCATAATTATATATAATCAATCAGGGTTAATGAGAATAACAACACCACCTTTACCTCTAGAGTGGTTAGTAGAAAGTGAACACACTTCGGCCACACATAATTCAACACCATAGCAAGTTTAGAACCAACTTCCTAGACTTCTTGCAGAAAAAGGAATTAAAATTAACCTCTCAAATGTATGATTTGTTTAAAAATGGGCCTTCTATCAAATGATTCATGGGATCCCACATTACATCTAAAAATATTCATGAATAAAAGGATAATTACTTAGTCTAACATTGGGTCTTAGACAACATTTATTTTGGTATAACCTACTAAAACATTATGTAACTTTATTTATTTAATATTTGGTTTTCATTTTAGAGTCTTTGGGGTTACCTTGAATTAAAAAAATATTTTCTCCCTATTCATCACTGGAAAATCCCTAAAAGTTCAAATAATTCATCTTAGTTTTAAGCCTTTTAATCCCAAATTTAGTTTTACCTTGTAACTATTTGCTATGAATGTCCAACAAGGAAAAAAATATTTCTATACTAAGGGCACATATTTCCCATGAACCACATATGATAGGGTAAAAATATCAATGGAAGTATCACTTCCATTTAGCAAGTTGGTTTCAAGGGCCAATGAGAGATCAGGGGTAACAATATTTTTAGATGGTGGTAAGGCTACATTGACAACATAATCATCAAAATATCTCTTTTTAATATTAAAAATACCATTCTCATGAACATCCTTTTGTATTTACCCACATATTGATGACACAATCTCAAGGGTTTATTTAGCAAGGACATCTCCACCAATAGAAACATCATTACAACATGAGAAGGTGAAATTGTGGGAAAGAAAATAGAAGGGTAATTAGGGGGAGGAGGGGGAAGCATCATACACACCATACATATCAAAACCATATGGAACAACATGGAATTTACTTGAGGGATATATTTCAACCTCTTTGTCAGAATTATAATGAGGGCTATCTTTCATCACAACATCACTTTTAGTCAAATAATAAAGATACCAGACTCAAAAACTTTACTTTGGGGATCAAATTTCCCCACACCCTAGTTTTTGTTAACTGATATGTTCATAAAATGGATTTTTAATCCCATATTTAAAACAAAAAAAATCAAGTATTAAGGCCTCCCAAACCATTAAGTGGATAGGAAAAGGACCATTCTTTAATTCTAAAAATTAAGGTTTTAGGGAACACTTCAAACTTTTCCAAGGAAATTAAAAATATTCCATGCATGTGAGCCAAAGGTATTCTAGTGTATTCTATTTGTAACGCTTCCCCAAGTGGTTTAAGAGAATGAGGGAGAAAATTAAAAAAAATAAATCGACACGTTTTTATATCAAACCATCTAGGGGAAGTGTTAAAACAAATGTTATTGTAATCAAGATTAGGGTTCTAATAGATTACACTAAAATCTGATTAACCCATGTTCCATAGAGGTTTTCTAATGGGTCCCCTTTATATATTATAATTTTTAAATAAAACCATGAAATCCCTTCTCTGAATCATTCTACTAAAGTTATAATATAGACCCATATTTTTTTCCCAAATAAAATTCAACAAGTTGTCAAAAAAATTTATAGATGATAGAGAATATATATTAAGATATTTAAAAAAAATACCAATGTTCTTAACCCTAATTTCCTCCAACTATAAATCTCTTTTCATGGCTTCATTGGGACACAAAGTGAAGATTTTAGTAGGTCAAGGGACTTACCAATTTTTTTATGCTCTACTTCTCGCCTATGAATTCCTGTAAGCCAAATCCATTGATTATAAACATTGATACTTATGAGTGTTTAAGGTTTTCTTCGAGCCACATGACCTCACTGAATAATTTCTTCCCCTATTTTTTCTCACATCCTTCTATAATTTCCAAACTTGAATTAATGCCTTAGTTAGATCAATTTTTATTAATATACTTTTCCTTATAGACTTCATTAACGAGTCATCCATTTTTTAATTCCTCTTCAAAATTCACATGAACATGAGATTCATTAACATTGGAATCCATATTATTGGAGAGTGAGGGGTGAGGAGATAAATTATTATACCAAGATATCAATAGATTAAGTAGATAACTTATCACAAAATTTGAGACAACCTAATAAAACACATTAAAAGATTAAAAAAATGAAAAATAAAGGAAAACATACAAAAAATGGACTCCACAGTGGCTAGTAGCTAAGATTAACCAATAAAAACAAACCATAATTGTTGATCATTTTTTGCCCAACAGGTCAAAAATTGGTCCCCTTCTTCCCCTGTTGTTCTAGGCCAATTCATTTTTGATTTTGCACAAGTCTAGGAATTTCTATGGACTTTGCAAGTTTATTTCTATGGACTTTATAGGTGGAGTTTCTACAGATTTTGCAAAGAAGTTTTTTTTCACGCACTCTGTAGGTTAGTATTTTGGCACATGAAGAATTAGTTCAGAGAGTGTTGGGGTTTACAAGGCTTCTTCGGGCTCTTGTCTGAAGAAATTCACAAGGAAGGTTGGCATCTTTGAACCATTGAACCGGTTCAATGCCTTGGTTCATCACTTTGGTTCAATGGCAGAGTTTAATGCTTTGGTTTAAAGCCAGTTCAAGGCTTGGTCCAATTCAGTTGGTTCAACACTTCAGCGAAATTTCAATGCCTTGGTTCAATCAACAAGTTCATCGCTCAAGTTCAACATTTTGATTCAACGGTTTTGGTTCACACTCGGTTTTCTCCATTAGTTCATCGGCTTTTGGTTCAATCAAAGGGTTCAAAGGAATAGTTTAAACACTTGGTTCAAGCGGTAGGATTAAAGGCTTGGTTCAACAAAGGAGTGGTGCATCGTGTTGAACCGTTGAACCATTAAACCACTAAACTGTTGAACCATTTTTGGTTTAATTGGTCGATTCAACAGCTTAGTTCAATTGGGTAGTTCAAAGGAGCATCCCAAAAAGTGAAGGACAAGTGCCCTTACGGAGGGCAATTCTAGGTTCAAGAGCCCTTGCAGAGGGCAGAGAACACTTCAAAGAGAAAGCTACAAAGGATGATTTCTTTTGGAAATTTTTCTAAGGAAGTTGGCAGAGGCAAGGAAGAAATCCTTCAGACTTTTTGTTCGAAGGAATTCCTTCAGACAAAAAGTCTGAAGGAATTCAGAAAAGTTGTAAACAAAAAACCCATAGAAAAAGCCCGTAGAAAAGGCCCGAAGGAATTTTCCAAGGATGGTGACGTCCCGAAAGCCATCAACTTTAAGAAGATAGACTAGCCATTGGTTTTCAAGCTATAATGGGCCCATGAACATCAAATTTTACACCAAGAAATCCAGAGTGTGGAAGGTGCCAAGTTATAACCGCGGAATCTTTGGCATGTTTTCTCTAAAGGAAGCAAAACATGCCATGTATCCCCTGTAAGGCTTGGTAGATGCTAACAAGTGTCAGGACCCATCACCTCTTCCCTTTTGTCCCATGAACACTATGGTGGGCCCTGACAAACTGCTAAAGAGAGCGGAAGCTGCCATGCATTGTTTTCCATAGTACTCTCCAAAGGTGTTTGAAGCTTCTATAGATTTAGCAGATATTGCCACGTGTCCCATCATAAACTTAGCGGAATTTGCCACGCATCGACATCCACATTTCAAAGTGCCTTATGAGTTTTAAAGTGATGGGTGCGCAGATGTCAAACTTTGCAGGAATGAATAATTGTTGGTTTTCAAATGAATGGCGTGAGCTTGAAGCAATTCAAAGACTAGAATCCAGAGAGCTAAAGAACTAGTAGAATTAACTCGAGAGACAAAGGAGTAGAAATAGAGAAGGCAGCCCAGGTGGAAAAAAGGAGGTGAGTTATATCTACAATTGAAACAGTGTCTGCCAATTGATTACCAAGAGGCACAAATAGGCAATGAATGGTGCAACTCATCCTTCCCCATTCTACATTAATGAGTAGGCAAGCCACAAAATGCCTTAAAGGAGCAGTCTTTTGTAGACAAATGGTGTGTCCCATAATTTCACCTTGAAGCAAGGGGTTGACACATCATTACCTTGGAGCGGCTTTCCTCTTCCCAATGATCAGAACGCACATGGGTCATTTGTAAAAAGGGTGCCAAAAGGCCTCCTTTCTTCCTCTATATATTGTAGAATTGTCATTTGGAAAAGGATATGTCACATTTGTAAGGTGAAGCCCTGGCAAATTTTCACCTAAAATCAATAAATGCATTTTTACCTCTATTCTGGTTAGATATCTCTGTGTGTGTCTGAGTGTTAGTTTTGTGTTTAGTCATTGCTTTCTAATGCTTTCACAGGGTTAACACCAATGCACCTAGTGTCTATAAGGTGCCATTCCTACAAGTGATAAGGAGAGCTACATTTGGAAGTGTAGAGACAAAAGAAGCTACTATATAGTGTGCCCTTTCCATAACACCTATGGTGAGTCCCTATTTTCTATGTGTTTCATTAAAGCCTCCCTGTTAGGTTCCTACAACCTGGTCCTTTTGTTAGTTTAAAGTGTATGTATGTGTTTGTATGGTTTCAAGTGTGAGTGTGAGTAGGTTGAATCATTTGGTGCATCACCTCTTTTAGAGTAGTTTTGTTTTCCTGCAATCTTTCTCCCTTTCCATCTCCCCCATTATATATATCTATATATATGTATTATCACTTTTTGGAACAACTCAAATACATCAAAGGGAGCTATCCCTTACCTAAAGACTCTCCCCTCCAACTTCACCAATCCCACAGGTGAGAGGGGAGTTTCCATTTTGACATGTGGAAGGCAGGAGCTCAGCCTCCTGCCCCAGGTGCAATCCACTACATCAACAGTTTTTGGCATGCCCGGTGGGACTTAGTTTTTACACTCAGTAAAGTTTCATGATTGATGCTGGTCCTGTTACAACAAATCAACTATTTTTAGCATCTAGTGACTCCACTGGTAAATAAATTCACTCTCTAATCAAAGACCAGTCTGACTTCCTATGCCTGAAGTCACCACACGGTCTGCTTCTAAGGGTGTCCCTTTCAAATTTATTGAATTACCTTTGAACTCAACAAAGTGACTGAGATTTGAGAGGACCCATCCTTATTCAGCAAACCACTTTCCAAAACTTGTTATAAATAATACCTATGCAAGAAGGCTGCAGTTACATCCTGTCATAACTATGGCATTACCCTTTATGACTTTTTATGGTCAAAGTCCTTTGAATCTCCAATGTTATGACCCAATTCAAGGAGCTACCCTCAAAAGTGTGCCTTCCTTTGATGGAGAAGGGCCCACTGTAGTCATCGAGCACATCAAAAATATTGCTAACCTCTACAAAATTCACAATTTCACCAATGAAAATATTGCAATCAGATTGTTGGCATTGTCTCTCAAAGGCAAAGCTCTTGACTGGTATGGGACTTTGGTTATAAATTCAATCAGTTCTTGGAATGAATTGGGTACTCACTTGATGGACTATTTTGGGGAAAAGAGCAACCACCTCTCACTTGCTGAGTTGCTGACTACCATGAAAAGGGCCCCACATAAATACATGCAAGATTTCAACACTCAGTTTCAGAAGACATAGGATAGAATCCCTATTTTGGTAAGAATGACTACTAGCTATGCTTTCCTGTATTACTTAAGAACATTGAAAAATGATATCACTATTATGATATAGTCCATGGGAGGACATGTGCTGCCTGCCACCTATGACATAGCTATAGTAGTTGAAAATTGCTTAGTGCAGGCTGGGAAGATAGCTCCTAAACCCCATATGCTACTTTTCCCTGAAATGCTACCTCTAATTCAGACTGCTGCTCCCACATTAGCTCTTCTACCTAGCATAGAAAAACCAATTGCTACTCCATCCAATGAGCTTCATGAAGTCAAGAGTCTATTGAAAAATATGTCAAATGAACTTGTGGCTATTAAAAGGCAGCAAGCTTAAAGCAACATACCCAACCAAGGATACCAACAATATGGTCAAGCTCTTAGACACCCTTTCCAACATTACAATCAAGGACATGGTTAACTTACTTAGACCAGACCCTTTCAAGGCTACAACCCAGGTGCCCCTTCATCATCTAAGGCTATGGTGCCCATTCAAAACAATCTGGTGCAAGAACAGCCAAGTTGTTCAACCATGGGATATGGTTAGGAATAGGTTGTTTATATGAATGAAATGACAGGTTATTACCCAAATGTATAAGATGATCAGGCAACCACCCATTCCCAAGTCTTTGAGGCTCCAACACAACCCAACATGATTAGCAATCAAGCCCAACCTGATTCTACTCTCATGAATCATCTGGAAGGAGAATTCCATTTAGTCAATTATGTGGGTGCTTCAAACAATTAGGTTGATCGTGTTGCAACCAACACAAGATTCAAAAGGAGAGAAATGAAAGAGGATCATGTTACTACCCAAATTCCAACAATCCCCTCTTCATCACCCATAAATAAAAGGTCCCAGGCTTTAGATCGCCGGTTGTACCTTTAGCTCCTTAGCCTACACCTCAGGTTGTAAATAATTCTAAAGGAAATTTGAGGGAAGGCAAACCTCGAGTCAATGTGGTTGACCAAATGAAGAAGTTGCACATGAACATCTCCTTGTGGGATTCACTATCAATACCAGGGTAAAAGGACATATTAGAAAAGGAATTGTAGGAGCTAAATGAACAAGCTATCCCAACAAAGGCTGATAATGTCTTGATGATGAATGGATAGCCTTCCACCTCAGGTTAGGTCCAGAAAGAAGAAAAGGTTCCTCCTTTTTATGTGTCCTTGGTCATAGGAGATTTATTGGTGTATAATTGCATCATTGACAATGGAGCAAGCACCTCAGTGATGCCCAAATGCATAGTTGACAAGCTAGGCTTGAAATATGAAGAAATGACCAAGGGAGTCCTACAGCTGGATGGAACCCCAGCAAAGACAATTGGGGTGGTAAAAGGTTTGAACTTGATGCTGATTGCTTACCCAACCTTCTTAGTTCCTCATGATGTAGTGGTGGTGGATGTCCCTCCTTACTTTACCATCTACTTATCTAGGGATTTTACATCCAAGATAGGCAGCTACTTAGCAGTAAATTGGTCTTATCTAGTTTTTAGAACCAAGTATGGGACTAAAGTCAAGATTGAATCCGAGCCACTCGACAAAGATCATCTAGAACCTTACTCACTCAAGGTAGCAAATGTTAGCTATGCCATCATCAACCAAGAAGAGTCCCAAGTAGACCAATCTCCATCCTCTGCCCTTGAAGGAGTTGCAGACCTGCTCTTAGATGAATGGGGAAGTGACAACTTCGAGCATGATCCTTACAAATTCATAGAGGAGGCGGGCTTTAAAATTTATTGCATGCATGAAGAGGGTACTTTTGTACCAAATTTGATGAAGGCCAGCCAGGAAAGGTCATGTCTATGGCAGTTGTTCTTTGATGGTTCAAAAAGTAAGTTGGGATCTGGTGGTGGAGCGGTGTTGGTCTCTCCTTCAAAAGAGAGGTATTTTTCAGCCTTTCGATTCCAATTTTCCCGCACATGCAATGTTGTGGAATATGAATACCTCATCCATGGTTTGGAATGGGCAAGGAAAGGGGGAGTCAAAGAGCTGCAAGTCTTTGGTGATAGTGAGCTGATTGCTAATCAGGTAAGAGGCTAGAATTTGATGAAGAATTCTCTACTAAAGTCCTCCAAACATAGGGTATGGGACTTAGTGGAAAATTTATTTGCTTTCAATATTTCCTCCATTCCTAGAGAGTAGAACAAGTAAGCAAATAGGTTGGCAGTAGTTGGTGCCTAGTTTGATATCCCTCAGGAGATAGGCCAAGACCACAACTCATGCCACTTGAAGGTAGTGATTTGACCCTCTGTACCTAACAACATCACTAATTGGTAGGTCTTAAATAGTGATTATAAAATATCACTCTTCTTGCAAGAAGAAGTTGAGTTTGCTATAAAAAACCAAGTTAAGCTGCAGCAACAATATGGCAGCCAAATTATTCAACTGAAGAACAATAAGCTCCCCAAAGGTCTGGTCACTCTAGAGAGAATCTTCAATGGAGATGCCCAATTGAGAAGCGACAAGGCATGCATTGCAATAAGGAAGGAGCACCATGAGAAGGTGGAAATATTCAAGGATAAGTTTCTTACACTTGGGAAAGTGTGCACAGACCGTGAAAGGTAGGCCTTCATCTTGTTGTGCCAAGAATTTGTCAATATCTTTGCTTGGGAGTATAGTGATTTGAAGGGTTTTAACCCAAGTTTGGTCCAGAATACCATTGAGATAGAAGAAGGTGCCAAACCAATCAAGTAGAAGCAAAGGCCTATCAACCCAATGATTGAGCCTCTCATGCACAAGGAGCTCACCAAGTTGATTGAGTCTAGGATAATATTTCCAATCAAACACTCTTCTTGGCTGGCCAATCTTGTTCCTGTCTAGAAAAAGAATGGGGAGATCAGACTATGCGTCAATCTTAGAGACCTCAATAGAGTCTCTTTGAAATACCATTATCCTCTCCCAAGCATGGATCAAATCCTTCAAATGGTGATAGGAAGCAAGCATTTCTCCCTCCTGGATGGGTATTCAGGATATAACTAGATTTTGGTGCAAGATTGTGACCAGCACAAGACAACCTTCAGAACCAAGTGGGGAACATTTTCTTACAAAAAAATGCCTTTTAGACTATCTAATGCTAGTGCTAATTTACAATGAGCTATGGACATGGCTTTTTAAGGCTTGATAAATAATACTATGCTGGTATATCTTGACGATGTGACAGTTTTCTCCAAGGAAGCGAGCCAACACATGAAACACCTCAGGCAAATCTTTGAGAGGTGTAGAGAGTTTGGTATCTCTCTCAATCCTAAGAAATGCGTGTTCACTATCCATGAGGTAAAGCTCCTTGGTCACATTATTTCTTCAGAAGGCCTGACTATTGACCTAGAAAGAGTTCGCTCCATCCTGGAGCTGTCCTTACCTAAGCACAAGAAAGGCCTACAAAGCTTCTTCGGCAAGATAAATTTCATACATAGATTTATCCCAAATTTTGTAGAGATGGTCAAGCCATTGACCTCTATGCTGAGGAAGGGTGAGGAGTTCAAATGGATAGCACTGAGAAAAGATAGTTTTGAAGAAATCAAGCAGGCCATAGCTTGGGCTCCCACTTTGATCAGCCCTGACTTCACTAAAGATTTTAACCTCTACACCTTGGAAAATTAAGAGGTAATCTCCACCATGCTTACCCAGGCAAGTGATGATAACCTTGAGCAACCAATTACATTTTTTAGCCAAGGTCTAGAAGGTTTTGAGGTCAGATACACATATGTGGAAAAGCAAGTCTTGGTGGTCATACAGAGTCTAAATAAATTCAGACACATGCTGTCTAATAGTAGGATCCACCTCATGCTTCCACATCTTGGCATCAAATATTTCTTGATCAACTGAGACCTAAATGAGAAGAGAGCATGGTAGATCACTAAGGTAATGGAATATGATGTAGATATCAAGATCACCAAACTGGTAAGAGGGAGAGGCCTGTGTGAACACCTCGCTACAAAATTTAAGTATAAAAAGGAGGACTATCTACTAATTCATGATGTAGCTACAGTAGAAGAACCAGCTATCATGAAGGACTAGACATCAGATGTGAGGCATTTCCTTCTCACTAGTGAGTGCTCGCAGGGCTTTGATAAGACCAAGAGGAGATACTTCAGACTCCAGTGTCTTCCTTATGTCTTGATTGATGAAGTGTTTTTCAAAAATTATCTCTTAGGAGTCCTTTTAAGATGTTTAGATGTAAGACAGGCTGACAAGGTGCTGTCTGAGTTCCATGATGGGCCAGCCAGTGGTCATTTTGCTCCTAGGGCTACTGTAGCAAGAATAATGAGAGCTGGCTACTTTTGGCCTACTCTTTTTAGGGACACCCATGCCTAGGTATGAAAGTGCCAAAAGTGCACACTTTTTGATGGGAAACAATGGTTGGCTACCATGCCTTTACAGCCTATTCAAGTGGAGCAACCATTCATGCAATGGGACCTAGACTTCATAGGGATGATTAATCCTCCCTCCAGTGCTGGACACAAGTGGGTCTTGACCGCTATGGATTATTTCACAAGATGGGTAGAGGCTGTTGCTCTGAAGGAGGCCAATGAAAGTGTGGTCTAGATTTTGATGAGGACCTAGTGACAAGGTTTGGGGTTCTAGCAACCATAATCTCAAATAATGCATTAAATTTTTTGGGAACCAAAACAAATGAGTGGGCACTAAAATATGGTATATATCTCATCACTTCATCCAATTACTACCCACAGGGGAATGGGTTGGCTTAGTCTACAAATAAGAATCTGATCAGGATCATCAAGTGAACCATGGAGGAGAATCAAAAGACTTGGCATGCCAAGTTGAAAATAGCCCTGTGGGCAGATAGGGTCACCTCGAAGAGGGCAATTGGAAACTCGCCATACACCCTCATCTATGGAAGGGAAGCTAGGCTCCCCATTTCACTTGAATTGCCATCCTTGGACCTCGCTCTCAAGCTACAATTAGAAGAAGGAAATAACATGGAGGTTAGGCTATGTGAGCTAATGGAGCTCTAAGAGATGAGGGACCGGGCTATGGCTTCTATGACCAATCGCCAACAACAAATGAATAGACACTTTGACAAGAAATCTTCATCAAAAAGTGTCTCTAAAGGAGATATTGTCTTGAAATGGGATGAGGACCGAGCTAAACCTGGAAAGCATGTGAAGTTTGGCACCCTATGGAGTGGCCCATACATAATCACTCAGTGTAAGCAACATAATGCATGCCAACTCTCCAGGTTGGATGGTGAAGAACTATATATCCTAGTTAATGGGATACATCTTAAGCATTGCCACTAACCCCCTTTTTGGTCATGTATATATTTCCCTTGCTTTTCTCTTGCTTTCCCTAAGTGCTTTCTACACATGTTAGTAGTTTTCTTAGCTTTGTGTGTGTTTTCATTTCCTTCTGAGGTAAATCTTCGTGATTAGTTCTAGAATTTATTAGAGCTATTGCTGATCTTTAAGTTATAATCTAACTTTGTGCCTAATGGATTTTGAGGCAACTGGCTTCTAAGCATAGCAGGCATGCTTCCCCTAGGAGTCACCAATTTGTTGACCATTTTTTGCCCAACAGGCCAAAAATTGGTCCCCTTCTTCCCCTACTATTCTAGGCTAATTCATTTTTGATTTTGCACAAGTCCAAGAATTTCTATGGACTCTGCAGGTCTATTTTTATGGACTATGCAGGTGGAGTTTCTATGCATTATGTAAAGAAGTTTTTTTCATGAACTCTACAGGTTAGTCTTTTGGCATATGAAGAATCATTTCAAAGAGTGCTGGGTTTTACAAGGCTTCTTCAGGCTCTTGTCTGAAGAAATTCACAAGGAAGGTTGGAATCTTTGAACCATTAAACCATTGAACTAGTTCAATGCCTTTGTTCATCACTTTAGTTCAACAACAGAGTTCAACACTTTGGTTCAAAGCTAGTTCAAGGCTTGGTTCAATTCAATTGGTTTGACACTTCAGTAAAAGTTCAACGCCTTGGTTTAATCAACAAGTTCATCGCTCAAGTTCAACATTTTGATTCAATGGCTTTGGTTCACACTTAGTTCACTCCATCGATTCATCAACTTTTGGTTTAATCAAAGGGTTCAAAGGAATGGTTCAAACACTTGGTTCAAGTGGCAAGCTCAAAGGCTTGGTTCAACAAAGGAGTGGCACGCGCAATGTTGAACTATTGAACTGCTAAACTGTTGAACCATTTTTGGTTCAATCAGTCAGTTCAATGACTTAGTTTAATTGATCAATTCAAAGGAGTGTCCCAAAAAGTGAAGGACAAGTGCCCTTGTGGAGGGCAGTTCTAGGTTCAAGAGCCCTTGCGGAGGGCAGAGAACACTTCTAGGAGAAAGCTGCAAAGGATGATTTCTTTCAAAAAAATTTCTAAGGTAGTGGGCAGAGGCAAGGAAGAAATCCTTCAGACTTTTTGTCTGAAGGAATTCCTTCGAACAAAAAGTTTGAAGGAATTCTGAAAAGTTGTAAACAAAAAATCTGCAAAAAAAGCCCACAAAAAAGGCCCGAAGGAATTTGCTAAGGATGGTGATGTCTCAAAAGCTGTCAACTTTAAGAAGATAGACTACCCATTGGTTTTCAAGCTATGATGGGCCCGTGAATGTCAAATTTTACACTAGGAAATACAGAGCATAGAAGGCACCAAGTGGCAACTGCGAAAGCTTTGGCATGTTTTCTCTAAAGGAAGCAGAACGTGCCATGTATCCCCTACAAGGCTCGGTAGACATCGACAAGTGTTAGCACCCATCACCTCTTCCATTTTGTCCCATAAACACTATGGTGGGCCCTAACGAACTATTAAAGAGAGTAGAAGCCACCACGCATCATTTTTTGTAGTACTCTCCAAAGGTGTTTAAAGCTTCTATAGATTTAGTAGATACTACCATGTGTCCCATCATAAACTTAGTGGAAGCCACCACACGTTAGCATCTACGTTTCAAAGTGCCTTATGAGTTTCAAAGCGACGAGCGTGCAAACATCAAACTTTGCAATAATGAATAATCATTGGTTTTCAAATGAATGGCATGAGCCTAAAGGAATTTAAAGACTAGAATCTGGAGAGCCAAAGAACTAGCAGAAGTAACTTGAGAGACAAAGGAGCAAAAATTGAGAAGGCAACCCAGGTGGTAAAAAGGAGGTGAGTTATATTTGTAGTTGAAACAGTGTCTGCCAATTGATTACCAAGAGGCATGAACAGGCGATGAATGGCACAACTCATCCTTCCCCATTCTGCATTAATGAGTAGGCAAGCCACGAAATGCCTTAAAGGAGTAGCCTTTTGTGGACAAATGGTGTGGCCCATAATTTCACCTTGAAGCAAGGGGCCAACAAAGCATTACCTTAGAGTGGCTTTCCTCTTCCCAATGATTAGAACGCACATGGGTCATTTGTAAAAAGGGTGCCAAAAGGCCTCCTTTCTTCCTCTATATATTATAGACTTATCATTTGGAAAAGGATCTATCACATTTATAAGGTAAAGCCCTGACAAATTTTCACCTAAAATCAATAAATGCATTTTTACCTCTATTCTAGTTAGATATCTCTGTGTGTGTTTGAGTGTTAGTTTTGTGTTTAGTCATTGCTTTCTAATGCTTTCACAGGGTTAACACTAATGCACCTAGTGTCTATAAGGTGCCATTCCTGCAAGTGATAAGGAGAGCTGTACCTGGAAGTGCAGAGACAAAAGAAGCTACTATATAGTGTGCCCTTTCCATAACACCTATGGTGAGTCCCTATTTTCTGTGTGTTCCATTGAAGCCTCCCTGTTAGGTTCCTACAGCTTGGTCCTTTTTCTAGTTTAAAGTGTATGCATGTGTTTGTATGGTTTCAAGTGTGAGTGTGAGTAGGTCGAATCATTTGGTGCATCACCTCTTTTAGAGTAGTTTTGTTTTCCTGTAATCTTTCTCCCTTTCCATCCCCCCATTATATATATCTATATATATGTATTATCACTTTTTGGAACAACTCAGATGCATCAAAGGGAGCTAGCCCTTACCTAAAGACTCTCCCCTCCAGCTTCGCCAATCCCACAGGTGAGAGGGGAGTTTCCATTTTGACATGTGGAAGGTAGGAGCTTGGCCTCCTGCCCCGGGTGCAATCCACTACATCAACAATAATCAAGACCTAGGTGATAAAGAAGACTAAGGTGATCAAATGAGAAGCTTGAATCATCACTAATGGAGGAATACTTTTCATCTCCCCATTTTCATAGCTCCAAGATTCTCTTATCAAGTAAAGTTCTTCATTTTGGAGGATATTATTCTCACCCTTAAAAAAAATCTTTTTGATATATACTTCAAATCCACAACATTTCATATTGTATACTCAAGCTCATTTTTAGTCATTATTCTATTTTTAATATGACCATGTAGTAAACCAGTATAATGTTAAAATATAAGGTTACAATTTATAGTCTTAGGTTAAATCAGGGTTCACACACACACATAGACACACATGTATATGTATGTATATAAAGATTTATATACATGTTAACCCCATAAATAATAAATGATTAACTATATTTTAAAGTTATCATGTGCTATTAAAACACATAACTCAAGTACAATTTACTGGCATATCATAATTTAAATAATTTGCATCAACATGATAAGCCATATAAATAACAATAAAGGTATAATATAATAAATGGTAAGTAATATGACTAAGATAAGTAATATGACTAAGATATAGGCACAATGTCAAGTAAGGTATTAAGAAAAGTATTACAATACTATCTCAACAAAATAAAAATATGATCTAAATGAGATGCCAAATAAGTAATCATGTAACTAACATCACATGCCATATAAAAAAATGCATGTCATGAATTAAAAATGGTCATTAACCTATAACATTGATCCCTCAAGGTACATGGGACCATTGACTATTTATTAAAATATAAATTTCCTAATCTCCAATCTTGTAGTTGGGAATAACAATCACCTTGAAAAACTATAACATGACATCAATAGAATCATGGTGAATCATAATAATAATTATAATAACATCAATAAAAAATAATTATTATCCACTTAATTATAAGAACAATGAACTTAAATAAAATTATCATAATAATGGGAAAAAACTTAAGATCTCATTAAAGTTATCATAATACCCACATAAAATACCCACAAGAAATAAAAATAAAATCATTGCATTCAATGAAGAAATAAGCACTAATAGAATGACATTAAATAAATTAATCTTCTTCCAATTCTATACATGGTTTTCTACATGGAGCTCTCCTTTCTACTTGTACATTTATGCCTCCCCACTTCATGGTCAAATGAGTGAGGGAGATATTGCATTTTTATTTTTTTATAAAGATGATCTTTTACCTAAAAAAAATAGGTCCTCCACAAACATACAATAATATAAACCAAGGAGGAGAAACAAAACTAATCCCACAAAGTAAGAGAAAAAAAGAGACAACAAAATAAATCCATTATAAGGGCATAGTTAAAAACCTTATAATAATAGGGACACAATAAAAAATTTAGAGACTAACCTAATAAATAAACAAATAAAAATGAGAAATAAGCTAAAGGCCTATCATCTTGTAACAACCTAAATTTTTGTTATAAAAAGACAACTTGGAGATACCCAATACCATTCTAAACCTATGGAAGGAAAATAATTTGAAAAAATGTCATCAAATCCATAACTGTGCTATACCAAACACATGTATTTGACTAAGGTTAAAAATTCCAAAGATATTCTTAAGAAGTTATTTTAATTAATCAATAAGTAGATTGGGGTGTACCAATGTACTAAACATACACTTGTACACTCAAATATATTTCCTTATTTTATGGCCTTCCTAAAAGAACCAATACTAACTGTTAGCCTTAATTGAATTCATGTACTTGACATAAAACAATTTGCACTATGAACATATAGAGAAGCTAAACTCTAACCCAAGTGCACAGGTGAAACCTCAAGAAGATTCACATCAAGATAAAATATAAGGAATTTAATTCACAATAAAATAATCATCATACTAAGATTACACATTCAATTATTTACATAGTTATGTGAATAGTAAGACTAAAGCTTTAGGTTTATTTCCAAAAGTAATACAATGCAATTTTTTTGACATTATTCCATAAATACATGTCACATGAAGTCTATTACCATAAATTAGGACTACCTACTTATGTCTCATGACTTGAGATAGGATCACTACCCTCATGGCTTTTATAATGATAACATTCAACAAATTTGTCAAGATAATTTGAATTAAGCAAAAGTACATTATTGATTCTTCTTATTGACAAACAATATTTAAGTGCATGCAAACAAATTTACTCAAGTGTATGAATTTAACCATCTTGAAATATCATATAGTAATAGTTTATTATATGTAAAATATGCTAGTCATATGGTCTAATTGTATGACATCAAGATAAAGAATGAACAATAATCAGACAATCCTTTAAGACATTAACATGTTATTGATGTTTAAAAAAACATGCTTGTGCTTTTTATAGTGCCAAATTATTAATTTTTCAAGAAGAATTTCATTTCTTAATATTTGTTAGATTAAACATCAATCATCTTTTTATAACTTGTTTAATAAACTTGTCTATTTATTCAACAAAATATTAAGTCACATAAACACTTCTCATTTACTAGATTTCCAAATTAATAACACCTTATTAATATCCTTCTCAGCTATTTATGACTTATTATAATATTTAAACATAGAAATAAAACAAAAGTGTAAGTCATCTAACTTAGCACCAATATTATCTTAAATAATTGTTCTAAAGACTTTTAAGTACTCATTTACAATGAAATCAATCAAGAAGATAAACTATCATTGATAAGAGTATTAATGAACTCATTAAAATTAATATAAACATTATATTTCAACATTCAACATGATTTGTAAATATCAATCCATATAGCAAAGATAATTCTTAAATGAGTCTACAACTCTTAAAATCTCATGTCCAATCCAAATGAATTTCAACAAAATAAACATCATCCCAAGGGTTTTCCATACTCTCTAAAAATGAACCATACTTAAAAAATATGCATAGTATAAAATGTTAATGCAAATAACCAAAACCCATTGCTTTAAAAAAATAACAAACAACTGAATCAAAACAAATAATCCTACACCTTAACCAACTCATCCCAATGACTCTTTAAATATTATTCCACACTTATACCAACATTAAACAAAATATACTTAGGTCAAGTCCAAACATTATGCCATATACCAAGGAAAATAATTTTGCAACATTACCAACAAAGAATATTTAGTTATGAGTAGATTTTAAAATTATGAGTTCATCATGAAGTCTATAGACTTAACCATGAACCTATAATGGTTTTTTTTAAAAATCTCTCCCCATATAGGGTACAAAAAATATTACTCTTTACTCAACATGACAAAGAATGGATACCATTTACTTGTTGAGTGTAATAATAATGCAGAGAATACTGTAGCCTCTCAGAGAAGTAAAAACTACTCTACTCTTTGTAACCAACTAAGCCCTCAATAAATCTACCAATTTACATTAAAGCACATTTAGGTTCTACATTATTTCTATGAATAACTAAGAATGCATTCCAATAAACAACCCTCATTCTTGCCCAAAGGCAAACCAAAATGGAGTTCTAACAACTCAAATCAGTCTCACTATGCCTTCAATAGCCTTCACCAAAATGTTTTGAGATTTTAGCTAGGGTTTGGTTGAATGAGTTCTCCAAACTACAAAATGACCAAAAACAAAAATACTTTGAAGCTAATCGATGGGTTTGACCTTGGGATTTAGTTTATCATGACTTAATTCCTAATAGAGTCAAAAACTCAAAGTTCATTATGTTATGATTAAAACAAATCAAAATTAATGAAGACCCCATGACCTAGACATGGTCTCCCTCAAGAATTATAATTCAAGTCACCAAGATGGTTAAATAAACAAGTCAAAACCATAAAACAAAGTCATATAAACAAATCTAGCGCAAAACATCCACCAAATTCTAATGTACTTATTCCAAGCATAGACCATATGTTAATCCTTACATGGTATCTAGACCATCTTAAAAAAACATATTAAGATTGGTTTCTTCAAACTCTAGGCAAAATAATGACACATCATTTCTTACCACAACAAACATGAAGTCAGACTAAAAAACAAAATCATTGTCAAAGACTAAAAATAAAACAACTTTATTTCATCAATTAAATGGATAAGTGAACAAAATAGTTAAGAAGGCCCAGACAAGATAAATCTCAGAATCTCTCAGATCAAAAGATCAATAGCTCATTATTACCCTTTTTATACCCTTTGCTATTGAATATTAGATTTAACCTAGCTCATTTTATTTTTCTTGTTCCTAAAATTCTTAGAATAATACATCAATAGTATCTAAATGAAAAACTAATACCAAACATGACAAGTAATTTTAATTTGAATTTACATCAATAAATTCTATAATAAACTAAATTTAATCTTCCATCTAATAACATAAACATGTCCAGTATACAACATATCATCATAATATGTCAATATAGAGTCTCAATAACATCCAAGTAGTAGTTCAATAATAACTGCAATAACTATGTATCATAATTTCACATAAATCATATGTGTAACTTGCAAGCCATAAAATAAATCAGTGCACTCAAAAATGAGGTCATGACATCCTCCCCCACTTAAAAATAATCCATCCTAGTGATTAAAAAATCCAAGGATAATGCTCCTTAAAAATATGTTCATCTTCCAAAGTAGCATTTCAATTATACAATGGATCCCATTAGACCAAAATTTATGAAATCTTTATATTTTGTAGTCTAATGTTATAATGGTCCAATATCTTCATTGATTCCAACTGCATCTTTTCCTCTTCTAAAACCTAAATATTTTTCCAATCTAACATATGGAAAGGATCAGATACATATTTTATTAGTAAATCAACATGAAAAACATAATGAATCATGGATAGACATGAAGGAAGGGCTAGTAGGTAGGCAACATGGCTGATTATTTATAGAATGTCAAAGGGTCCAATAAATATAGGAGCCAATTTAGAATATTTTCCAACTTTAATAGAAATTTTGTGTTCTAACATGCATAAATATTTTTTCACCAATATTAATTCCATGATTGGTCCTTTTTAAATATACATATTTCTTTTATATTTTTGAAACAACCTTCATATTTTGGTGAATCAATACCATTTATACATCATATTATTTTAGAATATCAAAGCTAACAATGGCTTTATTTTTTAAGTTGTCCCAACCAAGATGAGTTATACATTTATGCCCATGTATAGCTTTAAAATGAGCCATTTTAATCACAAAGTGATAAAAATTATTATAATCAAATTCAACTAAATGTAGGAAATATTCCCACTTGCTTTATTGATCCATAACATACATTATTATCATGTCCTCAACTACTTGGTTAAGCCTCTCTATTTGACCATCTATTTCCAGGTGATATGAGGAGTTAAAGTTTAATCATGTTCTAAACACTAGAGTCAATGTTATTAAAAATATTAAATCAAATAGCTTATCTCTATAAGAGATAATGAACTATGGCATGCCATTAATCCAAGAAATTTATTTCATAAAATGTTCTATAAACAAAAAAGCATGATCAGTCATATTTCTAACAATAAAATGACAAGATTTTGTAAATTTATCAATCACAACCAAAATAGTGTAATGCTTACTATGTGACTTTGGTAAACCAGTAATGAAATCAAGTGAATTAATAGTCCAATTACCTTGTGTAAATTCATGAGGATAAATAAAACCTTCTAAATGGTAATGGTCAAATTTACCTATTGACATTCCAAACATTTTGCCACAAAATCAAAAACATCAGACTTTAGACTGTGTCAATAATAATTCCTTTTCGGGTCATGTGTCATCTTTGTGACATTTGGATGAGTAAAATGAAGTGATGTATGCACTTGTTTAAATAATATATTCTATAAGTCACCTGACTTAGGCATAAAAAATCAATATTTATGTATTAACATGCCATCACTTTCAATAAAAAAATCAAAAAAATTATTTGATACAGGCTCCTCAACCAAACTTTTAATTACTTCGTGGTACAATTTATTAGTAACTTATTATTCCAAAATAATAATTCTAAAACTACCTTATTAAATAGATCAAGTAACAAGATACGTGTGTTGACTGAGAGCATCATCAAAATTATTCTCCTTACATTTAACATATTCAATGTTCATATCAAAATTACTCATAAATTCTAACCATCTACACTACTGAGTATTAAGATCATCATAGGTAAACAAATATTTCAAGCTATGATTATCATATTTAATTTTGAAATACTTACCTAGCAAAAATTATTTCCACTAATTTAAAGCTTTCACAATATAAGTACACTCTAAATCATGATGGAATAATTATTTTTATTCTTCTTGAGCTTACATGACTCATATGCCACCACTTTGTCATCATACATAATAATACCACCAAAACCCTTCTTAGAGGCATCAAACTAGATTTAAAAATTTCCATTACGATTTGGAATGACAAGCACAAGTGTTATAATTAATAGATATTGAAGAATTTTAAAACCTTCTTCACATGCCAAAGTCCAAATAAATTTTTTATCTTTGTGTTGTAAAAAATTAATGGGATTAGCCAATATAGAAATGTTTTAAAAAAACCTTTTATAGTAACCATCCAAGCCCATAAAGCTATACACTTCATATATGTTTGTAGGGGCAGGCCACTCTTGAATAGATTTTATCTTTGTTGGATCCACAAAAAATTCATCCTTGAAAATAATATGTCTCAAGTAATGTATTTTAGTTTGAAAAAATGTACATTTATAAATCTTCCCATAAACCTTATGTTGTCTTAGTCTTTGATAAACTAAATAAAAATGTTTCTTATGCTCAATTGCATTCTTAAAATAGATTAGTATAGCATTAAGGAAAATAATAACAAACTTGTCCAAATAATACTTAAATACACTATTCATAAGGTTCATAAAGATAGGAGGTTCATTTGTCAATCTAGAGGGCATTATCTTGAACTTGTAATGAACTTGTAATGACCATAACAAGTAAAAAAACTTGTATTATGGATATCCTCATCCGTAATTCTTAGTTGATGGTAATCTAATATCAAATCAATCTTAGGAAAGATTGTCACATCCTTCATTTGGTCAAACAAATCTTATATCCATGGTAAGAGATAATGATTCTTGATTGTGACCTTGTTTAGCATGTGATAATCAATACATAGCCTAAGTGTACCATCTTTATTTTTTACAAACACAACATGAGCACCCAAAGGAGACACACTTGGTATAGTGATTCCATTTTCCAATAGTTATTGCAGTTGAACCTTAAGTTATTTTAAACCATCCATATTCATATGATATATAACTTTAGATATAGGGGTAGTTCTCAACATAACATCAATATCAAAATCAAATTCATGCCTAGGAGGAAGTCTAGGCAATGTTTTAGGAAAAACATCAGAAACTTCATTTAGAAAAGGAAAATTTTGATAAACAGTTTCCTCATCCAAATTTATCTCTTATATTAGAACAACATAAAACTTACAACCTATATGCATAGACTTTTTTATCTACAAGGCTCAAAGTAGATTTCACACTTTAAGCTTATTAACACTTTCAATTCTAACTATTTTTACCAAGTCATCACAATATTACACCACTTTATTACTATAGTACAATGTATATTTGTGTTTATACAACCAATACATTCATAAAATTAGGTCATAAGATCTTGAAGGTGCTAAAAATAGGTTTACTCTAGTTGAAAAAACTCATAATTTTTTTGAAATGGGCACCCTTTTGCCTATATGAAATTAAACATTTTATCCTTATCTTAGAATAACAAGATTACCTTTACATTTAATTAATAACATTAGGAGAGACAAATCTATCATCTACATTAGAATCAATTGGAAATGAAACTAAAAAACTAGTTAGATTACCTCTGATTTCAATAGGTGTAGCATGAACTTCATCATTCCTATTATCCAAAACTACAAACACCCTATGATTAGCTAATTTATATAGTTTTTAATTTATGATAGTCCTTCTATGATTGGTTATAACCACTTTCCCACCATAATACAATTGTTCGAGGTGGTAAAATTACAATGTTTACCCTTGTGGCAAGTAAATTCTAATTTACATGTGACTAGTTTTTTCTTAAAAGTCCATGTTTTGGAGGAATTCTAAAACTTAAATTTTTTATTTTGACCCTAAAAAATTATTAAAACCACTACTTCTCCTATAAATTCTACATTTATGATCAAAATTATTGAAATTCTAGGGTGAAGGAGAAACATTTTTAGCTTTAGACTATTTTCTATTAAGTTTGAAATCTTCTCTGTTTTTGTCAAGGCATTTCTTTCTCTTCTTATCTATGAGAAAATTTAATGGTAGTAGTTAAATTTTTTGGGTTGGTCATATAATGATGCCATGCATCAATATCTCCCTCAATCCAAGCATAATTTTTTTTTATCTTGGTTTCCTCATCATACATATATTTCACATGATTCAACAAATTCAGAAATTTATTCTCATATTATGTTACAAACATATTTTATTACTTTAATAACTAAAAATATTTTATCTTTTATTCTTTAAAATTAGTAATAAGATACATCTTTAAACACTTCTTTTTAATAACAAGCTAGGTAAGTATCAAAGTTTGATAACCCTCTAAAACACAGAGATGGTTTAACCAAGGATCTACAACTCCAAACAACTCATAAGTAGTTACCCTTGCCTTCACATTTGAGGGCATATTGTGTAGATTGAAGTATTTTTTCAAGTTAACTAGCCATGAATTAGCTGCATCACCTAATTTTTCACCTAAAAATGTAGGTGATAAATTTTTAAGTTGCTTAATGAATGGGGTCAACCACTGATAAAGGCATCTCTTGGATTACTTGCTCTCTAACTTTCCCTTCATCTATTCAAGGTAATTATTATTATTGAACACCCTCAAGATTGTTCAACCTACATTATTAGGATTCCAACTTACTTTTTAATAAATTTAGATTAGTTAGTATCCCATTAATGAATTATTCTTTATTATAAATTAGGTTTCCTCTAGGATCATTAACAAAAGGTTCACCCACATTGCTACTAGCATTATTAATAGGAGGTTCTTCTCTACCCAGGTTAAGGCTTTAGGCTCCATGACCTCTACCTCTTCTAGTAGTTCATCCTCTACCTCTACTTGAATTATCAATTCTTGGGTTATTGTATTCATCTAAACTACCAGATCTTATTCTCACCATCTTGGGGTGAAACATAATAATAATTTAGGTAGGTGAAAGTACTAAACTTATTTCCCAAAATTTCCTAGAGCACATAAACTTGAGATCTGATACCAAAATGTAAAAATGTATTTTTAAAAATATATTTGAGATACCTAACATTTTTCCAAACCTAATAGAACAAAACTAATCATAGAAACATGATTAAGTCCATAACTTTATTATACAAAATATAATTATTTGAATAAGGTTAAAAATTCCTAAATATATTCTTACATAATTAATTTAACAAATCAATAAATATATTGGGGTGTACTAGTGTATTAAACAAATACTCGTACACTCAAATCTATTTGATTATTTTTTGGTCTTCCTAAAAATACCAATAAATTTGTTTGACCTTAACCAAATGCTTGTACTTGACATAAAAAAATTTGCACTATGAGCATACAAATAACTAAAATCTAACTCAAGTACATAGGTCAAACCTTAGAAGATTCACATCAATATAAAGTAGAAAGAATTCAATTCATAATAGAATAATCATAATACTAATATTATGTATTCAATGATTTATATAATTATTTGAAAAACAAGATGTAAACTTCAGGTTTATTTCCAAAATCAATACAATGCAATTTGTTTGACATTCTTTCATAAATACATGTTACATGAAGTTTATTTCCATAATTTAGGAATATGTGCTTATGTAATCATGACTTGAGCTAGGATCACTACCTTTATAGATTTTATAATGATAACATTAAACAAATTTGTCAATACAATTTTCATTAATCAAAAGTGCATTATCGATTCTTCTTATTGACAAACATTATCAGATAGTGTCTATTACATTAATTAGAATCACCTTCAATTTTTACATAATAAAAATAATTAGATCCAAAAAAATTTACTTAAACCTATACATTTTACCATCCTATAATATATTATAGTAATATCTTACTATATGTAAAATATGCTAGACATATGGTCTAATTGTATGACATCAAGATAAATAAATGAAAAATAAACAAACAATCCTTTAACACCTTAACTTGCTATTGAATTTTTGACAAACATGCTTATTATTTTCATAGTGTCAGCTTATTAAATTTCATTAAGAGTTTCATTTATCCATATTTGTTACATCAAACATCAAACATCCTATTATAACTTATTCAATGAACTTGTCTCTTTACTTAACGAAATAATAAGTAACATAAACTCTTCTTATTTATTAGGCTTCCAAATTAAGATCACCTTATCAATTTACTTCAAAGTCATTTATGACTTATTATAATAATTGAACATAAAAATAAAACAAGTGTGTAAGTCATTTAACTCAACACCAAGATTATCTTAAAGAATTGTTTTGAAGACTTATAAGTACTCATTTACAATGAAATTGATCAACAAAATAAACTATCATTGATAAGAGTATTAATGAACTTGTTAAAATTAAAATACACATTATATTTTAATCTTCAACATGATTTGTAAATATCAATCCATATATCAAATAAAATTCTAAAATGAGTCTACAACTTTTAAACTCTCATGCGCAGTTCAAAAGAATTATAACTTGGTTTATTTGAACTCAAACATAATTATAACTTTAAATAAAATAGAATATTCACACTTTGATTGTACTATTATTCAACTTAGAATAACCTTAAAAAATTAAGATACTATAGTATATATAACATAACTTTCATTCTATTTTTCTATTAATATAATTCTGATAAAATGAGAGAAACATGTTAAATTTTTCTATAAGTTACATTCTAAAATTGTATCTCTTTAAATTAATACAAATACAAAAATAAACCAAAATTAACTTAGCAATAATTTATATTATAATTTCATCCAGTTATGAATATAATAATGAATAACATTTATCAAAAATCAAGACTAGAATACTAAATATATTCTCCTTTAAGGCATAAGAAAACTAATTATTATCTCTAGCTCAAGTAATAAATACAAATAGATATTGAATAATAAATTCAATGTTCATATTCCAAAGATCACATCACTTATTGAATAAATTTCACATAACTTTGTACTTCTAGGAAAGAAATAAAATATAACAACATTTTACAATTTTAACATAAATGAATAATAAAACCACTTTATATCTATCAACATAACAACTTATTTATTTTAACTTTGAAAAATAATTCATTGCACTTAAATATTAAGTCTATAACCATGAATTGTATTTACTAATATATAATTAGACATTGATTTAAACAATGCCTTTCAATAAATGATAACATAATATACATCCAAATACAAGAAGAATCAAAACAATCTAATCATATTTCAAAGAGCAACATGAAAATGCCCACCTATCATGTGCAATGATATCCCCAATGATAACCCTAGAACACCCCATCCATTAGTTTAATGTGGAGTTCAACAATATGGTTTATATAAGGGTTGTCAATAATGGACATTCTAAACTTTGAAATTAAGAACATAAAATAATGAAAAGTATGGACTGCATGGTAGTGCATGAAAATAAAATCACCCATGATTAACTTTAGTACCATTGTTCAACATCTGAACTAATTTTTTTGACTACCATAATTCAACCATGAACCTTGAAGGTATTTTAATGATCAAATAGTACTACGGATATTCAAAACTAGTTTTAATCTCAACACTTATTCACAATAAGCAGACATCAAATATTCCAAAATCAAAATGACACCAAAATGATTCACAATAGAATGACACCAAAAAGAGTCACAAATACGTGAGTACTAAAAGTGAAAAGATTCCAAATTAGAATTCGTGTAATATCCATATATAGAATGCAAACAACATTCTTATATAAATAAATAACTAGATTCAAACTTCATATGAAACCCTAGTGTTCCATATAACCAAAAATAAGTCATTCAAATTGAAACAAAAAATGAACACCTAAAACCAATGCTCAACACAATTAATTTCAAAAAAAGAAATAATGTCTCAAGGGTTCACCATACTCTCTAAAAATTGACCATACTTAAAAAATAAGTATAATATCAAATGGTAATGTAAATAACTAAAACTCATTACTTTAAAACAATAGCAAACAACTGAGCCAAAATAAATAATCATATGACTTAACTAACTCATAACAATGACTCTTTCAATAATATTCCCCACTTATACCAATACTAAACAAAATCTACATATGCCAAGTCCCAACATTAAGCCATACTACATGGAAAAAAAAACTCACAACATTAACAATACACTATATCTGATTGTGAGTTGATTTAAAATCTATGGGTTCATCGTGAAGTCTATAGAATTCCCCATGAACCTATAATGTTTATTTTTAAAAAACTCTCTCCTCATATATGGAAAATTAAAAAAATATTACTATTTACTCAACATACTAGCAAAAATGGAAACTACTTACTTGTTAAATGCACAAACAATGTAGATAATATCATGGCCTCTCAAAAAAACAAAGATTACTTTTCTCTTTGCACTCATCTTATCCATCATGAAATCTACTTACTACCATTAAATTCCATTTAATTATTTCATTCTTTTCATGAATAACTGAGAACATTCTCTAACAAAAAACCCACATTCTTTCCCAAAGGCAAATAAAAAACCCAATTCCAACAACTCAAACTAACCGCACTAGGCCTTCAATAGCATTCACTAATTTTTTTGGTAGAGTTCGACTAGGGTTTCACTAAATGAAATCACCAAAATACCAAATGACCAAAACAAAAATAGTTTGAAGCTACTCAATTGGGTTGAACTTGGCATTTGGGTCATGATGACGTGATTCTCAATAGAGTCAAAAAATCAAATTCCATTATGTTATGATTAAAATAAATAAAAATTAATGAAGACTCCATGACCTACTCATGGCCCCCCTCAATAATTATAATTCAATTCGCTAATATGGTTAAATCACCAAGTCAAAACCATACACCATAATCATATAAATAAATCCAACTTGAAGCATCCACCAAATTCCAATGTACTTGTTCCAAGGATAGACCATATTTCAAGCCTTATGTGGTCTCTTGACCATCCAAAAAAACCATATTAGGATTAGTTTATTTTAATTCTAAGCAAGATAACAACACATAATTGCTTAACATAGTAGAAATGAAGTCACTCAAGAAATAAATTTGTAGTCAAAGACTAAATATAAAACAACTTTGTTTCATCAACTAAATGGATAAGCAAATAAAATAGTGAAGAAGAACAAGATAAGATAAGCTCAAATTCTCTTATTTCAAAAGATCAATAGCTCTTTATTACCCCTTTTTTACCCTCTATTATTGAATACTAAATCCAACCTAGCTCATTTTTTTCTATTCCAGCAATCATCAGAATGATACATTAGCAATATCTAAAAGGAAAACCAATATCCAACATTACAAGTAATTTTTATTTGAATTTGCATCAATAAATTCTCTAAAAAACTGAATTTAATCATTCTTGTGACAACATAAACATTTATAGTATATAACATATCATAATCATATCTCAAAATAAAGTTTCAATAACATTTAAGTAATAGTTCAATATAAACTGAAATAGATATGTATCATTATAACCTAAATAAAATGTGCAACCAAAAGTTCCATAAAATAAAATAGAGAACACAAAATTGAGGTCATGACATCCTCCCCCACTTAAAAATAATCCATCCCAATGACTAAAATAACCAAGGATGATGCTCCCTAAAAATATGTTCATCTTCCCAATTAGCATTTCACTCAGATAAAAGATCCCATTAGACCAATTTTTTTGAAATATCTCTATTTCCCATTCCAAGGTTGTGATAATCTAGGATCTTCACTAGTTCCAACTTCATATTTTCCTCTTCTGAAACCAGAATATTTTTTCAATCCAAGATATGGAAATGATCAAATACATACTTTCTTAATAAATCTACATGAAAAACATCATGAATCTTGGATAGAGATGGAGGAAGGGTTAATTGTTAGGCAACATGGTTGATTCTTTATATAATGTTAAAGGGTCTAATAAATCTAACAGCCAATTTAGAATATTTTTCAAATTTAATAGAACTTTTATGTGGTCTAACAAGTAGAAATATTTTTTCACCAATATTAAATTCACGAGGATTCATTTTTAAATATGCATAGCTCTTTTGTCTATATGAAGTAACATTCATATTTTAGTGAACCAATGTCATTTTCACATGACATTCTTTTAGAATATCTGGGCAAATAAAGGGTCTATTTTTTAGGCTATCCTAACTAATAAGAGTTCTACATTTATGCCCATACAGAGCTTTAAATGGAGATGTTTTAATCATAGAGTGATAAGAATTATTATAAGAAAATTTAACTAAATGTAGTAAATATTCCCACTTGATTTGATGATCGATAACATACATTATTAGCATGTCCTCAACCACTTGATTAAGTCTCTCTATTTAACTATCTATTTCTAGATGATACAAGGATATAAAGTTTAATTGTGTTCCAAACACTACAATCAAGGTTCTCCAAAATACTGATGTAAATAACTTATCTCTATAAAAAATAATGACCTTTGGGATGCCATTCAACTGATGTAATTCTTTCACAAAGCATTTTGAAAACACAAAAGTATCATTAGGTAGATTTCCAACAATAAAATATTGACTTTTGTAAATTTATCATTCACAACCAAAATAGCGTCATGATTACTATGTGAATTTGGTAAACCAATAATGAAATCAAGTAAAATGACAATCCAAATACCTTGTGTAATTTCATGAGGTTAAAGCAAACTTCCTAGATGGCAATGTTCAAATTTTACCCAGTAACATTCCAAACATTTTGCCGAATAATCAAAATTATGCTTTAGGCTAGGCCAATAATAGTTCCTTTTCAGATCATGTGTCATCTTTGTGACACTTGGATGAGAAAAATGGGATCTTTTATTCACTTCTTTCAGTAAGATATTATGAAATTCACATAACTTAGGCACAATGTTTTTTATTTTTATGCATTAACATGCCATCAATTCTAATAAAAGATCAATAAATTACTTTGTTACAAGATCTTCAGCCAAACCTACAATTTTTTCTAACAAAATTCATCAGCAAGCTACTATTCCAAAATAATAGTTCTAAAAAAATATTGCAAAATAGACAAAATAATAAGATACATGCATCAATTGAGAGCATCAACAACATGATTCTCCTTACCTTTAACATATTAAATGTTTATATCAAAATTTATCACAAATTACAACTTTCTAGACTAAAAAGCATTAAGATAATCTTAGGTAAACAAATATCCCAAGCTGCAATGATCAAATTTAATTTTGAAATGCTTACCCAATAGAAAATATTTCCACTGATTTAAAGCATGCATATTATCAAAAAGCTGTAAATCATGTGTGAAATAATTATTTTCATGCTCCTTGAGCTTAAATGACTCATATGCCACCACTTTACCCTCCTACATAAGAATACCACTAAAACCCTCCTTAGAGGCATCAAACTAGATTTTAAAATTGCCATTAGGATCTGAAATAAAAAGCATAGGTGTTTTAGTTAACAACTCTTTAAGATTATTAAAATATTATTCACATGTCAAATTAAAAATAATTTTTTTACCCTTGTGTTGTAAAGAAGTAATGGGATTATCCAACCTACAAATGCTTTCCACAAACCTTATATAGTAACTAGTCAAGCCCATAAAACTATGCAATTCATATACATTTGTAAGGGTAGACCACTCTTGATTATCTTGTATCTTGGTCAGATCCACACCAATGCCATACTTGGTAATAATATGTCCCAAGTAATGTATTTTAGTTTCAAAAAATGTAGATTTAGAAAGCTTTCCATAAAGCTTATGATGCCTTAGTATTTTCAAAACTAAACACAAATCCTACTCATGATAAAATACATTCTTAGAATAGATCAATATATCATAAAATAAAATAAGAATAAACTTGTCCAAACAATCCCTGAATACATTATTCATAAGGTTCTTAAAGGCATCGAGTGTATTTGTCAATCCAAAGTGCGTAATCGTGAACTCATAATGACCATACTAAGTATAGAAGGATATCTTATAGATGCCCTCTTATTTAATTCTCATATGATGGTAATTTTATCTCAAATCAATATTATAAAATACTATTATACGCTTCATTTAGTCAAACAAATCATCTATCCTTAGTAAAGGATAATGATTCTTGATTATGACCTTGTTAAACATGTAATAGTTAATGCAAAGCCTAAGTGTACCATATTTCATTTTTATAAACATAACAAGAGTATCCCAAGGAGACACACTTGGTATAATGCTTCTAATAGTTCTTGAAGCTAAACCTTAAGTTCCTATAAATTAGCCACATTCATATGATATGGAAATTTAGATGTAGGGGTAGCTCTTGGCATAACATCAATATAATAATCAAATTCCTGCCTAGGAGGAAGTTCAAATAACTTTTCAGGAAAAACATCAAAAAAATCATTCAAAAAAATAAATTTTTGATAAACAATTTCCTTATCCAAAGTTATGTATTTCATTTGAATAACATAAAGTTTACAACCTTTACGCATAACTATTTTTAGCTGTAGGTTTGAAAGTAGATTTCACACTTTAAGCTTATTAACACCTTAGATTTTAATAGTTTTTCCCAAGTCATCATAACATTGCACCAATTTATTACTAAAACCTAATGTGGTTTTATGTTGTTGTAGCCAATCCATTCCTAGAATTAGGTTATAATATCCCAAAGGTGCTAAAAAGATATTTACTCTATTGGAGAAAACTCCTAAATTAAGTTCTATTTTCTCTAAGCATTCTGAAATGGGTACTTTTTTCCTATATCGTATTCAACCTCCCATCCTTCTCTTAGACAAACAAGATTAACTTTACATTTATTAACAAAATTAAGAGAGGCAAACCTATCATTTACACCCGAATTAATTAGAATTGAATTTTAAAAACTGATTAGATTACCTCTAATTTCAATAGGGGTGGACCAAAATTCAGTATTCCTATTATCCATAGTCACATACACCCTATAATTTACTAATTTCTCCAATTTTAATCTAGTATAGTTTGTCTGATTTTTGTTATCACCACATTCTCAACATATTATATCCCTCTGAGGTGATAAAGATATAATGTTTTCATTTATGGTAGGTAAAGTTTGATTTCTTTGTGACTGATTTTTATTAAAAGTCCTAGTTTTAGAGGAATTATAAAACTTAAATTTTTCAACCTAAAAAATTATTAAAACCATTGATGTTCCTTGTTATTCTAAGGTTCTGATCAAATTTATTGAAATTTCTAGGTAAAGGAGAAAGATTTATATCTTTAGACTATTATCTATTAAGTTTGAATAGATTCAATGGCAAGAGTCAATTTTTTGGGATGGTCATATTAATTTCATATATCAATATTTCCTTCAATCCAAACTTAAAATTTGTTACCTTAGTTTTCTCATCATGCATATAGTTCACATGATGCAACAAATTCAAAAATTTATTCTCATATTTTGTTATAAACATGTATTCTTGCTTTAATAACTAAAAATATATTATCTTTTGTTCTTTAAAATTGGCACTAAGATAACTCTTTTGAAACTACTTTCCAAAAATAGGCCACGTAAGTTTAAAAGGTTGATAAACCTCTAAATCACATAGATGGTTCCACCAAATAAATGCAACTTCAAACAAGTGATAAGAAATGACACTTTCCTTCACATTGGAGGGCATGTTATACAAATTGAAGTATTCCTACAAGTTAACCAACCATGCATTAGCTGTATCACTTGATTATTCACCTTAAAATGTAGGAGGTGGGTGATTTTTAAGATCATTAATGATGGGGTCAACCATTGATATAAGAAAATCTTGGATTACTTTCTCTCCAACTTTCCCTTCATCTATTCGAGATAATTCTTCTTGTAGAACACCCTTAATATTATTCAGCCTGTGCTCTTGGGTTTTCAACTTACTTTTCAAGGCATTAAGATCATTTAATATCCCACTAAAAACTTCTTCTTAATTAAAAGTTGGGTTTCTTATAGGAGCATTAATAAAGGTTCATCCACATTTCTACCAGTATTATTAATAGGAGGTTCTTCTCTACTTGGATTAAGGTTTTTATCTATGTGATCTCTAACTCTTCCCTTAGTTCTTCTTCTACCTCTACTTAGATTATCTATTCCTAGGTTATTATAATCATCTAAACCACCAAATCTTGTTCTCACCATCTTGAGGTGAAACATAACAATAAATTAGGTAAAAGTACAAAAAATCTTAACCTAAGTTACCTAGAACACATAAACTTGGGATTCGATACCAAAATGTAACAACCCAATTTTTGTTTCTAGACACAATTTTCAAGATACCCAATACTATTCCAAACCTGATAGAAGGAAACTAAATTGCAAAAATGTGATCAAGTCCATAACTATGTTATACCAAACACACATATTTTACTAAGGTTAAAAATCCTAAAGACACCCTTAAGAAGTTAAATTTACCAATCAATAAGTAGATTGGGGTTTGCCAATGTACTAAACATACACTCGTGCATTCAAATTTATTTACTTATTTTATGTCCTCCCTAAAAGGCCCAATACTAAATATTAACCTTAATAGAATGCATGCACTTGACATAAATAACCTACACAGTGACCATATAGAGAAGATAACATCTAAACTGAGTGCACATGTCAAACCTCAAGAAGATTCACATCAAGATAAATTAGAAAGAATTAAATTAATAATAGAATAATTATCATACTAAGATTACACATTCAATTATTTAAATTATTTATATGAACAACAATACTCAAGCTTCAAGTTTATTTCTAAAAGTAATACGATGTAATTTTTTTGACATTCTTATATAAATACATGTTATATGACATTCTTCTATAAATACATGTTAATTGAAGTCTATTGCCTTAAATTAGGACTAACTTCTTATGTAATATTAACTTAAGCTAGGGTTACTACCCTCATGGATTTTATGATGATAACATTCGACAAAATTTTCAAGATAATAAGAATTAAGTAAAAGTACATTATTGATGCTTATTATTGATGAACATTACCACATACGTGACTATTAGGTCAATTGGAATCACCTCCAATTTTTACATAATAAAAGTAATTAGACCTAAACAAACCTACTTAATTTTATGCATTCAACCATCTTATAATATCATATAGTAATAGCTTACTATATGTAAAATATGCTAGTTATATGGTATAATTATATGACATCAAGATAAATAATAAAAAATAATCAAAATATCCTTTAAGACTTTGACATGCTATTGATGTTTCAACAGACATGCTTATGCTTCTCATAGTGACAACTTATTAAATTTCATGAAGACTTTCATTGCTTTAGCTTTGTTACATCAAACATCAATCATCTTGTTATAAATTATTCAATGAACTTGTATATTTATTTAATGAAATACTAAATCACATAAACTCTTCTCATGTAATACAGTTCTAGATTAAGAACACCTTAATTCCCTTCTCAATCATTTATGACTTACTATAATAATTGAACATAAAAATAAAACAAGAGTGTGAGTCATGTAATTCAACACCAAGATTATCTTCAATAATTATTTTGAAGACTTGTAAGTAATCATTTATAATTAAATCAATCAACAAGATAAACAATCATTGATAAGAGTATTAATGAACTCGTTACATATAATATACATATTATATTTTAATATTCAACATAATTTTAAAATATCAATCCATATATCAAAGCAAATTCCAAAATAATTCTACAACTCTTAAACTCTCATACCCAGTCTAAAAGAAATATAACTTAGTTTATTTAAACTCAAATAAAATTGGAAACTAAACTAAAATATAATATTCACACTTTGTATTAGTATTATCTAGCTTAGAATAATATTAAAAATTTAAGATACTATATTATATATAACATAACTTCATTCTATTTTGTTATTAATATAATTTTGATAAAATGAGAGAAACATGCTAAAAGTTTCTATAAGTTACATTCTAAAACTGTAACTCTTTAAATCAATACAAATACAACAATCAACCAAAATTACCTTATCAAGAAGTTGTCTTAGATTTTCATCAATTCATGAGTATAACAATGAATATCACTCATCAAAAATTAACACTAGAATATTAAATATATTCTACTTTAAGATATAAGAAAACTAATTATTATCTTCAACTCAAGTAACATATACAAACAGATACTGAATAACAACTTTAATGTTCATAATCCAAAGATCAAATAATTTATTGAATATATTTCATATAAATTTTTACTTACAAGAAAGAAATAAAATATAACCACATTTTACAATAGCAACACAAATGAATATTACATCTGGTTTATATCTATCAGCATAATAACTTATTCTTTTCAACTTTGAATAATAATTCATTACACTTAAAAATTAAGTCTATAACCATGAATTATATTTACTAACATATAATTAGACAATGATTTAAATCATACCTTTCAATAAATGACAACATAATAGAAATCCAAATAAAATAAGAATCAAAACACTCTAATCATATTTGAAAGAGCAACATGCAAACACCCACCCATCTTGCCTAATGAGCCCCCCATTGGTGGCCCTAGACCACTCCATCCATCAGTTAGATATGGAGTTCAACAACACGTTTTATCTAAGGGTTATCAATAATGGAGATTCTGAGCTTTTAAATTAAAAATGTAAAAAAATGAGAAGTATGGACTGCAAGGTGGTCCATGAAAGTAAAAAACACCCATGATTAAATTTAGTACCATTGTTTAACATCTGAACCAATCTGTTTGATTTCCATAGTTCAACCATGAACTCAACATATATTTTAGTGATCAAATAGTACTAATAATATTTAAAACTAATTTTAATCTTAATACTTATCATAATAAGTAGACATCAAATAGTCCCAAATAAAAATGACACCAAAAAGGGTTAAATATAAGTGAGCACTAAAAGAGACAAGATTCCAACTTGGATTTTATGTAATATACCTCAAAATAATTCAAAAAACATTACTATATAAATAAATAACTGAATTTGAACTTCATATGAAACCCTAGTGTTCTATACAACCAAAAATAAGTGATTCAAATTAAAACAAACAATTAACATCTACAACCAATGCACATCCTCAATATAATGACTTCCAATAAAATTAACAGCCTCCCAAGGGTTTTAAATACTATATAAAAATTTACCTTACTTAAAAAATAGGCATAATAGTAAATGGTAATGAAAATAACCAAAACCCATTACTTTAAAACAATTAAAACAATAACAAACAATTAAGTAAAAAAAAGAAGCCTACAACTTAACTAACTCATCCCAATGACTCTTTCAATAGTATTATACACTTATACTAGAAATAAATAAAATATACATATGTCGAGTCCCAAAATTATTCCATAGAGTAAGGAAAAAAATCTCACAACATTACCAATAGAGTATATTTGATTATGAGTCAATTTAAACCTTATGGATTCATCGTGAAGTTTGTAGACTTCACTATGAACCTATAATGTTTATTTTTAAAAGCCTCTTTACCCATATAGGTAACATAAAAAATATTAATATTTACTCAACATAAAAATAAAAATAGAAACCACTTACTTATTGAGTGCACCAATAATGCAAAGAATAGCGTTGTCTCTCAAAAAAGCACAAAGCTACTCTTCTCTTTGTGCCTAGCCGATCACTCAAAAACTCTATTGATTTCAATTAAAGTATATTTAGATCTTGTATTATTTCCATGAATAACTAAGAATTTGATCCAACAAAAAACCCTCATTCTCACCCAAAGGCAACCAAAAAACCAAATTCTAATAGCTCAAACCAGTCCCACTAGGCTTTCAATAGCCTTCCCCAAAACATTTAGTAGAATTTGACTAGGGTTTAGTTGAATGAGCTCACCAAACTACCTAATGACCAAAACAAAAATAATTCAAATCTACTTGATGGGGTTGAACTTGGGATTTAGGAAATCATGACCTAATTCCAAATAGAGTCAAAAACTTAAAGTGCATTATGTTATGATTAAACAAAATCAAAACTAATGAATACCCCATGACCTAGTCGTAATCTCACTCAAGCATTATAATTCAAGTCACATAGATAGTTAAATCACCAAGTCAAAACCATAAAAAAAGTCATATAAATAAATCTATCTTGAATCGTCCACCAAATTAATCATCAAAATGATACATCGCTAGTATCTATGTGTAAAAACCAATATAAAATATTAAAATTAATTTAAATTTGAATTTATATCACTAAATTGTATAGCAAACTAAATTTAATCTTCTATGTGACAGCATAAACATGTCTAGAACACATCATAACACCTCAAAATGGAGTCTCAATAACATCCAAGTAATAACCCTTCTCTAGACTATAAATGTCATTGAGTGAGGAGGAGGGGGAAGGGCATCGTTATATTTAACCTCATTTTCTAACTGAATAATTTCAAGTGAATTTGAAGAAGTTTGTGGATGATTTTCAAAAAACCTCTAAACTTGGTTTTATTTAATTATATGAAAAATAACATATATTCATGAATGATAATATAATTATCTTATAACCCATCACTAATAACATCCCCTTCATATACATTATTATGAATGACATTATCCGAAATTATTAACCTCATGTTGCTTTTTTTTATAAAAAGTAACCTTAATTAAGGTATAATCCTCCTCAAACACCTCCATGTTAGCATGTTTCTCAACTTGTACTCTCTATTTAGGATCAAATTTTTTTTTTGGGTAAGCCACATGTATCTAAGAGATAGTTGGAAGATTGATTTTTAAATTTAGTCTTGAGGAGCTTCTCAAGCTCTTTTTAAGGAACCTTAATTGGAATATTCACTTGCATATGTAATATATGAAGGATGAATTCACTTGTGAAGTAAAAAATCCTCTGATCTATTCATTGAATAATATTATTTTAATTTCCTTTAAAATAAACTAAAAGATTTATGTGGACATAAAAAACATACAAATTTCAATAAAATCAAAATATTATTATCACAACATCCACCCAAGTGATATTATTTTTATCCCATTAAGACCAAACACCATGATATTTTAAAAAAATAGAACAATCAAAGGAATAGTAAAAAAAAATATCAAAAGAATTTCTTCTTACCCACAAACAAACCATTGAAAAAAAAACTAAAACAAGTCTTATTAGGATTAGAGCCCTTATATTATAGAAAATAGACATGAATATTAAATGTATATGGTTTGACTAACATTAGTAAATGCATGTAATTTTATAACTTATCCCATATGGTGAAATTAAATTTATAGATGGTAAGTGCACACATGCTCATATTTTCAACTGCTTCATTCTAGAAAACACACAAAAATTATACTTAGTTCTTATTAATAGAAGATAATACTAATTATAGACACGTAATGTTTGGTTGGGATAAATTTTTTTGTCAAATTATATTATTCTATTTTTTTTTTGGTTTTTTGTTAGTTATCAGTCCATATTTTAGACTTGTTTTCTTGTTCCCATTTATTTGTCCTATTTTTATTTCTTCCATATTTTTTATGGTTTTTTTTGGTCTATTATCAAGAACTATAAATTATATGATCTGGGGTCATTAGAGTGGAAGGTTGTAAAAATATGGTGTGTTCCCTTATAAATCTTGTGATGGGTTGCATGTGCCTTATGCTACTATTTTTGGCCTTTCCCATTTGTTTTTTTTATTGTATGACATTCTTTTTTTATTTTAAATTTGATAAGTCTATAAATAAATATGTGAATTAAAATATATAATACATGGCATGAAGTGAAAGAGACAAGAAAAATAATGATTAGTGAATTTGAAAAGCAAGAATCAAGCATTTATTTAAAAAACTGTATTATGTTAGAGAATAATTCTAGAATTTAGAGTATATTTGAAAACATATTTTATGCATTTTTATCTTGTTATGACACTTGTTCATGCTATCACTAAAAACAATATAGGATTATAGATTGTGTTCATGAAATGCTTGTTAAAGTTCATCAAGTGTTATTTTCACTATATATACATACATACATGCATACTAAGGGCTTGATGATCATGGAGGGATAACATAGGCCCTTATTGATTGACATCTTTATTAGTTTTACTGACTTGTTAGGTTTATGGAGAATGAGAACTTTTACCCATAAATTTGCATAGAATTTAGGAAAAGTGAGCAACATTTTTAGAGCCTAAACTAGGTGAATAGGATTATGATATTAGATTTTAGTAATTCACTTTTGTATAAAACAATAGATTTCAGGGAGAAAACCATTTTTCCCACTATCTAGAATGTGCACTTATACAAGTTTTTTTGGTTCACCTCAAATTTTATTGGGTTTTTTATTTGAACTTCAAGA